>CM072923.1:6466835-7066835 GCA_036971965.1 Nyctalus aviator
CTGTGCACTTCTGCAGGCATGCATGAATGACCACACATGGTCCTGCATGTGTGCATGTGTCGTGTACATCTCTACATGCGTGCCTGTGTGTGAAGGTATAGGCGTGCGTCCATGTGTCCCTGGGGTCAAAACGCACTTGTCCTATGACGGGGACCCAGCCCTCGCTCAGAGCCCGTGCCCGGAGAGGCTGCAGCCTGGCTTTCACGAGGAGTGTCCCAGCCCGTGGGTCTCGCCCGTGGGAGCCGAGCTGCTTCTGAGGGAGCCGTGCGCCCATGAGCAGAATCACCCCTGCCCCGGGGGCTTACGGAGCGCTCACTGCCTCGTGGGAGGGCCTGGGTGTGGGGGGCAGGCCTTGTTCTCGGAGCAGGGAAGGAGGTGGGGGAGGGGGACAGGTGGGAGGAGGGGACAGGTGGGCATACAGGGAAAGCTGTTTGTGGAAACTGACGCCGTCACCAGACCCAGGGTGGACGGGGGCCAGGGGCCGCCCTGGCCTCCATTCCTGCGGCACCAGGGCAGCCTGGCGTGTGCTGCGCACAAACGTGCCCTCAGCCTCAGCGTCTCTGACACCGGGGCCGGGCTTCGCTTCTGGGAGCGGCTGTCTGACCTCTTCCCGAGACAGGAACGCTGCCCTCCGGGGTGAGCTGGGCGGGTGGGTGAGGGAGAGGGGGGGCACCTCTTGGCTCCTGCTCCAGCCCAGGGCCACCTGGGCGGTTGGATACACGAGCTCCTTCACTGGCCACAGCCCCGGAGGCCAGGGTGACTGTTGTGGGGAGGAAACGGGGTGGGAAGCCAACAGGAGGAGGGCTCTTCCACCCCCTCCCTACGTGCTGAGACGGTAGCCCAGCCCGGCAAGACCTTCCTCCCCGCCTGGGGGCACTGCCCTGGGACTCAATTTCCAGAATCCTTTTGTCAGGCTTTCCCTCCCTCCCTCCCTCCCTCCCCCGCCCAGCTGGCTACACTAACCGGAGGGCTTGTGTTTGTGAGCACAGGGAGCCCTGCCTTCTCCCTGTAAAGGCACCTGTGGGCCTGCGGGGGAGCGGCCTGCTACTGCCCAGGCCCCCGGCAGGGCTTGGCTTTGAAGTCTGCGGCCTGGGGCCTGGTCAGAGCACACCTCCTCCTGCTGTTTGTCATTGCCGGCCGAGGACGTGCAGGCGCTCTCTCCACAGCGATCTGTGCGCTGATAACGTGTGCGGACGTGAGGAGAGAGAGAGGGGGGGAGGGGCACAGCTGTGTACATGGGTTGACGTGGGGAGCATTGACCCAGGTGGCTCACCAGCTCCTCCCAGCTGGATCTTACTGAGCTTGTCCTCCCTCCCCACCCCCGTCAAGGGGCCTTCGGTACCCCTGGGGGTCCCCACAGGAGGCCCCGGAGCCAGCTTGCACAGGGGGTCCTTGGACAGAGCCCTCCCCTTCTGGGTCCTGCTCTGGCGCTGAGCTGAGCTGAGTGGGCCTGTGGGAGGAGAGGGGCACCGGGCCTCCTCATCCTTGGCCTCTGGGGAGAGCCGGTGGGAGCACAGGGCCAACCGGAGAGCATCTGGCGCCCCCACCCACTGGCCGGGCTCCTGGGCTTGGCCCTCTGTGTGAGACCCCTGTGTGCAGGTGATGGCATAGCGCCCGGGTGCCCACCTGTGGGGGCCTGAGGGGCTCAGAGCTGGCTGCTGGCTGGGGGCAAGTTCTTGCTGGCTCCTTTTCCCCTGAAGTGGGCATTGGGCCCTGGTGCTCACACTGAGGTCTCCTTGGGCCCTGGAGGGGTTTTGGGTGGCCTAGCAGGTGCTTCCCGAGCTTTGCCAGTGACCGCTCTGGTGCCAGTCAGGGCAGTAGCCCTAGGGCCCCTGTGACAGTTCAGCGCATGCATACATGGCTTCGTGGCCAGCAGGGGCATTCAAGGGCCCCAGGCCTGAGCTCATGGCAGGTGCTGTACTCTTAAAAAAAAAAATTAAAAAAAAAATATATATATATATTATTGATTTTCCACAGAGAGAAAGGGAGAGGGACAGAGAGCTAGAAACGTCGATGAGAGAGAAACATCGACCAGCTGCCTCCTGCACACCTCCTACTGGGGATGTGCCCGCAACCAAGGTACATGCCCTTGACCAGAATCGAACCCTGGACCTTTCAGTCCGCAGACCCACGCTCCATCCACTGAGCCAAACTGGTTTTGGCAATGGAGGGCGCTGTACTCTTGTAGTTCCTCAGGGGTCCTCCGTGCCCCGTGCCCGCTAAGCGGGGGTGACGACAGGGATAGCCATGGCGGTGCAGGTCCTCGCCCCTCACCCGTGCGTGGGGATGGGCTTGCTGTATGATTCGTGCCGACCACCGAGAGGCACAGGCCTTTAAATGGATTCCGGGGCACCCCAGCGGGACCTGGCCGATCCGCCACCTCCTGCTGGAGTTGCACCTGCTCTAAATTGCGATCAGGCTAAATTAGATGGAAAAACATGCAAATGCAGTTGGAGCTTTCTGGCGAATTAGCATGCAAATGGGCCAGGAGAGGCCCGCCTGGAAGGGGCGCCACGCAGGTTGACTAATTGCCGAGGCAGTCGCCTGAGCATGGGGGGCTCTCCTTGAGCGTGCTTTCCAAAGGGGGAATTATTTCAGCTACATTTCCCAGTTTTCGGAGGCTGCCTTCGAGAGCCAAGAAAAGACACTCTCCCGCTGTTTCCCCTTCACACGGAACGGGTAAAAGTTGGAAAGAGACCCTCAGTCAGCCTTTGATGGATCACAGAATTAAAATCCCCATATGGGCCGAAACTGGTTTGGCTCGGTGGATAGAGCGTCGGACTGCAGACTGAAAGGTCCCGAGTTCGATTCTGGTCGGGGGCACGCACCTTGGTTGCGGGCACATCCCCAATGAGGGGTGTGCAGGAGGCAGCTGGTCGATGTTTCTCTCTCATCGACATTTCTAACTCTCTATCCCTCTCCCTCTCAATTCTTCTCTGTGTAAAATCAATAAAAAATTAAAAAAAAAAACACCATATGTTTTAAAGGGGGGTCTGGGGGGAGGGGGTTGTATTTTGGCCAAACTTTCGGAGGATGGAGCAGTGGTCGTCCATGTTTGGGAAGAATTGTTGGGCCGCGTTGGTGATCGTGTGGTGCCACAATGGATGAAGACTTAAAAACACAGACCGCACCCAGCTGGTGCTTTAGGTGTTAGCCGTCCTTGGGAGAATACAGAGGTGGGGGCACCCCAGCAAGGAGGGGCCAGCAGTTACAGGAGACTAGGTACTCACCCAGAACAGAGATGTGTGAAGTTGGTGTCCAGTTCCTTGCCTGGGTACCATGACCGAGGCAGTCAAGGCCAAAGGCATGCTGGGATGCCCAGCGGGCAGCTGTCGTTCGGGACAGGAAAGGAACCATCCCACACCATCCGGTCCTCTGGCCCATCCTCCCATCAGGGCACTCTGTTCCCATCTTTGCTGTGGCCTCTGGTTGCCTTTTTTCATAGTTTTTAGTGTTTTTTTCTTCACCCTCCCCTCCCCGAACCTGATGGAAGGACTTGTTTCAGGCCTTCCTTGTTTTCCCCTTCTCTGACCTTGCCCTCAAGGTCACTGTGTGTAGCAGTGCTGGAGGGTGAGCTCACCACTGTGCAGTGTTGGGTGGTCTCCCAGGTGAGAGGTCAGCTCCTCTCTCTGAACGCCTGAGAGTGGCAGGAAAGCATCTCAGTGCCCACCCACAGGGGTGGGAAGCTCAGAGGACCTGTGGGCAGTCTCCCTGTGATGGTGTCACTTCATATTTGTCCTTTTTTTAAATTTATGTTTTTATTGATTTCAGAGAGGAAGGAAGAGGGAGAGAGAGAGATTGACACATCACTGATGAGAATCATTGGTCGACTGCCTCCTCCACATTCCCTACTGGGGACTAAGCCCACCATCCAGGCACGTGCCCTTGACCAGAATCGAACCCGGGACCCTTCAGTCCGCAGGCTGATGCTCTATCCACTGAGCCAAACCGGCCAGGGCTGTTTGTCCTTTGATCTCAGAACTCACGTGAGCTCCATGGCTCACACTCATTTCCAGACAAACCAACAAGCAGCGTCCCCCTGAGTCCCAGAGGGTGTGCACGCCTATGGCCGAGGGGACCGCGGAGCAGGTGACTTTGGGAAGGTGCAGCCATCAGGCAGTGACCTCCCTGTGGCTTGACTGGCACCTGCCTGCACCTGCTGCAGTCAGGGCTGGGGAGCTGGCGATGTTAACCATCTCACTAATGGAGGGTTGGACTAAATCCAGATTCTTTCCCCCTGGAGGTGGAAAATAAAAAAAACCACACACAAATTAATGTAGCTAATTAACAAGTGTACATTGAACAATTTTCACCATGTTCTCTGTCTATCATCCTGCAGCGGGTACGTAGAGATTGAAACAACAATCGCAACACAACACGCACCTTGCTGAGAAATGCCTTTTGTCGTTAAGAGCTTGACATATTTAGGTCGTCCTCAAGGTCACTGCCATGGTCGGGAAGAGCCACTGAATCACCTGTACAATTAAAATAGACAAACTGGGCCGAAACCGGTTTGGCTCAATGGATAGAGCATCTGCTTGGGGACTGAAGGGTCCCGGGTTCGATTCCGGTCAAGGGCATGTACCTTGGTTGCATGCATATCCCCAGTAGGGGGTGTGCAAGAGGCAGCTGACTGATGACTCTCTCTCGTCGATGCTTCTAACTCTCTATCTCTCTCCCTTCCTCTCTGTACAGAATCAATACAATATATTAAAAAATATATAAAATAGACAAACTGGGAGACCTGGGACCCGGAGGTGGTCTGACCGAACGCGTCTCAGCCCCCTGAGGCGACAGGAGAAGCCACCACTTCAAAGCTCCTGACAGTGGCTTCTGTACAGAACAGGCTTGAGTTTGCACTTGGGGGTGACTGTCCTCTCTAAAGGGGTCCCCTTGTGGTTCTGCAAACGTGTAGCCAGGGGCTGTGTTTTATTCGCGGGAGACCTGGTAAATCTCAGCAGTATGAATTGCGATTGTTTTAGAGCAGTGGTCGGCAGAGCCAAATATCAACAGGACAACGATTGAAATTTCTTTTGAGAGCCACATTTCTTAAACTTAAACTTCTAACGCCACTTCTTCAAAACAGACTCGCTCAGGGTGTGGTATTTTGTGGAAGAGCCACACTCAAGGGACCAAAAAGCAGTATGTGGGTCGCGAACCGCAGTTTGCCCACCACTGTTTTAGAGGATGTATGTCTCCTAGGGTTATATTTTATGTCCCGAAGGTGTGCCATGACGGGCACTGCCCCGAGAGCACAGAATCCCTACAGCTTTGATGAAGCATCACATGGTACCCCCTCGGGTTAAATAAACTTGACCAAGGACCTCCAGCTCCCAGAGAAGGTTTTATTTCACTCAACTTGCTGCTGATCATGAACTCTAGACAGAATAGTAACAATGATTATTGAAAGGCACTGGAAAGTGACATAAAGTAGGAAGAAATAAACCCTAGAGGTGTATGAACTTGGAAAGGAGGGAACCCTACTCTGCCTTTTGTTCTCCTAAGGGTCCTGTCTGGACCCCACAGTGGATGGAGCTCAAGCAGAACGTGGCAATCTTGTTGGGTGGAGAGGTCAGAGGCTAGAATTCAGGATTGCCATCCATCTGGAAATTTAGGAAGAGCTCTCAGACAAATTCCCTTCAGGTTCTTTGGGGCTGATCTCCAAAGTGTGCATTTGCAGAGCAAGACGCCAGAAGACCAGAGGGTGGAAAGAGCTGAATGGAGAATTTGGCATCTGGCTGGTGCTGGGAAGACCAAGCTTGGAGTTCATGTCTCATTAGGTTAGAGCAGTGGTCGGCAAACTCATTAGTCAACAGACCACTGGGTTAGAGGAACTTGGTAAACACCTTGAACTTTTCATTAAAAGCCCTGAAATGGAATGAAATCTATTTGCTGAAATAAAAGGACTGTTAATTATACATCAGAAGACAGAGTATTATATTCAAACTGCTAAAAGAAAAAAACTGTTAACCTAGAACTATATACCTAGATAAACTATCATTCAAGAATAACAGCAAAATGAAGATGGCAGATACACAAAAAAAACAAGAGTTTATTAACAACAGATGCTCACTGAAGGACTTCTACGATCTAGAACCTTGATCATAGGGATGGAAGTGGGCCAGGTTTTTGTGTTCCTCAAGAGCAGGGGAAGGAGTTAGGGGTGCCTGTTGGCTGCCAGCAGGAGGACAAAACCCACACGTGGAGAGGGCAGAGCTAGGGCACCTTGGAGAAATGAAGCCAGGTCGTGGCTGAACCTGCAGACCTCCTTCTGGATTCCCCATCCCACCTGGGCCAGTGGGGTTGGCTTTTTCTGTTATTTGCACCTGAACGTGTCCCACCTGGCACACAGGTATGAAAGTGAAGTCATCAATTGTGTCACCTGAGCACAGGTGCAATTCAGAGCTTATGACAGCCTTACCTCAGCTTTGATGAGGGATCTCCCATGGTGTACTCCAGTGATGGGGACTAAAAAGGTTAAATGGGGCCAGCCACATGGCGGGCCTTGGGTTCTTTATAGTAGCTATGTCATTTTTCATTTCCTCTTGGTTCTTACTCATATTGTCAAATTTGTCTTCCATTCTTTTTAGCCACCTTACTAGAATTCATTTCTCTGAATTCTTGCTCTGATAGGTTGCCTGCCTCTAACTTGTTTACTTCCTTTTCTGGTGATGCCTGCTTTTCTTTCATATGCGGGCTGTTTCTTTGTCTCCCCATGGTCTCTCTTTTCAGGATGTCTGGTTATGTAGTTCTCTCTCTCCTCAGGCCAAAGTTGTTCCGTTTACTTCAAGTCCAGTTGCCAAGGAGTGAAGTCAGGACTGAAAGCTGAAGGCCACACTCCAGACTCACATCCAGCTCTCGAAACCCGCCACTTCCAGAATTCCTCCTCCCCTCGAATCACATGGCGGGCCTTGTGGTCCTCTGCCATCACCCCAGTGGTCCTATGCAGGACTCAGATGCCCTGTGTGAAGGAGGCTCATTGTCAACATTCCACACCCCAGGAAATGGCCCCTGGAGGCTAAGGCAGAGTAAGAGCAGAGCTGGAATTCGGCTCAGAGTTTTGCTTCTGAAACCGGGAGCCAGCAGTTCCTCAGGGGCTAGGACCCTATCCTCGGTGGCCCACCAGTCACTCATCAGCCGCTCCAGCAAGCAGGTCCTCAGGGTTCAGGTGACCAGACTGTTTTCTGTGAAGGCCTGTTAAAATATTCAGGCTCGTGCATTCTCCCTGTGCAGGATCCTTTTACTGTGGGCCTCCGGGGCCAATGAGCTTATGCCTCTCGCTGGGATCACATTATCATCTTCGGTCCTGCAAGTGCCTTGTGCTTTATTTATTGGTTCAGTCCTTTGTGCCATCTGTCTGCAGTTCTGCTTCTCACCTGCCCAGACCACCCCTGGGATGGGAGCTCTCTCCTGTTGCCATGAGCCTTGTGCAGTGTGCAGGGGCTGTGAGGTTTGAAGGGATGGAGGGTGTCTCCCCAGGGCTGGCTTCTCAGCTCTATCATGACTCAGTGCCCCCTGATGGGACCCTCTGCAGCCTGTGGTCCTTGGGGACCGTTGCTCTTGCTGCTGCACTGGGTCTCAGGGTGGGCGCAGCCTGGCTGATGTGGTCAGGCAATGACTTTGGGCTGTCGACATAAGAAATATACAAACTTGTGAAGAATTTTTATTTGAGCCAAACTGTTGACAATTGCTAGGAAGCAAGCTCTCAAATGCTCGGCAGGATGCCAGTTTGCAGCTTTTTCTCTGCACCTGAGATGAAGGAGGGAACGTGAAGCAGATTACATGGAGGTGGAGAAAGCAAGGCAGGATTGGCTTACAGGACAGTTAAGACCACGCTCTCTGGAGGATGGCTGCACTTTAGAAAGCGGGGCTGGAGGAGGGCATTCCAAAGGCGTGTTAACGAGATGTGAGGAACAATGGACAGGCTGGCTGACCGCCAAGCAGCACTATGCCTGGGTGTGACCGGCCTTTAGGAATTTATGACCAGCTCAGCGTGTGAGGTGCCTTCCTAGGACCCCATTTTTGTCTGCAGAGCAGTGCAGGCAAAGGGCAGGCTTCCCCTCCCAGCGACACAGAGTGGCAGTGGGCCCACTGGCACCTCAGAAGGGACTGGGCTCAGCCCTGGGCAGGAATCGGGAGGTGGGACTCACGGGGGGGCCGCCTGGACCTTGGTTTCCTCGTCTGTGACGTACAGACTGGGGCCAGTTTGGAGGATCAAGGGGCGTCTGACAGTGTGATCAGGAAGTGCGGACTGGTTCTCAGGAAAAGCGCGCGCACACACACACATGAACACATGCAGACACACACACATGAACACAAGCTTGCACAATGCTCACATACACATGCTCATACACAGATGTATACAGTGCGCACACACACACACACACACACACACAACACACACACACACACACACACACACACACACACACACTCACTCACTCATGGCTCCAGGAAGCCAGTTCATGGATCCCTGGTTGCAACCTCTAGAAGGACTTTTTCAAGCTTCGGTCACATGCTGTTACCAGTTAGAAAATTAATTTAGTGGGTTGCCACCAGCATACTTTATTTTTATTTTTTAGATTGATTTCAGGGAGAGGAAGGGAGAAAGAGAGAGAGAGAGAGAGAGAGAGAGAGAGAGAGAGAGAGAGAGAGAGAAACATCAACAATAAGAGAAAATCATTGATTGGCTGCCTCTTGCACACCCCCTACCAGGGATCGAGCCCACAATCCTGGCATGTGCCCTGACCTGGAATTGAACTGTGACCTCCTGGTTCATAGGTCGATGCTCAACCACTGAGCCACACCAGCCGGGCGCCACCAGCATTCTTAAAAAAAAAAAAAAAAAAAAAAAAAAGAATAGAGTGGAGTGGAGTGACAGTGACATTGTTTCAGACCCTGTCCATTTCGGGTCACACCCCAGGCGGTGCCCACTGGGTCCTGGTGCACAATGCGTTCCTCCCCGTGGGTCACTGCTGAGCTTCCTGCCGCCGCAGCCAGCCTGGAGGTTCAGTGTCTCATAGGGGGGCCGACCGCCCTCCGCAAGCCCACGCTTCCTCCACGTTCGCCAACAAATCCAGCAAAATCCAGCTCTGCTTCCTGAGCTCTTTGGGGGACACAGAGAAGAAAAGTAACGATTCCATATTTCCTCTGAACTTTCTGTACTTGTCAATTTATGCACGAAAATCCCGGTGCTTTAGTTATTCTTCATCTGCGTTTAATGTAGAAACCCAAGCTCTCTCCTTCTCTACTGTTTTTTCCAAACATCTTTATGATTTAAAAATTGTACATTTTTATTGGGAAATATACCGTACAGCTGACCCCCCAACAACAGGGGTTTGAGCTGTGAGGTCCGTGTATATGTGTCTATGGCAATGGGAGAGGTGCTAATTCGTGTACTGAATAACCCTGCCGCCCCATTCGGTTTTGCGCAAGGAGTGCAGAGGGAAGGCAGGACAGGCACTCATCCTTTGTCTATGGAGGACTCTTGTCTCAGCTCCTCTCTCCATCCTGGGGGGGAGGGGAGGGAACCAGGCCTCTGTATGTCTGGGTTTTGCCTCTGTGGATTCAACTAACCCCGGATGGAAAACAGTATTTTCAGTCCAAGGGGTGGGGGGAAGGGAGGGTCACTGCGGGTGTCCTTCCCCCTCAGGCAGCTCAGCCCGTACAGGGTCTGTGAGAGGCAGCTGTCACCTATGCCTCCTTCCCTTGGGGCAGCAGGACCTGCCCTGGGGTCACTGCTCTTAGCTGGTGCCCTGGGCAGGACCTTCCCCAACAGAGGGTCCCTCACCGTGACCCGCCATGCCCCCTCCTGGAGAGGGCGCAGCTTCTCCAGGAATGCTGGCACACCGCCCAATACGCCAATGGCACCTGAACAGCACAGCCGCCTGTGTGTATGGGTGTGTGTGTGTGTGTGTGTATGGGTGTGTGGTGTGTGTGTGTGTGTGTGTGTATGGGTGTGTGGTGTGTGTGTGTGTGTGTGAGTGGTGTGGTGTGTGTGTGTGTGTGTGTGTGTGTATGGGTGTGTGGTGTATGTGTGTGTGTGTGTGTATGTATGGGTGTGTGGTGTATGTGTGTGTGTGAGTGGTGTGTGGTATGTGTGGTGTATGTGTGTGTGTGTGGTGTGTGTGGTGTGTGTGTGAGTGGTGTGTGGCGTGTGTGTGTGTATGGGTGTGTGGTGTGTGTGTGTATGGGCGTGTGGTGTGTGTGTGTGTGTGTGAGTGGTGTGTGGTATGTGTGGTGTATGTGTGTGTGTGAGTGGTGTGTGGTGTGTGTGGTGTATGTGTGTGTGTGTGTGGTGTGTGTGGTGTGTGTGTGTGTATATGTGTGTGTATATGTGTGTGTGTGGTGTGTGTATGTGTGTGTGTGTGGTGTGTGTGGTGTGTGTGTGTATATGTGTGTGTGTGTGTGTGGGTGTGTGTGGTGTGTGTGGTGTGTGTGTGTGTGTGGTGTTTGTGGTGTGTGTGTGTGAGTGGTGTGTGGTGTGTGTGTGTGGTGTGTGTGTGGTGTGTGTGTATGGGTGTGTGGTGTGTGTGTGTGTGGTGTGTGTGGTGTGTGTGTGTGTGTGAGTGGTGTGTGGTGTGTGTGTGTGTGTGTGTATGGGTGTGTGGTGTATGTGTGTGTGTGAGTGGTGTGTGGTATGTGTGGTGTATGTGTGTGTGTGTGTGTGTGGTGTATGTGTGTGTGTGAGTGGTGTGTGTGTGTGTATGGGTATGTGGTGTGTGTGTGTGTGTGTATGGGTGTGTGGTGTGTGTGTGTGTGTGTGTGTGTGTGTGTGAGTGTGTGCATGAGGCTTTGCTTCAGAGATGCAAGGGGGCTGCAGTCCAAGCCCCTCCTGCCAGCCAGTGCAGGGAGGTGGGGAGCCCGCGCTCAGCTTCCCGGCACAGGCCCTGGCGATGGAGCAATGTTCTCGGAAGCGTGGCTTTTCCGTGTCATTCTGCAGCCGTAGGGCCTACCTGCGGGCGGTCATTGCGGATGGGGAGGCAGACAGGGCAGGAACGTGGATGGAGTCCAAGAGGGGCGGGCTGGCAGGAGGGCGAGCAGGGAGAGAGCGCAGGGCACACTGTGGGTGCGGGCCTGGGGTGGGGGAGGCCTGGGTGCGGGAGGAGGTGACCTCACCTCCCTACAGGGAGCATCTGTGACCCCCTTCCGCCTCCATCCCACAATTACCAGGCATGCGCAAGCGAGCTGTGTCTTTGTGAAATGCCAGCAGTGCCTTAAGTGTTTCCTTTTACACCTTTGAGTCATTAGCCATAAAATTTCTCCCAACAGCAATTAGTTTTATGGCAATGGGAGAGGTGCTAATTCGTGTACTGAATAACCCTGCCGCCCCATTCTGTTTTGTGCAAGGAGTGCAGAGGGAAGGCAGGATGGGCACTCATCCTTTGTCTATGGAGGACTCTTGTCTCAGCTCCTCTCTCTATGAGGGGGGGGGGAGGGAGGGGAGGGGAAGGAAGGGAACCAGGCCTCTCTACCACCCAGAGCTCACAGCTCTGCTCCTGAGAACCACCCGGGGGACCGGACCAGGTGCTGGGCCCAGGCTGCGGGCCTCACCTGCTCTGCCCTCTCCTGCAGTGGCAGGGCCGCCTCTGGGCTCCGGGGGCCCCTCCAGGAGCAGCAGCAATGGTGAGCGGTGTGGGAGGGGTCCCTCCTCTGAAATACTGCAGGGTTCTGGAGGAGCCATGAACAGCTGGGGAACACCCCTCCCCCCCCCCCCCCTTTACACCCCGCACCCCCTACTCCTCCCTCCCCAACTCCTATTTCCCAGTCTCAGCTCCATCCCAGTAACAAAATTTCAGACAACTGCACCCCGGAGGTCAGATTGATCCCTGCCCCCACCCCCCATGTCACTTCTTCCTTTCTCAGCCCCCTCACCTGCTCAGGGTCGGTGTGGGGGGCCAAGGAGCCCATTGTCAAGCTGCGTGTGACTGTCCAGCGACATCTGGCCTCCTCAGGAGCCTGCGGCTGAGGGACCGTGGGGGAGACTTGGGGCACCATCTTGCTATGGAGAAGGCGAAAGGGAATCAGGAAACCTGACCAGGTGCCGAGAGCCAGGCGGGCCCCTTGCAAAGAGCAGTACAGTGAGCACAGGGACACAGGCGTGGGGTGGCAGCGAGGTCTGGGGCTGGGCCTGGGCCTGGGGCTGGGGCTGGGATGGCTGCCTTTAGGTGCTGCTTCTGCAGGGGAGGGCTCGTCACCCCTGATTTGTGCATTTGTGTGGGGCCAGCGTTCTTCCTTCAGACCTTCCATCTGGTTCTGGCTACTGTCTTCGGATTGCTCTCCCTCATGGCTAATTGCCTGCTCTCAGCTGCTGTGCAGCGGTGTTTCCGCCCCTCCCTCCAGGCCCACAGCTGTGCGGTTTAAGGGGAGGGGAGTGGGCAGGCCCCGGCTTGCTTCAGAGGGCGGCCTTCTTGGGGCAGGACACGGGGAGCTGGGTGCCCATAAAAGGCCTCCAGTTGGAGCCCTTTGCTGAGGCCCCTCTGGCCTGGATGAGTCGGGTTTCCGGTGGCCAGGACCTCGGGAGACAGCCTGGGACAGTCTGTGGGGTCACGTGGGGATGAGCGTTGACTGAACCTTCGTGCATGAGGGAAAGGGGTGGGTCGCAACTCAGTGATGGTGGAAACGGACTTTAAGTGGGAGCGCCAGTGGCCCTGCTCCTCTGTGCCCTCTGCGTTACCTCTCCAAGGAGAGGCCAAGGCTCCGCTCCTGCTGAGAATGGGTGTCTGGGCACCAGGGGGACGGTCATGGAGGCAGTCCGAGGCCAGCATCCTGGCTGGGCTGGGGCTGCAGTGGGTGGTCAGGAAGGAGGAGGAGAAGGAGGAGGAGGGGGAGGAGGAGGAAGTGAAAGAGGAGGAGGAGGAGGAAGAGGAGGAGGAGGAGGAAGAAAAGAAGGAGGAGGGGGAGAGCAGGAGAAGGAGGAGGAAGAGGAGGAAGAGGAGCAGGTGGAGTAGGAAGAAGAGTAAGAGGAGGAGTAAGGCTGGGACCGGTTTGGCTCAGTGGATAGAGCGTCGGCCTACAGACTGAAAGGTCCCGGGTTCGATTCCGGTCAAGGGCCTGTACCTTGGTTGTGGGCACATCCCCAGTAGGGGGTGTGCAAGAGGCAACTGATCGATGATTCTCTCTCATCAATGTTTCTAACTCTCTATCTCTCTCTCTTCCTCTCTGTGAAAAATCAATAAAATATATTTTTAAAAAAAGAAAAAAAAAGGAGGAGTAAGAGGAGGAGGAGGAGAAAGAGGAGGAGGAGGAGGAGGAGGAGGAGGAGGAGGAGGAGGAGGAGGAGGAGATGCCCAAATGTGGGGCAGCTCGGGGTACTTCAGCAGTGAGACTGTGCCATCACCGAGGCTGACATCATCTCAGTGGGTCCACACTAGCTCCATGCACTCCCCAGCGTGTATCATTTCTCTTTTTTCTATCTTACAGCGTTCACTTACTACACCGTCAGCAAGTGAGAACCCCTCATGACCTCGTCCTTTAAGGTACAGATTTAACTCGGGGATCATCTCTTAAGTATCACTTGAGTTTCAGCTCTCATTACTAAGTGTCTTGTCTGTTGGATGTGTATTGGTTCATATTTTTTAAGTGAAGGAGTGTTTTCCTGCTAGGCCATCCCACAGGACCCTGACAAGCATGCAGACTCATTATTTTGGTCAAGTGTCCACTCTAGTCCAGCCAACTGCAGGAAGAGAGTCAGGGTCAAGGAACATGGGGCAGAAGGTCAGCCCCATGGGTGGGGCTTGTGGGTGGGTACCTTTCAGTCCACGGGGCTAAGGCTGCAGGTAAGTAAATGTCCAGAAGTTACTGTTACCGCGGATCAAGCTTTCTTTCTTTCTTTCTTTTTAAAAATATATTTTATTGATTTTTTTATAGAGAGAAAGAGAGAGGAATAGAGAGTTAGAAACATCGATGAGAGAAAAATACCAATCAGCTGCCTCTTGCACACCACCTACAGGGCATGTGCCCACAACCAACGTACATGCCCTTGACCGGAATCAAACCTGGGACCTTTCAGTCCTCAGGCCGACACTCTATCCACTGAGCCAAACCGGTTTCGGTGGATCAAACTTTCTTAAAAGTGGTTTTACGGGAATCTACTCCCTCAGAAGAAAGCTCTTTAATCCTAGCAGTAGAAAGCACTGTTGGGAAGGCATGGTGATGATAGAGCCAGATCACTCTGCTCAGAAATGAGGCTTCTTCAGAGGTATCCTCAGCTGGAAACCCAAATTCACCCAGCTTTAAGTAGTGTCTTGTGTTTGCAAAATATGCATTTTACTTTTGTATTTACTTTTGTATTTTTAAAAGAGGGATAAATAGGCCACGTAAAAGATGAAGAGCTCAGATTGTTAGAATTAGAAACAGTTTTGTCTAAATCCCTCCTTGGTTCTGCTCTGAATACAGTTTGGCCTCTTTTCCTGGGTGACCATACTCTGACATGGTTATCTCTTCCCCTGTCTCAGGGTTTCTGGCTCAAACCAGTCACCTTCCCAGGTTCTGGTGCGGGCAGGTGCTGCTGTAAACCTGCAGTGGTCAACTTAATCGTCTGCTTGAACCTGCTCAAGTTCCGCCTCCAAGGGGCCCAAGGAAGTGAACTGGAAACCGTTTTCAGTATTTCTGCAGCCAGCAAGGAAGGCAGGAGAAGGAGGCCGTCGAGCTCGGCAGACAAAGGGAATTCATCCTTCCTCCACCTTTCTGTTCTATGTGGATTCTCACAGGACTGGATGATGCCCACCCACACTGCTGAGGCCGATCTTCTTTACTCAGTCCACTGGTTCAAATGCCAACCTCTTCTGGAAACACCGTTATAGGCACGTCCAGAGATAATGTCTTATAAGCGATCTGTGTGTCCCTTAGCCCAAGCAAGGTGACATAAAATTAACCTTCATATCATTATGTAAGCTTTGACTCAATCCCCCTGTCAGCAGCCACATGTCTCATGCATGATGTCCTCTGTACCTGATGTTCCTGGATTGAGAGAGTTAATGCTTTAATTTTCCAAATAACGAAACTCCAGAATCTTATGGAGAAATACCTGTCCTAAAGCCTGGAGGGAGATCTCCATACCTTGAACCAAATCCTCTGCGTTATTATATACTTCACTCAACCTCCGTGGTACTGGTACCTCCAGTTCCTGAGCCATTCTGGGGTTCTGGAGTCCATCCTCAAGTGGTTCTTTTACTGAGTGTCCATGGGAAAAAAAAAAGTCTCCTCTTTGTTTTCCTGAAATGACTTTTGTTCATTGTTGCTGTAAAGGATAGTTTAGCTGGGTACAAAATTCTAGGCTGACAGTATTTTCCCTCCTTCAGCACTTTGGAGATACCTCTTCCAAGTCTTTTGGCATCTATTGCTCTTGATGTGGGCTGTTGGCAACTTAACTGTTTCTCCCTTGTGGGAAATCTTTCTCTCTAGGAGCTTTTGAGATTTTTGTTTGTTGTGTTTATTTGTCCTGCTTGGCATTCCGATGTACTCAAGTCCTCAGCTCTTGAAAAGTTCTGAGCTATTACCACGAAACTTGCCTTAGAATCACCATATCTCACTGCAGTCTCCTTTACTTCATACCATTGGATTTTCTAGTAGGCATGTGTTGAATCTTCTCTGTCTGACCATCACAGCTTTAACTTTCCTTTTAGTTTCCTTCTCTCAACATCTCTGAATTTATTTTCTTAGTCAGTTCCTCACTGCTAACTTCCAATTCACCAATTACTTAAGCTTCTGTGTAGCATTTATTTCACCCATTCAGTTTTAAAATATTTTCATGGCTATGTTTTTTGTTTCTAGTATTTTTTAATGGGTTCTTCCCTATCTTCTTCTGTTCTGGCCTTCCTGGCTTATTGTCTAATCTCTGAGGATTTTAATCGTATGTAATGTTATAATGTCTCTTTCAATTGCTTTATGACTTCATTTCTCCCATTTGATGAGCTTTTATTTTATTTTTTTTTTTATTATTATTATTTTTTTTAATCAATCTTTATTGTTCATAATATTACAAAGGTTCCTCATTTCCTCCTCCCTCCACTAGGTTCCCACCCCACCCTCCACCCCCTCCCCTTCCCCCACTGTCCTCATCCATAGGTGCACAGTTTATGTTTAGTCTCTTCCTCCCTCCCTTTCCTCGATAGTAAATCCCTTTTCAGATAGTAAATCAGTTACTTAGCATTTTCTCATATCAATAGTACCTCCACATGCCCAATGATATACTTCAGACAACAGACATTTCCAAATAGTTCAACCAACCTCATCCAGGCCCCACCCAAGGCGCTTACAGATCAACACCCCAGCGCTATACTAACTCAACACATTCAGATCTAAGCCTTCATCACTTGATTCAGCAAACCCTCCAGTTCCCGCCAAAGTCTCCAGCCGTGTCTGAGAGGCAGCTTTGGGGCGGGGGCAGGCGAGGAGCGAGCTGTTTCGGGCCTGGCTGCACCGGGCCTGGCCTCTGTTGCTCTCGTTCGTACCACAACCAGCTGCTCCGGGTCTGGCCACTGCCGCTCCCGACCTAGTTGCTCTGGACTTGGCTGCTGCTGCTCCGGGCCTAGCCGCACCCGACCCTGCTGCTCCGGGCCTGGCCGCTCCCAGCCTGGCAGCCGCTGCTCCGGGCCTGGCCGCACCCGACCCTGCTGCTCAGGGCCTGGCCGCTCCCAGCCTGGCAGCCGCTGCTCCGGGCCTGGCCGCACCCGACCCTGCTGCTCAGGGCCTGGCCGCTCCCAGCCTGGCAGCCGCTGCTCCGGGCCTGGCCGCACCCGACCCTGATGATCTGGGCCTGGCCGCTCCCAGCCTGGCAGCCGCTGCTCCGGGCCTGGCCGCACCCGACCCTGATGATCCGGGCCTGGCCGCTCCCAGCCTGGCAGCCGCTGCTCCGGGCCTGGCCGCACCCGACCCTGATGATCCGGGCCTGGCCGCTCCCAGCCTGGCAGCCGCTGCTCCGGGCCTGGCCGCACCCGACCCTGATGAGCATTTGATGAGCTTTTAGTCTGGTCTTCATGGCATTCATTTTCCCGATGGGTTTTGAAAGTTCATCATGAGTAGGTGTTTTCTGTTTTATTTTACTCCCTGCCATCTTGCTCCATCCCCCTGTGTGGGCACTTTTGTAGCTGCCTCCAGTAGGTTCACAATTCAGAATGAGGTCTGACATCATCAGACTGGGATTTTCTCCCTGAGGGTTGCAGGGCCATGGCTGATGTGGCTGTGCTTCTGGCTGCACAGCTGTTTCTGTCCCCTGCAGGTAACAGCTTCTCTTTGGACCTCATTTGCAGGCAGAGAAGCCTGACCCCAGCCCAACCCCAGCCCTGTCCATGTAGCAAGCCTAGAGCAGCCTCCATCTAGGAGCACAGTCTTCAGTGCCCAGTGCCCTGGCAAGGGAAGGGGTGTCCCCTGGTTGCTTCTGTCTTTCTCAGGTCCTGAGTGGCTTTAATTTCTGGTTCTTGCTGAGAGTTTCTGTTTTCTTTCAGGACCCCCAAAATGTTTAGCTTGCTTTTGAGCTCACCTATGCTCTTTTATTTTATTTTTTAAATTGTTATTTTAAAAAATATATTCCACTGACTTTTCATGGAGAGGAAGGGAAAGGGAGAGAGAGTTAGAAATATGGATGAGAGAGAAACATCAATCAGCTGCCTCCTGCACACCCCGCACTGGGGATGTGCCCTCAACCAAGGTAAATGCCCTTGACCGGAATCAAATCTGGGACCCTTGAGCCTGAAAGCCGACACTCTATCCACTGAGTCAAACCGGTTAGGGCAGCCACGTTCTT
This sequence comes from Nyctalus aviator, assembly GCA_036971965.1. Classification (NCBI taxonomy): domain Eukaryota; kingdom Metazoa; phylum Chordata; class Mammalia; order Chiroptera; family Vespertilionidae; genus Nyctalus; species Nyctalus aviator. Next base: position 6,484,582 of record CM072923.1, read on the forward strand.
TTAAACATAAAAAGTCCACCATGGATAGGAATTGGAGTGAGGATGACTCCAGCATGAGCCTGATGGACAGTTCCCCAATGTTACCCTCACTTTCTGCTTGAAAGTGTTACCCTACTTTTCTCTGCTGGCTGCTGGTCTCCTCTCAGCATCCTGACACCACTGCCTCCGTGCAGACCTCCATCACCGTCCATCTGCATTAGCATTGCTCTCCTCTGTCTGCCTCCAGGCTGGATCCTGCCCCTCCATCCTTCCTGCTGTGAGGAGGTCCCATCACAGTCTTGTTCAAAATGTGGAAAGGCTTGCAGTTGTCCTCAGGGCAAACCCCAGACCCTTCACTGGGCTCTCAGTCTTCCTGCCCTGGCACCTCCAACCCCATGCCCTCATGCCCTCATGCCCAGTGCTTCTCTGTTGTGGGATCTCCCCGCTGTGGCTTCTTTCCTCCTCTTTTTGCTGTGTGAGGTTAGGTGGTGTGGTTCAGCCACCTGCCTGGGTGTCCCTGTGGCGTCTCCCACCCCCAGCAAGGCTGCTGGAGGTGCCCGGATGTGTCTCACTCGCTGGAGAGCTTGCAGGGGCTGGGTTTATCCTCCGGTCTCCAGGGCCTGGCACAGGGAGATGCTCAATGGCATTTATTCAGTTAATGGGAGGAGGGCTTGGCCAGCCAGCCCCATCTTGCCAGACGGGTCTGTCAGCCACGTCCAAAATTAATCTGCCCCCCCAGCAGGGGTGGGGTGGGAACAGCCATAAATCAGAGTCAGCACCTGTGACCCTGCCAAGGGGGAAAACAGATCGAAAAAGCCACCAGGGTGAGAGGCAGGTAGAGGCTGAGTTCTGAGTGGTTGTCATAAGAAGAAAATGAAAGTCAATACCCACCTACAGAAGTCAAACCTTGTGCAGCCTCTGGCAATTTCTCAATCAATCAATCCCCTTCCCTGTTAGTGTTTCTCTCCACAAAGAGCTTTCACGCTCGGGCCCCCTACCCACCGCCCTGCTAGTCTGGGCAGGTCGCCTTCCCTGTAGTTGAGAAAATCTATGTCTCTTTGGAAAGAGGAAAAGCCACTGCTCACTCGGCAGACTCCAGGGGCTCTGGATTACAAAATACAATAACAATTTTCACTACAAAATGAGGATATTATACTGTAGGGCAGCGTCAATTGTGCCCATAAGAGCTTATAAGGGGGGAAACGATGAATGGGAGGCATTTGATCGAATCTCATCAATGAGTCACTGGACAAAGGCCACATGGCGATGGCCACATGGTGATGGCCGCATGGCGACCACGGTGGGGACGCTCCTGCCAGCCTCATAGACCAGTGCAGAGCCGGCCAGGGCAGGACACACTGGGGTCTCCAGTGCTTTTGAGGATTCATGATGACATTGAGAGAGCAACTTCCTTTCATTTTCTGGGGAGAAGGACCTGCATATGGCGGGGAGACACAGCTGGCTTTCCTGGCTGTGAAAGGTGCGCTGAGTTTCCTGTCTTCTGAAGGAGAAGCTTTTTCTTGAGTTCGTGGGCACAGCTCCCGTTGCCTTTGGGTTTTCAGAATTCTCTTATGGCTTTTCCATGCGGGGAGGGGGTTCCCTGGTTTTAGTTCCGTGTGCTTTCTGTTTTCTTCCTCGCGGTGGAAAGACCTTCTCTAAGCGCTCCGTCACACTGGAACTGGCCGGCTTTCCCTTCGGCCTCTGATTTGACCCCCAAATGAGTGAATCAGGTGGTGAAGGAGGATGGGTCTTCAGGGGCCATGGCCACCACCAGTCTCCCCTCCCTCTAAACAGCAGCTGGAGGGAAGAACAGGAGGAATTCGCCTTGGCCGGGTTGCTCTGTGTGTTGGAGCGTTGCCCCAATGCACCAGGATTGCAGGTCGGATCCCTGGTCAGGACACATACAGGCATCAACCAATGAATGCATAGATGAATGGAGCAACAAATGGACGTTTCTCCCTCCCTCCCTCCCTCCTTTCCTCCCTCCCTCCCTCCCTCTCTCCCTTCTTTTCTTTCTTCTCTCTCTCAAATAATTAAGTAAACAAACAAACAAGCAAATAAATAAATAGATAAATAGATAAATAAGTAAATAAAAAGTTAAAGAGCAGGGATCCCTTGCAGATGCTGGAGTTCCTCGTCCATCACACTCTCCAAAGGCTTGTCACAGGTTTTCATGTCTCTTCCGCAAGAAGGCTTAGCTATTCTGCATGGTAGGTGCCCAGTCAGCCTCTGCAGGGTGGGTGCCCGGTCAGTCCCTGTAGGTGGATATTTGGGTCAGCCCCTGCAGGGTGGGTGCCCAGTCAGCCCCTGCAGGGTGGGTATCTGGGTCAGCCCCTATAGGTGGGTATCTGGGTCAGCCCCTGCAGGTGGGTGCCCGGTCAGTCCCTGCAGGGTGGGTGCCCGGTCAGTCCCTGCAGGTGGGTATCTGGGTCAGCCCCTGCAGGTGGGTGCCCCGTCAGTCTTCTCCGAACACAGCCCCCTGGGAGTCCCAGCTGCAGTGCTGTCCTCCTGACTCCACCCAGGACCCTTAGACTTGCTTCTTGGTGGCATCAGGGCCAGAGCACCCCTCCCCACGAGCACCATTTCTGGGGACATGCCTTGCAGGGTCTGGGCTTTTTAAAAGGCCCTGCTCTCCGCGCTGCCCAGTTTCAGAAGCCTTCGGCAGCTTGGGGACATCCAGGCCACCCAGGCTCCTGCAGCTGCAGCCACCACCCACAGGAAGCCCTGCAGTCCTGGGCTGGGGGAGGGGGCCCATGGGTTGGCTTCTCCCCACCAGGTCCAGCGGGTATTTGCAGACAAACCATTTGCCACAGCAAAGGGTCCCCGCACCAAGAGGGAGGTGGGTGGTGACGCCTGAGGGCCACACGCAGGAGACTTCTCACAGGGAGGCGGCTTTCAGCGACTTGATGGTGCGATTTAGTAGCTGCAATTTTCTAAATTGATGCTTCAGCTCAGAAGCAAAAGGAAATGACAGGTTCCTGCAACGTGCCAGGTGGGGGATGGGCTGCACTTTTCAGACTCCATTTCTTTGCAGCTGCTACCAGCTAGGTGCCTCAGACTCTGGTTCCCAGGCAGCGGCCTGTCCCTATCTGTCGTTAGGAGCCCTGGCGGCAGAGGGGTTGTGTCTAGGCCCCCAGGGCTGCCCCAGAGGGTCCCATGGCAGTGGCATCCCACTGCAGCCTTTGGGTCTTTGGTCACGTGGGCCAGGGACAGGGTCAGAGGAAATCACGGGGCTGGGGCCTGTGGGCAGGAAAAGCCTGAGAGTGTCTGTTCCCCGGACAACAAGCTTCTGGGATCAGTTTGAACATCAACGTATTTGCTTCTAGTGGATTTAATGATCTTTGTTTGAGGGGAACAGGAATTCATTACTTCTCAGCAAATATAGTTTGCTTGGGTGTTAAGGGAGCCAAAGTGAGCCGCTGTCACACGACCACACACTGGGCACCCTCCCTGCAGGGAGCTGACCTGGCACGAGGGCACAGGAAGCAGCTTTCTCTGGGCAAGTGTGGTGGAGATTTCGTGTGGACACAGTGTCCACCCTTGATAGCTGGATGGATGGTCACCCCGATCATGACTTCACCTCCTGGCCTCCCTGAAAGTGAGGCTCAGCCTGTGGACGGTGAGTAGAAGGGGTGAGTTCAAGTTCAGAAATGGGCCAGGAAAGGTGGAGACTGTGCCCCTCTCCCCTTTGCCTCTTCCAGCTGCCTGGAAACTAAAACCGAAGGAAGGAGCTGTGACAGCCATCTTGGGCTGCGAGGAGGGAACTGCATTGGGAGGCTGGCAGAGTGACAAGATGGGGAGAATCTGGGCCCCAAGGGCCCCATCTTGCTTATGCTATTGGGTTTGGGGATCTTCTTGTTATAACAGCACGGCTGTGCCTTTAGGCATCACTCCGCCTTGTCTGAGCCCTCCTCTTGCCTCATGGCCCCCGGCCTCACTCAAAGGCAAATGGTACTTCAAAAATCTTTCTTTATGACTTTATGAGGGGCCCGCTGCACGACATTAGTGCACTCATTGGGCGAGGGTGTCCCTCAGCTCAGCCTGCGCCCTTTCGCAGTCCAGGAGCCCTCGGGGGATGTCCAACTGCCGGCTTAGGACAGCTGGCTTCGGACATCCTTAGTGCTGCCACGGAGGTGGGAGGGGCTCCCACCACGGCCGCTGCACTTACCAGCCATCAGCCCCGCTTCTGGCTGAGCGGCACTCCCCCTGAGGGAGCGCACTGACCACCAGGGGCCAGCTCCTGATTTGAGCGCCTGCTCCCTGGTGGTCAGTGTGTGTCATAGCAACCGGTCGTCCTGCCGTTCGGTCAATTTGCATACTACCCTCTTATTATATAGGATTGTCAAAGTTTAATGTATTAGACTCATTTGATAAGAGATGACATTTAAGCTTTCTGGTATTCTCTAAAAAATACCCTTATTTCCTCTTCTTCTCTTTCCTCTGTTTTCATAGTTTCTTGGCTTCTCCTTCTGAGAACTGGGGTCTGATGACTCCCCAGCTCGGTGGGAGCCAAGGCCTCACCAAAAGGAATGAGAATATGAGAAAGGTCTGGAGCACGTGGAAAGCTGCTGGCTGTCCAGGCAGCTGGGAGGAGGGGGACAGGGTGCCGGGGGGCCTCAGGCCTGGCTGTGCTCCATTTGTTTGTTGAGAAAACCAGTGTTGGCCTGGAATCCAGAGAATGAACCAGAATTCCAAGGTCACTGCCTTCCTTTTATTTTGTGCACTTTTTCTTGGTAAACATATAGGCCTTGTTTTCTTTCACATTTTAGCACTGCAGCTCCAGGCTGAGTTTAATCAAATCCATATTTAAATTCAATGTGTTTTCATGATGGTAAACTCTATTCCACCTCTGTTCCCGTCTTATGGATATTTCTGCTGATCGAAGCAGTTTCCCGGTAAGTAGCACCTCGTACCTTGTTCCAGGAAGAAGGAGGGTGGCAGGAAAATGGCAAAGATGCCCCCACCTCCCCCCCTGCTTCCCCGGCCCCAGGCTGTCACGTCCCAGCCCCAGATGCCCGTTCTCTCCTCACTCCCTCTGCAGCCGGTGGGTGAGCGTTCCTCAGCCTCCCGCTCCTAGGACCCTGCGCTCGCCTCGTCATGAAGGAGCAGCTGAGCAGACACGGAGAGGCCTCTGGCTGCCGGTTTGAATGGCAGGCTGTGCAGACAGGAGGCCACCTTCCCAGAGCTGGAGGTGGGCACTGACCTCTCCCGGCGTCTATCTGCGGGGCCCCTTCCCCTGGGCCAGCTGCTGACCGGAAGGGAGGGCGGGGGAGACAGGGGGGCAGCTCCACAGACACCGTGGCTGCGGCCAAGTCTCAGGCGGAGAGAGCGCTCCCCGCAGGTGGGCTCTGGGCTGTGGCCGGTGTGCCCTGGGCTCTTCTCAAGTCAGGCTGGGCCTGTTGAGGTGGCAGTGGACTCCACCCACACGTGCTTTGGGCCAAGAGGCTTGGGAGATGACCAGAGGGTATGGAAAGGCCATGTACCCCCCAACCCCCTGCTCTCCACAATGAGTCTCAGGCCCTCAGGGATGAAGAATGGACACTGTCCACTCCGCCCGACAGGTCCCAGCGGCCCTAGGGGCATGAGAATGACCTGGAAATGTCAGCAGACTCAGAACTTCTGAGAAATGCTTGAAGGACAGGGTGCGGGGATCTGCTGCCGCCCCCTCCGCTGCCCGGGGACGGGAGCACCTGCATTCCCACGGGGGCTGCACCTGGGTAGGCAGAGGCCTGAGCCTCTTCATCGGCGGGAGCCCCTCGGCCGCCGCAGACAGCAGCCACCGCAGTGTGCGCCCCCACTCCTGGGAGGTGGGGAGCCTGCTGGCTGAGCTGGGCCTCAGAGGACAAGGACGCTCACTGCTCAGGCTGAGGGATCGGGGGGCTTTGTAGGGGGGGTGGGGGCTGGGTTAGCTCCTCTGCCGGTTGGTGGCGGATCCTCTGAGTCTCTGAGTTGTCCGGGGGGCACAGACCGGGCTGGGACCCCCTGCCCCTGCCCAGCGGTGGGCGTGCTGGCGTTTCAGCTGGAAACCGATGGGCAGTTAAACTGGTGACGGGCTGGGGGACGTTGAACATGACCCCTCCGCACCCTAACGGACAGGAGGGAGGCGGGGTCTCCGCCTCCTCACAGGGCCGCCTTCCTCCGGCCGCTCCGCTGTTAAGCATGATGGCCTTGGAAGCCCCTGCCCGCTGGCTCTGCGGGGCCTGAATGGGTGCCTGGGTGCGGGACGCAGGTGGTGGGGGGGACCGAGCAGGTGGGGCCGGGAGCCGGGGACGGGGGGAGGGGGGGGAGTGTGTGTGTGGTGGCGGGCGGTGAGTCACGTCCCGGTTTATGGCCGGTGCGGTGCTGACGTGAGTCACACGCAGTCAGACCCCAGGAATAGCAGCTCCGAGGCGGCTCTGCTCCGCGTGCTCCCCGCGGGGTCTGAGTCAGAGCCCTGACCCAGCGGAGGGGCAGGGCCAGCTGTCCTCGGACACGAGGTGCCTGTCCCCGCTGCCGGGACAGGTGCAGCTCCCACCCCGCGGCCAGTGGCCTCTCGGTTCCCCCGCCCCGAGGCCAGCACCCACCCCCACTCCGGGGGCGGCCAGGGAGGCCGGGGGCGGTTCCCGGAGGCGGCTTTAGGGACGCGTCATCGGGAGCCTGGGCTCTCACGCAGACCCCTCCTGGGGAGTGGACACCGGGGCCTCCAGGACCCAGTCCTGCAGCCCCTCTGGAGTCCGCGGCGGGATGTGCCCTGAAACCCTAGCGAGTCAGCAGGGAAGCCTCTGGGCGGGAGGGCGCCGGGGGATTCGCTGGCAGGAAAGGCCGATGCCCCTCCTGTTCTCTCAGCTCCTGGTGCAGAGATTCCTGGAAACAGCGTGCAGTCTCCTCTCAGGCAGGTGGCCGGAATCCCCCCCACACGGGGGGTACGTGGCCTGCCCTGTGTGCCCCCTCATCCAGGCCTTCCAGCCCCCGGGTGGAAGAGCCTGCCGCCAGGCTGGCACGTGCCCCATCCAGGTGGGCACTGAGTGAGGCTCGGGGGCCGGGCTGTGACCCGAGGGGCTGCCAAGGGGGGGTGTCCCGAGGCTGCGTTACTCAGAACAACGGCCACAGACGCCCCGAACCCCAAAACACCCACAGGTCTACTCCACCAATCTTCGCCTTGAAAACGACACCAATGCCTCTTTCATTTAACACAGCCGCTGCTTTGCTGTGCGGCCTCGCTGTGCCTCTGCGTCGTCTGTGCCTCTGCGGGGACCACAGCGGCTGTGGGTGACCACGGTCCGGGTGCAAGTGTGAGGCCCCGCTCTTCGCTTGTTTCCTGCACCCGGTCCAGTTTTCCTGGAGGCTTCAGTGTACTGGCTGCACACGTGCACACGACGCTGACCGGCTGTGCCTGCCTCCCGGGCCCAGCTGCCCCCCTGACCCCGGGGGCAGTTCCCATGATCCTCCGCAGTGGGGGGCAGCCTGAGCCCGCCCTGCTGATGGCTCTCGCCCTCTTTGGGGAGGGTTCCTCGGAATGAGTTCCTTGATTGCCAGGGGTCTGCGCCTCTGAAGGGTCAGATTGTGGCCGGAGGAGCGTGGACCTGCCTCAATGCCAGCCAGAGGAGTGTGTGCCCGCCCCCGGGCCAGGGCGCACTCACTGATCTCATTGTGTGGAGTCCGGGGTGTGGCAGGCACCCCCTTCGCTGCTGAATTTCCTCGCCAGGGAGTGGAGCATTTTTCCAAAAGTTGGTTTGCGGTTTGGGTGGAGACAGAGTTCCCTGAGGCCAGGTCTCGGCTCATCCTGCACGGGTTCCAGGGGCGCTGCTGTTGCCTTAGCTTCATGGCAGATCTCACTAGTTCATCCGTTCACCCCAGACCTCTGCACCCCGGGGGGCTGAGAGTGAGAGCAGACACCCCCCCATCCCCCGCCCCGGGCCCATCCTTGTCCCCTCTGCACGGAGGTACACTCTGTAGAACTCCCTGACCCACGGCCACTTCCTCGGGAATCAGGAGGGGGAAGCCCAGCCGTCCAGGCCCAACAGCAAAGCAGAGCAACAGGAGTGAAACGATGCATCAAAAGCGGGACCACAGAGCAGGAGAGACAGCCCCTTCTCCCGCCACTTCTTCCCGAGCAAGGACGCGGCCTGGTGAGCTCCTCTCCCGCCCGCCCTCCTCCTCCCCCTGTCCGTGAGGGCTGGAGGCTGGAGGCCGATGGAGGGAGAAGTCAGGAGGCTGATGCTCATTATTTGTGGGTTCTGTGTATGCACAGTCATCTACTGGCTAGAAATCATGTGTAACTCCAAACCCACCGCAGTCATTCCCAGACACGTGCAGGGGGTGCGTTTGAGTCACCGGTGCTCACATTCCCAGGCCGACCCCGGTGACACTGCCTTCTGGTTTCAGCTCTTCCTGTAAACAGTGTTTTTTGAATCTATTGAGTGCCTTGCTTTTAGCATGTTTTTTGCTTTTTGTCGATTATTTTTCTTCTTCTGAGGATATGTTTTTTTTATTATTATTGATTTTAGAGAGAGATGGGGGGAGAGAAAGAAAGCGAGGGAGAATCATCAATGTGAGAGAGAAACCTTGATTGATAGGTTTCCTTCTGTACATACCCTGACCAGGGATCAAACCTACAACCTTGATATACGACCTGACTGGGAATCAAACCCACAATCTTTTCGGGATGATGCTCCACCAACTGAGCCACCCGGTCAGGGCTGGTTTTGCTTTTTCAAAGGAACCAAGAGAAGTGAGGAAGAGTTAGTTGTCTCATGTGCTCAGTGCAAAGGCTGTGATGTGCCTCAGAGAGAAAACCCGTGTGTCAGATTTGCTTCATTCAGGCACAGTTATAGAGCTGTCAGTCGTGTTTAATGGTAATGCATCAACCGGACACATGACCTAAGATGTCTTTATATAAAAGTACACATCACACAAGGTCAAGTACTGATTGATGAAAAGATGTGGCCAGAGGCTTTTGAGAAGCTAATTCTGTACTTCCCCCGGGAAGCAAAGGATTGATACCTGCTCATTCAGCATTGGCAGCGGCTTCATACAATCAACACAGTTCAGCTCATGTCAGAAAGGGGAGAAGCCAAAACCCAAGCTGTTGTCCAGCTCCCAAACGCACTGCATTGCGCGTGTGGGGTGAATGTTCGGAGCCACAGCACCTCCCCAGGGAGGCTGTGCAGGGGAGACGGTTTGCATTTGGGGCGTTTCTATTGGGGGGCACGCTGTGGGTGAGTCTCTAGAGCCGCTCAGCACCAGCTAGATGCTGAATACTTGTTTTCCTGCCTCTCTCACAGTGCATGGCGGTCCCCAGGCCAGTTCTGACGTCTGCTTTGCTTCTTTCCCTACTACAGTGGCTCTGCTGGCCGGGAGCTTGGGGTCATGGGGACAGGTGGTCGGTTTTTCAGTCTGCAAAGTATTGTGTTTGTTATGTCCCATTTAATAGCTCACCTCAACACAATGAAGCAGGCCCTCCTGCAGTTCCGTTTCACAGATGAGGAAACCGAGGCTCAGAGGGGGGTTCTGGGACACTGTCTAAACTGTCCCAACACAGGGTGCAGACATCGCCCGATGGCATCATGAGCAACCGTGAGTTCTGAGATTCTGAGGACCCACCCCTCCACTCCCAGCGCCCCTGGACTCCATGCTTCCTGGCTGCGGAGTGTAAGCTGCAGGCTGTGGGCGTCCTCCTGGCTTTTGATTCAAGCAGCAGCCCCGATACCAGAGTGTGCTGCACCCCTGGTAGGGCACAATGAGTGTTAGAATAAAGGACTTTCTTCGGGTGTCCCTGCGTTGAGTGGCGGATCCACGGAGGTGCTCGGTCGGTGCTGTCCCCAAACGCCCGTCAGTGCTCCTGTCATGATCCAGGGTGGGACTGGAGGCCCGATCGGTGGTTTCCACTCTTGTTTTTATGAACTAGAGACTCACACAATGTACGTGCCCCCTCCAAGAGGGAGGCCCTGCCAGAACCGGGCCGTGGTCCCTGGAGGTGCTGGTTCAGTCTGGTTATTTGTGAGAGAGCCTTCCTCTCCTGGCCCTGGCCCTTCTCAGCTCTCTTCTCAAAGACGGTCCGTTAGGAAAGCGCTGAGGTCCCAGAAAACGGCAGCGTATTATTCCTGGATTCCCCAGGAAGGAGCCCGGGGCCGGCTGTGGGAGACACGGCTTCCTTAGGACTCACAGACACACACACACACACACACACACACACACACACACGGGGGAAGCTTACTGCCGCTCCGGCCGCAGGTGAAGCTAAGCGGCTAAGCCCCCTTCCGCCTGTGGACAGCGGGATGGCCGGCGGTGCTGTTGTTTGGCCGCCGCCCAGACTTCCCCTCAGGCGGTTCTACGGAGCACAGACAGCAGGGAGAACAGCCTGCAGGGGAGGGGAGCGAAAACCGTGTGAGATCAAACGCTGTTTTGTTGACGGGGGAGCTGGCCAGGCTCCCAAGGCTTCCCAGTCGGCTGACCGGCTGACCGATGGCCTTCGTGCATTTCCCACAGGGAGGGAGGGGCCTGCGGCCTGGGCGGGGCTCACCTTGACTTTCAGAAGACTCTCCCTCTTAGGACCCCGGGTTGGCATCAGGGTTGGTGCAGTTCCAGGGTGGTGCTGCTCCGTCCCCCATCTCTCCCCTGATCCTTCACACACCGTCACTGCACTGGCAGGGGCGTCCTGGTAGCAGAGGGAGGAATGGGTCCGGGCTCTTTGTTTTTTTGTTTTGTTTTTTTAAATATATTTTATTGATTTTTTTACAGAGAGGAAGGGAGAGGAATAGAGAGCTAGAAACATCGATGAGAGAGAAACATCGGCCAGCTGCCTCTTGCACACCCCCTACTGGGGAAGTGCCCGCAGCCAAGGCACATGCCCCTGACCGGAATCGAACCCGGGACCTTTCAGTTTGCAGGCCGATGCTCTATCCACTGAGCCAAACCGGATTCGGTGGTCCAGGCTCTTTGCAGGGGCAGGTTGAGTTGCTCACCTCGGATCAGCTGTGGTGAAGGAAAGAGGGTTTGGTCTGAGGGGACTGTGGGCCACAGGGAAGGGTTTGGACAGCGGGAGACGTGCTGACAGCTGACTTCCGGGGTACAGGAGGCGAGGGCGGAAGGCAGGACACATTTTCCTGACGGCCGAGCAGCCCTCGAGTGCTGTGCTGGTCCCTCCCCTCAGCCACTCCTCTTATAAGTGTCCTGGGGTGAGGGGTGGCAGGGGACGAGATGGATGGTGGGTCCCCTCACCTGGGCAGCAGGCAGCTGCCCTCCTGCCCCTGTCTGTCCGGGAGGGGCAGCCCGTGCTGACTGTTCTCCTCCCTCACCTTGGTGGCGGGTCATGCGGGAACCTGGGGCGATTGCCAGCACAGGGAGGGGCCCAGGGTTTTGCTGCAAAGGGCAGCAGTTCACTGAGATGCCGAAGGTCACACACACCCCCTCCCATCACCCCCCTCTCTCCCGCCCCCTCTACTCCTAAACAAGCACTTTATAAGCTGTGTTCCCTTTGCACCCAGGCGGTGAGGGGGGGAGGCTGGCGTTCCCGCTCCTCTCGGTAAATATTCCGTTATGGGGCCACACGGTCTGGTCAGGCCCCGGGCCGGGGCAGGGCGACAATTCGAGCTGAAAGGGTGCAGAGGTTTCCAGCCCTCAGATGGTCAGGAAATGAGACGCTTCAACTTCGTCATCTCCGCGCGTGGCCGCCTTCCGCGGGCCGTTTGGGTCTTCCAGTGACGGAAGCGAGCCCTGGGGACAGGCTCTGGTGGGCCTCCCGGGTGACGCATGCGTTTTATGAGTCCCAGTTAAAAAGAGGCAAAAACAAGCATTGCTGGCCTGTAATGCTCGTAATTAAATGAGTTAATTTTCAGCTCGTAAAAGTCAAATGCCACATCATTGTTGTTATTTACACGACAATGACAGGGTTTATGAAACACATGACTTTACAAAGGGGGCATGTGGCTAACGGGGTCCAGTTTAATGGCATCAGGAGACACCCAGCCCCACAGCGAGCTGAGCTCCGAGGCTCTGGGCAACCCCAGGTCCTCCCAGAAACCCCTCCTTCCCTGCCACGACCCCTGACAGGCCTCGGTCTGACCTCCTGTCTCCCATCACTGACCGAGTAGCCCAGGGTCCTTAGCTCAGAAGTCAAGGCCTCGTTGGTGCCGCCCCAGCGAGTGGGCCAGCTGGGCTCCATCACGATGGCCCACTTGTGTCCCAGGCGCAGCCCTAGTGGGCTGGCCGGTGGCCACAGAAGATGTGTCCCTGTCCCGCTGCCCACAACTGTCACCCCATGTGGCCAGAGCGGTGATTAAGCTAAGGATCTTGAGAGGAAGAGTTCCTCCTGGATTAGCAGGTGGCCCCCAGTGCCGCCCCGTGTGCCCTATAAGAGGGAGGCAGAGGGAGACAGGCCCACACAGGGGGGAGAAGCCGCGGGAAGCCGGGCGCAGCGGTCGGGGCCTAGCCAGGGGCGCCCGGAGTGCCTGCAAGCTGGGAGAGCAGGAGGGCTCCTCCCCTGGAGTTCCGAGGGAGCCAGGGCCAGCCGACAGCTTGACCTCAGACTTCTGGCCTCCAGAACTAGGAAAGGATAAATTCCTGTGGTTGTTTTTTTAGCCCTCACCCAAGGATATTTTTTCCCCATTGATTTTCAGAAAGAGTGAAAAGGAGGGAGGAGGGGGGGCGGGAAGAGAGAGAGAGAGAGAGAGAGAGGAGAGGAAGATCTATGTAAGAGACCCTGATTGGTTGCTTCCTGCATGCACCCCAACCACGGCTAGGGATCGAACCTGAAACCAAGGTACATGCCTTTGACCTGGAATCACACCCATGGCCCTTTGGCCTGTGGGATGGCGCTCTAACCATTGAGCAACCGGCCAGGGCCCTGGTGTCTGGAGTCGCCAAGTTTGGGGTCATTTGTTCGGAAGTCCTAGGAAACAAATCAGTTGTTCTCGTGTGTGTGTGTGTGTGTGTGTGTGTGTGCGCGCGATTGTTGTCATTTTCATACTCGGGGTGTAACCGGCCTCCTCCCCACCTGGCCAGGTGTTCTCTAAGGCCGAGCTGAGAGTGTCTTCACCCCATTCCCACCCCCACCTCCCAGGGCCTTTCTCTTCCCGGAGGCCCGGGGGCCCTCAGATGTGCTGCCCGGGAACACCTAGAGCTGTACCTACCGACCCCGTCGCTGGCTCCACCCCAGGAGTTCTGACCGACTCTTCTCGGGTGCAGCCTGGCGCTGGGGTTTCAAAAGCACCCCTGCAGCTCCGATCTGGGCGGTGCAAGCTGAGGCCGGTCCTGCTCTGGTGGGAGCAGCGCGTCCGAGCTGGGCGGCCTTTGGCTGGGGGCGGAGGCGCTGCTCGGCGCGGCCAGCGTTTGTGCAGCGGAGGGCCTGTGACTTGGCAGCGGCGAGCGTGCGCCCGGTGGGGAGACCCAGCACCCTGTGACGAGCGAAGCCTTCCGCAGACGCCAGCACCTGCGTTTTCATTTTTCTGGAGTTTCTGAAATACAGGTGAACCAGCTTGACAACTCAGAGGCATCCAAGATGGGCTCCTGCCTTCCCCATTTGTTGAACCATAAAAGCGGTACCACCTCCCCACTTCCCAAGAAGCTCAGGGCCTGTATTTACTCAGCGACTCCCACTGCGTGATTGTTTGAGGAGGAGGCCGGGTCATGGCGGGGTCCTGGGGATGTGGAATGGAGCCGGGAGCGAAGCCACAGCTTAGCAACCAGCCGTCCTTCGTTTGGGTCTGTACGTGGAGTGCTCAGCCCAAGAGCTCAGCTCACCCAGGAGCCTGCCTGTCCTGCCGCCAAGGCTGTGAACTGGGCAGCCAGTCAGACCCTGAACCCCAGAATGGCCCTGTGCACCACGATGCTACCCCTCGTGGCTGGAACAGTGACCTCCCCTGGTGGAGGAGCCAGCGTCACCCACATCAGACTGAGCTGCCCCTGTCCCCAAATGCATCATTTAAAAAAAAATATATATATATATATATATTTTTTTTACTGATTTCAAAGATGAAGGGAGAAGAAGAGAGAGATGGAAACATCAACGATGAGAGAGAATCATTGAACGGCTGCCCTCTGCACGCCCCATACTGGGGATCAAGCCCAAAACCTGGGCATGTGCCCTTGACTGAAATCAAACCCGGGACCCTTCAGTCCACAGGCTGATGCTCTATCCACTGAGCCACACCAGCCAGGGCCCCAAATGCATCTTGTTCAGAAGGGGGCAGAGCCCCCAGGTGGCTCCATCCCTGGCTGCCATCCGCCGGGTCAGTTCGCTGCTCGGTGGAAAATGCCCCCTTCCTGCTCCCTCTACGCTGTGTCTGCAAAGGTCAATATCTTTAAAAAATATACATATATTTTATTGATTATTTTACAGAGAGGAAGAGAGAGGGATAGAGAGTTAGAAACATCAATGCGAGAAAATCATTGATCAGCTGCTTCTTGCACACCCCCCACTTGGGGATGTGCCCGCAACCAAGGCACAGGTCCTTGACTGGAATGGAACCCGGGACCTTTCAGTCCGCAGGCCAACGCTCTATCCACTGAGCCAAACCGGTTTCGGCAAGGTCAATATCTTGAGCGCACTTGCGATTGCTCTCACATTGCCCTCAGCTGCTGCTCTCTGTGGGAACACCCTCCTGGCTGGCAGCCGTTCAAGGAAAATCCAGCAGCTCTAAGAAGAGAACATTTACCACATCCGGACTTTGTTAATTAAAAATGTTTATTTCCTCGCCTTTGAACGGGTGATACATTCACAGGGTCCAAAATCCAGGAGGCACGCTCCACACGGCGTTCGACTTGCTATAAAGTGGCCGTGACGGAGGCCGGCTGGCGTTGGCAGAGGGACAGACGGACCCACGGATCACCGGGCAGGCCCGGGCAGCCCAGAAGCCCGCCCACTGCCTGTGGGCAAAGGTGCAGAGCCGGCCGGTGCAGGCAGGACAGTCTTTTCAACAAACGGTGCTGAGCAACCGGGTGTTGTGGGTGAAAAAGGAACCTTGACCTCGATCTCACCCCCTCCTGCCTGCCTGCGTGGGAGCCGAACCGCTGGGCCAGAGGGGAAGCCTGGCAGACAAGGCCTGTGGCGCTCCAGGGAGGACGCTGGAGCGCAGCTACGACTCGTGTCGGGCACCATCGTCCTCGCCAGGGCTGGGCTATCAGAGCTCAGGAGAGGCAGCTGGGCACGGCCCACGGTGTCGACGGGGCCCCGAGAGCCGAGCTCTAGTCCTGCCGGCCCCGTGGGGAGGGGGCAGCTGGAGAAGGCCGGCACCTGCCAGGGTCTCCGAAGGGTGCGCAGCCGCAAGGAGTGTGGCCCACGTGGCAGTGCTGGTCTTGTGTTGGGTTTGGGAGCTGAGAGGGACTGGATTGCTCACTGTCAGGAGCCGTGGGGGGCACGGGCCTGGGGTGCTGGTCTCCCCTGCATGGACTCACTGATGGTTTTGCTCCAAGCAGGGAGTTCGCACATTGTTGTGCTATTTACTGCTGGTCTTCTCACTACAGCTGTGAAGCATTTGGTCTTTGCTATTCATTTAAAAAAAATTATATTTTATTGATTTTCTTTTAACAGAGAACAAAGGAGAGGGATAGAGAGCTAGAAACATTGATGAGAGAGAAATATCTATCAGCTGCCTCTTGCATACCTCCTACCTAGGTTGTGCCTGCAACCAAGGTACATGCCCTTGACTGGAATTGAACCGGGATCTTTCAGTCCGCAGGCCGACGCTCTATCCACTGAGCCAAACCAGTTAGGGTGCTATCCATTTTTAAAAACTTTTGGGATCAGATGGTACATCCAGTTTTACAATGGGCTTATTTCCCTTGATATGACCTTGTGAGCATTTTTTCACGTTGTACTTAACGTTCCGGCAGTTGGCTCAATAGCTTGCTTAGGTGGCCGGTCATACATGGCTGGACATTACGTCATAGTGGATTCATTCAAAAGCTACCCCTGTGTGTCAGCTGCAGGACACGCGGCAGGCCAGAGGCGAGGGCTGCTGCTGAAAAGCAAATCCACAGATGAACACGCTCATCACAAACAGCACAGGCAGGACCTGGTATTAGATTCAGGGAAGGAGCCTGTGGGGTGAGGTCTGAGCCAAGGTCTGGAGAAAATAGAGAAGTTCAATAAGCCAGGGAGTTGGCGGGTGGGCGTTGTGCAGGGACACGGACCGGAGAGTCTGCTGGGCTAGTCAGCAAAGACGCCCCAACAGTCCTCCCTGCTGCACGCCCATGCTGCTGCTGCGGGGAGGGGTGGCTTACTGCCCTCCTCCTTGAATTCCGGCAGCCCTGGTACTGGCTTTGGCTAAAGAACACAGCAGACATGATGTTCTGAGACTCCCAAGCCCGGGAACTGGAGCTTCCGCTTCTGGTTTCTTGGAGCCAGGCTGCCATTCTGTGCGGGAGTCCAAGCAGCCACGTGGAGAGCCCCAGCCCACAGCCCGCTGAGCTCATGGTCACCAGCCAACCCCAACTTGCAGTCAGTGAGTGAGGCCGCCTCGGACCTTCCAACCATCTCACACCCCAGTGGCACTGCAGAGAGCAGCCGGACCCCCCAAACAAACCCACAGAATTGTGAAGGACAGTAGGTGGTGGGTGGTTATTCTGTCCCTGAGTTTCGGGGTTGTTCATTATTGAGCAATAGATAGCTAAAACAGAAGCTGATGTGGCAAGGCTCTTTAAGAATGGAACTAACCGTAGAATTTCAGGTTGAGGCCCACGTGGAGGGGGCTTTTGCCCAGTTTCCAGAAATCATCCGACCAGCCTGGGGCTTTCGTGCTGACTGGCTAGCTCTTCTCGCTTTTAAACCAGCGATTCTCTTGTTGACTCTGAGCCACGTTCTTAGAAATCACCTCTGGAAAAGACGCAGTAGTCCCGGCACCCGCGCCCTGGAGTGGCCTCATCCTACCAGCTCCTCTCTGACCTCGGGTCCACCCAGAGGAAGCTGCCCCCTGGACAGGCCTTCCACAAGGACAGGCATGTCTCGAGTGGGTGGAAGGTCAACACCATGTTCCTGGCATTGACCTGAGTCTTCAAGGTGCAGGACACCCTCTCTTTCCTCGTGAGTGGCCCCAACAGCAGCAGCGGGAAGTGGGGCCTTCTTTGCTGGCCCTGGTCAGGAGGAGGGCATTGTGCTCGTGGTGGGACCCAGTCCCTTGGCAGTTTCCCGGCCTGTTTTGGCGTACGGGGCTCATAGAGGGGAGGCATTCACACCATAAGACTTTCATCTCATGATTCTGGGTGTCACCCCTGGGAGGGTCTAGCTTCTGCAGAAGGTGCTTCCCAGTTCTGGTCTCGCCTGTCCATTAAAGACACTTTTCAAAGCGTGGAAAGTTCCTCTTGCTGGAGCACCCGCCCACTCCCCGCAGCAGGACCAGGCAAGCCATGCCTTTGATCTCCAGCGGCAGAAAGGGGTGCGGGAGCCATCTGGCCTCCGGCGGCTTGCTTCCCCGTGTGACCCATTTTTCTGGCTTAACCCTCTGCCCACCCATCCTCTCCAAGCTGGATGCTGGTCTCCTCTTCTGCCCAGTGTTCTCTCTCTGCTGGAGGGCTCTCTCATGGGAGCAGGAGGGACCTGCATTTCCCCTCCCCCACCCCACTGACCACAGCCCCCGGAGACCAATGCTGCTGCCCCCCCCCATGTTGTAGGAAGGTGCAAAATGTGTCTGAAACATGGCCTCCCAAGGTTATCGGGCACTGGGGCTGCTCCAGGGCTCCTGGCACAACCTCGGGGTTCCCTCTGGGGCAGGCAGCTACGTAAGGGTGGCATCTGGATCATGAGAGGAGTAATTTGAACTTGACAGGAAAACGCCTGTTTTGCAAAAGGATTGCATTGACTTACAATGTGTAAAGGTTCTGTTGATCCACGTGGACTCCAACATTTTTGATCCTTAAAGACATTTTTTATCTTATTTTTTTTGTCAGTTAAATGTGTGCAAGACTGTAGCTCTTTCTGAGTCGTGTCTCCCAGTCACACTGAGAACGGGCGTCTCTACACGTTCACGGGCCTGCTAGTTCTGAAAGCCTGCCCATGTCCTCTGCCTGTTTACTTACTGGGTTGTTTGCTTTTCTGCATTGACCCCTAGGAGTTCTTTGTAAATTCTCAACACTAGTCCCTGTTGGTTTTATGTTCAGTGAATAGCGTTTCCCAGTTCGTGGCTTTTCACCTTCATTAGGTATATTTTGATGAGGAGAAGACCTTAATGTTAACGCAGTCCAATCTGTCCATCTCTTATATTGTTAAGGTTTTTATGTGTGTTGTTGAGGAAAGCCTTTTCTGCCCTGAGGTCACACAATCACCTGTATTTTCTCCTAAAGTCTTAAACTTTTGCTCTTGGCATTTCTCTTTTTAATCCATTTGGACATGCCCTTTGCGGACAGTGTGAAGAAAAGATCTAACTCGTCCTTGGTCCTGTGGTTTTTCTGTCTCATTTATTGAATGACTTTCCCCAGGGATCCATCATCCACTTCCTGTGGCTATTGAAGTCTGTGACGAGTGGGTGTGTGTCTGGGTTCTGTTCGATCAGAGAATTCGTCTGTCCCTGAGCCAGCCTCTCACTTACACTTTACAACTAGCCTTTCCAATGACGGCACCCACACCTCCTCCTTTAGACGTGTGTGCTGTTCTTTTTTTTTTTTTTTTTAATGAGTTATAACTTGTACAGCGAAGTGCACAGACCTCAGGTGCATGTTTCAATTACTTACTATAAATCATGCACTCAGTCGAAACGGGTTTGGCTCAGTGGATAGAGCGTCAGCCTGAGGACTGAAAGGTCCCAAGTTCGATTCTGGTCAAGGGCATGTACCTTGGTTGCGTGCACATCCCCAGTGGGGGGTGTGTAGGAGGCAGCTGATCAATGTTTCTCTCTCATCGATGTTTCTAACTCTCTATCTCTCCCTCTTCCTCTCTGTAAAAAATCAATGAAATATATTTTTAAAAATCATGCACTCGACAGACCTCTCCACCTCTCCAGGTGCTCAGGGCTCTGTGGGTCTGGAGGCCCATCGGGCAGCGGGGCCAGCTCACCTCGGCAACATGGCGTGTGTGAGGAGCTGAAGGCTGGGATGGACCAGCCTCTTGGGTGCACTCCGTGGGAGCATCTTCCCTCACGCCTTTTGGCTGATGCTGGCTGACTTCAGCTGGGCTGTGGCCAGAGCCCCTGCATGTGGTCTCTCCTGGGGGGTAGTGTGGGCTTCCTCCCAGCATGGTGGGGGCGGGGCTCACTGACGGAAGTACACGGGGACTTCCTTTCCCAGGCCGTTGATGGAGGAAGCACCAGGTCTGCCCGCGTTCAAAGGGAAGAGACGTAGACCTCACCGCTGGGGAGGGACAGACCTAGTCACTGGGTAGGAGGGGTCTCAGGACCATACTGTAAAAGCCCTGTGAGATGGGAGGAGCTGATGCGGCCGTGTTTGTAAAATTCAGCTTGCCACGTCTGTGTAGCCACCCCCAGATCAAGTTGCAAAATACTTTCAGAGACGGGTGGCTCCCGGGGCCCGTCCAGTCCATACCAGCGAGGTAACAGTGACCCTGATCTTCTCGATGTAGACTTGTTCCCTTGACCTTGACTGTGAGCCGACGTACTCGTGTAAGCACACAGGTGCATCTCCGAGGTCCGGCCTCTGTGCTCAGCATCCTATTATCGAGCCCGATCAGACTGAGAGCCAGCACCTTGCTCCTTCTCTCTGCAGTGCCATGTTCTGGACTGGCCCTGTGACTGAGGGACGGGGCTGAGGAGTCCAGGGGTACCTGGGAGAAGCTGGTCTGGCTTCCCCACATGCCTGCTCGCTGACCTTGGTCTGCTCTCTGTGGACGGTGCACAGTGGTCAGACGAGGTGGAGGAGGGGCCACATGGGGACCTCAGGGATGGGAGGGAGCCCTGTGCCCGGGGCTGGGGTCCTGCCTGAGCCCTGGCTGGCTGGGCTGCTCCTCAGGAACATGGGCTCAGCCGGCCACCGGGAACTGACGTGCTGAGTGGGAATGGTGGGGCACAGGAAATCGTCTTTGGAGAAGCCTGAGAAATGCCCTTTGGAAGGGAAGAAATAGAGAGCTTTGTTCCATGGGCACCTCTGGTGATGGGCTCTGGGCCCCAGGGGCTGTGCCAAGAGGGGCTTTGAGGGGTTTTGTCATGCTCTGAGGGTCCTGGGTCCTAGATGTGGGAGGTGTAGGCTGCTGTCCACAGGGTCAGCCAGCCAGAGGGCCGGGCCGGGCGGCGGGATAGTCTGTCTCTGAGGAGGATCATGCAGAGACACCCTCTCATTTATGCACACACACCGACACACACATTCATGCTCACACACATATCAGCACATGCTCCCACACAACCTCACACGCCCTGGCTCATGTGCACACCTGCACGCACTGACACACACTTACCTCCCCCCTCCCTCCGCGCCGCACACACACTCTCACGTAACCACCAGACACACCAGTACACACCCCCTTCCAGGTGAAGGCACGTTGGCCGCACTCCCAGTTCCCTCCAAAGGAGCCACCCACTTGGGCAGAGCAGACAGTGGGCGGTGGCTCACAGAAGTGAGAGAAGGGGCACAAGTTGGGGTGCACTTGCTCTTCATTCGTCCTGAGCATTGTGTACCAGGCGCCCCCAGAACAGCATGTCAGGGAGAGGGTCCCGTCCCGTCATCAGCTTGGGCTGCAGCCTCCGGCCTCTGCTGGAGCCTCAGGCCTGCGGTGGGAGGGGCGGGGCTCACTCGCAGGTGTGGGGTTGGCACAGCCCCTGCAGAGGCACAGGCAGGGCTCTGCTTTCTATATGTGGCCCCTGGCTCCCTTCCCCCAGACAGCAGAGCGACCCTGAGGGCAGTTCCCTCAGTCCGTGGCTCTCAGCCCAGATCCTCGGCCCATTCACCCCCAAAGCTGCCTCCCCAGGGCACCGGGGAGCGAGCACCCCTTCCCTTCTGGGTGTGGACCCCTCCCTTCCTCAGGCCTGACCCCCCTCCGCGCCACCCCGCCAAGACCCACTTCACGTCTGTTTATTGTTGTTTTTCAAAGCACTTCTTTCCAGTAATCCTGCCACGCGGGAAGGAGTTCTTATTTAAACTCTTGAAATGTATTTACTTTTGGCCCAAGGTCAGGTGTTTGGCGGTTTCACATCGAAAGTGCAACCCTGGAGCCGGAGCCGGTGGAAATGGGGCTTTCTGCCGGGTGCGCACACACACACACACACACACACACACACTCACCCTCCGGGCATGTGGGAGTGACCGCCCGGCGGGAGGCGGTGGGGGCCCGCACATAGCCACGCACGGCCCGTGTGTTCAGAGAAGTGTGCGTGAGCCGACGGGCGTGCCCGCAAAGCTAAGTGTGCGGAGCCACGGGTGTGTGTGACGAGCTGTTCACACTGAACTGCTACGGAGCTGACAACCTAGAAAAACTTTCCTCTGGACAAACGAGACAGATGTGTATTATTCCCTCCAAGGAAGACACCCAGAGGCAGGCAGGCAGGCCCAGGTGGGCGCTCAGTGATACGTATGGGCCTGGCTGCTCTGTCGGCTGTAGCCCCAGTTTTAGCTCATGACCAGGCTGTCCCTATGGTCCCATTTGGCTGTGGGGGGTCAGCCCCCGAAAGTCTGGGCACATGTGGTTTGGGGAACTGGAGCCCAGCACCCTCCTTTGTCCTTCACCCTTCCCACATGCCCGTTATTCAGGGGCTGGCGGCCGCCGAGGCCCATCCTAGGCAGTGAGTGCCCTGGGGTGAGATCTAGAGCCTGGGAGGGCTGCTCCCCTCCCTGTCACTGCCCCCCGCAGGCAGCTGGAGGTTAACTCCAGGAGGCATTTGGTGCTAGGCCGAGAGACATTCGCATGTGAAACCTGGGAGAGGAGCTTATTGGCAACCTACACCTGCCTGGCGTCTGCTCGGCATCCTGCCTCCTTCCCTCACGGCTGGCGTGGAGCAGGGATGGCATGGTCCCCTCTGCTGGTGCAGAACCGGGGGGCCTGGCAGCAGTGGAGTCCCGAGGCTGGAGGGTGTAGGTGCCAGGAGGGTGACCCTTTCCTGATCAGGTTTCCCCCTGGCCCCGCCGCCTGAGCCTCCGCACGTACCCACGGCCCTGCCTGTGCTCCCGCGTGCTGTGCATTCCACTCGGAGGCCCCGCTGTCCCCGAGGAGCAGGCGCTGGCAGCCTGCGTCCCACAGGAAGCCGGTCCCCGTCACTGCCCCGCGGACGGTGCATTCCAGAGGCCCCTCTGGAGGCCGCCCCGGATCCGCAGGCCTGGCTGCCTTCCCAGGAGGGCCCGGCCGCCTTCGCGTATACGTGACTGCCTGCGGGTGCACATGCCTGCGTGTGTGGGTGTCGCCCGGGGGCCCCCGGTGCTGAGCGGCGCTGCGTGGACTTGTCATCTGGAACGAGCCAGCAGGCAGAGACGTCAATGCTGGTGGCAGCGCGTGGGGCAGACCTGCTGCCTTTTTTAGCCCGACAGCCTGTGAGCAGCAGGAGCGGGGACAGGTGACTCAGGTGGGAGGGATGAGGCTGGCAGAGCTGACGTCTGCAGCTCACCCCGCCCCCCAGGCCTGGCTCAGGGTCGGGCCCCTGGTGGGGAGGAGAGCGGCTCCCCATGATTCACAGGGTCCAGGGTTGTTTTCAAACACGTGGGCCTGATGACGACGGCTCACGTTGGGAAGCTTCAGGATTTGCGTGTTAAGGCTGCCCGCATGCTCTTCCCCGGGAGGACTCTGGCGCAAGTGATGAGGGCCTTGTCTCTGGGGAGATAGAAATCAAATAAGAGAACCACCGCAGGCACCAGGAACAAACAGGCTGTGGGCTGGGGTCATCAGAGCCGCCCAGCCCACGTGGTGAACGTGGGGCCACGTGGGGATTGGGTGGACACAGCTCATGATGAGGACACAGGCCCTGTCATTCAGCTATTATCCCAGTAATGCTGTAGAGCAGCACACAGGTGAGCAAAAACAGGTTAATAATAAATAATACAATAATTAATAAATTCATAATAATCCTATATAATAAAAGGCTACTATGCAAATTGACTGAATGGCAGAACCAGTCGCTATGACACGCACTGACCACCAAGGGGAAGATGCTCAATGCACAGGAGCTTCCCCCTGGTGGTCAGTGCGCTCCCACAGGGGGAGCGCTGCTCAGCCAGAAGCCAGGCTCATGGCTGGCGAGTGCAGTGGTGGCGGGAGTTTCTCCCACCTCCTTGGCAGTGCTAAGGACGTCCGACTGCCAGCTTAGGCCCACTCCCCCCAGGCCTAAGCCGTCAGTCAGACATTCCCCGAGGGCTCCTGGACTGCGAGAGGGAGCAGGTTGGGCTGAGGGCCCCCCTCCAAGTGCATAAATTTCATGCATCGGGCCTCTAGTCTAAGAATAAGCTATATGTTTCATGTATATGCAACTGTAAGCCTACTTTTGCCCTCCCCTGTATATACTGAGGTTCAATTCACAGACAGGCTCAGCCTGGGAGGCACCCTGAAACAGCACTAAGTCAGAGCAGAGTTCTGGTTCTTGTCTCAGCCCGACTGCCATCAGGTGCCTGCTTTGAGGGGCGGGGGTCCCACACCTGGCTCTGCTTTGGACTGGAAGAAACCGATGCAGTGAGTCACTCGCAGGATGGGTTTGGGGATTAGACCACACCCAGACTACCTACTCCGCCAGGAATGCCTTTGTCACCGCAGCCTCTGCTTCCTGAAGCTCCCCTTGCAAACCTGCCTGGCCGCTGGCTCTGAGGGCTGGGAAGGCAGCACACGCTCAGCGGCTCCCTGGGTCAGTGGATGTGAATGCCCCCTGCCATCATCACTCTTCCCTCCCACACACCTGCCCGGGCACTCACCCTGAGCCCCGGGGAGGCACCGCGTGCGGGGGGTGAAGTGTGGCCGCCAGTGTGCCTGCTGCAGAGGTTTGGCCGGCCCCACCTCTGAGCCCACCCAGCGCCGCTCTCCGCTGGGAGCTTCTTATCGGCATGCACCTGCCTGGGCCTCGCTCCTCCCAGCCTGTGCTGTGGGGTCCTCAGGAGACCTCTGTCTCTGCAGAGGTGACAGGTTCTGCCCAACATCTGTGGCTCATACTCAGACCTGGTGCCTGAGGAGGTGGGTGGGCAGGATGTGTGTGCCCATACATGTATGAGTGTTGTGCATGGATCTGCATGTATGCACATGTGTACGTGTGCATGTGTGTGTGTGCACCTCTGCCTTAATTAACCCCCAAATGCATGCTATTCTATTTAATTCAATTTTGATAATGCCTTGCAGCTGTATTTTGTCAACACCGTGGTGTTTGACCAACTACCATTTGCGTGTGTGGATGGCATGTCCCGTGCTGCTGCTGGGGATCCGGGGGCTGGTCAGTTAGGGAAACCCTGGTGTAGACCAAACATGGAGGAGCTCAAACTCTTTATGATTTCTTCGAGCAGCCCATCACCCTGCCCGACACTGTCCCCACACAGCAAGCCTTTTATTTGGAGAATTGTGAAGCTGTCCTTGTGGATAGTGGGACAGGCCCAGAAACCAGGTGGAAGGCCCTGGGACTGGGGAAGGGACGTGGGTGTGGGGCGCAGAGCAGCCTGTGTGCACATTGTGCACACGGGGTTCCTGTTCGGATCCCGCGCCTGGGACAGGCCCGGCGTCCGCTTTGTGTCAAAATGTCTGTCCTCCTGACTCCCAGGGCGTGGGTCTGAGCACTGTCTGCGTCCGACAGGCAATTTTTAAAAAATATATTTTATTGATTTTTCACAGAGAGGAAGGGAGAGAGATAGAGAGCTAGAAACGTCGATGAGAGAGAAACATCGACCAGCTGCCTCTTGCACACCCCCTACTGGGGATGTGCCCGCAACCAACGTACATGCCCCTGACCAGGACCCTTCAGTCCGCAGACCAACGCTCCACCACTGAGCCAAACCGGTTTCGGCAGGTAATTGTTTTGAATGACGCTGCGGAGATGTGCCCACGGAGAGGCGAGGTTCCTGTTGTGACCGCTGAACAGAGACGTGCAGGACCTCAGCCTTCCTCGGGGAAAGCTGGGCCTCAGGCTCTCCCCCTGCCCACGGGGTATCTCATAGTTCCCACCCAGAAGGGCGTGGAGAGGGTCCCACAGGCTGGTATGTGCAAGGCTTTGGAAGAGCAGAGCACAGGGGTCAGGGGCGGAACTGTATCCCCAGGCCCCTGCTGAGACCCTCACCCCTGTCCTCAGACTATGCCGTGTTTGGCCCTGGTGGGCTAGCTCAGTTGGTTAGAGCATCGTCCCAGAATGACGGCTGTGGGCTTGATCCCCAGTCAGGACACATCTAAGAATCAAACAACGAATGCCTAGTGAGTGGAACAACAAATCCATGTTTCTCTCGCTCCTCTCCTCTTCCTCTCTAAACATCAAAAAATAAAAAAATTAAAAGAATGTGACTGTATTTGGAGATGGGTCTTTGCAGACATGACCCATCACTGGCGTCGGTTTTAATTCAGTGTGACCGGCGAGGAGATTGGGACACAGACACACAGACCACATGAGAGCCAGGAGGGACAGCCGGCGACATGCCAAGGGGAGGCCTCATGAGGAGCCAGCCCTGTGGACACCCGGGCCCAGGGCCTCTGGCCTCCAGGATGGGGAGGACCCCCAGCCTGTGCCTTTGCTGCAGTGGCCTCGCAGGCGCAGGCCGAGGACGCTGGGCAGTGAGCTCGGCTCCAGAGTCACGTCCGCAGGACTCTCGGTGTTTGAAGTGTGCGCTCCGCCGCCTCAGGGCACCCAGGCCACATTCCTCCGCACTCAGAACTTTCCCTGGGCGTATCTGAAAACGCACTTTTGAGAGGTAAATGTGAGCTGTGGAGCAGGGCCAGGCCATCTGCTTTGAAAATACGCATGTGGCCGAAACCAGTTTGGCTCAGTGGATAGAGCATCGGCCTGCGGACTGAAAGGTCCCAGGTTTGACTCCCGTCAAGGGCATGTACCTTGGTTGCGGGCACATCCGCAGTAGGGCATATGCAAGAGGCAGCTGATGGATGATTCTCTCTCATCGATGTTTCTAACTCTCCATCCCTCTCTTTTACTCTTTGTAAAAAAAATCAATAAAATATTAATAAAAAGAAAAGAAAATACGCGTGTGGTTCTGTTCCAGCAGTGGCAGCATAGGCCTGGGGGAGGGTCCCCAGAACCCCGCTGAGCCCCAAGGCCGGAGATCCAGCATGAGGTGACCTCCCCAACCCCCCGCTCCCGCGGGATCTTGCGCCCGGTGCCCCTGTGCACCGCTGCTCAGCTTGTGCGGGCCACGGAATGAACCCAGTGCCTTGTTAGCAGATTTTATCCGACCTCGTCTCTGATCCCGCCGCTGCCTGCAAACAGCGATGACGTGTGCTTGGGGTCTCAGGCGCCAAAGGGCAGACAGAGGGGCTTCTGGTTCCCGCCAGTGAGTGCAGCCCAGTGGTTGCTGCCTTGGCCTGTGATGCTGCCACACACATGTGGCCCAGAGACCCCGAGGGGAACCGTGTGCTCTCTACTGGCTGCTGAGTGAGCCAGGGGCCCTGCTCCTGGAGCAGTGAGGGCGGGGGTGGGGGAGGGGGAGGGAGGCCTGGCCAGGGCAGGGAGATGAAAGTCTGAGAGTGGCACTGAGGCCTTGGGGGCCGGCCCCCAGCCTCGGGGAGCTCCCCCATCATCCGGGGTGACCTGAGACCACAGTCACCTGGGAGGAGCAGTGGACAGAGCGCGGGTTCCCCAGTCCGGCAGCTCACAGGCCTGGCCATGCTCCCTGGCACACACACTGAGGGCAGACGGGGGGACAGAGACCAGGACCGGAGCCCGCAGCTGAGAGGCAGACGAGCAACCACAGCACGAGAAGGGGAACATCCAGGCTCCCAAAGAGACGGGTCTGGGACGGGGAAGCAGGACCTGCCCGCTGTCAGCGAATTAAAGGCCAAATGACAGAGGAAGTAGCTCAGACCAACCCTAAAGGGAAGCATTCCTGCCTGAGGCTTTAGGGGTGGGGGCGGGGATCGGGAGAGATAAGCGGTGGAAAATGGAGGGATGACGTGCAACCCCGCTCATCCGCACACACCTGGTGGAGGGGCCGTTCGGGACCTGGGCTCTGCTTGGCAGAGGAAAAGGCCAGTGAGTTCGTAAAGTCCTGAATGATGAGGCGGCCGGAACGAAAAGCTTCAGGCCTGCGGGGTGACCAATAGCTTTGCCCTGCACGGGATCGGGGACAGGAAAGGGTTAAAGAGAACAGACGGGGCAGAGAAAGCTTGTTGTGCTTAGCAGATATCTCGCAGAGGGCTCCAGCCTTGGGCACCGCATAGCTCAGATAAAGATAACCAGAAGACACCTGGCCGGGGGAGCCAAGGACGGGACTCTGACGTCAGCAGAGCAGAGCGGCTGGCAGCCAGCAGACGTTAATAAAGCCCTGTCTCCCCCCCCTCCCCCCCCCCCCC
Source organism: Nyctalus aviator (assembly GCA_036971965.1). Taxonomy (NCBI): domain Eukaryota; kingdom Metazoa; phylum Chordata; class Mammalia; order Chiroptera; family Vespertilionidae; genus Nyctalus; species Nyctalus aviator. Next base: position 6,511,880 of record CM072923.1, read on the forward strand.
ACACACACACACACTCCCCGCGGATTCCTTTCTGGGCTCAGCCCACTTGCAGCCAGGTGCCCGCAATAAAAGTTCTCTCGGTGCCAGTGCATTACGGCCGTAGGTGTATGACCCCGGCCCACTCCGACCCTTTCAGACACGTGTGGGAGCGGGGCTTGTAATGGGCGTAGCTGCTGGAAACCTGAGCTGTGGAATGTGCCGTGTCTCACTCTGTCTGGTGGCTGGTGGCACTCCGCCGCCCTGGCTCGCTGGGCAGGTAGTGATGCCGGCGTTAAAGGTGTGCGGCCTTGGTGGGCTGGTCCGGGGACTCGGAGGCCTCCTCGGACTCTGTGTGTGGGGGGGGGGGTCTCTTCCAGGAGAGCAGGGGAGGGTTCGAGGGGGTGGCCTGCCCCACCACTGCCTGCTGGCTGATGGGCCCCTCTTTCCAATGGACGAATGGAATTCACTCGTTCATCCACTCACTGATTCGTTCCTTTGTTCACGAGGGAGACCATCAGCCATGGGCAAATCGTCAAGTACTTGACAGGGAGGGTAGGTGCGGGGTGGGGGACAGTGAGACCGGAGGTGGAGGGGGGGTGAGGGAGGAATAGCAGCACTTTTGCTCTGGCGTGAGGGCCATCCTGGCAGGGGCATCTGAGAGACCCTCTGAGTGGAGGGAGGGCAGGTGCCTCGCTGGGCATGGGTTGGGTGCCTGGTGGTAGGGGTGAGAGGGGAGGGTCTGGGAGATGGGTGGTGGGTGGAGGGCAGATCTTGAATGGCCTGGAAGGTGCACAGAGGACCCGGCCTTTTGGCTGAAGGGGGCCACACTTGGGTGGGTAGACAGGACCCACATTCTCATGAGCTTGCTGTGGACACGCGATGAGATGGTGGTGGTGGGGGAAGGTATGTAAGGAAAGGCTTTCCCCAACCCAAGAACCCCTCCACCCCTTCCTCCAGCCAGAGCGTCCGCGTCCTGTCCCTGTGCCTGGGGGTGGCGCCTCCCTCAGGCAGGAGGCAGAGAAACCTCCGCGGCAGCCTCCCTCCCACCCAGCACGGGCCAGCCTGCTCTTCTCGCTCACTCGCTCGCTCCTCTGGCTGCTTTAGTGACGCACGCAGGCGGCAGCAGCCCATCGGACGCACATCCGCTGTCATTGTCTCGCTGCTGAGCTCCTGGGGAGGCCTGGCTCCTCCTGGCGATTTTCCGACTCTTTTCCCTCCCAGGGAGCCCTCTCAGTTTTTATTTTTTAATTTTTTTTTGGTGCCGCTGGGGCAGGTGACGCAAAGCACAGTCCCCCCCTCCCTTCACAAGAAGAGAAATCCAAAGTCCGAACCTGGCAGTGCCAGCTGAGACATTCCCCGGGGCTGCCGGCACCAGAGCCACGGGGAGTCGCTGGGCCGCGACCGGCTCCCACCCGCCCTGGGTACAGCTGGCGTCCTCCCTCCCTCTGTGGCTCCGCAGCGAGGCCAGTCTTTCCTGAGTGTTCTCTGGGTGTCTCCTCAGTTTTACTCCAGTGCCCACGTGCTGGTGTCAATGCCCGTGACTTCAGCTGGGATCCCAGCGTTGGCCAGAGAGGCCAGCAGCTCATCGCAGACAGGGAAGCAAGGGATGTCCCCAGCTTCGTTCAGTCCAGAGAACCCTGCCGTCCGGCTGGGGTGGAGCCCTGGCGGGGAGGGCTGGGGTGGGAGGCAGCCCTCCTCCGTGCCCCCCAGGCTGACTGCCACCTCCTGGTGACGACCTGGACCATCGCACAGGCACCGTCACTCCCTGCCCCTCAGATGCCGCCCCTCGGGGTGGGAGAGAGGAGAGGTCCGGGGCTGGGGTGGTGTCAGGACTGGGCATGAGCGATGGTGGGTCGGTGTGTCAGGGCTGCCATAACAGCAGACCGCAGGCTGGGCTGGGTGGCTTAAGACAACGAGAATGCATTCCCTCTTGGATCTGAAGGCCAGGGGTCCTAAATCAAGGTGCTGGCAGGGACGCGCTCCCCGGGAGATGGGGGACAGTCTGTCAGCTCCCGTGTTCCTGGCATCCCATCTGCAATGACGCTTCTTCCAAATAAGGTCACAGCCGCAGGTACCAGAGGTGAGGGCGTGGACATACCTTTTTTTTGGGAGGGGGGGCAAGGGGGTACATTCAACCCACAACACATGGCAAGGCAGTCACCTCACTTTATGAGCCAGACTGGATTCAAAGGCAGAGGGTGAGCCGAAACCAGTTTGGCTCAGTGGGTAGAGCATCGGCCTGAGGACTGAAGGGTCCCAGGTTCTTTTTTTTTTTTTTTTTTTTAAATATATTTTATTGATTTTTTTCACAGAGAGGAAGAGAGAGGGATAGAGAGTTAGAAACATTGATGAGAGAGAATCATCGATCAGCTGCCTCTTGTACACCCCCGATTGGGGATGTGCCCGCAACCAAGGTACATGCCCTTGCCCGGAATCGAACCCGGGACCTTTCAGTCGCAGGCCGATGCTCTATCCACTGAGCCAAACCGGTCCTGGCATGGGTCCCAGGTTCGATTCAGGTCAAGAGCATGTGCCTTGGTTGCGGGTACATCCCCAGTAGGGGGTGTGCAGGAGGCAGCTGATGGACGATTCTCTCTCATTGATGTTTCTAATTCTCTAACCCTCCCCCTTCCTCTCTGTAAAAAAATCAATAAAACATATTTTTTTTTAAAAAACCAAACAAAGGCAGAGGGTGGGCTGTGGGGGTGTGGCTGTGGCTCAGTCCTCAAAGCCGCGTCACCCCGGAGTGGCCTGTGATGGGAGCTTTTCAGCAGTTTCCTGTGGGGCCAGGAGCAGCAATGCTGTTGTGCTGGCCCGGTGCCACACAGGCTGTCCCGAGGGGTCACCAGGGCTGCCCATCGCTGAGGACAAGGGGCAGTTGTGGGCATTCTGTTGGGGACTGAGGAACTCTGTGCTGTGCAGCTGCTCCAGGCTCCGGGGGTCCTGAAAGACGAGTGGAGAACCCAGGACACTGCTTTGTGGGCCCTGCGGGGACAGACACCGAGACTGAAGCCCTGGCCAGGGTGTCCGGGCCCTGTCTGATCCAGGGGGCCGCACGGAGTGTCCAGGGAAATCGTCCAGATGCACCGGCACGAACCTGGCCCCAGCTGCCGCCTGGGGGACGCTGCGTGGAGCCTCTGAGGGTGAACTCGGCTCTTCTCACAGTGGGAAGGCAGAGGAGACCTGGAGGAGGCGAGGGGAAGGCCAGCCCAGGGTCATGCGGGCACCGTCACCTTCCACCGAGGGATGGACAGGTGCTGCCCGCATGAGTGTGGACAGGGCCAGGCATTGCCCTCTGTAGACGGTTCTGCCCTATGTGCACAGCCCATTCACCAAACAGGCCCACCCAGCCCCACCAGGGGAGGCTGGAGGCGGATCCTGCTGCCAGCTGGCCACATACTGTGCATTTCCACTGGCTCGGGCAGTCAGGGGTGACCTGATGCACAGACACGGGGAGATCTCCTCTGGGGTGGGGGTGCCCCTCCTTCCTGCCACCAGCCCCAAGGTGAAGCCCCCAGGCTCAGGGGGACCCTGGGGACAAGCTTGGTCTTCCAGAAAGATCTGCAGAACCTGAGAAGCCCTGACAGCATCTTGGGAACTTTCTAACACACAGGCCAGCCCCAGCATCACCCAATGGGGTGTCCCCAGGCAATGGGGGTGTCCCCATGCAAATGCATGCCTGGGAAACAAGGCAAGCGGGAGATGCTGGGGTGTGGGGTTCATGTGCTTCCTCTCTTTTAAAATGGACACAAGGGTTCCCGCATCCCACTGAGCTGCCTGGCGGGAAGGTACTAATAAACGCATGTTATTATTATTATTATTTTTAAAAAAATATATTTTATTGATTTTGTTCAGAGAGGAAGGGAGAGAGATAGAGAGTTAGAAACATCGATGAGAGAGAGTCATCGATCAGCTGCCTCTTGCACACCCCCTACTGGGGATATGCCCGCAACCAAGATACATGCCCTTGACCGGAATCGAACCTGGGTCTCTTCAGTCCCCAAGCCGACGCTCTATCCATTGAGCCAAACCGGTTTTGGCAAACGCATGTTATTATTAATAAAAGTGTTGTGCCTGTTGGCGAGCAAGGTGACCTTGAACCTGGGCTCTGAGGGGGACACTACCAGTCTGTTGCCTCCTCTCCCAGCCTCAGAGGATGGGCATTGGCTGAGCCAGCTCCGCCATGGCTCTGGGGCCCGGGCCTCTGTTGCTCTCCTTGGCTGGTGACTTCCGGGGACTCCCTGTCACACAGCAGAACGGCCCCCTCTGGAACAGGTTCTACTGAGTACAGGGCCGGGCGGGCCAGAATCTGAACACGATGTACCGGGGAATGCAAATGACCCTGCTGAGAAGAGGGAAGGGCACAGCCACAGCCCAGAACTGGCAGCCCCGGCACGCCGACCGACAGGGCTGGCATGGAAATTCCCCGCCCGGAGTCAGCGCTTCTGTCTTATTTTAGAGGGGGCGGGACGGGGTGTCCCCGGGGTCTAACGGGGCCTGAGGGACAGCTGCTCCTCCACCCCTCGCCAGCGGATCTCCCGTGACCATGCAGCTATGGCAAAATGGGGAACACCCTGCCGTGGTGGCCCTACTGTTCGCCCCCTAATGTGAGGAACAGAGTTGGCAAGCCAGACAGCAGAGGGCAACACCGGCCACTCTGCCAGGGCCCATGTGGACGCGAGTGCTGGGGTCTGAGGCCTGGGGGCCAGGGCGGGGCTGGGGGACGGAGGCTAGGACCGGGGAGAGGGGCATCCCTACAGGAGAAGCACAGAAGACCCGCCCTGCTCACCCCGAGCCCCCAGGACAGAGAAGCCTCCTTCAGGGGTGGCGGGAGGCCCTAGAGGGACACAGCTCAGTGCAGGGAGGGAGGCCTGCGCGTCTCAGCTGCGAGCAGAGTGGGGGGCCTCGGTCTGACTGACGGGCGCCTCCTGGGATGAGCCCTATGCCACCAGGGCCCAGCCAGCCAGTGCGCCTGGAGGCTCAGAGTTCCAGGTCCGAGCTGCACAGCAGCCGGGCAGCCAGGGGCAGAGACTCGCAGGAAGCCGCCTTCGAATGGAGCAGCTGGCGCCGGAGCCTGGCAAGCTGCCTTACGGGGGCTGAGCATGGATGTGGGGGTGGGCCTTGCCCACGGCTGGCCGGTGACGGTCATCATGCTGACAGAGCACAGCAGTCACCAACGTGGGCTGGGTTCCGGCCCATCACCCCTCCGCTTGTCAAAAATACACACTGACCAGAGGGAGGACGGCCGCCAGGGCCCAGCTGAATGTGCTCAGAATCGCCTCCACGGCAGCCAGCTGAGATGCCGCCGCCGGCCGCTCCCGGAGCTCCCGCTGCCCTCCCCCTCCCCGCAGCCAGCCGTGAAGGTTACATCTGAGTCAGAGGAGAGGAACACGCTTCAGGTTCTGAGCCGCCCACACATCTTCGCTTCCACCTCTGAGGTATTGTGTGCGGTATTTAAATGAGGCGATGCTCTGAAAGGAAGCCCACTGAAATGCCAAGCCTCCCCTGCTGTGGCCGGCACATGCCCCCCTCCCGGGCCCCCCTCTCTTACCGCCCAGACGGGAGAAAACGTACTGAGGAAGCAGCCGTGTTAGAGGGCGCACCTGTCACGTGCAGGATCCCCGTACCCCGAGTGTCAGTCGACAGAATGCTCTTCTAGGGTCCGAAACGCTCATGGCCGCCCCCCGTCTTTCCCTCCTGGCCCGGCTGCAGGACAGCTGCTGGAGGGACCGGGTAGGAAGTGAAGACTGGAGGCAAGCAGGTTGGCCTAGGGACGCAACACTGCCTTGGCTGGGTCTGAATTCTCCAGACAGCTGTGGGCCCCCCGGGTGTGACACCCTGATAGCCTTTCTTATTCTGGGGCGTGATAGAGACCATATTTGTAGAAATGGCATGGGGCCCTGAGAGCTGTGCACAGAGGCTCTGTGCTGACCTCTCTGTGACCGAGCCCCCACTTTTGGGATGAGAGGGGCTTCTCCTGGTTTGTGGGAGCACTGGCCTGAGGTGGGGGGAAGCTGCCTGACGGCTCGGGGGCCCCCTTCCAGGGGCGGTTCAAGGGCAGCCCAGCCTGAACGGGCACTCCCCAGAATGTCCTCGCCTCTCCTCCCGGAGGACCTCACACCCCGAGCAGAAAGCACCCCACTTCTTAGGGCTTCTCAGAGCAGAGATCTGGAAATGAGACTTGGAAGTTGATGAAATAAGACCAAAATGCAGTTTCTTTCTCTCTTTCTTTCTTTCTTTCTTTCTTTCTTTCTTTCTTTCTTTTTTGAGGAAAATCTATGCCGTTTTATACAGTGGCTGCACAGCCTGCATTCCCGCCACGGAGGGGTGGCAGGAGTGGAGCTGGAGTGGCAAGGACATGCCCACGAGGACAGGTCAATGACTGGCCCCACATGGCCCGGCCGGGAGGGCGGATCCAGGGGTGCAGCCCCAGGTGGGTCGTGGACACAGCAGGCCGAGAGGCTCGGAGCGTCCGTGGGCCGTCCCAGGCTGGTGGAGACTTTACAGGGTCTCGGAAACCTCCCCCACGGGCATGTGTGTTCTGTTTGCCATCAGCCACCATGATAAGCCAACATGTAGTGGCCCAAAATTTAAGTCCTGGGGTCCTTCAATGCCATCTCATTTGGGAAGAGGGTCTTTGCAGGTGTCATTAAGTTGAGGATCTAACATGAAACCATCCTGGGTTGTCCAGTGGGCCCTCCATCCAATGACATACTGGGGTTCTCAGTACTAAGGGAGAAGAAGGAGAGGATGTTGGGGTAACTGGCAGTCTTGCCCCACATCTGCCCTCGTGGTTTCCTCGAGGACTGTAGACAGAGGAGGATGCATAATGGCGCCCTCCTGCTCTGACCCAACCTGCTCCGAGTCCATCCCTGCTGAGTCTACAGCTCACGCTTCCCAAGTGCGTGAGTCCCGAGGCCTCTCCTTCTCCCTCCCAGAGGCTGCTCTGCCAGCCAGGGAAGCACAGGCAGCCATGAGCTGGAGTTGAGTTGCTCCCGGGTGTGGAACCAGGAGGCTGGCTCACCTCAAGGTCACCTCCCGCCCAGGTCAACGCCTGCCACCTCCCCCTGGGCCTCCTCCGATGCCAGCGCTTTCTGAGTCTGGCTCCCGTGAGCAGAGACTCCATGATGCGGCTCTCTGCGGGGCTGCGGGACTCTTTCTAATAAATCCCAGATGCGGGGGACGGCCGGCTCGGCAGCGAGATTCACTCTCTGGCATTCTCGAGACATTTAACAGCCAAGGACTGTCCGGAGCTGGTCGAAGGCCATGAGGGACAGACAGAAGGCCTCAGGGGTTGACTAGGAATGGGAGGTGGGGCGGGGCCACTGCCCTCAGCTGTTTCTCCGCACCCAGGGCTCCCAGACGCCTCTGCCTGCTCTACGCGCCCCCTCCCTGCCTCTGAGGGCCTCTCTCTGCACACCCTATCTTCAGGTCCTGGCCACGGACCTCAGTTGTTCAATGATGTAATTGTCCCAAGCATGGTGGGGGCTTAGGCTGTCCTTGCTCTCCATGGGCTCCAAAACGCTAGGAATACATCAACAATGCAAATAGGAATGGATGTCATCAGAGACACATTGTCCTGGAGCTGCAGATGCTGACGGCTGTGAGCTCATTCTTGCAAGAAGCCCTGCATGGCATCCTCGCCATACCCGCCCCCTCCCTCCCCTCCCCCGCATGGCAGCGCCCCACTCCTGACAGGACAGGCCCACGGGTGTCAGAACCTCTTTCATCAACGGGCTCGGGAGGAATGGGAAATGTAATTCTTCTGGCGCTGACAAAATATCCAGTCGTTAGAGCTCATGACACAAAAGGGAGCGCCATGAGATTCGTGACTCGTTTTGTACAAGAACCAATTCATCTATTACAGCAGTGTCTGGGCGTGCTGGGCCCCTAATGCTTTCAGTGTCTCCTCCGTGCAGTTCCAGAACTCTCCACGCCAGCGGAGCCGGGAGAAGGCACAGGGGCTCCTCCTCAGCAGATGGAGATGATGGAAACTTCGTTTGCATATTCCCGGGGCGGGGACAAGTCTCCCTGCGAACACTCACCCTGGCAACCTGCCCACTTGAATCAGCTCCGCGTAAACCGGGGGGAACATGCGCTCGTCCTTCCAGGTCCGGGTGTGGAAGTGTAAGCAGCAGGAAGGATTTGATGTGCTTTCCAGCTCGTAAAGCTGAGTGCCAGTTTATGCTCGTAAAGGGCTGGGGGAGGAGGGAGGGAGGGGGAAGGCCAGAGCAGTCTCAGCACTGGGGACCTGTTTCTCTGAGGTGCAGGAAAGACCCCCTGTTCCCATAGGTGGCCCTGCAGCCTCCTCCCCCTCCCCCCAAGTGATGGGGTGAATTGGGTCCCCAAAAGATGGTGAAGTCCCCCATCACCTGTGCACACGTAGAAACGGGGTCTTTGCAGATGATGCCACCAGGATGAGGCCATTAGGGTGGGTTCTAACCCAATGGGAGTGTGTCCTTGCACAAAGGGGGGATCTGGAGGGGAGACGGGTGAGGACACAGGAAGAGGATGGCTATCTGCCTGGGACCCTGGAACCACCGGAAGCTGGGAGAGCCATGGGACGTATTCTCTCTCGCAGGCTCAGGAGATGCCCAACCTGCCCATCCCTGGATCTTGGACTTCGGGCCTCAGAACTATGGGACAGGGAATTTCTGTTGTTTAACAACACCCCCCCCCCCCGCCTCCCCCAGTCTGTGGGCTGTCACAGCCGCCCCAGGACTCTTACACAGCCCAGGGTATGGAAGGGGGTGTTACCAGCTGCATTCTCTGTGGTCCAGCCCCACTCTGGGGGAGGGTGGGCACAGGGGACCCAGGCCAGGTTAGCAGCTGTGAGCTCAGCCTTCGCCTGATCAGGGAGGGGCTGCTATGAGGGTCTTGGAGACATCAAGACCTAGTAACCTTGCCAAAACTGGTTTGGCTCAGCGGATAGAGCATAGGCCTGCGGACTGAAGGGTCCCGGGTTCGATTCTGGTCAGGGGCATGTACCTTGGTTGCGGGCACATCCCAGGTGGGGGTGTGTAGGAGGCAGCTGATCGATGTTCCTTTCTCATTGATGTTTCTAACTATCCCTTTCCCTTCCTCTCTGTAAAAAATCTATAAAATATATTAAAAAAAAAAAAAAAAAAAAAAAGACCTGGTAATCTCTATCGTCTGTCAGGGGAATCACTGGGAATTCTGACCTCACAGCTCTGAGCCTGGCCTCTGCCCCCCGGCCCCCCTTTCGCGCCCTCCGTAAGCGGCTCAGAAAACAAGACCAGAAGGCTGCAGGGGGTGTGGATAGAGGCGACCAGGTCTTGACGTCCCCAAGAGCTGCCTGGGCCCTGGCCTGGGTTCATTCATGCCCCTGCCTAAGGACCCCTTAGGTGCGGGCCTGCCTGGCCCCTCTCGGGTCCGCCCTCTCTTCTGGGGACAGTGGGTCTCACAGGTCCCAGGGTACAGAGATCCCCAGAGTCTTCTTGCTGGAGGCAGCCTGCAGCTGCCCGCTTTCCCGTGACAGGAGCCACCGGAAGGCCCTCCGGACACTGGAGATGCGCAGTGAGGTGGGGACCATGCCGGCTGCGGTGGCAGCAGCGGGGGGCGGGCAGGGGAGGAGTGCCCCGGCCTCCCGCGGGAGCCAGGCCGAGCCTGGTCCCAGGCCAGGAACCAGGGCAGAGGCCACGCAGTGCCGAGAGCCAGCACGTTCTTGGAGAACATCTGGTCCAGCCTCCGACTTTTCTCCACAAACAGCGCTCAGCGCTGTCCGGGGCGGTCTCAGGACAGGGCTGGCCCAGCGCCCTGTTCGCCTCCACCTTTTCCATCCACACCGCTCCCCGTCAGAGAGCGGCAGCCCGGCCTGCAGACGGGGCTGTCTGTAATGCCCGGGGTGTTAGTCTGGGCGTCCAAGAAGCAGACACCAATATGGGGGGGCCCCACCTGAGGTCGAGGGTCACTGTCACACACCATCTTGCTCCCCCTATTGTTTTCCCCACAGATCATCCCCTTCAATGGCTTTCAGCTGGCTCCTGAGGAAATCTGGGTTTCCAGTCCTTGCTCTGGGGACAGGAGTGTGTGGGGATGGGACTGTGTGGGGACAGGACTGTGTGGGGACAGAGACAGTAGCTCATCCTCTGCTATGTCCCCCAGAACCTCTAATAGTGCTGGCACACAGCGAATGCTCACTGAACTTCTGATAACTGAATGAATGAATAAGTGAATGAATGAATGAATGAGGCACTGGAGGAAAGGGGAGGGAGCTGAGTGTGGGAAGGTCCTCAGAGCCTTCTTCCAAGGAGGACCATGTGAGTCAGCGGGGTTGTCACCTCTCCCTCTGGCCGTGGTCTGGCCGGCGCTGCCCATCAGGCCCTGAGTCACTGGGAAGGAGAGCTGGGGTGCTGCCCGGAGGCGCCCGCCTGGCCCGGGCTCCGCTCCCCACTCTGGGCTCCGCTCCCCGCTCTGGGCTCCGCTCCCCGCTCTGGGCTCCGCTCCCCGCTCTGGGCTCCAGCTCCCCGCTCTGGGCTCCAGCTCCCCGCTCTGGGCTCCAGCTCCCCGCTCTGGGCTCCAGCTCCCCGCTCTGGGCTCCAGCTCCCCGCTCTGGGCTCCAGCTCCCCGCTCTGGGCTCCGCTCCCCGCTCTGGGCTCCAGCTGCCCGCTCTGGGCTCCAGCTGCCCGCTCTGGGCTCCAGCTCCCTGCTCTGGGCTGTGGGCAAACGCCTCGGGATTGCTTTTTAATGGTCTGCTTTGTTCTCTGGCTTTGCACTCCCAGGCAGCCAGCTTGGTGCCCAGCGGCCACACGGCGGTCATTAAGACAGCAGGTCGCCGGGGAGCTGGCCAGGTTCCTGCCGTCCTGGGGCGCCAGCCGGAGACAGAGGGCCAGGAGGCTCCCTCATTTTCCGTGGCATCCCTCAGTATTTTCTGGGCTGCCAATCCAAACCAACCTCACCAGTGCCCAGGTGGGCCCGTCCCCCAGGCTCCTGAGCAGCCCCGGGTGCCGTTGTGTAGGGAACTCAGATGGGACACTGAGCAGGAGGGAAGGAAGGCAGGAGGGCGGGCTCCCTGCTCCTGCTCCACGGCCTTCCGACCACACCGGGCCTCTCGTGGGCCGTACGTGCCTGCATGACCGAGCCCAGGCCCACTCTCTGCATCTAGTGACCCCTGAACATCAGCCCGCTTTGGGTGCACAGTGGAAGATCGGAGTCAGGAGGGAGCTGCTAAACACACAGATTCCCGGGCCTTATCCCAGGACCCTGTGGGGGGCCCGGAGGGCTGCATTTTACTGCTCCTCGGTGGGGGGGGGTGGGGGGGTGGGGGGGTCTGAGCTTGGGAAGGTTGCTGTAGAGCAGAGCTGGATTGAGTGGGAACAGCTCTCTCATCCATTTGCACACTCCTTAGTGCAGGCCCTTCAGGCCGGATGGCGGGCAGCGGTCCTCGCTCGCCTCGAGTTCACAGTCAAGAGCAGAGGCAGATCTTGCTCTGACCGCACAGTCGCACGCACTTCCTTTTGCGGCTGCTGTTCCCCGCTCCTTAGCTCCCTAAACCACCCGGCACAGGGCACAGCAGAGACAACCACGTGTCTCATTGAGAGACCTGGGACAGACGCACAGAGAAGTCAGGCAGCTTTGCCAAGGTCACACAGGGGCCAGGTTTGAAGCCGGCCACTGGACCGCCCCGCCCACTGGCCCCCAACGCGCACTGCGCAGAGCATCTCGAGAGTTCCATCGAAAAGGCAGCGACTGGTGCGGGGAGGACTGCCTGGAGGGGTGACACTCAAGAAGGAGAAGGCCAGAAAGGAGAGCCCTCTGGCCATGACCTTGAGTGACCGCTAAGGTCCACTTCAAAGAGAGAGCGCATCAAACAGGCCTCCATCTCCACAGGGGGGCCGAGTCCGTGCAAGGCCCTGTCTGAGCTGGAAGAGCGCAGAGACATCTTGCTCTCACGCAGGCCTCCACTGGATCTTGGGTCAAACCCCGGGGGCAGGAGGTGGTCCTGGGAGGGTGGACCCAGGAAGCTGCCCGGAGACAAGCCTTGGCATATGAGCTGAACCGGGGGCTCCATCTGAGATGTCCTCTCCCCAAGGACAAGGTGATCGTGTCCTTTACTGGACATCCTGGGCCCTGGGTCTTGTTGGGGCTGCACTGCCGCAAATCCAGGTTCAGGAGCTTGAGGCCACTGTGCAGACATCTTGCCCTCCCAAGACTTTGCCTACTAAGGGTACCCAAGTGAACCAAAGCAGAACCCATTCTCGTTGCCCCTTCTCCCCGGATTGGCCAGCATTTACATATGAGTCATTCAAGCCCATGAGCCTCCAGCTTTGAACTTGTATGCGTGTCCTGGGGTGGCAGCGAAATGCCACAGACTGGGCGGCTGGCAGCACCGGGCATTTATTCTTCCGGGTCTGGAGGCCGGAGGCTGCACCCGATTAAGTGGCACTTGGATCCCAGAGACAGTCGCCCAGAGCCTGTGCCGACAGAGACGGTCCAGCTGCAATCAGCTCCCACGATGGCTGTAATTACTCAAGCGGAATGGCGACTGTAAACAGACATTAAAAGATTCTTAATTACACGTGAATCTCCTGGGCGAAATTATATTTCCATAAACACTGAAGCAGCTACTCGGAGAATTGGATCAGTGGGGCCGGCCTGGACAGCAGCGTGGAGACTGAATGCCCGCAGCATTCATTGGAGTCAGGCTGGTCCCTGGAGCCCCTGGCCCCTCCCAGACTCTAGGCACCTCACGGGTCTGATGCCCCACACTCAGCATATCCAAAGTCAGACTCAGCCTTTCTCCACATGCTCACGTCCTCTCTCCCTACCAACCAGCTCTCAATGTATGCCTCCCCCATCTCCCCATCTGCTGCCGCCTTTCCCTGCTCCCCAAGTCACCAGCACCTCCTTCTGCATGTCACTCCCTGCTCCCACCTATCACAGTCGCACCATTTACCAGTTGTCTCTGGACACACTTGGTCAGCCAGCCCCCGGCCTGGGACGTGTGCTGTCACCTGTCCACATATGTCCATGGGCAGCCACATAATTAGGATGGACCGAGTCAGGCTCAGTTGCCTGACCCTCGCATCTAATCATTGTCAACCGAGGGGCCAGAGAGGACAGCGCCTCTTGCCCTGCATGCTGGACACTGCCCTGTGCCTTGCAGTTCTTGTGAGCTCCCAGTGGCGCCAGGAAACACTCAGAGTGCCAACCTGTGAGCCAGGAGGTCACCGTTCAATTTCTGACCAGGGCACCTGCCCGGTCTGTGGGCTCGATCCCCCGTGTGGGGCATGCAGGAGGCAGCCTATCAATGTTTCTCATCATTGATGTTTCTCTCTCTTCCTCTCCCTTCCTCTTCGAAATCAATAAAAATATATTAAAACAAAACAAAACAAAAAATAAACCACTGCAGAAGGCTGCCCTGGGACAAGCCCCGGCATATGAGCTGAGTTGGGGGCTCCATCCTAGATGGGGGACCCCTGCACCAAATACTGTGGAAGGTGGGGAGGAGCAGCAGAAAGAGCCGGCCTGGCCCTAACCGGTTTGGCTCAGTGGATAGAGCGTTGGCCTGCAGAAGGGTCCCAGGTTTGTTTCTGGTCAAGGGCATGTACCCAGTAGGGAGTGTGCAGGAGGCAGCTGATCGGTGTTTCTCTCTCATCAATGTTTCTAACTCTCTATCCCCCTCCCTTCCTCTCTGTAAAAAATCAATAAAATATATTTAAAAAAGAATAAAGAAAGAGCCAGCCTGTCCTCCTGAGTTCCCTGGAAGTAGGTGTTGGGGAGGGGGCAGGAGGAGGAGAGGGAGGGGACAGGAGAAGGAGGGGGATGGGGTAGGAGGATCTGATGAGATCTGCCGATACCTAGAAAAGGCAATTATCAAAGAATTGTGTCTGCCTCCGGTGAGGTGAAGGGTGGCTCCTCTCTCTGCAGCCGAAGCCTAATTTCTGTCTGTCGCTCACCAGTGTCAGCAGGGCCTGCCCTATGTGCTATCTCCCCCTGCCCATCCCCTACCCGTGCACGCATTGCCTGGCCCTGCTAGGCTGACCCTGGGGGAGGTATGTGGGGTGGGTGGCCACAGCATCTACAGAGCTCCCTGTCTCTCCAGCTCTGTGACAGGGGAGAGGCAGCCACAGAAAAAGGAAAAAGGGGGTGATGCTGTGAACACAGCTGCCAGAGCCAGGCCGTGAGCTGAGGTTCTACTGGGCGGAGTCAGAGAGCAGCCCAGGGTCCAGGTGGATCCACACAGGTATCTACCCACACCTGAGGCCAGCCTTCCCACTTGTAAATGTCAGGAAGGCGTCCTCGTCTCAGCGCTCTGCGTTTGCCCCTCCATAAACATCTAGAGCCACATTTCTGTGCAGAACTGCCTTGCTCAGGGTTCCTTCAGTTTCAAGTGACAGAACACCAACCCCGTTCGGAAAAGAAGAGAGTTGAGCATGTGGGGTGCACTGGCTTCAGGAACAGCTGGACTCAGGAGCTCAAAAGACGCCATGGGGCACCACCTTACTCAGGCTTGAGCTATTTCTCCTGAGATGGAATGCTAGACATACAAGGTCTTGGGAACTCCCAACGTGGAGGGCGAGGGGGAGTCTGTCTTCACTGACTGGGTAAAATCCTGGACAGGCTTCTGTTTGGACTGCAGTCACATGTCTGTCCCCAAACCGATCTCTGTGGTAGGGGAAAGGCATTCTTCTCCTTGGCCAGCCCTGTGTCATGTGACCTCCGCCAAATCACGTGATCATCCTGGGGATGGTGAGGCTTTAAAAACAACAAAAAGCCACTGTGCTGGTAAGAGGGAGCAAGGAGGTGTAACTAAAGGAGAGCAGAGAGAGGAAATAAAGCAAAGGAAAGCAGAGAGAGAAAATGAAGTAAAGGAAAGCAGAGAGGGTGTTTTTTGTTGTTGTTGTTACCAGATGAAGAAGAACTTGTGTATGGAAGGGGCAGAACCCCCAACGGCTGACGTCACTCCTAGAAGAATGTTCCTGCTTCTCACGCCCCTTCCATCCCACGCCAGCAGCATCCCCTGTCCTCATGCCCGGAGGCCCCACAGCACACACAGGGCTGGGAACACAGTTGGCGCTCAGTAAATGCTTGAGTTGTGGTGGCACGTAATCAGCATTTCCTCTTGTCTTGTACCATCCCGGCTGGAGTGTGTGAGACAGACAGACGGATGGAGAGGTGTGCACCAGTTCAGGGTCTACCTCTGAAGGGCCATTTCCACCTCCCCCCGTCTCCCAAGGGAATATTTGGGGGCCTGGCCGCAGTGTGACTCCCTGGGTGTGTGAGTTATCTAAAACTGGCTCCTTCTCCCCCGCTGCTCCCATCAGCTGCAGGTCAAGACCCACATGAGTTTGACGCTAATGGAAAATCTGCCTTGTGACTCACGGAGTGGCCAGAGCAAGCCGGCGTGCGACAGTGAGGGTGGCCAGGCTGAGCTGCCTCCCCGCAGGGAGGAGGCGCACTCTGGGGCCACCCTGGCCACAAGGTCAAGCTCTGGGCTCATGGTTCTCCGTGAAAGCCTCCTCTGGCAGCCAACTTACAGTGCGGGGGGGGCGGGGGGGGGGCAGCCGTCAGCTGGTCCTGGCTCAGCCGGGTGGAAACAATTCCAGAATCTCAGGCATTTGGAAATGGAACAGCTGCAGAGCCAGGCTGGGGCCCCAGCCGCTCTCCCCCACCCCAGCCCTGTCAGATCAGCTGCTTACTAAACCTGGCAAGCAGGAGGCTGTGGAGAGACTTGCGGAAGGAAAAACCCTGTGTTTCAGCCAGCCCTTCTCAAGCCCTGCGCGTCAGGGCTTTCTTCTCTTTTGCCGATCTGTCTGTGGGGCCAGGGGCTGGACAGGGGCTGGGAAGAGCAATGCATTCCATGCATTCATTCACTTCAGCCAATGTTTACAAGCACCTCGTATGAGCCAGGCCTGAGCTGGCACCGGATCCACCACCTCCTCCTCCGCCTCCTCCTCATATGTCAGTGAGAAAAACAGACAACCTGCCTGTCTATATGGAGCTAGTGCCCTAGTGTGGGAATGTGGGAAGGCAGAAAAGCAGCAGACAGAGAACAAAGAAGTGAATGAGTAGATTAGGAGGTACTAAGTGGGGAAAAAAAGCAAAAAAAAAAAAAAAAAAAAAAGCAGAGCAAGTGGAATGGGGACTGCCTGGAGCAGGTGGTCACACTTTTACTTTCGCCCTTTTGGGCGATGCAGCGGGGACTGAGAACAGAGTGGAGACATTTCCCACGTATGCTTTAGGTTCCCTTGGCTGCCGCACAGAGGACAGGCGTGGCAGCAGTGGTAGGAAATCAGTGGGAGCCTACTGTGTGATCCACAGGTTGGTGAAATAGGCGGGTCCTATTGTGGGGGAAAGAGCCAGTGTGATTTCCCAGCATGTCCTTCCATGAACAACTGGAAGGACAAGGGCTGCTGCAGCTGTGGGAAATGGGGAGCTGCCACTTGGTCTACCAGATGCCCAAGCTGAGGAATCAGGCTTCCCAGATGTGCAAGCTGAGGAGTTAGGTCTACCAGATGGCCAAGCTGAGGAGTCAGGTCTACCAGATGGCCAAGCTGAGGAAGCAGGTCTGCTAGTCTGGAGTCTAAGACAAGACACTGGGTTGGACAGAAGCATCCAGGAGTCACAGAGACCATTTATTATTCTGGAAAATATCTTCAATTCTGAGACCCATGCTAAAGTCATGCAAACATTTATCTACCATCTCCACTATTCCCCCTAGAGAACCATTCTGTAGGATCAGAATGTGGGACTGTTTTGAGTACTCCTGAGGGTGTGAACTAGCCCTTAGGTGGGCGACAGTGTCAGTTTCAACCGCCAAGTAGGGACAGGGTCTGAAAGCCAAGCCACTCCTGTGACCGAGGTTCTGTGATGCAGCAAGAAATGGCAAGGTGGCTCCTCCTCCTCTGCTCTGTTTCAGTGAGGGCTGCACCTAGAGCTCAGGTCCAAGGGCAGGCGCTGAGTGTGCCTCTGGGTATGTTGTATGAGGGTGTAAGGGCGCTGTGTGTATGTGTATATGAATGTGATACACATGCGTGTGAGGATTTGTGTGTGAGTATTGTAGAGGTGTGAGTATGTGTGTGTGTGTGGGCATGTTTGTATGTAAGTCTGGGTTAAAAAGTCACCCAGTGAGCTCATGCAGAAAGAATCTGGGGTCAGGAAGGGCTCTGCCGTGTAGACTTGGAATGTGTGCCGGCCTCAGAGGGAAGGGAGGAGAGCGCAGGCTGCAGCAGGGGGTGAGCCCAGAGTTGGCACATTTCTCTGTGGGGCTCACATTCCCACGTCTCCCGCAGCTAGCGGAGAAGGTACTCATTGACCAGGAAGAGGGTGGAGAGGAAGACCTGAGAGGGGTGGCAGGCAAGAAGAGGAAGTAAACATCCCCTTGGTGGGTGGGCAGGCACTAGGACAGGAGAGGGCAGGAGGGACCTTGGGGGAGGACAACACCCCCATTCCAGAGGCCACTTCCTGAAGCAGCCCGTTGGGCCCTTGGAAAATAAGTAACCCAAATGAGCAGGGGTCAGCTATGGGCACTGACCACAGGAAGTGTGACCTGTGCTTAGTGGTTCAGGGAGGGACAAGAATGCATTGCTGGTCAGCGAGAACAGTGGCTAGGTGGTGGGTTCATGGCTGGCAGGACTATCTAGGCCAGCAGTAATTTCCTGTGGTCAGGTGGTCCTCTCGGTCCACGGGCAGCCGGCCTGGATAGAGATGTGGAGGATGGGGGAGTAGCTGGGCAGTGTTTCAAAGCAAAATTGGAGCTTAGGAGGCTGACCTGAAAGCAGACAGCAAAATATCACGAGATCGAAAACCGGTTTGGCTCAGTGGATAGAGCGTCAGCCTGCAGACTGAAAGGTCCTGGGTTTGATTCCGGTCAAGGGCATGTACCTTGGTTGGGGGAACATCCTCAGTGGGGGGTGTGCAGGAGGCGGCTAATTGATGTTTCTCTCTCATCGATGTTTCTAACTCTCTATCCCTCTGGATTTTCATCCTCTGTAAAAAAATCAATTATATATATATATATATATATATATATATATATATATATATTTTTTAATGTCACAAGATCATTTCAGAAAAGGGCTTACCTCTTCTCCAGTAAAGGGGAATCTCATCCACCACCATCACCACCATCGTTATCACCACCTCGTCACTACTATCTCTGCTTGCCCCTGTGCTTTCTCCATCCCTCTCTGACTCGGCCTACCTGCCTCGCTCACCTCGGACTCCCAGCTGGGACTCAGCCAGCCAGACGTAGGGGAAGATGTTGCATGAAGGAAGGCAGACGGGAGGCACTGTTCTCACCAGCCTCGCTCTGCCGCATTCCCGCAGTGGTCTGTCTCTCCAGGTACACAGGTCCTGCCAGCGGGCCCTGCCGGCCCTTTTGGCCCAGTGGCCAAGGCTCCTGTTCTCACGAGTCCTCGGTGCCAGCGCGGCTCGGCTGGCTTCCCTCACTCCTGAAAATGCTCTTTTCATTAACGAATCTCATCAACACCCGCACCCCATGAGGGAGCCATCTGTTTCTTGCCTGGCTCTGAGAGATGTCAGTCTGTGGAGCGGCTGGCGTGGCGCACACATCCGGGGAGTCCCAGCGGCACCTGCACAGTTGGCCCCACCACAGCTTCCTGCAGGACCTGTGCCTGGGCATCTGGCTGAGCTCAGGGATGTGGCTGCCCCAGGGGCATGGTGGGAGTGGGGCAGGACTGAGCAGCTCCTTTGCTTCTGGGATAACGTTGGACCGTCTCCGCTGGCCTCTCTCATCTTCCCTCCCTGGTTTCTTCTTCTGCCCACTGGCCCCACCCAGTTCTGTGTTTGCAAAGCTGCTCCCGGGTCCTCCATCCCTCACCTCCTAGTCCTGATTCCTGTCCTAAAACTTCTGCTCAGACCTCAGGGCTCTGGCCCCTCTGTCAGCTGGTCATGACCTGCCAAACACAGCAAGCCCTCTGTGCAGGCCACTGAGCCCATTCCTCAGCCCCTCCAGCCCCTGGACTCTGGACCGGAGCCCAGAGGAGGCTGCCCAGCCCGCCCAGAGGGTCTTCAGAGCAGGACAGGCTGTTTCTATGCAGGTTTCTGGGCTCGGTTCCTTCAGTCCCCTGTTTTGGGCCTCAGGGACCCGGGGCTCCTCAGATTGGGGCCACGGGCTCTCGGAAGGGGTGCATTCCCAGGACAGGTTGGGAGCTGGCCCCGCTGGATGGGTGCTGCTGGAACAAACTGAAAACTTCTGGGGCAGAGCCCACCCAGCGGAGAGGCTGGCCCAGGGCTGGAGACTCCGCTTCCCTTCCTCTGGGCTCCTGGCCTCTTCCTGGGCCTGGAGATACCTGATTCCTTCCAGATCCGAGCCTTAGAGTGAGAGCAGCCTCCATCACTTTTATACCCTCCACGGCCTCTGCCACCCTATCGCCCTCCCCCTCTTTCCTCTGTCTTCAATGACAACAGCAGCCACCACACCCCTGGACCTTCTGGTCACCAGGCCCATAAGTCCCATGGGGTTGGGACTCACCTTTTCCTTCACCACGGAAGCCATGAACTTTGCCCTCAGAGACAGGGGAGAGGTCCCAGGTACCCACAACAAAGCCACCGTTTCCTCGGAATCACATGTTTTCATTTTTAAAAAAAATTAATTTTCATCTTGCCTTCTCCTCCACACCAATCGATGCCTCATAATGGATGTTCCCGGAAGGCTCGGTCTGTCTGCTGCCCCAGGCTCTGCTCACGCCTCCCAGAGCCTTCGGATCCAGGCATCCTGCTTGCTATCTGATGCTGGTGATGGCTCGGGGCACGGAGCGTCAGAGTGACTGGATGACGGTGCACTCACACTGCCAACAGGCAGGGGAACCAGCAGGCCCACGTAGGGCAGGGCGGAGGCTCAGCCGCCTAAACAAAGGCCTTGTTTACCGGGCAGGAGTTGCTGAGCAGCCGGCCTGCCAGGCCCCGTGGGATCCACCCATGGCCTCACAATGGGC
Source organism: Nyctalus aviator (assembly GCA_036971965.1). Lineage (NCBI taxonomy): Eukaryota > Metazoa > Chordata > Mammalia > Chiroptera > Vespertilionidae > Nyctalus > Nyctalus aviator. The sequence continues at coordinate 6,531,781 of CM072923.1, forward strand.
AGCCTGTGCCCGGCCATCTGATCCTCCCGGGGCTGCCCTGGGCCTGGCGCCGTGGACAAGGTGAGTGGAGGGGACAAGGTGCAGCGAGGAACCTCTGTGTCCTTGGCAAGGCCAGACACATGTTCACGATCCCTAGAGGTGAGCCAAGATGGCACAGTCGGGGGGACAGAGCAACCGAGGGTGGTGGGCAGAATAGTGGCCCCAAAGCCGCCCGTATCCTAATCCAGGAAACTGGAACTGTGACCTTCCTGGCAAAAGGGGAATTCAGGTTGCCAATCCCCTGCTCCTAAAATGGGAAGAATTTCTAGCTTCTCTGGTGGGGACCACGGGGCTCAGGGGCCCTTTAACGGGGTGAGTGTCAATGTCAGAAGCAACACAAGAGGAATGTGACCGTCCATTGCTGCTTTGCATGGAGGAAGGGGCCATGAGCCAAGGAGTGCGGGTGACTCTAGAAGCTGGAAAAGTCAGCGAACAGATTCCGCCCTGGAGCCTCCAGAAGGAACCAGCCTGCCTATACCTTGACGTCAGCCCAACGAGGTCTTCGTAGGACCTCTGGCCCCAGAGGCTGTAAAAGAATAGATCTGTGTGTTAGAAGCCACTGACTTGGTGGTCACTGGTCACAGCAGCCCCAGGCACTTCCTCCCTGAGCTGGGAGCCACCTCAGAGTCTTAATTCTTCCCCTACGGTGTGTGACCAGGAGGCAAGTACAACCTGGCTGAGCCTAGGACTCCCCACCGAAATCTCAAGGACAACAATACCCCCCATGAAGGGCTGAGACAATTCAGCAAGACAACACACCATTCAACAAGACAGCAACACAGCTACTGTGCACAATAAGGTAGCACCCTCCCCAGGGGGTGTGCCCAGGACCCGGGTTCATCCTCTCCTGTGGATTAGCAGTTGTTGCTGCAGCAAGAGGGAGAGGAGAGGCCTGTCAGGGGATCAGTGACAGGAAGGACTGCCTGCCTGGGGATAGGAGGAGGGGCTAGGCTGGGGAGCTGGGAGAGGGAGCAGTGCCCCTCCCATGGTGACCCAAGGTGTGGATTCAGACCAAGGTGTCCCACTCTTGCAGTCCAGATGGGTTACAGGTGAATGGAGACCTTGATCCCCTGTGGCCCCGGGCTGTGCCTGGGCAAAAGCTGGGCAGACTACTCAGCAAAGAGGCCCGGAGTCCAACAGATGGTGCAGCACCTGGCGAGGTGTCCTTGTCGTGTGATGTGCGGCTCTGACCTATGTGGCTCAGAGCTCATGTTCCAGCCCCACATCTTTCTTGCTGGCCAGGAGGAGCCAGAACAGCTGCTGGCCAGGCCGTCCTAAGATCCCATGGCAAGTGATGGGCAGCAGGGCTCGGGGTGGGGGACATCAAGGAGCAGAGAGCCTCCTGAAGTCACACATAAGCACTTGGGGGTGTGAGGGAGCAGCCCCAAGAAGCCGAACTTGGCCTGTGCAGTCCCTCATCCTCCGGCCTATTTTCTGAGCTGACCCGCGAGATGTCCGGTTGGGCCAATTCGATGAACTTGTATTGACGACGGGAGACAGTCCTTTCTGCTCACTGGTGTGGCCGACTGAATGGCGGCCCCTGAAAGAGATGGCAACCCAGATCCAGGAATGTGACCTTATGTGAAACAAGGGCCGATGCCAATGTGATCAAGGTGAGGACAGAGGTGAGATCATCCGAGATCAGGGGGGCCCCGAGCCACTGACAGAAAAGGGAAGCCAGACACCCAGGAGAAGGCCACGTGAGGCTGCAGCATTGATGGGATGGTTCTTCCACAGCCTGGCTGCGGCCTCCACCAGAATCCAGCAGAGGCCTGGGCACACCCTCCCCTGGGGCCTCGGAAGGAACCAGCCCTGCAGACGCCTCTCTTTGGACTTCTGTCCTCCGGAACCGAGAGGATGAACTTTTGTGGTTCCACCCACACCGTTTGTGGTGGTTTGTATGACCGCCCCAGGAAATGCTACACCCAGAATGCTCAGAGTCGGGGACACACCAGTGGCTCCACTCGGAGCCCCGACAAGTGGCGGAATGGGGGTTGGGTTGCAGGGGCTGGAGAGGGAGGGCCCTCAGACCCTCCGCCTGCACAGAGCTCACCATCCTGAAACCAGAGCTCGCATCCCCGCTCAAACCCAGTCTGGGACACGTCTGCCCACCTCGAGGGCTGAGGGCACAGGGCAACGTGTGCCAAGGAGCAAGTGGTGGCAGCTGGGCCATGGGGACCTGCTGTTTGGAGGGAGAGGTAGGCACACTGAGGCACCGCTGGCACTCAGGGTGTCTGGCCGAGGAGCAGAGGGTACATGCAGACAAGAGCAGATGGAGGTGGGTTCAGGCTGTTGAGGTTGGTCCTTGCCAGGCAGAACTGGATGTATCTGGTTCTCAGGGGGCGTCCTGGTGGATGGTTTGGTTGGGTGACAGGACACGCCGGCTCCTTTCAGCTCGGAGAGGGTTGAGGGGAGTTGGGGAGATGCCCTCTCAGGAGGGTCTAGTGTCCATTGGCTGAGGTGACCCACCATCGTCCTGGCCAGAGAGGGAGGGGGCAATGAGGAGAGGTCTGGGAGTGACCGTGGGAGGCACAGAGGCAGCAGGTCACACAAGTGCCTCACCCCTGGCTCTCTCCAGCCAGGTCACCGCTCAGCCCCCCGCTGGGCGTCTGGGGACACCAAGGAAAAGCCACCCAGGGGCGAGCGTTTGCCTGCACTCCTTGCAGCCGGGGGTTTCATTGGGGTCCCCTGAGAGTCCTTCCGTCTCAGTGAAAATGCAGGTTTCCCGTAGTAGCCGGGGCCCCCCAAGTCCCTCCATCAGCTGCAGGATGCAAGCCGCTGCCCTGGGAGCACCCTAAGCCCCTGGGGGGAGGACTGGCTTCCGCTCCTCTTCCTGCCTGACCTTGGATGCTTGCATCATGGAAACTGTTTCCAGAAAGCCATTGCCTGAGCCGCCCCGCTCCCAGGGAGACAGCCTGGGGATCAGCAGGCAGCACTTAGAGAACGTGCAGCCAGCCTCTCCCCAAGGACCCCCTGGGCCGGCGGGCGGGCCGGTGCCCAGAGCTGTGATGTCATCGCTGCTCCCTGCGGCGGCCAGGCGGGTGGTGAGAAGCCCCTCCCAGCCGGCTCGGCACTGACGCAAATCAAAGGCTTCCAGCGCTCTGAGCAGCTGCCACCCGCAGCCGGCAGCCCTGCGAGCCCCAGCAGGGAGGGCGGCGGAGGTGGCTCCGGCTGGGGCCTGGCATTTAAGATAATCAGCTGTTCTTTAAAGGGCGGCCAGCGTGGCGTGTGCGGCTCCCAGGAGGTCAAGGAGAGCCAGTCGCCCCTGCAGCTCCTGGCAGAGTCAGCCGCCCCGTGGTGCCCAGGTTCTGTCTGCCAGGCCGGTGCCGGCCCCGGCTCTCCATCCAGCGGGTGCCTGGGGTCCTTGCCAGGGTGGCACTAGCAGCCTGGGAGGAAGTCGGGCCAGAGGATCCACCCGCGAGAGGAAGGGGTGGGGGACGGGGCAGCCGCCATGTGGCGTCCAGCGGGGTCGGGCCGGGTCCCGTTTCCTCTGGGTCTCCGTCTGCCCAGGGCTTAGCCAGCGGCGTCCGGAACAGCTACCGCTCGGCATCCCCTGGCCTCCGAGGGGCTGAGGAGCTCATCTCTCTGCAGATCCTCACAGATCTGGGGAAGCTCAGACACGTGACACACTGGGGTGCTCCTCGGAGAAATGTGGGGAGCCGGGCGTGGTGATCATGAGGCTCAAGAGCGCCCTTCCGGACACGTCTGTGGAGCCATCAGGGGAGCCCGGGAAAGGCCAGCCCTGGCCCCGCAGGCCCACTCCGCCAGCCTGCCAGGGATTCTGTTCTTCCTTAAACGTGCACGCCCGCAGTCTCACATGTCCATGCGTGTGTGTGCACACATATGCGCACGTAACTATGAGGGCGAGCACGAGTGTACACACATCTACCTATGCATGTGCGCGCACGCACACACAGCTTGCATGCACACATTATGCACATATATGCACACGTGCAACGCACACGTAGCTCCCATGCACACAAAGGCATCATGTGCAAACTCACAGGGGCATGTGCACGCGGAGGGCTCAGCGGCTCTCCGTTTCCAGATCAGCACCAGCCGGAATCCACAGGGCACGTTTCAGGATCGACCACTTCCTGCAGAGCACAAGGACCCTCCCCTCCTCTTTCAGACGGCCTCCCCGCACACCCATGACCCTGCCCGGGGCTCTCTGGATGAAGAACAGGGTGTCCAGGGGCTGAGAAGGCCACCTGGGAGGGTGACAGGGAGGCAGCTGCTCAGGGTCGGTGGCAGGTCCTGGCGGGCAGGAGCTGCGGATGCTGATGCCCGGGCAGCTCCGGGGCGTTTTCCATGTGCATCGTCGAGGTGAGGGCCCAGAAGGGACGAGGAATGCTGGTGGAAACATCCAGAACATGCAGCAGGGTGGCAGTGGGGGTTAGGAGGGAGAACGTGTGGAGAGAGGCAGGGCTCAGCTTGGGGCTCTTCGGAGACCCCGTGCTGGCAGGCATTTCGCAGGCTGTGTGTTGAAGCCCCGGAACTGGAACTCCTGCTCCGAGTGGTGGGTCTACACACTCCCCGGGCAGCCCTGTGTCCTCGGGCCACCAGGGCAGAGCCCCCGGGCGGGGCCGGCGGGGCCCGGCCACACAGCAGCCCACTGGGGCTCCTCGGAGCGGGGTGTTCTCTGCAGGCACCGCGTCCTCCCCCTCCCCCTCCCGCTCCCCTCTCTCTGCTCTCCGGGCTCAATTTGGCTTTGGTTTTGTTTTGTCTTAATAACCTAAACAATTGGCACAGGCTGCACCAGCCTACGGGCAGGCAGCCAGTGGTCACACTCTCCTCCTGGCCGGCTGGCTGCTGCCATGTGCAAGTGGGGACAGGGCTGGGGGTGGGGGGAAGAGGAGGCTTGCAAGTTGCCCCAGAGGTGGAAGGACCCCCCCCCTGCACCCCGTGTCTCGTTTTCCAGAAAGGGAAAGGGAACCAGGAGGCACTGAACAACCCACTCTGACCCCCTATGGGCACCCAGAGACCCGGCCGCCCATCCCTGAGCCTGACCGAGGGGGGTTCCTCTTTGCGCTGAGCGAGGCCTAACCCAGCCAACAGTTTCTGTGCTCCTGCCCACTCCCTGGCAAGCCTCAGTGGCAGGGCCCCAAAGTCACCATTCCCACACGCTCCAACCTGCCCTTTCGTTTATAAGACATAAATATTTGCTCTTCCATTAAGAAAATAATCAGAAGTTATCCTTTAAGTGGCGTGTACACACGGGTGCCCTTCAGAAGCAAACGCTGCTCTTTCTAAAGGGAGGAAGGAGAAAGCAGGGCTCGATGGCTCCCGTGAGCAACTCCCCCCTCCCCTCCACCTCCGTCCGAATGTTCTGGAAACCAGGGCACCTGCAAAAGGGAAAAGATAGTCCCCCTCCCTTCTCTGACGGACAGTCAGTCACCCACCCCAGCCGTGGACCTGAGTGGGACTAGGAGATGGTGGGGTGGGAAGCCCAGAGAACGTTCTAGGTGGGCCCGAGAGGGGCCGGGGCTGGGCAGCCATTGCTCTGGGGGCCCTTGGGAGGCCGTTTGTCCAAACTCCCAAGGGGGACGGCTCAGGAGGGGGCCTCTCACACAGAGCCCTCTGTTAGCAGTTGCTTCCTGGCCTGCGGTGGGTGGGGTCCCTCTGCCAGGAACAATGGTGACACTTGGCTTCGTCTCGGATGCGTTGACGTCTGGACTCGGCGGTCCGGGCCAAGGCAGAGCCTCGGCGAACATTCCTGAGCGGGGATCTCCTCCTCCCTCGGCCCGGTGGCTCCCGGGCTGGGCGCGTGTGACCAAAAGCTGGCCCCTCTCCCCTCCGCCACACTCCTCAGGGAGCGGCCGCGGCCCCACCCCCTCTGTTTGGGTGGAGAGCGGACTCCACAGAACTCTCCGAGGCCTTACCACAGACAAGCAGGAGCAGCCTGGACATTCCTGTGGGCACAGGAGGCCAAGCTCGGGCACCCCAGCCCCCACCCCGGCCGTCTCCCACCAAAGAACCCACGGGCAGCACCCCAGCCCCCACCCCGGCCGTCTCCCACCAAAGAACCCGCGGGCAGCACCCCAGCCCACGCTTTATGTCTGGGACCACAGGCCTACCACCTCTCAGGACCCAGCTGGGAAGGCAGGGCCGGCCCCACACCAACAACACACCTGTCTCCAGGTATCCCAGACTTCTCTCGGTGTCCCCAACACACAAGTGAGTCATCAGGAAAGCAGGCTTCCTGTCCCCACCCTTAAGCTCACACTGCCATCAGCCAGAACTCCTGGACAAGAGGCCCGAGGTCCTGCGCATGCGCCCTCCCCCCACTCCCCACCCGGCCACCCCCGTGAGGGATGCAGGAGAGGTTACCTGGCTGCACTCCTTTTTCCAGAGAACTCGGTGGACTCACAGTGTGGGGCTGACGTAGGGAAGACGGTGACAGGACACACACAGGATCAGGAGGTGCTGTCCCTGTCCTCCGGCGCCAGCCCTGCCTGCACCCAGGCTGGTGGTCGATGTGCCATAGAGAGGGAGGGGCTGTTGGGGCCAGAGAGGCCCCCCGGGTTCAGCGAGAAGAGCCTCAAGCTGGGCAGGGCCACCAGAGCCTTTGTGGGGACAAGGGGGCAGGAGATAGTTTCTACTTTTTAGAAAGTCACGCATCCATTTTCTTGCACTTTCGAGAAAATGCAGAGCATGGAAACCGTGATGGCCAAGACAGACTCGGCGATGGCAGGCTCCACTGGAGGAACTCAAGCCGCGGAGCGCGCCCCGGACCTGGTGCAGCCCTGCCGTGGTCCGTGAGGACAGCAGCGAGGGGCACTCTGATCCAGCCCAGGGTCTGCGCACGAAAATTTTCCTCCAAGGGGCCAGCGGGTCAGTACTCTAGGTCCCAGAATGGCCTCGGTTGTAACCACTCGCTCTGCTGTTGTGTCTCAAAATCCACTGTAGATGGCACACAGATGCGTGTTCATGGTAGTGTGCCAATAAAACTTTACTTACGGACCCTGGCAGTTGAGTTTTGTATAATTTCCATGTGTCATAACTTCCTCCTCCTCCTTCTCCTCTTCTTCCTCCTCCTCTTCCTCCTTCCCTTTCTCCTTACAGCCATTTAAAAGTTTTAACATCGTTCTTAGCCCGTTGGTTGGGCACCAACAGGCTGGATTTAGGCCCAAGTTGGGGACTCCGATCTCGCCCAATGCTCCCATTTTAGAGACGAGGGGACAGACCCAGAGGCGGGAAGGGACTTGCCCAAATGCATGCAGCACATGGTAGCAGAGTCCAGCCTGGGGCGGGTCCCTGTTAGCCCTGTGTCACCCCGCTGGCCCTCCGCAGCAGCCTATCCCTTTGGGGTACAGGCATAGCCGGACTCTCAGAGTGGCTGAGGAAACTGCCAATCTCAGAACCCAGTCTTGAGGGACTCCAGCGTCCTGTATCCACCTGCACCCTGGCTCAGGCGACCGGCCCAGGGGTGGGCGCCCAGGAGCAGAGCCAGGGCCTCCCTGGATGTGGGAAGTTCTCTCCTTCCCCTGAATCACCAGGCAGGCCTTGGGGTGCTGCGGCCAGGACCCCTAAAGGAGTCCCATCTCTAGGAGGAGAGAGAAGTGGAAGGTGCGGGAGAGAAGTGGAAGGTGCGGGAGAGAAGTGGAAGGTGCGGGAGAGAGAAGTGGAAGGTGCAAGAGGTGGGAAACTACCTGCCAGGACTTTGAATCGACCCACTTTTCGTTCAAGTTATTGGAGTTGGAGTTTTGTTTTCGGCAGCACCCCAGAAGCTGAAGCTCTGTATCTTGGACTCTCCCTGAAGGAGGGCCATCCGGAGGCCTCGGGGCCCAGAGAGCTCACTGCAGAGGAGCTCCCGGGAGCTCAGAGTGTCCGCAGTGCCCGGTGAGGTCAGGGACCTGGTCACACGGAGGAACGTGAGCAACCACAGACCTGCCCTGCGGCTGCACCGACGTGCCTGGCATACCTGGAGGAGCGCGTGACCCCCGGGGGCTACGCCGGGAAGCCCCGCCCCGCCGGTGGGCCCCTCCTTCGAGCTGCCCTGCCGCTGACCTGGGGACACAGGCCAGTCCGTGGACAGCCCGGCCTCCCGCATGAGGTCAGGGCCCCCGGACGCCTTTCCGCCGGCAGTGGCCCTCCTCCCGGCGGCGGCGGTGATCCCCTGCCCTGCTCCGCCCGCGGCCCGTCCCGGGGGCGCCCAGGGCAAGCTCCTGGCCTCCGTGAGCCGAGGCGCTGGCAGCGGGCCGGAATGTTCCAGAGTCCCGGAGGCCGCCGGAGACGGTGACGTGTGCTAAAATCCCCGAATGTTCCAGGCAGGAAACCGGTTTAACCCTGAGCGTTTCCCGTGCTGACGGCGGCTTCAGGCCTGGCCGCTCACAGCCGCGACCTGCTGGGAGCCGTCCGGGGGTCAGACAAGGGTCTGAAACGTACTTTGGCAGGAGGGTCGATGGCAGAGACATGAATAGAAATTGATTAAAACAATTTTTTTTTTTTTTTTTTAGGTTAAAGCGTTCCTTGTCAAAGAGGGAGCTTTTTTTTTTTTTTTAAAATATATATTTTTAAAAATTCCCCCCATATTTTATTGATTTTTTTACAGATAGGAAGGGAGAGAAATACAGAGTTAGAAACATCGATGAGAGAGAGTCATTGATCAGCTGCCTCTTGCACGTCCCCCACTGGGGATGTGCCTGCAACCAAGGTACATGCCCTTGACCGGAATCGAACCCCGGACCCCTCAGTCCGCAGGCCGACGCTCTATCCACTGAGCCAAACCGGTTTCGCCTGTTTTTGTTTTTTTGGTCCCTAAAGAGAATCAGGGGCAAAGGCCTGAGGGGGAAGCGCCAGGCGCCTTGAGAGCAAGGAATGTCAGCACAGCGTCTGGAGGCTGCAGTCTTGTTTTATGTGCACAGCCCGGGGCGCGCAGGCTGGGGGAGCTCCCGGGAGCACCCGGCCGGCGCTATGGGGCTTGGTGTCAGGCTTCCATGGGAAGGGCTGGGTCATGGGTGTCATGTTGACGGGACCCGGGGCCGTGGTGAGGGCAGATGGGGTGTACAGGTGCAGGAGGGTGAGAGAGCCACTTCCCTGACTCTGGGGGAAACCAAGGCTGGGAGGGCAAGTCCCCTTCTTCCCTCCCCTTACTCCTTCCTCCTTACATCTCCTTCCCTTTCCCTCCCCCCGCTTTCTCTCCCCGTCCATGCCCTTCCCTTTCCTCTCTTTCTCTTTCTCACTATCTGTTTCTCCTGCTCGTGCTTGCTCTCTCTCTATTTCTCTCTCTCTCACACACACACACACACACACACACACGCACAGTCATTCTCAGAGCCGACGGTGACACGTCCTCCTTGCCACCACCCCCATTGCAGGTGGTCCTGTAAACCCTCTGACCGCCCCCCCCCAGCATCCGTGTCCCCCCAGCATCCGTGTCCCCCCAGCATCCGTGTCCCCCAGAGGCAGCAGGCTACGCCCCCATGGCACCGGGATGTCCGAGACCTCCAGGCCTCTGGGGTGGACACCCTCAGGCCGGGCTAGAGGCGAGGTGTGGAGACGCAGGCTGCCTCGGTGGCTCAGGGCCCCGCAGGGAGAACTGGGTCATTGGAAGCAGATGACCAGCCGCTCCTGTTCATCCTGGATGGGAGGGACACGGGACTTTTTATGCTGAAACCAGAAAAGTCCTGGGCAAACCAGGGCATCTGGTCCCCCCAAGCCGGGAGCGGAACTCCGGGAGAGTCACGGGAGGTGGCTACTCCGTGGGGCGTTCGGATGAAGGAGCCTGGGCTCGGAGGTCCCGGTGACCGTAGGAGAGCCCCCGGATGTGGGCCTCTGGCTGCGGCACGGGATGGCCCCGCCATTCCCAAAACGGGATCTTGGGTAAGAGCCCAGGTTGGCCAGATCCACTGGTGTTGAATGAGGATCCCAGGACACAGCGGTCAGTCCGGCACAGCGGACGTGCAATGAGGATGGTGAGGGCACAGAGACGGGCAGGAGGAGGGTGCAGGGTGCCCAGGCTGGCGAATACTCAGGCAGTCACAGGATCTCTAACCGAGGCAGCAGGACCGGCCACACGCATGCCAAGGCCAACACCATGACAGCCAGGTGTGCTCCCACCCCACGTGCGCAGGCCGCAGGCCACCGCCACCTCCCTGCTCTGTGCCTCCTTCCTGCGGGCCTGGGCCCCGTTTCCTAGGGCCCGCTTCCCCGTGCTGGTGTCCGTGGCTGCTCAGTCCGCCTGCTGTGGAAGGGCCGGCGTGGATGTGGGGGAAGGGTCACCTCTCCCTGCTCCGTGTCGGCATCCAGTGGCCCTGGGACCCTGTCCCTGCACAGCTCCGGGGGGTCCTTGTCAGCACACCCAGAACCAACGGCCGCTCAGCTCTAACGGCTGTCAGCACGGGCTCGGGGCTGAGAGCAGCCCGTGGCCCTGGGAGCCTCCGGCCTCTCTCTCCTGCAGCCCCGCCGGCTTCCCCTCCCGCCCAGCACCCAGGGAGCTGGTCCTGCTATTCGAGTCCCGCTGTCGGAACACCCGGCCGGGCTTTTCCTGACGGGACCCTGCTGAGGGTACTGGCCTGGTGCAGCCATAGCCACTGCGTGAGGGAGTCCCCAGACCAGGAGGGCAGAGTCGTGTCCGCCCAGCCACACCGTGCGCTCCTCACCTCTTCCTCCTGCAAATACAGAGGAAGCCCCGTGGGCCTGCATCGCCGCTGGGGCCTCCATCCTGCAGGGCCACGGGCCGCACAGGCAGTGACATGAGGCCGACCCCTGGATGCAACCTCCCTGGCTACGATGGTGGTGAAGGAGCTCTGACCTGGGGTACCGCCACCCGGTGTGGGGGAGCACGTGGGAGGCCACTGGGGGAAACCAAGGCTGGGAGGGCAAGTCCCCAGGCTCCACAAGGCACAGCTGCCACGCATTCGCTCCTCTTCACGTGCTGCCGCCACAGGCCCACATCCGGGGGCTCTCCTACGGTCACCGGGACCTCAGAGTCCAGGCTCCTTCATCAGAATGCCCCCACAGAATAGCCATCCCCTGTGATTTTCCCAGAGATCCCAGCTTGCGGGACCTGGTGCCCTGGTTTGCCTGGGACTTTTCTAGTTTCAGCACAGACATCCTATGTGAGCCTGTTTGCACAGGATACACCCCCACAGCCATGCTCTTGGGGAGAATACGTGTCCTGCTGTGCTCTGGAATTTATTTGTTTGTTTTTAAAAAAATATATTTTATTGATCTTTTACAGAGAGGAAGAGAGAGGGATAGAGAGTTATGGAGCATCGATGAGAAAGAAACATCGATCAGCCGCCTCCTGCACACCTCCTACTGGGGATGTGCCCGCAGCCAAGGGACATGCCCTTGACTGGAATCGAACCTGGGACCTTTCAGTCCGCAGGCCGAGGCTCTATCCACTGAGCCAAACCAGCCAGGGCTGTGCTCTGGAATATAAAGTGCATGCCACTACACACAACACACATTCACACGGGCTGCTTGTTCGAAGGGGGAAATCTGAGCGGAGTGGCTTTGAAAGAGGCCTGGCACTCGAGGCGGCCATGGTGGCAGGCAGCCCCTGGGAGCGCCCATGGGCCCAGGAGACACGCTGTCTAGACAGCTCGTGGCCACAGCGGCCCCCGTGACCCAGGGGACCGGGGCCCACGCCTCCCCGTGTCAGGGCTCCCGGCCGCGTCTCTCCTCGGGGTGAGGGTGAGGGAGGCCGTCTGGGGGCTGGCGCGGGCGCCTGCTCATTTGGCCGTAATGAGTAGGTGCCGCGCGGATCGGATGTGCCTAATGACAGGCCGGCAGGGCTGCCCCGCAGAGCCGACTGCTGGGGCCACTTCAAAGCCACAGCTGGCAGCCAGGAATGCGGGCGATGGGGCTCCTCCTTTGTGTGTATGCCACCCCGCCCCCAGCCAGCCCGGGTGTCTGTGGGAGCCGCTCTGGGCAGTCCGAGGGAAGCACCGATGTCCTAGCCCCACAGGCACAGGCCATGCGGCAGCCGGAAGCTGGTCTGACTGCCCTGGCCATCCATTGTCAGCTGCAGATGGCCCGTGGGGAGGGTGGAGCTCTGGGGCCTGAGCAGATGTGGGCACCAGAAGAGATGAAGGACTGGCCGCCATAGCTCCAGGGTGAGGTTCACGACCAAAGATGGACCACTGGGCCTTAACGAAATAGGACATTTTATATTTTTCATTTGATTTCATTTTTTATTTCATTTCATTTTATTTATTTTATCTTTTTTAAAAAATAAATTTTATTGATTTTTTCTTTTTTTTTTTTTTTTTTAGAGAGGAAGGGAGAGGGATAGAGAGTCAGAAACATCTATGAGAGAGAAACACCGATCCTACTGGGGATGTGCCTGCAACCAAGGTACATGCCCTGGACTGGAATCGAACCTGGGACCTTTCAGCCCACAGGCCGACGTTCTATCCACTGAGCCACACCGGCCAGGGCTATTTATTTTATCTTGACAGTGGATGATCTGCTGGAGTCTGGTTGTGACGCCTCTTGGTTAAAATGTTTGGTGGAGCCCTATTGAGGGCAGGCATGAGGCCTCAGGGAGCTCTGTCTGCGGTCCTGACTTGCTAGTTCTCCACTCAGAGGCCTGCCCCTCCACTCAGTGCCCGCTGCCCGCTGCCCGCGTGGCCAGCGCAGCGAGGTGGTAAGACCCTTCCTCGAGGTCCTTTAGGATACTTGCTCGCACAGCCTCCTGCCCTGGGGACGGCGGCTCCTACAGTTGACGGGGTGCCAGGAGCCAGTCTCCTGCACTGACCTTCCCGAGCCCAGGCGCACACTGCAAAGGGCCAGCGTGGGGTGGGGGTCCTTCTAGAAATTTACCTACTGCATTAGAGCCTGGAAACTTTCTGGCTGTAGCTCAACGACGTGAGTCTCTAAGAACACGATCTCTTAGCAAACGCTCAGACTCTGCGCTTCCAACAGAGAACAAGTCGAGAAAACGTAGACGGCTCTGATTCGTTCTCTGGCAGTTTTATCAGCTGCACATGTCTTTCCTGCCCCAAATTATAAAGTAACAGGCACCGGGCTTCTTCACACAAATTGGAGTCTGTCCTCCAAATAAATGAGTTGCAACACTAAATAGACACTATTAATTAAACACACACACACAGATGACTTACTAATTAAAAAAATAACCCCCTTAAAAAGAAATCAGTGAGGTGACGTCAGCAAGATGGCAGACAAGGAGGTCCCCATGTTTACCCTGCCAGGCTCCTCCCCCCTCCCAACAAAAACAGTAAGCAAACAACTACGGAGCGAACAGAGTAACTCTGGGAGAGCTCCTGGGTACAACACAGAAGCTGGAAAGCCAGGTCAGCACAGACACCGAGGATGGTGCTTAGAAAAGCATGAAACGCCTTTTACTTTCCCCCGGTCCCTCAGTCTGGCAAACCTCAGCACCAAGAGGGACCTCCTTGGCATGATTTCCCCCTGAGTGAAAAGAAGAGGAGGAGAGGCCCGGCCAGTGTGGCTCAGTGGTTGAGCTGTTGACCTGTGAACCAGGAGGTCACAGCTCAATTCCCAGTCAGGGCACATGTCTGGGTGGTGGGCTCAATTCCCAGTATGGGATGTGCAGGAAGCCGCCGGTCCATCTCTCCGTCCCTCTCCTCTCCTCTCCTCTCCTCTCCTCTCCTCTCCTCTCCTCTCCTCTCTGAAATCAATAAAGATACATTTTTTTAGAAAGAAGGAGAAGAGGAGGAGACCCTGGGAGCCCTCATCATCACCACGGACACCTGCAGTTTTCACGACTCAGGGTCCAGGGTCTCCGCCAGTGCTGACCCCAGCGGGCAGAGCTGCCTGAAGTCTGTGCTGCCGCAGCTTCCCGCCACCCAGGGAGAATGAGCGGCTGCCGCTTCGTTCCCGACGAAGCACGGCCTGGGCACCTCGCCACCGCCCGGCCGCAGCCTCCGCCCACCTCTCCACCCTGCACACCCGGGCCCTGGGCACAGCCGCTCCGCACGGCGTCCCCAGGTGTGCGCCCCGAGGAATGGGGGAAACAGCTGCAAACCACCTGCCTAGTAAAGGGCGACTCTCCCATGTGTTTAAGCAACTCATACAACTAAGCAACGGAAAGTAAATAAATACATAACCTGACTTTCAAAGGACCCGAATTCACACTTCTCCGAAGAAGACGCACACACATGGCCAGCAGGGACATGGAAGGCCGCTCCATTTCACGGGTGGCCAGGGAGATGAGAACTGAAACCTGCCTGAGAGGCCACCCCGCCCTCGTCAGCAAGGCTACGAGCAGAAAGACAGCCGTGCGGGTGAGGCTCCCACTGGCCCCGATGGTCGCCACGGCGCTGGGCGGCCTGGCTCACCTGTGCCGTTTGCAGAGTGGAAGGGAAGCTCGGACACCCCGGAACCCGTGCAGCTCACCCCAGGGGCGCTTTCCACCATCGACTTCCAGGCTACGGGCCAGAGAGACAGAGAGGGCTCATTTCCCTGGAAGTTCCGACCAAGACAGAGGCGGCCCACAGCCCCCGGCGGGGGGAATAGCCGCACGTGGGCCTGGAATACCTGTCACCTCTGTCCCACTGAGATAAAGGCGGCTGTCTGCACAGCGTGACCTCCTTACAAAGGCCTCCCGCAGGAAGCAAACCCGGCGGGCACGTGGGCGGCTCACCAAGGCCAGCCAGCGCCCAGGCGCTCACCGCGTGCAGCTGCACACCTGGCCGAGTGCGGCCGGCCACGTGGTCCGGGCTGGGCTGCCCCTCCGCTGGGACGGTGGAGGGTCTGGCCTTCCCACCTCTCTTGTACGTGGTCAGGAGAGCCGGCCCCCAGGAGGGGGGTCCAGAGTGGACACTGAGCTCACAGTGCAGCCCAGCGGGCACAGCTCCCTGCAGACCCCTCCCTGGACTTCATTATTCTGTTTTTTGTTTGTTTGTTTGTTTTGTTTTATGTTTTTATTGATTTTAGAGAGAAGGGAAGGGAGAGGGATAGAGAGATAGAAACATCCACGATAGAGGACCACTGACTGGCTGCCTCCTGGACACCTCCTACTGGAGATCTGATTCATGGGTTGACGCTCAACCACTGAGCCACACCAGCCGGGCAGGCAGCTTCTGTTTTTAAGGACCTGGGATTGGCCGTGGGTGCCTTCAGGGGACACTCTACATCCAGGGTGGGCTAACGTGGGTTTATAGCTGTGGTACAATAACGAATACAGTAATTCACAAATAGCACAATAATACACTGTGGTCTGCATACTTACAGCTGCACACCTATTTTTGCCCACTCCTGTATAAATAAGTTTTAGCCAAAAGTGGGAGGAGAGGGAGGGGGGAGGAGGAGGTCAGAGAGGGTCACGGCGCCAGCCGGCCTTGGCCTTTGCTGATTCACTTGGCATGGCATGAAAGGTCGCAAACCCAGCCCGCCAGACAGTGCCCTCCGGGCAGAGCCGTCTGCAGCGCCGCGGGAGCCGGCTGCCCTCTGTGCCCCTGCCCCGGGGCGGGCAGAGGACCCGCGGCCCGCCTCCCCCAGCCGCTCCACACCCCTCTTTGTCTTCTTTGGCGGGGAGACCAGCCCTGCCCCCTGGCCCCTCGGAGGGTGAGCGGATGTCACCGTCCCAGCTGCCCCATTCGGGCGCAGGGAGGGTTTCTGGATCACAGCTCAGAGGGGCGGCTTGTTCTCCCGGAGAGGCCTCCCTGCTGGTGCGCTTTCTCCTGACCCTCCTCCCCCTCCCGGGTCACATTTCACGATGCGCCCGCTGTCTGCCGTCACGCGCGGCGTCATCCTCCTCGCCTCCCGCGTCAGCTGCTCAGCGGGCCTCCGCCAGCCTCGCCCGCCGCCCACCTGGTCTGCCCGCGGGGTGCGGGGACCCCATCCCCCTCCTCCCAGCAGAGCCGCCCCCAGGGGAGCCGAGGCCGGGCAGCAGCTTCCGTATGCCCACCTGGCTCCACAGCCCCCGGATCGGCCACGTGGGCACCGGGCCCTGGGCCAGCGCCATCCTGCCTCCGGGCGCGCCCGGAGCACAAAGGGTCCATTCACGCACCGATGCTCCCAAACACCAGCTCCGTTCCACAGACAAAGCGCACAGGACGTGCTCAGGGGAGGGCTAACTGTGCTTCTGGCAGATGAAGGGTGTTCTTTTCTGGGGGGACAGGAGGGGGGGTCCTAGGAAAGTGAATCCTCTCTTCCTAGTTCCCTGGACCAGGAAGATGAGGCTTGGCGTGTCAGCGCGTTCCTGAGGGGAGGCAGCAGCCCCTTGGAATCGTGTCCGAGGCAGGGGGTGTGTCCTGGGCCCCGTGAGGATGAAGGAGGATCTCCCACTGATGTGCTGAATAGCCGGCATCCGCCGGACCTGCCCGGCCAGCCGGTCTCTGGTCACCCCGAGCATCACGGGGGGAGCTGGCCTCGCCTTAGGACCCATGACTCAAAGCCACTCCCTTGCCTGCCAGCCTCGTCCACCGTGGCTGAACCTGTCCATCCGATGGCAACGGTGCCCAAGGTGCCTCCTTCCAGAGGTGGGCTTGGCCGGCGGTGGCTGGTGTCTCCGGTAGAGCACCCTCCTCCCCCCCGACACCTCAGAGGGCCCGGGTTTGTCTGGAGGTGGCACCCGAGAAGCCTGCCCAAGTCCTGTGTCCGAGGGCAGGTGGGGGGGAGGGGGAGAGCTGGCTGCGATGAGCCGATGAGTGATGAGTCGGGAAGGCACAGCGTTCAGGCAGCCAGGCCCCCCTCCCCCCTCCCACATCTGAGTGACAGAGGCCAGGAGGCCGACTCAGGCCTGGCCAGCACCCCCAGCCTGACGGCGCTTCCCTGTGACGGGCAGGAAAGAGGAAGCCTGGACACGCGCAGCCGCTGCGGACATGGCAGCAGGTGGCCGCGTGGCTCAGCGGGCTCTAGAGACTGCGGGCCGTTGGGTCAAGGACCAGCCCACCCCCCTTCTGAGGGCGGTGGACACTCCTTGGGGCTGGGAGACCCCTCCTCCCTGGACTTCATCTTCCAGCTCACCTGCTGGTCCCGGGGAGGGACGGAGGGCCCAGAGCCCCTTCCGCAGGGCGTCCTGTGCCTGAGAGAGGACCGTCTCCCCACTGAGAACTTGTCCTCCCCTCCTCACCTCCCCTCCTCTCCTCTCCGCTGTCAGCAGGCTGGTGGCCCCGCAGAGAGGGGTCCGCACAGTGAGAGGGCGGGACCGGCTCTGGCTCCCTCCCTGCGGGAGGCCTGGGTATCTGGGCCCGGGCCCAGCAGGCTGGGCCACCTGGCAGCTTTGGCTGGTGAAATGGGCACCGTGACAGGGTCCTCACCTGGCAGGAGCGTCCCAGCCACTGCCAGGCTCCAGCAGGCCCTGTCCCTCTGCTGAGGGGGGTGGCCTCAGGCAGGGGCTGCACCTTCATCGGGTCCAGGGACGAAAGCTCATAGCGGACCTGTCCAAACTAGCAACGTGGGCAGGAAAGTCATTGTCCATCAAAGCACAGGGAGTCTGTAATGTTGCCACATCCTCTGCTGGGTCTCACACCCTGCGGGAGCCGACGGGCCTGGATGCCTGCTGGTCCTTCCCCTTCCATCCCCTTCCCTTCTAATCCTTTCCATCCCTTTCCATCCGCTTCCATCCCCTTCCCTTCCTTTCCCATCCATCCCCTTGCTGGTGTAGCACCCCAGTTTTCCTTCGGGAACCACCCCCAATTCCCAGAGAATGAAGACCAGGCGATAATCCCTATCCCCCCTACCCCCTACACACACACACACACACACACCCTCCACACACCGGGTTCCAGGCCCTGTGACCAGGCCCTGGACAAGCAGGGCCTCAGAGCCAGTTGGGGCCTCCCAGAAGCGCTGGGAGAACGGGAGAAGGTGCGCCCTTTGCCCTCCTGCTGGCATAAGCAGGCCTGGGCCCCACAGAGGAGCCCGGAGGATGGGGGGGGGGGCCTGGGAGGAAGCCGCGGGGATGCCGTGGGGCCCAGCACTCCTCTCTCTGCAAAGGGCCAGGGGTTTTACTCGTCGTACTTAGCCGGGGACTTGGCGGCCACCAGTGGTCTCAGTCACATATCCTTTATTTTACGCAACCTTTGGAATTGGGCACACCCTGTCTGGTCAGACAGTGGCACTCGCCCACCATGGGACCCCTGGTTTCGAGGGTTCGGGAAGGCCTGCTGGTCAGGTCAAGAAGGTGGGGCTGTCACGACGCCTGAGGACAGTGACGGGGGGAGTGCGGCCCAGAGAGACATCATAACAGATGGATGCACCTCCGGGCCCTGAGCCGTGGCCGGCCAGCCGCTAAGGCCTTCTCCCAGCTGCTGTTCGGGAGAACCAGCTGGAAGAAGCAGGTGCCCGGCTCACACAGGCCACCCCTCCTCTTGTCACAGCCAGCACACTGCTCAAGGGTATTGGGCTTCCGAGCCCAGCCGTCTGAGGAAACCCTGAAATGTCACCTGGGGGCTGGGGAACCTGGCAAGTCCTCTCTGCCCCGTGAATAATTCACGAGGACGGAGGACTTTCCAGGCCTGGCGCCAGCTCCTCCACCAGCCCAGCCACCGGGCCTGGAGGCCAAGTAACAGCTAAGGGGGGGAGGGAGGGAGGGGAGGGGGGCGGGGACAGAGAAGGACACGGAGGGTCAAGGTGGCTTCTGGTCGGACCTGGCCTGGGGGTGGACGGGCTGCTGTGCCAGTGGGTCTCTATGGCAACTGGCCAAGAGGTGTCTGATGCCCAGTGGAGATGCCAAGGCTGCTCTGGACCTCCGTGGGTCGGAGGGCCTTTGTTCATGGCACATAGCTAGTCAGCACCGGCCGGGGCCAGAACCCGGCTCAGCGGACTCCAGAATGGGGAGCTGCCTTTGTCCAGGGACGACTGGTTGGGTTTCCTGTGAGCAAAATGCTGCGCAGAGGGTCGTGGGCACCACTGGCGGGGGCCACTGGCGGACGCCAGACCCCTCCCTCCGTCTCAGCCAGGCACGGCCCAGGCGGCACAGCATGCAGAGAGCACCCCGAGGGGTGACCCCTCACAGGCCCCGCCCACCACCCCAGGGGACTTCCGCATGCCCTTGTTTGCCTTTGGTTGTGCCTGTTTCCCCTGCTTTCACTTAGTGTCAGATCAACTGCTTCCTTCAAAGTGTGTCTCCTCTAACGTGTGGAGACAGTGAAGACCGCGCCCGGCGCTGGGGGAGAGGACAGGATGGGCAGGAGGAGCACAGGGGGTGCACGGGCAGCCAGATGACCCTGCATGACATGATAGTGATGGACACGTGTTACATACACTTATCCAAGCCCATAGAAGGCACAGCACCACGAGGGACCCCGATGCACACTATGGACTCTGAGTGATGATGATGATGATGTCCATGGCTCTCAGTGGCAAGAGATGGACCCTCTGGTTGGGGAGTTGGTGGTGGGGGAGGCTGTGTACGTGAGGTTAGGGGGCAAATGGGAAGCCTCTGTATTTCTTTTTTTTTTTTTAATATATTTTATTGATTTTTACAGAGAGGAAGAGAGAGGGACAGAGAGTTAGAAACATCGATGAGAGAGAATCATCGATCAGCTGCCTCTTGCACACCCCCTACTGGGGATGTACCCGAAACCAAGGTACATGTCTTTGACCAGAATCGAACCCGGGACCTTTCAGGCCGCAGGCCAATGCTCTATCCACTGAGCCGAACTGGTTTCGGCAAGCCTCTGTATTTCTATTCAGTTTTGCTGAGAACCTAAAAGTGCTCTAAAACATAAAGTCTATTTTTAAAAAAAACAACATATGCCCAAAAGTCCTTCAAAATACATTTCCCCCCACATTTTCAAATTCGTTTATTAATAAAATACCATATTCTTATTTTAATTTTTAAATCTTTGTAAACATCCCTCTGGTGATTGTATGACTTTTTTTTCAAAATACTGCATTTTAAAAATTCATTATTTTATTCTTTTTTATTTTTAAAATTAATTTATTTTCCAGGTATAGTGGACATACAATGTCATGTTAGTTTCAGACATACAACATAATGATTCGACATTTACATAACTTACGAAGGGATAGCCCCGATAGGTCAAGCATCCTCCTGACGTCGTACACAGTTATTACAATACTAGAGGCCCGGTGCATGAAATTCATGCACTAGGGGGGTGGTGTCCCCTCAGCCCGGCCTATACTCTCTCACAGTCTAGTAGCCCTTGGGGGATGTCCGACTGCCACAGAGGTGGAGAGGGTCCCACCACCGCTGCTGTGCTGGCCAGCCGTGAGCCCGCTAGCTGAGCCTGGCTCAGGGCTTTTGGCTGATCGGTGCTCCCCCTATTGGACTGCACTGACCCCCAGGGGCAGCTCCTGCATTGAGCGCCTGCCCCCTGGGGGTCAGTGCGCATCATAGCGACCGGTTGTTCCGCAGTTCGATCGATTTGCATATTAGCCTTTTATTATATAGGATTATTGGCTTTTATTCCCTACGCTGTCTGTGCTTTACTTCTCTGTGGCTGTTTATATCTGGGAATTTGTACTTCCTAATCCCCTCACCTTGTTACCAACCGCAAACCCAGTGTCCCGGGTGACAGAGTGCACGTTCAGCTCAGCTCTCTGGGAAATGTGCCCTCGGCCAGGGCAGACGCCCTGATGCTGGCACTTCCTGGGTGTGCTTCAGTGACACCGGGGCTCATGTGCGGGTCACTGGGACTCCGCTGCTGTCCGAAGCGTCAGGACCCCAGTTTCTCCCCTGCTCCCTCAGCTCCCGCCTGGCCTAATTACTCAGGCTGACTCTTTCTAGAAGGGCACTTACAGGAACACTGACAGTCCTTACCACCCACTCAAAGGTTCTGAAGAGGAGCTAAAAGGAATACACTCTTCCTCACAGGAAATGAATTCATAATTAGTTTTTCCTCCTTTGCCAAATTGGGATGCTGAGGGCCTGGTACGACCGTGAGAAATACGGCTCAATTTGTAGTTAAACCCGTGTGCCCGGGGTGTGCGTGAGAGGGAGAGCCTCTTCATGGGGGGGAGGGTGTCGGGGGTCCGTCCTTGAGGCACATCCACCCATCGGACCCCTGCAGGCAAAGATGGGAGAGTTATCTGTTTTGCTTCAGCAAAAGAAAACATCATCCTAGAAGCTTTAAGCATGCTCCCACAATGGGCTTTAATTATCAGAGGAGGTTGGCAATACATTTGCATTTTAATTAAGATTAATGAATCATGCATGAGTCAGTGGGCCATGCTCGCCGTTGGCAGGGGAGCGAAGAGGAAGCTACCCTCCTGATGAGGGTTCATCCAGGCGACAGCGCGCGGGTCTGACATGGGAGAGGACCCCTCCCTTGGGCTCCTCCCACAGGCTCGGGGCAGCATTCTGCCCTCACGGACGCCCATGTGACCTGAGGGTGCAGTTACACAAAAGCTCATCCCGTGGCCATCCATACATGTGACATTAAACAAACAAAACCTACAGTTAAGTGAAAGGCAAACAGAACTGTGTGTGTTTCTAACGGCAGGACTTCTCAGAGCCTTTACGATGCTCTGGGACGTGCATGACCAACCCCGATTCCTTCCAGCACTGAGGCTCTCTCTCTCCAGAATCCCTTTGCCATGAGCACCGTGCCCGCCACCCCGGGAGCTGGCGGTCCAGGCAGACGCGTGGTGGAAGCAGGGACATGCATGCACAGAGACATGCGTGCGCAGAGACGGGGCTCCTGCAGGGCTAATCCACAACAGTCTGCTGGGGCCTTTGCCTGACGCCAGTGGCCTGTGCCGGGTGGCGGTGCCGGGAGCCCGCTGATGCCCCGTGGGTGGCCGCAGAACACACCACGCATGCAGGACGAGCACATCTCCCTGTGCCTCGGTTTCCTTCCCCGGGAAAGGAGGACGGCCGCGGCGGCCCACCACAGGGCCGGGGAGGTCTGAGCCAGCCCGCGTGCGCAGTGCTCACCCAGGTACCGGCATTGGGTGGGGACGGGAAAGCCCACACCACACTTTTAGAAATCGCACACGTCTCTCTCCCCCAGCAGACAATTGCTGAGCACACACTTCTGGGGGACACTTTCCTGTGGGGATGTGGGGGCTCGCTCTGTCTTCTCCCGGCTCCCAGCACTGCTGCGGGGTGGGGGTAGGAATGGGGGGGGAGGTACACCAGATGCTCGGTCTTTGTGGTTGGACCTGCTCCTAGATCTCAGGGAGACTGGCCGTGGTGGGCAGCTGTCACCCATTAGAGTGACCTCCTCCCTCTGCTGGGTGGGTGATGGGTGTGAGGGGCTGCGGGGGAGGAGAGGGTCTGCCTCTGTGCATGGGCACCTGCTGCTCCCGTTGGGCGCCCTCCTGCTCTGGGCCCCCCACTCCGCTCCCGGAGCAAATCAAGGCTCGTGTTTGGGGTAACGGATGGCACACAGCTCAAGGTCCAGCAGCTCCTGCTCTCTGTGAACAAACAGAACTGACCCTGCGGGGAGTGGCCGTGATGACAGCGGCTGTGAGAGTAGTTTTCTATCGGGGTGGCTTCCTGGGAAACGTTGGGGGTCAGAGGAGGAAGGGCAGCGGTGAGGGAGGCACCAGGGCCAAGAAGACAGGGCTCTCCCTGAGCCCTGACAGGGGGTGGGGAGAGCGGGAGGTAAGGCTGGCTCTCTGCTCTGGTTCCACCCAGCCCCGCCCCCACCCCTCACATTTCCCCTGCCCAGAGCTTCCAGGGGGCAGAGGAAGGGTCATCCTCGCCTCTGTCCAGCCACACGTGACGCCCGTCACGGCGTCCAGCCACGCCGCTCGCCGGCACCGCTGCACCGGAGCCTTCCACGGCGCTCGGACCAGAACGTGGCCAGCGCCTCCGCAGGGCTGGCTACCGAGCGTCTCAGGGGCGCCCGAAAGGCACCGGTCAGAGTCTGTTTCCGAGCACAGGGTCTCTGTGACCGTTTCCCTCCCCCCCTCCCTCCCGGCCTCCTCCTCCAGAAACGGTCTCCTTCATGCTGCTGTGCATCCATCGCCTATTGCTTCTCTGTCCCGGAAGCTTCGAGAGGGCAGGGCTCACCTTTCTGGCTTTTGCTAGAACCCCAGCGCCCAGCAGGTCTGGACATGGCCTCACCCTCGGACGGCCTTGGCCAAGCGGTGACCGGGTCAGGCTCACCTGGGCCCGGGTGGGCAGGCCTTGCGGGGACTGGACAGGTGGTATGTGGGGCAGAGGGTGAGAGCTAGACACACAGCTTTGGGGGATCAGAACCTGCAGCTTTGTGTCACCTCGCTCAGTGCAGGAACCAGACACCGGCCCCGGGCCGGCGAGGGAGACACTCATCTTTGTACAGAATTGAAGGGGAGGCCAAAAACCCCACTAATAACATTTTAGGGCAATTGTTTTAAGAATCAAAAACGCACAATTCACACACACTGGCTGGTGGCCCAGTGGTTAGAACGTCGGCCAGCCCTCCCCTCCGCCCCCCCTCAAAGGGCCGCAGGTTCGGCTTCTGGTAAAGGGCACATATCTGGGTGACTGGTTCAATCCCCGGCCTCGGTCAGGACACGTGCGGGAAGCAGCCAATCAATGTATCTCCCTCCCATCCATGACTCTCTCTCCTTCAAAGGGATTTGGTCCTGAATTTTGCTCAGCCCTAGATATAACCCCTTTTGGTAAAAGGGTCTACACTCCTGACTATAGGAGCACTGTGGAATGTCTATAAATATGTTTTCATAATTCCGTGTAAAGTGGATGTACACTCAAAGGAAACCACAGCCCCCGCTGCTCTCTGCCCAGGCCCATGATGGCTGTCAGAAGAATTGGGGCCGGGGGGGGGGGTGGAGGAGAGGGGAGGAGGTTGGGGTGAGGTCTGTTGCCTGCGGGCCACTCTGGTGCTCAGACCCAGGGTTAGGGAGCCTGTTTTCTGCCAAGGGCCATTTGGAATGACATCATTCGTGAGCCATACAAAATTATCAACTTAAAAATGAGCCTGCTGCACTTGGTCAAACATTTAATTAACTCACCCTTAATGCCTTGGCAGGGCCAGACCCAGTGATTTCTCAGGCTTTGGGGCTGGACATCCCTCATCCCTTGCTTCAGACTCATTGTAAGTTGCCGCTGCCAACACAAGACAGAGTGTGTGACTTGTCGGTGTTCAGCGTGATGTCATTCAAGACTGGTGCTGGCCTTGGCCTCTCGCCCAGCTCAGAGCCTCGGAGCCTCGGAGCCTCGGAGGGTCGAGCCTGTTCTCCGAGAGCCTGTTCTCCTGGGCCTTGCTCTGAGAACTGAGCGTGGTCGGAGCCGACGGAGGCCTGGCAGCCTGGGCGTCGCTCTGAGAGCTGCTGCTTTCAAGACAGACTTGGGATTTCAACAGCGATCACCAGCCGTTTACTCGTTGGCAGCCACAGAGAGAGCTGGCTGACCTCTGATCCAGGATTTGAGTCCCTTTATGATCTTCGCACAGCTGTTTCGGAACTTTGGAGAGGTCTGTTTCACTGCAGACACTCTTTCCCGCGCGGATTAGCCGCTCATTAGAGAGGGGCGGGAGCCAGAAGAGGAGGCATTCCGGTCCTCGTTGGAAGGTGAGAGCCAGAGAGGAGCAGGTGGATGGGAAAGACGGGTCTTTTGTCACCTTCTCTCTTGCTGGCCTGGCCGAGAACACGTACAAGCACTGAGTGTGGAACCAGAGAAAGGGTGTTGGAGGTATTTTTTTGCCTGTGCCACCTTTTGTGCGGCACTACCATCCCAGTTTCCCCACATCGAGCACAAGTAACACTCCTTTGGAATCAGGAAGTCACAAAAAGTGTTGATAGCGGGAATAGCACAGACTCAGGAGCAAAGCTTAGACTCTTAGAATGTTTCTGTCTCCCTTTCTCACCGCCCCCCTCCCTTCCTGCCTTGTACTCTCCCTAAAAACATCAATGGGAAAGAAAATATCCTTGGGTAAGTATTAATGACAACGACAACAAAAAATAAGCACACAATTCATGATGAACAAAATACCCATCTTTGAAACAAAGGCAGGCTCCCACCGCATCCCAGGGACCAGACCTCCGGCTGGTGCTGCCCCCACTCCACAGGCACCAGCTACCTCCCTGGTTTCCTTGGCAACAGCCCAGGGGAGAGGGGGTGGGGTGCAGACACCAAGAGGGGGATCCCTGCCAGGAAGCACTGGCTTCCAGGGCTTCCTACAGAGGGAACACCACTCCACGTGTGTGTGTGTGTGTGTGTGTGTGTGTGTGAGAAAGTCCCTCCTCCTGGAATTTCCCAGAACCCGCCCTCGGGTCTCGGAAAGAGAGACTCAGACCCTGGCTGCCTGTGGGAGACGCAGAAGAGGCTGAGCGGAAGCATTTTCTAGCTCGATGCCCCTTTGCATAATTATCTGGGAAGCCGACCATTAGTAACAAGAAAGCAAAATCATCGTCACAGTGCATTTTCTTTGTTGACAGTCCTTACCAATCGCGGATGCCACCGAGGGTAGATCTGAGGAGAAGGGGAAAGCTGTTTCCAGGTTCCTCAGCTGGGAAAGCCCCTTCCGACGGCAGCTGCTGAGCTTGCCCGTGGGAGGGGCTGCCAGCTGTGGGCCTGATGGGAAATCGATGTACATACAAATCAGCTCATTTGAGGAACATTTATTGAAGGGACGTTTGCAAGAGTGCAGATGGGCCTTGGGACGTAAGGCAGGAACAGGGCTCGGGGTGTCTGGCCTGCCTGTGTCTGGCCTTAGACCTGCGGAGGGACAAGCACTGACCTTGCAGCCACAGGTAGGCAAGCCCCTGAGGGCAGTGCCAATGCCCACTGTGCCAGCCAGGCTTCTCAGAGGGACAGACCAACGGATATATACTCATATCTCTACACACATGTGTACACACACACATACACACACACACAGGCCCTCCCTGCAGGGCTTCATGCATGAGAACTGCTCGGGGTGGATGCCGAGCCCCACTCCTGACAGCCTGTGGGTGGGGCTGGGGAAGAGGGTTGTCACAGTTGGTAGTTTGCTGGGGGACCTTTCTAGTTGGCTCCAGACCTGAGCTGCCAGATGCCGGGACGTGGTAATTTGGCACAAAGACCTATCGGGTGTGGCTCTGCTGTGGGCACCTTGGCAGTCTCAGGCCTTTTGAACAACAGGCACCACGTTTTCACTCTGCCCTGGGCCCCACAAGTCATGCCCCCCTCCCCCCATGCCTTCTCACGTCTGCAACCGGGCCTGCCTGTGCCTGGGCGCAGCCTTGACCCACAGAACGTGGGCTCCAGGCCTGGGCTGCTCTGTTTTCGGGGGCTGGTTTGCACCTTGGGACGGGCCCCGGATCCCCAGGAGGCTGCCGAGGGCTCTCAGGGGTACGGGGCTGGGCCAGGAGCCTGCCATGACTCCTGAAAGCCACGCTGGCCCTCAGCATAGGGTGGATGCAATGCCTGGCGTGGGCCTTGCCTAGACCAGCTAAACGGATGTCCTCAACCCAGCCAAGGTCATGAGCGAGCCGGCCTCAGGCTCCCCGGCGATCAGGGAGGGCGAGGAGAGAAGCTTTTTAAGGCTTGTACCTGATGACTCACCCTGAAAGCATTCTCCAGGGACCCAGCACCTGCCTCCCACCCCCAGCCCATCCTCATGGGGGCCAGGGCCTCAGGAGAGAAGGCAGCAGAGGTGACTCCGGAGTCATCGTCAGAGTTAGACTGAAGTGTCTTCTCCCAGAGCTGTGCTAGGAGAGGTCTGGAAGCTGGAGCAGACGCTGAGCCTGGAAACTCCGCGTCCCAGGGGGCGGGGCCTGCCCTGAACTGGGGGCCAAGGGCGAGGTGGACACTACGTCCACAGGAGCCCTAGGAGGTCAAGGTTACCCTGCAGGGACTTGGGAAGGGGACCTCCTGGCAGACAGAGCTTTCCTGGGGCGAAGGGGCTGCAGCCCCCACTCTGGAAGGACCTTGACAGGGGGCTGTTCTGGGATCTGCCGTCTCGGCTATGGCTCTGCAGTTGGTCTGCGTCCATTCCCCAAAACAAGCAAAGAAAAAGTCACCTGAGGTTCAAAGTCAAGGATGCAATGCCTCTGAAAAAGGACCCATGTTTGCACAATAGCATAGTAACGAGTGCAGAAGCTCAGCCCATGCCCAGCAAGGCCGGGACTCACTGTCGCCGAGGCCGGAGCACCCTGTGCGGCTCAGAGCCTGCTCCACCAGGCGAGGAGGCAGCACAGGTGGCCCGAGTCCCGCCCCACGCCACACAGTGGGAACCCTGGTGGGCTCTGCTCCCCTCAGGGACCCTCGTTGAGGCAGGTCATTGTCATTTTTCTGCCTGGATGCACAGAATCCCAGGGCCGGGAAAGCTCTGTCCCCGCACCCATCTGGTCTGGAGCCTCCACTGGTGCCGGCCTCTGCTGGTGCCGGCCTCCACTGGTGCCGGCCTCCACTGGTGCCGGCCTCTGCTGGTGCCGGCCTCCACTGGTGCCGGCCTCTGCTGGTGCCGGCCTCTGCTGGTGCTGGCCTCCACTGGTGCCGGCCTCCACTGGTGCCGGCCTCCGCTGGTGCCGGCCTCCGCTGGTGCCGGCCTCCGCTGGTGCCGGCCTCTACTGGTGCCGGCCTCCACTGGTGCCGGCCTCCGCTGGTGCCGGCCTCCACTGGTGCCGGCCTCTGCTGGTGCCGGCCTCTGCTGGTGCTGGCCTCCGCTGGTGCTGGCCTCTGCAGCCGCCTCCCCTCCGCTTGCTCAGGTCACATGTGACACTGACCCCTGGCCAGCATAGCCTGCAGCTCCTCCAAGACATTTTGCACTGGCATGACCTGGTTGCATTTATCCTGTCACAACAGAGGCTCAGGCTTAGGGACACACACAAACACTCAGGCACACATGAGCACACACATGCACATGCACACGCATGCACACGCCCAGCCATGTCCTCTCTGCATCATCCTGGGGCGAGCTCTCAGCACAGCCAGCACGGTGACATCAGGTTGGCTCTCATGAGCCTCCAGCATGGCCCCACGACTGTGCATGGGTCACGGCTGAGGGAGCAGAGGCCCTTACGGAGGCTGAGACCTCTGGCTGAGACCCCTGGCAGAGGGACCGAGGCACTGAGATTCCGCCTTGCAGCAGCCCCCAGGCAGGAGGGACAAAGGCCTGCTGCCGGCCTCGGCCTCGGCTGGCTGTCCCCACACACAGCACAGAGTGAGTCCACACCTCTGCCCTGAGGGTGGGCTTCTGTCCCTGCAGTCACCTCTCCCTGCGGGCTCCTCTCCCAGGTCACCTCTCCCCTGCTTTCACTTCCCTCCCCTCCCCTCAGTCACTTCCCCGCCCCGGCGGTCATGCCGCCAGGGCTGGCCCTGTTGGTCAACAGCGCCGTCCCTGGCTCCAGGCACCTGCCCTGCAGTCACACAGGCCAACGCCGACGGGTGAGCTGGACGCCGTGTGAGTCATGACCCTCTCAGGCCTCCGCTTCCTCCTCCGCAGCTGGGAGACAAATATTTGCTCTTCGTGGCGGTGCTGACTGAGTCAGAGCACATGGGATAATGGGGCTTCTGTGCCTCCATGCGTCCCAGTCTGTGCACACACACATGTGCAGATGTGTGCAGACACGCCACAGAGCAGCCCACCCCGGGTTGGACCCCGTCCGGCCTCCCGGCCACCGCTCTCTCCTCCTGGCCTTCCCAGAAAAGATGCTTGGAAATGTGCATCGCACTCGGGCAAAGCAGGCGGAATCGGGGTGCCAGGGCCCTCTCTTCTGCCTTCTGCAGGCTGAGCCCGGGGCTCCCCTGCCTCGTCTGGGCACTGGGTGTGTGACCACGTGTGACAGTTGGCGCCTGCTCTACCCACACGGGATTCTGCGCCCTGCTCGCCGGGCTGCTGCCCTGCGGAGTAGCCTCAGCGCTGAGTCTGTCACCCACAAGGCACGTCCCTGTTGCTCCCAGCTGCTGGTGGCTCTGAGGCCCCTCCTCCTCCCTCGGGCCTCAGTTTCTGCTGGCTCCCCACAGTCCTTTCCTGGGGAATCTCCTGCTGTCCCCGACCTGTGGCAGGAGGCCATGTGCCCTGCCCCCTCCAGAGAGGTGCCTCCAGCCGCTCTGAGCTCAGGGGGTTACTATGACTGTGCCTCTGGCTGCCTCCGAGCAGACGGGCAGAGCCGCTCAGCATGCTCCTGTCCCCGGTCTCGGCCCATCGTTCACATCCATGCCCGTCCCACCCGTGTGAACCACCAAGGAGCAGCTTTCGTGGGAATAGCGCTGGGGTGCCCATACCCTGCCCCCGGGCACCGTCACCTGCTTCCAGGCCTTCGCTGGCTGCTCTGGAGTGGGAGCCCCATCCTACAAGGAGGCCTGATTAGGGGTGCTGCCCTGAGACCCCCCAAAAGGCTCTGCCAGGCACCACGTGTGCCCAGGGATCTGGCTGAGTGGGGCGGGCCCAGGGCTCCTCGCCAGGGTAGGCTCCGGCCCAGCCCCCGCTGCTTCGCTGTCCTTCCGCACGCCGTGCTCTTGTGACTTTTTGCCCTGCACTCGCTCGGCCTGTTTGGGCCAAACCACTTCCCTCTGGTGCTTTCATTTCCCTTCTCCCGAGTACCAAAGCCACCTGCCCTCGCCCGGAGGGACGGGCCCTCACAGGGCAGCAGCGGGCCGGCCCAGGGAGCCGAGCTGCAGGGACTCAGGGTCCTTCCTAAGAACCAGGGAGAGGCACCCCTGCCCCGGGGGGCGGACTCAGGGCCACAGCCTGCTCCTTGCAGCCCCGCCTGGGCCCCGGTTGCCGCAGGCCCACACCCCGGAGCAAGGCTGGGGTGCAGCTGCTCCCAGTTCGCCCCAACACATTCCCTGCAGCCCCACCGGCCGGCCCTGCGCCCCAGCACACCAGGACAAGCGCCGCTCAGCAGCCTGGACCCCCAGCCACAAGGAGGAGGGTGAGGGTCTGGCTGGCATCCTAGAGTGAGCCTCTTGCCTCAGCCCCACACCCAGCCCTGCTGTAGCCACTGGGGAGAGTGCTGGCCCCGACAAAGGCCACCATCCTCAACCTCCAGGCTAGGCCCCTTCTGGTGGGGCCAGCAGACCCCTGCCAGGCAGACCCGTGCCAGGCAGACCTGTGCCAGGCAGACCCGTGCCAGGCTCTGCATCTCCACCCAGTGCTCCACTAAACCCTCCAGGGGTCAGGCCCAGGCTCAGCTGCCCCCACCCTGCAGGCAGCCCTCCCCTGGCCAGCTGGCTGCTCCCTCAGCCCTAAGCCCTGAGCCTGGGTGCATGGCTGCCCGCCCAGCGGGGGCCTGAGGTCCCTGCCAGCCCAGGGGGGAGCGCCTCCAGCTGTTTCCCTGATGAAGCTTAGCTCTCAGGGGGCTAGTTCTGCCCCCCCTCCCCCTTAGCAGCACCACTGGAATGGAAAGAGCCCTTTGGCCTGGCAGGGTGAGGCGCCCTGGGTCCCCAGCCTGGGCCCAGCCTTCAGACTCACAGCCCGGGCACATCTTGACCCCTGTCCCACAGGAAGTCGTGTATGTGCCACGTGGGCGGAATCTCACTTCCCTCGGAGAGTCAGGGTTAAAGAGGCCTGGCTTCGGGCTTTGCAAGGAGGAAGGGAAGTCAGCAGGGGGGTGTCCTGTTTCCTGTGTTCCCCCCCCCCCCCCCACTGAGGCCCCTGTCCCTCTAAAGATGGCTCTGCTCACAGCGGAAGTGTCCGCTTCACAGCAGAAACATGAGTCCGGGTAGAGAGCCGGGCCTCTGGCCTTGGAGCCGGGAAAGGGCAGGGGACAAGGCCCATCGTGGAGCAGCCACGGCGGGAGGGGGAGGGGGCTCCGGGCCGGGCTGCACCACGCGTTCCCACCAGGACACCTGTGACCGAGGCCGTGGGTCCGGGCTCCTTCAGAGGCGAGGCTGGCCTGTCCTGTGGCTGCTGCATCACATACCATAGGCTGCAGGGAGCAGGGGAGCGGGGCTTATGCAACAGAAACACATTGTCTCCCAGCTCTGCAGGCCCAAAGCCGCAGGCCAAAGTGCCAGCAGGGCTGTCCTACCTCGGGAGGCTCCAGGGGTGGGTCCTTCCTGCCTCTCCCAGTTCTTGCAGCTCCCGGTGGCCCCAGGCACCCCTTGGCTTGTGGCCGCACCACCCCAATCTCTGCCTGTTTTCACACAACCTGCTGCCCTCCATGCGTGTCCTAATGTCCCTCTTCTTACGAGGTCACCGGTCCTGTTGGGCTTATGGCTCATCCTGGTGATTTTAGCTTAACTTGCTGACATCTAAATAAACACCTTGGGCCTCAAACATCAGCTTTGCCTGCCACCTCTTCGCCGAATCCTGCTTGGGCTACTTGCTACTAGCTGTGTCCGGCCTAAGCCTGAGACCAGTCCTAATATCACTGGGTCCGGAGGGTCTTTCTCCTGCCACCACTCCTGGGGTGCATGCTGGGATACACCCCCCCCCCAATCTCCCAAGACCCACTTTGCAGCCTATTCACAAAAGCCAAGCTTTACTGCTCCCCTCTCCCTCCAGCCACCAGCCTTGCGACCTGCCCTGTCACTCTTGGCACCAGCCCTGCAACTGGGAGCTCTATGCGCCTCTCAGTCCCTGAGGCTTCCGGGCAGGGTGGCCAGGGTGGGCAGCGCCCCTGACCTCTGGCCTGCCCTTGACCTCTCCCTGCACCACCCCAGCAGGGCTGGCAGCTGTGTGTGCCCTGAATTCCCAGCGGCCAATGGCACACCGTGCCCATGAGAGGCGATAATCACCGCCTGACTCAGACAGCAGAGACTATTGGGCTGGCGTGCCTATTTCAGGAAATTAATTATACCCCACACTGAGAGGGAACTCGCCCATTAAACATCTTAAATGCACTGGCCCGGATGCCACAGCACAGCCTGCCCGCAGCAAGGAGCACAGGGGAGGTGGGGGCGGGGGTGGGGGGTGGGAAGGAATGGACAGAGCCCAGGGGTCTGGAGACCTCCCGGGTGCCGGCAGCAGGACTCCAGGCCCTGCCAGGTGGGCCCTGTACCTGCCATCCATCTATCAACTTCCACCAACGGCGTCCCACTGGGCAGCAGAGCCTACCAGCTGGCTATATGCCTGGGGAGGGGGGGAGGTAGAGAGGGTGAGGGGAAGAGGGAGGGTAAGGAGGTAGTGGCGGGAGTTGTGGGGGAGCCTGGTCTGAGCTGACTCAAGAGCCTGGCTGGCCCTGGTGTGCCTGCGGAGGCTTTGCATTTCAGAGGCTGAGGTGGCCCACAAATGGGGAAGGCTACCCCTATGCCCCACCCCAGAACCCCCTTCTCTCCCCACTTGCTCTTTGGGGTCTTCTGGTTGCTCAGCGGGAGAAGAAGGTCAGCAGGTGTGTCCAGGGACCAGGGCTGGGAGCCAGGCCCCGCTGACCCAGGCTGGAACACCAGCCCCAGACCTCTGGGCCCTGCCTTCCCCATCGGGCAGGGGGTGAAACATACTTTGGCATCCGGGTTGCCAGTGACAGGGACAACCTTCCTAATAAAAACAGCAGCTCCTGTTCCCAATGAGTCCCCAGGGGCTCATTCCGCCCGTGCCTGCTGTCACTGGTCCTCAGACAGCCTGGGCACGTGCTGCTGGGATCTGCGGGCAGAAGGAGAGGTTACAGCCAGGCCTGGCAGGGAGCGTGGCCAGGGAGCCGCCGCCTCCATCCTGACCGCTCGAGCGAAGTCCCAGGGCCAGGCGTGGAGCTTACGGAAAAGCGAACTTACTGTCCTCACTCTTCATCTCCGCATCCGTCAGCTCAGGCTGTCGGGTTTAGTTCTTGGTTTTCAAACTTTTGTGGCTATTGGTGTCTTAAAAATACATCTTATAGGCTCACTGCTCTACAAAACCTGATGAAAGCGGGTTGCTTCACTGAAGGCCACAGCGAGGTGTGGCTGTGTGTCCAGGGTCTGACCAATGGGGAGGGGACACACCTCCCTCTCCACGGGACCCAAGGAGTAACTAAGACACAGTCAGTCACTACCCCAGACCTCTGAGATCTTCTCAACATTGGGGTAGACAGAGGTTTTGTAGATAGGACACAGAAAGCACTAACCATGCAAGATAAAATAGCGAAGTGGGCTTTATTAAAATGATAACCTTCAACTCCACTCTTCAAAAGAAAGGCAATGCCCTGGCTGGTTTGGCTCAGTGGCTAGAGCATCGGCCTGCGAACTGAAGGGTCCCAGGTTCGATTCCATTCAAAGGCACATGCTCAGATTTCAGGCTCGATTCCCAGTAAGGAGTGTGCAGGAGGCAGCTGATCAATGATTCTCTCTCATCGTTGATGTTTCTCTCTCTCTCTCCCCTTCTATCTGAAATCAATAAAAAAATATATATATATATTTAAAGAAAGGCAAACCACCAATGGGGGAAATATTCTGTGTGTGTGTGTACATATACATATAGGTATGTGTGTGTGTACATATACATATAGGTATATGTGTATATATCTATTTATATAGTTTCTAGAGGCCCACAGGTGGGCTCTGACTGGCCCCGCCCCCAATTGGGGTGGGGAAGCTGATTGGGGGCACGGCTGTCCAAGGGAGGGGCTGAGGGCAGGTTGGTCGTCCTGGTCCCTGGTTGAACTCCGGTTGAACTCTGGTTGAACTCGCCGGTTAAACTCTTGGTCGAGGGGACAATTTGCATATTAGCCTTTTATTATATAGGAAGGTGTGTGTATACGTGTCATATATGTATACATACATGTGTGTATACATATATTATGTATGTACACACATATGTGACAAAGAATAGTATATAAAGAACTCCTACAACTCACTATTAAGGATTTTAAAAACCCAGTAAAAATTGCCGAAGACTTAAATAAACCTGGAAAAGAGATGGCCAATGCAGCATAAAAAGATGTTCAGCCTCACTGGCCACCAGGAGAAGGCGAGCTCCTGGGAAGACAGCGCTACAGAGCTGCTAGGACGGCGGAGACTGGGTCGCCGGTGCTGGGAGGATGAGAATGAGGGACTCAGACACCGTGGGAGGGTCTGGCCCGCTGCAGCCACCCTGGTGACGGTGTGGCAGCTTTGTTGGAAGTCAGTGGCTGGCATTCCTCACGATGCAGCCACTGTTCCACCTGTTACCACAGGAAATGAAACAGGGCCACACAGAGACTTACACACCAAGGGTCACAGCAGCTCATTTGCAAAAGCCCCGAACTGGCAACAACCACAACAGCCATCGGCAGGTGGTGGCCAAGCCTGTCCACACTGTGGAACGTGACTCAGCAGTAAGAACGACTCAGCCAACGATACGTGCAACACCTGGGCGAGTCTCCGCCCCATGACGCCGATGAAAGATGCCAGACACACATCGTGACCGTTCATAGAAAATTCTGGAAAATGCAAACTAAACCACAGTGACAGAGAGCAGGCCAGCAGCTGCCTGGGGCCAGGAGAGCGGGAAGGGTCCTTCGGAGAGGCCCAGCTTTTGGGGTGACAAGACGTCCTGAGTGCCGGCTGTGGTGGTGGTCACAGAGGCCTGCAGGTTGTCCAACCTCACTGAACTATTCCCTTAGGACATCCAGTGCGCTTTGCTGTATGCCAGCGACCCCTCCGCAGGCTGGTTTGTTCTGGGGTCTGGTTTCTGGGGGGCTCACATCCCCTGTCCCTCACAGCCTTCTGTCCTCAG
The DNA here is from genome assembly GCA_036971965.1 of Nyctalus aviator. NCBI lineage: Eukaryota > Metazoa > Chordata > Mammalia > Chiroptera > Vespertilionidae > Nyctalus > Nyctalus aviator. The sequence continues at coordinate 6,566,175 of CM072923.1, forward strand.
TCCAGCGGGCCCTGGGGTTCAGCCAACGCAGCTCTCAGCGCAAAGGGGAACAGAGCACGCTGGCCAGTGGGCTGCCTGAAGCCAAAGTCCTTTCTGTTTTTCACAGAGATCACCTTCAGAGGAGTGAAACAGTGATCGTGGGAGAGGAGTGAGTCACCCTGAGACCCCAGAACTTCCCCTGAGGAGGGGATTGAACAGGCTCACTTCCCCTTCCTTTCCTTCCCTCCCTCTCTCTCTCCCTCCCTCCCTCCCCCTCGCCTGCCCTCCCAGCTACACAACCCTGAGCCCCGATCCCAGGCCCCTCGGCTTCCTGTCCTCTCCTCTCAGCCTGGACAATGGCCCCCAGCCCAACCTTGGAAACCTCAGGGGGCCCCTCAAGAGCGCTCCGCCCCGGGTCCGCTCTCTGAGACCCTCCGCCAAGATGGAAGGCTATTGCCACGGGACAGCGTGTGCGCCCTGCCCAGACCACAGACACGCCCGGTATCATTCTGGAAGGAAACCCGGTAGGCCAACACTTTTGCTTTCACCCCAAACAAGCCAGTTCCTCTTCACTCAGATTCGGTTCCTGCCTCTGGGTGAGGTGAGCCTCATCTCCGCCTGGAACTCCCCTCCGGCCCCTCTCCCCGCCCGTCCTCCCTCTCCTCCCCGCCCCTCCTCCCCCTCCTCCCCACCCCCAGAAGCGGGTCTCAGTCTAGAGCTACCACATCTCTGGACGTCCAGAAGGCCTTCCTCCTGAAGGCAGGGTGCACACCAGCACACATGATCCATGACCCCGAAGCGAAAGTGCCAACACGTGCTCCCCTGTGTGTCGGGCCCACTGGGCTCGGCTCCACCTGCACCAGCCAGGACTCAGGCAGCCACTTGGTCTGCAGCGGTCAGTAACCCAGGCCACCCCCCCACCCTCAACAGAGGCATCAAGAGGAAGAAAAGCTCCCGCCACGTGTGCTCATGTGCAGAGGGAGGTGCCAGCGCATGCTCAGCCTTGCCACGCCCCGACAGGAACAGACACATCCACAGCGTCAACAGCTTGTGAAATGCCCGGCAGGTGTGGCTGTCCACAGCAGAGATGTTGGCAGAGCGAGACGCAGGTGGTGGGGCCCAGAGCGGGGATCGCTTAACACATGGCCGGCCCGCCGAGTCCCATGGCCACACTGAATCCCACAGTCACGTTGGCCTCTCTTCATCTGAGGGAGAGGACTAATAAGCCTGGGATGGCATGTCCATGTCCCACAAGGTCCCTGCAAGGCTCCCTGAGCAGGGTATAAATTTCCACCTGAGAATTAATTCTAAGCAGTGGTATTTATTAGTAATGATGATGATAACACCCATCGTGACACACTGTGAGCCCCAGAAGAACCAAGCAGGTGAACACGGAGTCCCTCAGCCCCCAGCTAAGTGCCCAACGGAGCTCGGTGCAGGGTGCGGGATGTGATCCTATGGGCCCCACAGGAGCGGGCCATCTACTTCCGGAGTCAAGTTACACATCAAGTTCTTCCTCGTTTACAAGACTCTGCATCGCAACCGGTAAGTAGATTTCCCTTTGTTCTTCCCAGCAAGCAGAGCCTGGGCCCCGCTCCCCAGGCCGTGGTCACCAAGAGGCGAGGTCACCAAGAGGCCGAGGGTGGTGTGGGCCACACAGGAGCGAGGCCCAGCACTGGCATCTGCCGGGGGTCAGTGAGCGTTCCTGGGTGTGCATGGTCTGTTTGGACTTCCTGTTAGAAGCCCACCCCACAGTCCCTCAAGGTTAAGGTGATCAGACGTCCCGATTTTTAACAATTTGTCCCGCATCCCGCAGTGGGATGCGGGACAAATTGTTAAAAATCGGGACTGTCCCGCCAAAAGCGGGACATCTGGTCACCTTACTCAAGGTACTGCGGGCCACAGCTCAGATATATGACGTTGTAACCATTGTCAATCAAGTAGCCCTGACTGACAACAACCCTCCTCATTGGTTGGGCCTCCTCCCCAAAACTGTGAGATCCCACCGTCCTCTCAGACCCATTGGCTGCATTTAGGCAACACTCAGGCCTGTCATGCCATTTAGGCAACACTCAGGCCTGTCAGGCCTGTCATGTTCCGAGTTCTCACAGATTCCCTGCGCATCTGCCTCCTACAGATGCCTCCATGCTCTCGCTCACTCAGCCCTCACCCCGGAGCCCGGCTCTCAGGAGGAAGCTGCTGTGCATCCCTGAGCCTCTGCCCCCAAAGGACCTTCTTTTCATTGTAGTAAAACACACATGATACAAAATTGACCATCTCAACCATTTTTAAGTGCACAGGTCCGTGGCATGAGGTACACGCACACTGTTGTGCAACTATGACCACCATCCATCTCCAGAACTTCCCATCCTCCCCAAAAGAAACTCTGCCACTCTCCTTTCTTCTCTAGGAGTGACTGCTCTAGAGCCTCAGGCAAGCGGAGCCACACAGAATTTGTCCTTTTGTGCCTGACTTGTGTCCTGAGCATGATGCCCTCAAGGTCTCTCCATGCAGTATGTCAGAATCTCCTTTTTAAGGCTGAATACCACCCATTGTGTGCATGGACCACATTTGCTAATCTAGTCATCCTCGGATGGACACTGGGGCGAGTCCACCTTGGCTGTTGTGACCAATGCTGCCATGAACAAAGGTGTGCAGAGCCTATTCGCACCCCTACTTTCAGTTCCCGTGTGTCTGTGCCCAGCAGTGGGATTGCTGGGCCATAAGGTGATTCTGTTCACTTGCTACGTGACAGCCAGACTATCTCCAACCAGCAGCACATAGAAGTTCCAATTATTCTCTCACCAATGCTTATGTGGTTTTTTTTGTTTGTTTGTTTGATAATGACCATCCTTATGGGTGAGAAAAAGTTGCAAACTTTAACCAGAAAATACTTTCCAGGTGCTAGAAGGTGGCAAAGCCAGCTTGAACAGACCAGGAAGTCTGGCTGTCAGGCTTCCAAATCCCTTACAAGTAGCTTCAGAGACCATGAAGAGGAAGTAGAGAATGGTGCCTAGGAAGAACCAGCTGCGAACAGATGTGGGTGTTTAGAGGTTCAGATTAAGAGCCTGCCCCCTGAGAAGGGGCCTGAGAACCTGCAAGGCCTGACACACACCCTCAATGCCAACCTCAGGCCGCTCCTCTCTGTACCCTGACACACCACTGCCAGGCGAGGGGAGTGGTGTCTGCAGCTAGGTGCTGCCAGTTCTCTGTGGCCAGGCTGAGCACAGGAGTTGGCACCGGGCCCTCTTCTTTACGATCTGAGCCGTCAATGAGCCTGGAGGACTTGGCCTTAGGGAAGCGGCCGGAAGGTAAGCCCACAGAAAGCCACGGGAAAAAGTCAAGGTTTTCCCCCCAATATTTTATTTAAATATTAAATTAAAAAACATACATCCACTAATCATTTGGCATACATTTGTCATGTTAACATAAGAAACAAAATAATTCAGTTATAGTAAAAAAAAAAAAGAAGAAAAAAAAAACGAAAAAAAAAACACCAAACCATATACATCTTAATCAGATCACATAGTGCCTTTGAACAGGCTACTGCATTCATTCGGGAACAGCACTGTGAAGAAACCTATAAAACACACGTCACACACACTGAAACAAGACACACACCTGGACTGACAGCAACGAGAAAGAAAACCACGGTGACAGTAAAGTGCTTGTCATTGTTCTGAGGCCTTTGATCTCTGGGTTAGAACAGAACTGATCTTTAAAAGGGAAACTGGTTCTGTGCTGACTCCACGTGCTGCTGTCTGTGAGGAGGCTAAGGCCCACGACCCCAGGCCCTCTCAGTCCCCAACCTCCCTTACCAGCCAGCGGAGGCCACGGGGAGTTCTCCGTGGCGAGGCGCAAGGACAGGCCTTTACCCAATCACTGAAGCAGCCACAGAGCAGCAGCAGTGGTGGCAGGAGGGACAGTAGCAGCAAGCTGGGCAGACCCAGGGCCAGCAGGGGCCGTGTCCTCTCTGGGCCACCACCTTCCCTCCCTCCAGAAACTCCGGTGATCTTTGGCTTTATAAATGCCGACCTTCCCCTGCTGTCATTACCTGTTAATACTGAGGGCAAGAGCCAAGGGAGCTGAAGGCACCTGGGGGGGGAGGACCAGTGCTGACCAGGCGGAGGGAGCACGCGGCAGAGGGAGCCCGCGCCACCTGAGCCACCACCTGGTCTACCTGCCAGGTAAGGGCAACCTGCCTCCCTCCTCCACACGGATCTGGGTAGCACTTTGTAACATTGCCAGAGGGGAACTGAAACCAGGAACACAAAGGTGTAGTAAAAAATATAAAAAATAAGTAGTGTCTGTCTATTTATACACATATACAGTATCTGCTTAAAAAGGAACAAAGCTTGAACAACAATGACCTGACCTCTCAGTTCATTTTCTTGAACAAAAGCCTAACAGGTCCGGGCCTGGGGAGGTGGGCCGTGAGTGCAGGCAGTCACGCTCCTGTCCCAGTCCCAGCTTCGCTATATTGCACATCCCCCAGTCGGTTGTTCTTTTTGGACCCTGATAATGAAATGCGTAAAAACGTAAGTAGCAGCGGAAATAAGACGTGAGGCAGGAGGTACCGTCCCTCGCAGGCACCAGCCCGGTGCCACGTGCCGGGACAGAGCCTCCCCGCCCCTTTGAGGTTCCTTCTCGTGGCTCCTCCGAGGACTCCTGGAACCGACCACCAGGCAGTTCGTAAAACCCCCGTCCAAACCAGGAAAACGTGATCCTCTGTGTTGTGACTTCAGGGGAGAGAATTCCAAGGATCTGCAGATTATCTTCTCCTGGGCTGGCCATTAGAGCTTTTTAAAAATATGTATAAAGCACAAAGTTCACAGCTTTCATCCGAAGCATAAATGTTTCAGGAAGTGGAGGACTGTCCGTTAAAAACAGATGCTGCCGAACCCCGCACGCGCACACCCGTGGTGGATGCGCACACACTCGCTCCCACGGCGTACGGCTCATGCAGTAGCTCTGTCCAAGGCAATGCCCTCCATGACCCGACGCGCCCGTGGACGAGGGAGCTGACGGTCCCCTCCTGCTGCCACCTGACCCACAGTGGCGCTGGCCTGAGCGGGGCCAGCCCTGACCCACAGTGGCGCTGGCCTGAGCGGGGCCAGCCCTGTCCTGTTTTGTCGCTTCCCGCTTTCTCCCTCCTGTCCACCCACCCCCACAACACACCCTCAATTATTATTTTTCTTCGGAAACTTTCCAGTCCCTACTCACAGCAGCAGCTGTTCAGTGCAAGGAGAAAATAAAACAAAAATAAAAAAAGCCAAAACACCAAACGTATTGCTTGTTTTGCTTCTCGGAAGTTATTGGCTTTGAGTCCGGAATCGCCTTCACATACTCTGAGATTATTGCTTCGAGGAGTCGGCAGCCCATGCGGGAGGAGGTGGCGCGGGGGCCCTCACTGCACCAGGACAAACGTGCCCAGCTGGCCTGAGGTCAGGTCCTCCATCTCACAGTCCCCCTGCGGCGGCCCCACAGGGTCGAAGCCCGGGGGCAGCATGGCGAAGCCCGGCTGCAGGGGTGTGGCGGCAGGGAGGGGTGCCGTGGCAGTGCTGATGTGCAGGTGCGTGTCCAAGAGGTGGGCCGCCGAGGACACCGGGGAGACCCCGGCCTGGAGGAGGTGCGGTGGCAGCAGCAGGCCAGGCCCCAACCCCAGCTCCTTCTGGAGTCCCGACACAAGGAGGGCACTGTCACAGGGGGCCAGGACCAGCGGGACTGGGGGCAGCTGGGGAGCCTGCTGGCAACTCGGCGGGGCTGCTGGGTGGTGCTGTAACTGCAGCAACCTGGAGGGACAGGAGAACAGGGGGGGAACAGGTCACTGCGAGCTCTGAGCGCTGCTCCTCCTGACAAATTCCACCCGGCCAGGCTCAGGCACCACCGGGTTTCCACGCCCGTGGAAGTGCTGGCTGGAGCAGCCCAGAACACGAAATGCTGTGCGTGACTAATCCCCTGAGCAATTCCTGACATTTCCATTCTGCCGTGCTTTTATAGCAGCTCAGAGATGCCAACCAGAGGTGACATTCTTATTCATGCCCCCCTCCACCCCCCACTCACAGGCTTCAAAGCGACAAAACCTGACTGCTCCCCACCTCTGACACCATTCGCGGGAACAAGGCCCACGGATCTCCCCACACGTGGGGGAGGGAAGGTACACTCATCTGATTACATGGAGAAGGGGGAGCTAAGAAACGAGGTGGCTCAAGAAATCCCAATGGACACGAGTCAGGGGCAACTAGTGCGGAGCAGCATACCTTTGCTGGTGCAGCACCTCCTCCAGCAGGCTCCTGCCCTCCCGGCTGCTGGCCCCGCTGCCATGCAGGCCAGGGCTCTGAGCGGGCAGCTGGAAGGCACTCAGGCCTCCCCGAGTGGCCCGGCTGGAAGAAGGCTGGCACACCTGGCGAGCCAGCCCCTTGATCTTGTTCAGGCCCAAAAACCCTTTGGTCCTCGCGTTCTTCCGCAGCTGCTGCCGAAAGGCTTTCAGGCCTGGAGAGGGGCAGAGGAAGATGGTCTGTGACCCTCCAGGGAACCGAGGCTGGGCTCCCTGATGGAGGGGAGGAGGGAGGAGGAACGGGCAATATGGAAATGATAGGAAAAAGGACTGGTATGCTTTCCTACAGGGCTGAGGGTGCTCTCTGGTCATCTAAATACTTTCCAAGATCCCCCCAGCCCGCTCCCTGTCCCCCATGCGGGGTTAGGAAGGCATCTTCTTTTTAAGGTTTGGTTGGGGCAGCAGTGCCAGTACTGAGTAGGCATGCACCTGGGCAGACAGATCCTCTGTGGAAGGGCACGAACAGTGCCATGGAACCAGGGAGGGAGCTCAGGGCCCCCAAGCTCTGGGTGACATGGTGGGAGCTCAGGCAGCCAGGTGTGGAGGGTCCCTCCCTGATCCACCCCTCTCTAGGGCAGGAGCTAATTGGCACCCAAGTGTCTCTTGAGCTTCTAAGACCAGCCACTAGAGGCCAGGTGACTTTGTCCCGGGACACCAGGCTGTCCAGAGCCCAGTGGCACCTTCGATTTGCCCAGGGAGCACTGCCGCTCCACCCAGGCCCGGCTAGGGAAGGGGGGAACCTCTCTCTGCCTTCCAGGACAAAGGGACACCTGCCAGGGCCACCCGGCATCTGGAGGGGAAGGTGGGAAGAGAGTGAAAGGGGAAGTCACCTTGAGTGAGTGAGGTGTCCGAAGCCCTCCGGCCTTCCTGGAAGCTGACGGGGAGCAGGGCAGCTCCGCCCAGGGCCCCCTGCGCCTGCAGCACCGGGGTGGCAGACTGGGCCCCCAGCAGTGGTGAGGCCAGTTTGAGTGGGGAGCAGGTGCCCACCAGCCCCTGAGCAGCCAGGCATCCACTCAGCCCCGCCGGGCTCTCCCCCGCCGAGAAGGTCAGACAGCTGTCGGAGCTGGTGCCTTCTGAAGGGCTCGCCGACGAGGAGATGACTATGCCTGCGGAAGGAGCAGGGTGCTCTTGGTGAGGAGGCACAGGCTCCCCATGGCCAATGCAACCCCCCCAGCACCCACGTCACATTCCCCATGCCCACAGCAGTGACTCTCAGGCCCCTGGGTAGCCCTTGAGGCCCACCGACAGAGACAGTCAGCTGTACTGTCCTCCCCATATCGATCCTCAACCTTGGGGCGAGTGGGAGACTGTGACAGCCAGAGGCCAGGGAGCCCTGGCTGCAGGTGATATGTGGAGCTGACCGAGGACACAGAAGGGCCAGGAATGAGGCCCTGTCCTCCTGGCACCTGGGGGCAGCTAACGCCCACTGTCCCCACCACGGAATGACCCCCTGGAGTGTCTACGGGGCCCTTGTGGCCTCGGGGTTAAATCCGAGAACTCCAATCAGAAGAAGCCACCCAGCACAAAAGGCGTGCTGTGCATGAGCTCCTTGTAGTCCCAACCGTAAACCCACCCACCAGGCTGTGCTCCGCCCACGTGGACACTCACATGGAGGGATACTTGGGGAGAAGTGGGAGACCTCGGCCAGCGTGTGCCTCCGGACCGTGCTGCCGGGCAGGGGTCTCTGTGCCTCCGGCTCCTCCTTCAGGCCCTGGCCCTGCCTGACCTCCTCACTGATGGTCGTGTCCAGCAGGCTGCTGGGGGACACCGAGCGGTGCCGGAACACGCCGTTGCAGTTGGTGTCCACGGGGAAGAGCAAGGGCTGTGCGGAAAGGAAATAAACCAGTGACGCTGGGCTCTGGGTGAGCTGGCATGGGGTCATCACCACCGCCGGGATCGAGACAAGCCCCCGCCCGACGCCGCCCTTCGCACTCACACACCTGGAGCGAGCTGTGCAGGTCACAGTCCATTTCGGCCTGCAGGATAGACTGCCCCAAGGTCTGGGGCTGTGGGCACAGCAGCGAGGACCGGAACGCTTCGCCGGGGAGGACTTCCTGAGGCACCTGGGAGCCAGCACAGAAGGACAGAAGCTGTCAGTGGCTCTGGGGTAACCACGATCATCCCAAGAAAGACCATGCTGGCCTCGCTCTGGCACCAGCAGGTGTGAGCCACCAGCTGACCAGGCTCAGGACACGTGCACCCTCCCTCCGAGGCTGCGCATATGGAAGTGACCAGGGGGAGGCACCAAGAGGCCAGCACCAGGGGCAACTGGCCATAGGCGGGGCCTGATCCACATCAGAATGACGAGCACCCCCTCTTCTCCATGCATCCTCTGGTCTGGAGTTCACAGGGCTTGCCCCAACCCAGGGCTTAACGGATGGGGGGACAAAATGAATAGGGGGACAGGGGCTCCGCTGAGCCAGGGATTTCTAACTCAGGGGACACAGGGTGGGGCTTTCGGAGGTTCCCCCCTCACCTCCAAACTGCTGTGATCCACGCTCCTGGGCCTCTGCTGCCGGGCCGGGCCCGGCCGGGCTGCCGGCGGGGTACTGCGGTACTCCTTCAGCCGCTCCAGGAGGAGGTAATAAATGGCTGCGAAGTGATTGTAGCTGCTGTTCTGCAGTGACTGGGGGAGGCAGAGAGGCAGAGAAGCAGGTTAGAGCCAGGCCAGAGAGAGGACTGGAACAGCAGGGTGGCCGCGTGCAGGTGGCATTCGGGACTTCTCCTCGGGTCACTGAAGCTCCCTGACAAGGCTGTTCCCAGGGTTATTCTTGGGTGGCCCAGAATATCCTTCAGAAGAGTGGACAAGCCGGCCCTTAAATTAGCCCGTGTTCCCATTTTAACTCAACTAGCAACTGACTGCTTTTCCCGATAAAGCTGCTCACCCCCCACCCAAGAGCAGGCAAGGCGGGGGCAGGGACGGCAGCGCTCACCTCCACGGTCCTCTGCCGGTCCACCCCAAGGGTCTGCATGATGCCCAGCACCTGCTCGTCGTAGTCGCCCAGGTTGGAGTTGTAGCTGAGCGTGCTGGAGGGGCGAGCGTGTGGCAGCGTGGGGTCGGCCTGCATCCACCGGTGCTGCCGGATCTGGGCGATGCTGATGCGCTTGGCAGGGTCCACCACCAGCATGCGGCGGATCAGCGTCTCACAGTCTGGAGTCAAGGGAGGCGCACTGAGCCGTGCGGACCGCCTGTGCACACGGTCCCAACCGCCCACCGGGATGCCAGCTCGGCCCTGCAGGGGATGAGCTCCCTTCATGGAAGCAATCAGACAAGGGGCCATTCTAAAGACCACAGTGCCAGGAGCACTGACCTGGGCCAGTGGCTCAGACCAGCCACCAAAGAATGCCCCCCACTGAGGGGTGGGTCTCCGAATGGGACACAGTCCTCCTAATGTGCCTACAGAGACCACTTAGCCTCCCCGTTCTGCTGTGACCACACAGGTCAGTGGACATCTTTACTGAACGGAAGAGGAAAGCACAAGTGTGAGCAGGTGAGACTCGGGGGGCACTTGGCGGGGACTCCAGAGACCAAGCCTTCAGCCAGCTCCAGGAGGCACCCTCAGAGGAAGGCACCTGTCCGCCCATAAGTAGGGCACTCAAAACACTCCCCATGGGTTGGGTTTCTTTTGCAGGTAAACACCCTACAGGAACACCGGCCTGACTCAGACCCAGAAGACAGTCAAGCAGGCATTTCAGGAAGTAAATTGCTCCACCCCCTCCTCCTCCTAAGCTCCCATTCCAGGTTCCCATCAGCCCCTGCCCGCCTGCCCGGGAGAAGGCTCGGCGCACACCTACCTCGAGACATGAAGAAGGGGATCCGGAACCGGCCCTCGAGCACCCGCTGCCGCAGGGCCGGCAGGCTGGGCCCATCGAAAGGGAGCGACCCGCAGACGAGCACGTACAGCACCACGCCAAGGCTCTGCAGACAACCAGACAGCGCGGTCAGGGCCGCCGCCTTACCGGGCACACCCCCAGTGCTGGCCCCTAACGCAGCGCACAGGGCTCCTACCCAGATGTCCAGCTGGGGGCCTTCGTACTCCTTCCCCTCAAAGACTTCTGGCGCCGCGTAGGGGGGGCTCCCGCACCAGGTGGACAGAGGCTCTCCTGACTTGTAGAAGTTTCCAAATCCGAAGTCTGAGAGACAAAGAAACACATGAAGTTGTGGTGGAAACAGTAGGGGCCTCCGTTTCAAAAGTTTACGAGCGAAGAGCACCAGGACCCTGGCTTGCACATGCCCCCCTCCCTCCCTCAAGGCAGCGCTTCCCGGGTGTGGGGCGAGGGGGGCGCCTCCTCACCTGCCAGCTTGATGTCCATGTTGCCGTCCAGCAGCAGATTCTCGGTCTTGAGGTCCCGGTGCACGATGTGGTGGCTGTGGCAGTACTCCACGGCCGACAGAATCTGCCAGAACTTCTTCCGCGCTTCATCCTCGCTCAGGTGCCCATTGGAAGTCAAATAATCTGAAGAGCGACAGAACAAAATTATAGCTCCCAAACCCACAGCGAATGCTGAGGAATGTTAAGGGGGACGGCCCCCAACCTTGGAGGAGCAATTCCCGACAAGGGAGCACTATTTGTTTTTCAACAGGTATTAAAAGTAAGTGGCTTACCAAACATCTCTCCATTCTTTGCAAATTCGGTGACAATGTAAAGCATATCCTTTGTTTCCATTACCTAAAAAATGAAGACCTAAACATTAAACCTCACAAAGAGAGAACATAGCGAAGGTATCAGTAATCCTAAGGACCACTGATGGCGCTGACATCAGTGACCCAGGAGGAACCTGAATCCCAGGGAATTCACTTCTCCAGATGAGTGTACTCATTATTTTTGGAAAGAAAACATACAAACAAACAAAAAACTTCTGCAATAAAGAAGCAAACAAGGGATTCCTATTCAGGAGTTTTTTCAGAGTCAGAGGTGAATTCCTCACGGGCCTGCCTGTCCGGATATATCTTGGCTCAGAAAAGGTCTAAGTATATTCGAATTCTCCTGCACCGTAGTTTTAACTCACTTTGTCTCACCCACCAGAGGATTCTGGCAGCTACAGAAGTGAAAGAAGCGATTCGAGAGTTCTGCTAGAGCTTTCTTCCAGAAGCCTAGCGGGCAGCAGGTTATTCACACCAATAGCCAGCACGGCTGAATAGATGGCAAACACCCCTTCCCCAACGCGCTGGTAACATGATTAAATAGGCCACAAAAAGCCGGTCTGCCAGGTACGCCACCACAGTCCGCTCTGTGTACAGACAACTGCTCAGCATGTGTCAGCAGCAACAGCCAGTGGCGGGCACACCTTACAGGGCCCCTTCCTGAGCGAGAATTCTCTTTCACTTTGAAAAATTGTCTTAAAAGAATTTAAAACATAATTAAGAAACAAGATAAAATTTAAATATTTATCCTGAAAGTAAAATGAACTCCCATCCAGGGAGTTTTAAAAGGGAGATAGAGAGATAATACATTATTACAGAAAAAGATTTCTTCAGGGCTCAAAACATAGCTATTCCTTAAAAAAACAAACAAACAAACAAACAAAAGAATACTTTAAACACCACTGTTTTGTGCTGTAAATCCAAAAAGCAAAGCAAACACCAGGCGGTTTAGCTAGAATTTTCATAGCCCTTGCCCTGGATGTGTGTAACAAGTTCATTCCTTTTCTCAGTGGGGGGGGAGGGGGAAGGAAAAAAAAAAAAAAAAGACGGAGAAAGGATGAAGAGTGGCTGTGTTTTAAGTTTAAAAAAAAAACCTCAAGGAAAGAGTTTAGTGTCTCCCCAAGGCTCTGGGCCTGCGCCAGCTGGATGAAAATCAGACACCATGTCAAAGCCAGAATAAGAACCATCACGCTGTCCCAACAGTCAGAGCAGCCACAGAGCAGTAAGAAAGTCCTCGCGTGGATTGGGTGGCCACATGGGGGCCATCGGGGCAGGAGGACAAGGAAGCCACACTCTGGCTCATCCCTCCACTCGGTCAGGAGCAGACCGGGGTCAGCCCACTCGCGGAAACAGGCTGGGCACATCGCTCAGGCGCTGACATCAGTGACCCAGGAGGAAATGGCTCACCCAGGCGGCAACTTACAAACGACAACAGAAACAGAACACAAGCCGGGGAGCAGGTGACAACGCAGAGAGCAGGTGACAGGTGATGTGAGCGCCGCGCTTAGCGACGGTGAGTAAACTGTCATCTGAAACACAACCCCGATGACAGCGTCCACCTGCATTTCAACCGAGCCAAGCGCCTTCCGAGGGGTAACTCCCAATCACAGTCCCGCCTCCTGCCCACTGTACTCCCGGCCCTGCCAGCCGCACAAACACTCCCACCATCCCGTCTTCCTTCCAGTCTCCTGGGGTTTTGTGGGAGTCATGGAAAGGAACTCAGAGCCAACACAACTGGACAAAATAGCGAGCATTTGCGAAGAACTTATTCTCTAGCACGAGACCACTTCGTCGTCACAGAAGTGGCCGCTAAGTGAGAGACTGCTTTGCTGTCCTAATTAGACCAGCACTTGTTTTCCAGAGATACACTTTGTTCGTCTCCACAGGAGAACAAAAATAAAGTCACAAAACAAACCAACCAATGGACAGAATCAAGTCTGTCCTTAGCGTGGACTAACTAGCAAGCTCCCCGCTCTCCACTTGGATGGGAGTGTATGTGGGGAAGTCAGGAGCTCAGCACGGCCTTTGCAAAGGTGAGTTTACGGAAACTGGTAAAAGTTTAATAATTATCTGCACAGGCAGGAGTGTCTAGTTTCTCTGGAATTTGTCCTTCTACACTAAATCCTTGACTTGTGTCAATACATAGATCCGGTTGTGTTAGCCTCGTAGTAAAGGCAATAATATCGCACCTCCATGCGCTTAAAGCTGGGACAAACCACAACAATAAAGAAGATCCTCACGAAGCAAATCTCAATTATGACCCCAAAAGCAAGAAGATAACTGCAAGTAAATCTTCAGCGCTTACAGAAATCAACCTATTTACCTTATACCACCAACCCCTGACCCCCACATACACTCAGAGAGAGGGGGGCAGTCTCCAGACTTAGGTTGTTGGACATAAAAATGAACGCGCTTGCTGGAAGGCACAGAGAAAGGCAAATGGGATCCTTACCTGGTAAAGCTTTATGATATGGGGATGATTCAGAAGCTTCATGATCTGAACCTCACGGTATATTTTCTCCAAATTGCTTGAGTCTAGGCGTGTTTTATCGATTATTTTTATTGCTACCTATAGATTTTTTTAAAAGAAAAAAGGGTATTTTTTTAATTAAAAAAACACACCATCTCTCACTTAACCAAATGTAAACATTTCATTTTTGCAGGTTAACTTCTAAAACACTTTGTCCCCAAGAGGTCACAAAAAGTTGGGGTGTGGGGGGAGGAGGCGGGGGAGGGGAATAACCAAAGTAACCCTTAATATGACAAAACAGCCGAAGTTGAATAATTGTACTAAGTCTTTGCGGGCTCACTTGATAGGGTGTTAGTTAGCTCTGGATCGGAGAGCACTGCACCCCTGGTTATTAGACCCTTATCCTCTTTGCTGCCCCCTAACATCCGTACCAATTATGCAATCATAATATCAAACATGTTCCTTCTTTACCAAACTAAAAACTGTCGGCGACTAGACCTTACACGATGGACGCTACAAGGCAGGGGGTCCCACCCGGCTGGCTGCCCCGAGGCAGGGTCCGCCCCAGGCAGGGTCCATCCACCCAGGGAGGGTCCATCCACCCCAAGGAGGGTGCGCTCCAGGCAGGGTCAGCCCCAGGCAGGGTCCCTCCCAGGCAGGGTGCACCCACCCCAGGCAAGGTCCCCCCCAGGCAGGGTGCACCCACCCCAGGCAAGATCAGCCCCGGGTCGGTCCCGAGCCCCACGCACCTGGGTCTTGGTGACTCGGTGCCGCGCCAGCTTCACCACCGCGAAGTTGCCCTTGCCCAGGGTCCGCTCGATGTCGTAGAAGCCCACCCGCAGGGGCTTCTGCGGACCCTGGCTCCCGCCCGCTGGGGCCGCGCTGAACTCCGACATGATCACCATGGCTCCGGGCACCTGCGGGCGCAGGGAGCTCAGCGCCCGCCCGCCGGACCCCGCGCCCGCCCGCCCCACCGCCCGCGCTCCGCTCCACTCCTCCGGCGCCCCGGAGCCCGGAGCCCGAGGGGCGCGCGGACCCGCTCCCACCCGCCGGAGATCGGCTCCATCCCGGCCCCCGGGGCGCCCCCATCCCGCCGGGCGAGGACCCGCTCCCCGCGGCCAGTGCCGTTCCAGCCCCGGAGCCACTCAGCCCCGCGGGGCGCGTGGACCGAACCAGCCCCTCGCGCCCCGGGCCGCGTTCCCCGCCGCCCGCCGCCGTTCCCGCCGGAACCCCGGAGCCCCTCCCGCCGAGGGGCCCGCGGACCCGCGCCCGCCGCCCCACAACAAAGGGGGAACGGCGGCCGCGGGACCAGCGGCGTCCGGCCCGCACCCGCGGGGCCGCCGGAGACAGAGCCCGGAGCCCGGAGCCCGGCCGCCCGCCCCGCGCGCCCCGGCGCCGCCCGGCCGGCGCCTCACCTCCGCCGCTCCCGGGGCCCCGAGGCTCGGACGCCGCTCGCGGGGGCCCCGCCGACCGCTCGGCCGTTCGCGTGGCTCAGGCGCCTGACGCTCGGATCGCCGCCGCTGCCGCCGCTGCCGCCGCTGCCGCCTGTGCCTCCGGCCGGGCCGCGCCGCATGTCAGCTCTGAGGCCGCGCCGCGCACCCGGCCGCACGCCCCGCCCCCGGCCCCGCCCCCGGCCGCACGCCCCGCCCCGCCCCCGGCCCGCCCCCGGCCGCCCCGCCCCTCCGCGCGCGGGATGGATGCAGCCCCATTGACGTCGCTTTGACGCCGGAACGACGCGTGGCTCCGCGCCAGGCGGAGGGAGAGCGGGAGATCGGGCCGTTGCCAAGAGACAGGCGGCTCTGACGCGCGCGCTGATGAGGCCGTCGCCCTGGCGACCGCGGGGCGGTGACGTCAGGGGCGTCGGGCGCCTGAGGCCCGCGGAGGTCCGCCCGCGCTCGCGTTCCCGCCGGCGCGCGCCCCCTACCGGGCCCTGTGGGCGCTGCGAGCGCCTTAACCCTTATGCCCCCGCATTTGCTAGTGCCTCTTCTTCTCTCTCTCTTTAAAAAAATATATTTTATTGATTTTTTTTTTTTCAGAAAAGAAGAGAGTTAGAAACATCGATGAGAGAGAATCATCGATCAGCTGCCTCTGGGGATGTGCCCACAACCAAGGTACATGCCCTTGATTAGAATCGAACCTGGGACCTTTCAGTCCGCAAGCCAAGGCTCTATCCACTGAGCCAAACCGGTTTCAGCACGCCTCCTCTTCTCGCACCCACACCCCCGAAAGGCTTGAAACTAGCGCGGTTCCAAAACCCCCCCGAAGTGCAGCGCAGCTGGGCCCTCTTGGGACTCCCTACTCCAGAGTCCCAGTTATCGGAGTTCGGGTGCCCGGTGCCGCCCAATTTCCGTCGGAGGTGCTAGGCCTTGGAGCCTCTATTAGAGAAAGTAACCAGGTGAGACCAAGGAAACCTCCAAGAACGAGGCCACAAGGCAGTGCCAGATGACAGCACGCCGGCTTCCACTGAGGGAGCCCACCCAGATCCTGGGGAGGGGCCGCCCACCGCCAGGGACCCTCTGGAGCATGGCAGCGATATATTCCAGAACCGTGGGGCCACCCAACTTCGACTTCTCTTAATTGTTCAGGAGTTATAAACAAGTGCAAGAAAGCTGGTCAGCATCTCTGTCAAGCGACCACCAGCACCAGGGTTGGTGCCCTAAGCAGTGGCTGGTGCTGCAGCCCCCAGTGCTCGGGAGTGGGTCCTGGCCCCACCCCAGGCGAGCCCTGCCCCCTTTCCCCATCGGATACTCTGTCAGAAGCCAGCTGATTGCGGAGGGTCCTTTCTGAAGGAGCCACTTGGGTGAAGGAACTCAGCGGGTTGGAGAGAGGAAGAGAGGCCCAGTGGGCTGGTTTCCAGGGGGCCACGTGGAAGTGGACTCTGCTCACCGAGGTCTTCGGGTTCCCACGTCCTTGGGACCAGAGTCAGCAACACCCTCAGCGCAGCACGTGGTGGCCCATCGATGTGTGTGTGTTCATCGGACAAGTGTCCACGGGAAGACCGGCTGCGTGATCTGTACTCAGACAGGGAGAGGACCCTGCCCTTGGTGGAGCAACCCCTCTGGGGAGGGCCAGTGGGTGCAGTCAGCAGGGAGCGAGGACTTCACCCCTTGGCAGACTGGACGCTTGGCGGGTTCCAGGGCATTTTGTCTGCTCTCTGGGCCACCTCCCTGTTTCCCCAGAGCTGCAGGGGAGCTGGGGGGGGGGGGGCAGGACCTGTGCCCCTTAGGACAGAGGTGCCTGGTGGCCTGGTCCCACTAGAAGGGAGAGGATGAAAGTGGCAGCAGAGGACAATGTACATGGACGTCGCTGCCCACGTTGCGTTCTTTGTGGCTCATCGCAAAATAAATGTTTCCTAATGAAAGCTAGAAGGCGTTGTTTAAGCATCAGGAAGGCAGAAGTTTAGGATATCGACTCTGCATGGAACCCAGAATGTTTTTTCCTGGGCCACTTCGCAGGAGGGGGTGGGGCGAGAGTTAAGTGAAAGGGATACAGAGCCGGGGAGCCAGGCAGAGGGGAGGCTGTGGCGTGTGTGCGTGTGCAGCTGCCTGAGGCGGGGCCGCCTGCCAGGGCACCGAAGGGACGGGACGTGCTTCGCCGGGTGCCCAGCCGCCGGCCTGACCAAACATTTCCCAATCGCGCCCTCCCTGGGAGGAGGTTTGTGGGTCAGCGTGTTTGAAAAGGCCTTTGAAGGGCACGACTAGTACCACGTCTTTCTCGTCCTTCAAAAATGCCCCTGTGTTACCCGTCCCGGGTTTACCCGGTGAGAACTGGGAGGAACGTTTTTACGTTCCTCCAGCTGAAGAGTGTACCAGCGCTTTCGTCTCCTTCCGGGAGCCCGCCAGCCTGTCCCAGGGAGAACAGGAAGAAGGACACGGAAACCAGGGACCTGGATACTCTCACCTGCTGCCTGTCCTTTTGTGACTTCACAACTTCCTTTCCGCTCCTCTATCCCCTCCCACCCGCCCACCCCGGGCCTGTCCCGACTCCTTTTGAAAGGTTTTAGGTGTTTGCAAACACCTGGCTGGCTGTTTGGAAACATTCTGTCAATGATGAATGGAAACTGCAGCCAAAGGGCTGAAGCTGACTTCCCAGAAAGAGTCCCTGGACCCAGGTGAACCTGGCCCCTGCTGCCCGCCCTTCCGCATCAGCCCTGTGTGGGCGGCGGCCCAAACCCTGCGTGGGAGCCTGCTCTTGGAGAATGCAGGCAGGGCAGAGGCCAACGGTGTCACCCCTCCCAGGGGATGGCAACACCCTGAATTTGCCGCTAAGGGGTCTCTGCTCCAGTGGGGGAGGCCCAGCGGGGAGAGGTCCTAGCGGCTTCTAGATGGATCCCAGCAGCCTCAAGCGGAACAAGATGAGCTGCTCCCTCAGCAGAATATTTCCCTGTACACTGGGATTAGCACTCTGTTTTCCCAAGTAGAAAAGTCGGTAGAAAATGTTCCGTAGAAAAGACAGAAATATACAAAGATGAGAACAAAAAGCACTGATGATGCTGCCGATGGTTCAGAGTTCTCCACCCGGCCTTTATCAGCACATGACTTCATCCTGCCTTTTCCGCAGCCCTGTCAGGGACGTGCCGTGTCATTCAATAGTCACCAGAGCCATGTGTTTCAGCCGTCCGCCTGGAAGTGGCTGTGCCTGCCCCTGCTTACCCCCTCCTGTCCTCCCCCTCCATGCCGGCATCTTGGTCACTCGGAGCGCCCCCCCCCCCTTTCTCTGCAAGACTTGCTTGTCTGAGAGCAGCCAGGTCAAGACTGGGTGCCTGGTCCAGCCTGCCCAGGACTGCCCAGCCTGAAACCAGGACACCAGCCTGCCCAGGAGCGCCCAGCCTGGGGATTCTGGAGGCCAAGATGGGGAATCTCATAAACCAAGGGGCTTCCAGATGCCACTGGGGACCCGAAGGCTCAGGCCACCGCAGCAAAGCACCTCGTCTCCGTTGCCAAGGTGACTCGGAGGCCTCTGATTGCCCAGGAGGACACGTGGCACCGGGCTCCGCAGCCAGGTTTCTTGGTGCAGACTGCACAGGTGTTCTCATTCTCTCCGACCTGGTTCCCATGGGGTTGGGTATTGTCGCCGCGCTGTTTGTGTAAAAAGAAAGCACGCACATGTACGTCACGGGGAGGCAAAGACGTCATCAGTCTCCACTAATAAAAATGGCCATAAACTAGTCCCCAGACCAAGCGCCCCATGATGGTACGTCCCAGGCGCACTGGGACAGCTAATGAGCCCTGCGCAGATAGAGGACCAAGGAGACAAAGTCCACTGGCACGAGCACACCCTCGTCACGCTGCGTCTCCACCGAGATCCCTGCTCAACCCGGTGAACAAAAGTTCGCTGAAGGCGGAAACTGCTTAAAACTAGGTGAGAGGTGTGTTTGCTTTTTTTTTTTTTTTTTTTTTTTTTAATGCTTTTATTGATTTCAGAGAAAGGAAGGGAGAGGGAGAGAGAGATAGAAACATTGATGAGAGAGAAACATTGATCATTTGCCTCCTACACATCTCCTACTGGGATCAAGCCTGCATCTTGGGCATGTGCCCTGACCGGAAATCAAACCGTGGCCTCCTGGTTCATAGATGGACACTCAACCACTCAGCCACACCAGCAGGGCAAGGTGAGAGTTTTAAGGTGGGCAGAGCCTCTCAAGACCAGCTGTACCAGGTAGAAGCTCTAACCAGCCCTGCCTCAAGGCCAGGAAGCTCTGGTCACCCCAGGACCTGGAAGGAAATCTCTAGAATCTTCTTCTCTCAAATAAACCATAGACACAAAGCCAGCAGGTCGGGTTCAGGACCTGGACCCCCAGGACTGGACCCCCAGAACTCGCAGATCCCCAGACCAGCTGGATTGCTTCAGCTTTCTCAGAACCGGTGCACAGGGGGACAGCGGGTGAGCTGGGCCCTCTTTCGTTCCCTCGGCGCTGTCCCATGGCAGACATGAGCTGCTATAGGATGATGTGATGTGATTTGCTCCATGCAGAATCCAAAAGGAACTTAAGCACCTAAGCCAGTGTTCGGCAAACTCATTAGTCAACAGAGCCAAATATCAACAGCACAATGATTGAAATTTCTTTTGAGAGCCCAAAACCGACTTCTGCGCATGGGCCACGAAGTTTCCATCGCACTGTACGTGTGCGCCTGCATGTGGTACTTTGTGGAAGAGCCACACTCAAGGAGCCAAAGAGCCGCATGTGGCTCATGAGCCGCAGTTGGCCGCCCACTGACCTAAGTAAATAGGGGGAGCACAGAGGTGTGGCAGAGGAGGCAAATACATCCAGTAGGGACGGAGGGAAGCCGACTCTCCCGGGAAGTCCACCCTCCGTCCAGGCCTGCAAACACCACACAGGGTCCTGGCTGACTGGGGAGCACCGGCTGAAGGGTCTGTCTCCCCGCACTGCCCCCAGCTGGCAGCCGGGGCTGGCTCCAGGACCTGGACCGTCAGAGCAGAGGCGGAAGCTGGGCTTTGCGGACTCCGAGAAGCTCTCAGCCCAGTTCTCCGTCCCCGCGGTCAGCTCTCTGCTCCTGGAGCCCGCCCGCAGCTTCCTCTCCATCCCTGCAAGAAGCCAGGTCCCCAACCACAAGGAGGTATCACTTCACATCCATTAAGATGGCTATTACTTTACTTTTTTACAAAACCTGAAAATAACAGGTGTTTTTGAGGATGTGGAGAAATCGAACCCTCACGCACTGTTGGGGGGAATGTAAAATGGTGTAGCCATTGTGGAAAATGGGGGGGGGGGAGAGGGGCTAAAAAATGAAACATAGAATCACCATATGACCCAGCACTCCCACTTCTGGGCATAGACGCAGTATTCCCTGTTCCCGGAGGCATTACACACAACAGCCAAAGGCAGAGACAACCCAAGGGCCCCTGCTCAGAGGAAGACAGGCCAGCGCAGCCTCAGAGACCGGCTGAGGGGCAGCCGGCTCAGGGTCAGCTTTGACTCACAGCCTTTTATTTCTATTTTAAATCACACCTGTGACTCATGGTCACGTTCTCCTGCAGAAATCAGGCAGCACAGACAGACCCAAAGCCCTCCCTTCCTACCCCAGGTGGCACGCTTCTTTCAGAGAGCTGGCACTTGCACGCACCTTAGGGTGGACAAAAGCGTGGGTGGTGTGGGTGCCTGTGTGGGTGCCTGTGGCATATGTGTGGGTGGGTGCCTGTGTGTGTGCCTGTGACATGCATGTGGGTGCCTGTGTGGATGCACGTGGCATGTATGTATGTGTGTGCATGTGCTGTGCATGTGTGTGGGTGCCTATGACCTGGATGTGGCTGTCTGTGACATGCATATGTGTTGGTGCCCATGACATGTGTGGGTGCATGTGGCATGTATGTGTGCTGTTTTATGTCTCTAGCATATGTATGGGTGTCTGTGTGGGTGTCCGAGGCATGTGTGTGGGTGCCTGTGGCATGTATGTGTGTGCCTGTGACATGTGTGTGTGCATGTGGCACGTGTGTGCTGTTTACATGTCTCTAGCATGTGTATGTGTGGGTGTCTGGGGGTGCATGTACACACATGCCTGGATCTGGCTATGGTCAAGGCTGCGCTCCCACTTTGGGGCTTTCCAGAACTGGGCCTCCTAGGGTGTCTGCCCCCACTGATAAAAATGAAATGAATGTTCTTGGGGTTACTCGGCCTTGAACACCCCATGGGCTGGGCGCCAGCTGTGGGGACCAAAGACAAAGCATTCCTGTGGAAAGGTGTTGGGTTGCCAGATCGAGGGCTGCATGAGGCATGGATAGGCCAGGAGTCGGAGCCCACAGCGGGACAAATGGCTTCTCCTCCAGAGGCCCCAGCCGGGCGGGCTGCAGATCCACTGGGAGCACTGCCTGACAGTAGGCCTGGCCGGCCAGCAGGTCCGCAGGTGGGTTTGGATGCTGAGGGAACATCCGTGAGGTGCAGTGAGGGGAGGGGCTCCAGTCTCACCCCATCCGTTGGTCCTTTGGTCCAGCTGTGGCCCTACCAGTCAGCCGCCCACAGAGGGGAGCTCTCCCCCAAGGGCACTGGGGGCCCTGCAGCCCAGGAGGTGCCTAGAGGCGGGGGGCCTATGGAGACCCCACCCTCCAGCTATGGGGTGAAAGCTGGGGCCCTGAGACAGACAGCTTGGCTCCACCCAGCCACCTGGTGCCGTGGGCGGAGCTGCCCTCTCTCCTGCACAGGGTGACCAGGGTGGTCCTGGGGACTTAGCTGGCACCACAGGGTCAGCGCCACAACTGGAGCCCAGGCAGGACCTCTCTGGTGTGGGCTACAGCCTGGGACCATGTCCATTGCCATAGGGCAAAGGTGGACACCCAGCAGAGCCCAGTGGGCCCCAGGGCTCCCAGGAGGCACCCACCTTCCCTCCAGGTGGCTCAGTGAGCCCGCCAGGCCTCTGCCCACCCCTGCACAGCTTCGGAGGGGAGGAGGGCGGAGAACAGGGATCATTAAAACACAGCCTGGCCGTCATGGCTGATCTTACATGTGCAGGGTGCTGGGAACACTTGAGGGGCTTTCCACAGGTTTTGCAAGGGCGGGGGAATGTGGCCAGCGGGTCCCATACCTCTGGAGGGATGTCAGAGGGCCGGGCTGGGTGACACTTCTGCCCCTGAATACCCGATCCTTATTGGAGTGCTGCCTGGGAGCCTCACAGCATGAGCAGGGAGCCGGGGGCGGGGGTCAAATTCCAGCCTTCCTCCAACTGGCTGACCTAGAGCCAGCCTGGCAGCCACCACCCGCTGTGGGTGCAGGTGCTCTTCCGGAGGGGGGGGGCAGTCGTCAGTCCCATATCAAACAGATAAACAGGGAAAGAAGAAGGGAGCAGTGAGGGAGGCAGAGACCACGGGGGTCCCCAGATCAAGGAACATCACTTGGTATTAAAACCTGGGCCGCAGGCTCCCGGGTGGACAGAGCCCTGGGAGGTTTGGGAAAGAATCACAAGGCCGCTTTACTCCTCAGGTTTCCTCTGGAAACACCAGCCCCGTAATCAGATTTAAGTCGTTTTATTTCTTCCCGTGCAGTACAGTAAGTTTTGTGGTCTCTGTGTGTGGAGAACTCTTTATATAAGGTTAATCCTTATCGGAGGACATTTTTCCATTTTTGTTTGTTTGTTTGTTTGTTTTTGTTTGTTTTATTTTTTGTTTGTTGGTTTGTTTGTTTTTTGCGAGAGAATGAGAGGGAGAACCAGAGAAAGAGAAACATTGATGTGAGAGAGACACATCGATTGCTTGCCTCCCACACATGCCTTGACCAGCTGTGGTTCCTTAGAACTGGGACCAGATGAAGGAGCCACAGACTCCTTTGGGTGGGTAAAATCAAAAGATGTCTTCTAGTAGGGTAAAGGCTACTAGAAGTCATAAAATCGAATATATGACTATTGTAAGAAATATCTATGAGAATAAGAGTCTATAAGAAATAATAGAAGTTAAGATAATCCACTCAGATACCACCATTATTATTATTTTGGTATATTTTCCCTAGTTATATACATATGTGTTGTAAATCTTTTAAAAATAAATGTGTATTACATGCTATGAATATGAATAGCTATATATCCCATTTTCTATTTATATGAAGGAAATTTCCTTGTATCATATTTTACTTAAAGACATTGTTATGAATGTTTAATATCCCATTATGTCTAACATTTAACATTTTTAGACATTTGTTGTTTTTATACATTATTATAAACAATGCTATCATAAGCATCTTTTCCCAATCTCTTCATTCCTAACTGATAAATGGATGAATTTTCTTTTTCTTGTTTGTTTTTTGTTAATCCTTACCTGAGGATATTTTTCTATTGTTTTGTTTGTTTGTTTGTTTGTTTGTGAGAGAGTGGAAGGGAGAGGGAGAGCCAGAGAGAGAGAAACATTGATGTGAGAGAGACACATCGATTGCTTGCCTCCCACACATGCCTTGACCAGCTGTGGTTCCTTAGAACTGTGACCAGATGAAGGAGCCGCAGACCCCTTTGGGTGGGTAAAATCAAAAGATGTCTTCTTGTAAGGTAAAAGCTTTTCTTATTTATCCTGAGAACTCTTTATATATTAAGGCTATTAATTCTTTACATCTTCCTTATACATATTTTGTCTTTGTGTTGTTGTTTTCCTGGATGCCAAAGGCTGCCTTTCGGGCTGTGTCACTGCAGTGGCCCTTCTAGGCAGTGTCACTGCCGAGTCACGTTAACGCACAGGGTTTGTTGAGCCACATTTTTGGGGTGTGAACAATGTCATCCAGCAGAAGAGGAAAGGAACCCTTGTCGTGTGCTTAAGCAAACAAATTGGCATTTAGAGGCTTATCTTTATTACGATAGACGTCACAGCTGAGTGCTAAAGCAAAGGAACTGTTACTGGGCCTAATAAAAGCGTGACCGTGCCTATAAAAGTTGCCGCGGTTGTGCAATAAAAGAGCATGCCAAGGGCTACTTCTGCATGAGTAGGTCTCAAGTCCTCCCTCAATCTTAAAAACGCGATAAGGAGTGTCACGCTGAGCTCGCTAACCTGAGCTAAAGGTAAACAGGACGGCGGCCTGGCTGTCCCGGTGGCTGGCACTGCCTGCCTAGGAGGAGCTCAGGCGGGCCCCCTGAGACCCAAGGTCCAAGGCCTGGCACTGCCCTTCCGGCCCTGGCCCACCCTCTCTTCCCTCTCTTCCCTCCCCTTGTCCCCTTTCCAAGCGGTAGATTCTAAAACTCCGAGGGGGCACGTCCCTGTTAACGCTTTGCTTTCCCCGCTTCACTGTCAGGATCCCAAGTCACGTCCTTGTGTTTAAATTCAAGGGCAGCAGCATCTCGGAGGTTCCTGATAACCAGGCTGCACAGCTGTGGCCAGGAGGGCACATTCCTTTGGCACAGCTGCCGGGAATGAGAGCCGGGAGGGGCCTGCGGCAGGGACAGCCGTGACCGTCACAGGGGCACCTGTGTCCCCAGTCACTGCAGGGATCATGCTCCCTTCCCCTGCCCTGGGGGAGGGGACTCAGAGAGCAGGCAGGGTCCCTGCCACCCCTCAGGGTGCAGGCCCGCTCCATCCTGCCCCCCTAAGAGCCCCTGCCCAGGGGGAGGGGGCATCAGGGCCACAGAGCAGCACAGGGGAGGTGACATGGAGGGGCAGAGGTGGGAACAGGCTGTCGCCTACTGCGATAGGGACCCGTTCAATGGAAGCATCCCTTCCAAAACAGGCATTGCATTAGCCAGGGCCCTCCAGAGAAACGGAGCCAATAGGACCAGTTGATAGGCCAGTAGGTAAGTAGGTAAGTAGGTAGAGTTGGATAGATGATAGAGAGATATAGATAGATAGATAGATAATGAGGAATTGGCTCATATGATTTGGGAGGCTAACAAGTCCCAGAATCCGCTGCCTACAACTCAGAGACTCAGGAGCTGGTGGTGAATTCAGTCCCAGTGTGAGGCCTGAGAACCAGAAGCGCCCGCGGTGTAAGGCCGGGTCTGACTCCAAGGGAGAAGAGATGTCCCAGCCCAGCCGTCCGAGAGCCCCTTCCCCTTCCTCCACCCCCAGGAAGGGCGCCCGGCAGAGACTGCTGCCTCCACGCCACAGCGTCCTGCTGCTGCTGACGCAGAGCCGGGCAGGGCCTGGGAGAAGGGGCATGGGGGCTGTGCCCAGGTAACCCTCCCACTGCCCCTCCGCGGCTGCTCTGCAGAGTCACCAATGTCTTGGGGGGCTCGGCGTTGACAGGGAGCGTGACGCCTCCCCAGCACACCTGTGGTTTGTCCTGGAGTCTGCATACCCCAGGGAGGGAGGGGCCGGAGCTGTCACAGAGCAGCAATGCAGGTCACCGTGTTTGTGACTTGGGGATCCTGCCACCTTCTTGTAATTTTACCAGATTCAGCACATGGGATTGCGTTTTCTTCCTTTATAGTCTTCAAAGCACTCCCTTAGGGTCCAGAGGGACCCAAACATGCTCCCAGCACAGACTCCCACTCTCCCCCACACACTCTCACACATGTACTCACACACACACCTGCACATGCTCTCACATATGAATTCAGAGCGCCCCCTCCACCAGCCCCTCCTCTGCCCCCAACCCCCTGCACAGCCCCCAGGGCCCCCACCCCCGTATCCTTCCCCACTTCCCTTCCAAGCCACCTGGCATCGCTGCGGGCCTCCGAGCGGCCTGACAGAAGTCGTGCCAGCATACACTTGGCTGCCCCATGTAAACACGCCTGTTGCAGTGAGCACGGGAGGCCGCCTCTCGGGTCTGCTGGATGTGCTTCCTGTCAGGAAGGCTGTGGTCCGAAGCCCATTCGGACGAGGTCAGCCGGCCGGCAGCCGGCGCGCCCGGCGGGTCCCCAGGCTGCAGGAAGCGGCCGGGGCTGGGCCCGCCTGGCTACGGGGTAGGGCTTGGCCTTGCAGGTCTGGAAAGGCCAGGGGGGACCACAGTGGGCAAAGGCACTGCCACCCCGTCAGTCCGGGGACGTGAGTGCCCAGGAGAGAAGAGACACAGGGCCCAGGCTGGAGGTGGGAGGGGGACAGGGTCTGAGCCTGAGCAAGAAGCCGGCCAGAGGGCGCAGCAGGAGCTCCTGGGGCTGGGCTTCCGGCCCAGGCCTCACCCGGGTGTGGCTCTGAGGGGGCCTGGCACACACCCTCCACCTGACCGACTCCCTGCTGGGGTGGCCGGGCGGGTCCTTATGAGGACACACCTCTGCAGGGCAGCCGCGGAGGCCGAGGCCTTGGAGCCCTTTGTCCAGGCTCCTGGCAGGTGACCGGCTCTCCTGGACCCCATTTGTGTGCTCCCACCACCCCCCGTGTCCCCCATGGCTCAGGTCCCCGCAGGAGCTGTGGAGCGGCAGCTTCTCAGGGAGCCTCTGGTCCACGCTCATTCCCGCAGGGACAGCTATCTCTGACCTTGTCCCAGTTCTGGAGGCACTCGCCACGCCCTCCGAATGCCAGCCTTCCACCTGAGTTGTGGGCCCCAGCCCCTGGCTCCCGGGTGACGGACAGGCTGCAGCAGTCTCGGACAACGGGCTCCCTCGTTGGCTTATGGGGTGCAGTGAGGCTATTCTCTCTGGTCTGCGCCTCCGTCCCTGCCTGGGGCCCTCTCTGGGCCGGTCCATAACCCCAGAGCAATGTCTGATGGACAGGCTGGGGGGGCGGCACAGAGGCACAGTGAGCCCTCTGTCACCTGGTCCCGCGGCCGCACGGCCCAGGCTCGGCCGTCCTGTGACGTCACCGGAGCTTATTCCTTCCTCTCAGCGCTGAGCCCATAACCCCCATCTGATGTAGATCAGGTTGGAAATCACGTCAGCTGCAACTGAGGGCTGATTTAATCAGCGGAAAGTGTGGGATGAGGTAGGATTCTGCCGCAATGATGCTGCTCGCCTGCCTTTGAGAAGCTCGGACAGTCACAACCTTGTGGGAGCTGAGCAAGGGGTCCCCGCAGGAATGCAGGGGACATCCCACCACAGTGCCGGCTCCTCCCCAAGTGGGGCTCCCTGGTGGCTTCCGGGACACCCACTTTACATTAAAATCCAAACAGAGCCGAAGCTGCTTTGGCTCAGGGGACAGAACGTCAGCCTGTGGACTGAAAGGTCCCGGGTTCGATTCCAGTCAAGGGCATTTCCTTGATTGCGGGCACATCCCTGGTGGGGGGTGTGCAGGAGGCAGCTGATTGGTGTTTCTCTCTCATCGATGTTTCTCTCTATCTCCCTCCCTTCCTCTCTATAAAAAAATCAATAAAAAATATATTAAACAAGCCGAAACCAGTTTGGCTCAGCAGTGGAGCGTTGGTCTGCGGACTGAAGGGTCCCAGGTTCAATTCTGGTCAGGGGCATGTACGTTGGTTGCAGGCACATCCCCAGTAGGGGGTGTGCAGGAGGCAGCTGGTCGATGTTTCTCTCTCATTGACGTTTCTAGCTCTCTATCTCTCTCCCTTCCTCTCTGTAAAAATTCAATAAAATATATTAAATATATATATATATATATATATATATATATTAAACAAAAAAACAAAAACAAAAAACATGTGGTCCTTCTCTTAAAAAAATAAAATAAATAAAAATAATCAAATAAAATCCAAACGGAGATAAAACGCAAGTCTCTGCGGACTTGATTTCTTTGCAGAGTGGGTCCCAAAGGATCCCTTTACGTTTGACCTGATCAGTGAATCCTCTCTCAATGCAGCTTCCTCAGGAGCAAGGTACCATGGGTCGTGGTCCCACCACACGCTCGCTCGTGCCTGCAGGAGAGGAGCAGGCCCGGGGGCAGGCTGTCCACGCCCTGGGTCCCCGTGTCCTCGTCCCTCTCTGTGTCCTCGTCCCTCCTGTAAGGTCACCGGGTCCTATGGGATCAGAGCCACCCTCATGGCCCATTTTAATGTAACCTCCTGGGCGGAGACCCATCTCCACATACGGTCACATTCCGAGGGGCTGGGTGGGGTCAGGGCTTCAACGTGGGAATCTGGGGACACGCAGCCCGGATAGAGGGGCCTCGGTAGACCGCCGCTGACATGTCCTCTCCTGTCGGCTTGGACCGTGTCATGTCTTGCTGTAAGTGAAGGACGAAGAACCCACATCTCCCCAGGGCCAGGCCCCGGTGGCAGGAAGAGGGCCGTCACGGGGGGCTTCACGGGGGTGCCATCACGGGGGGCTTCTCAGCTCCTCTGCCCCGGGCACCCCTCAGTCTTGTCACACGGACGCCCCGTCCTGGCGGGCGGGTGGCAGGTGTTGTCACGAAGCACACATACATGGCAGCGCTCGGACACCCCCGTGAGGGCAGCAGAGGCTGTGGCCCAGGTGCTGGCAGGGAGAATGGATGCCTTGGGCGCAGGGGCTGGACCCCCACCAGGAACAAGGAGCCTGCACCCCCTCCCCCGCCGCTCCAGGGGATGTGCTTGGTCTTTGGTAGTTGTGGTCAATCCTTACCTGAGGATATCTTTCCAGTGATTTTTAGAGAGAGTGGAAGGGAGGGGGAAAGAGAGAGAGAGAGAGAGAGAGAGAGAGAGAGAGAGAGAAACATCAATGTAAGAGACACATTGATTGGTTGCCTCCTACATGCACCCTGACCGGGGTCAGGGACTGAGCCTGCAATGAAGATATATGCCCTTGACCGGAATTGAACTCGAGACCCTGCAGTCTGAGGGCCAACGCTGCAACCACTGAGCCACATAGGCTAGGGCCTCCGTCTTCTCTTTGAAAGCGCCTTGCCAGGGCCGATGGTGCTCAGGCCCAGACCTGCCTGGGTCACTCCCAGCTCCAGCGCTGATTCTGTGTCTCGGCCTTTGCAGTCCGGGCTCCTCCCAGGGCTGGCTGATGCCTGCAGATTCTAGAGACTCAGCTTTGCGCTGTCTTCCCTCTGCACACCCAGAACTCCCGGCCCCACCCCGGGCCAGGTGCCTGACAACCCGGTGCCTGGCCAACCAGCCAGTCCTGAGCCTGCTGGCCCTGCCCCGCCAGCTCTTCCCTAGAGCCACGGTGGAGGCTTCTGACGGCGTTTCCCTTCCCCTCCTGCCTGGCCCGGCCCTTCCCCACGAGGCCCCGTGTGGGGGCCCTTCCCCCGGAGATCTGTGAGAAGCCAGCTCCTTCACCAGCATTGCCTCCTGCTCGGTCGGTCTCACCACACTGGATAATAATAAAACCTACATTTCTTTTTTTATTTTTTAATTTCTTTATTGATGAAGTTATTACATACGTGACCTCATCCTCCCATTAGGCCCCTCCCTACCCCCCCATCTTCCCCACCCATGTCCTCATCCCCTGTTGTCTGTGTCCTTTGGTGACACATTTCAAAGCACTGCACCCACACCACCAGGAGGCTGGCAATCCCGTCCCCCTTGCTGAGGGGCCGCCTTCCGCTCACTGATGTGTCAGGAATGGAGACACTCTAACCCGGCCCCCGGGGACACACAGGTGGGAGCTACAGCCCAGAGGCCATTGCACACCCAGCCTGCACCGTCTTCCACGGGCTCCGTGGGACCCGGTGCTCCTGCTGGGCCCCCTGTCCACGTCCCCATCTGCTCATTGGGAGGCCCAGCCCCTGTGCAGCAGCTGTCCCAGAGGCAGTCAGAGCGGGGCTGTGAGACACATTCCTGGTTCTGCCGAGCGCCCAGGTACTGCCGAGGGAAGGGGTGTCCAGGACCAGCCCTGCATCAGGGACCTGGGCAGCATCCTCTGTGCCGGCCTGACCCCCCTTCCCCCTCACTGTCAGCCCCTCAGCCCAGCCCCTTCCCCCTCACTGTCAGCCCCTCAGCCCAGCCCCTTCCCCCTCACTGTCAGCCCCTCAGCCCGGGATGGCCCCTTCCCCCTCACTGTCACCCCCTCAGCCCAGCCCCTTCCCCCTCACTGTCAGCCCCTCAGCCCAGCCCCTTCCCCCTCACTGTCACCCCCTCAGCCCAGCCCCTTCCCCCTCACTGTCAGCCCCTCAGCCCAGCCCCTTCCCCCTCACTGTCAGCCCCTCAGCCCAGCCCCCTTCCCCTCACTGTCAGCCCCTCAGCCTGGGATGGGCCCCTTCCCCCTCACTGTCAGCCCCTCAGCCCAGGATGGCCCCTTCCCCTCACTGTCAGCCCCTCAGCCCGGGATGGGTCCCCTTCCCCCTCACTGTCAGCCCCTCAGCCGGGATGGACCCCTTCCCCCTCACTGTCAGCCCCTCAGCCCGGGATGGGTCCCCTTCCCCCTCACTGTCAGCCCCTCCGCCCCGGGTGGCCCCTTCCCCCCCCCCGTCACCCCCTCAGCCCGGGATGGCCCCTTCCCCCTCACTGTCAGCCCCTCAGCCCGGGATGGACCCCTTCCCCCTCACTGTCAGCCCCTCAGCCTGGGATGGGCCCCTTCCCCCTCACTGTCAGCCCCTCAGCCCGGGATGGCCCCTTCCCCCTCCTCCCGATGTGACATCATGCCTCTGCTTGTTTCCGGCACCTTCTGCTGGAGCAGCTGCCGGAGTCACAGCCAACGCTTCCGTCCTCCAGGACCCTGTAATCCCCCACCTCCCCTTCGCTGCGCACCGCCCCTGGACCAGCGCCTCACCTGTCATCCTTCCTGTCACCTCCACCCCCGCGGCGGTGACTCAGCCCGCTAATCCCCAGCTCTGCCCGCCGAGCACATGGTTCCCCGCCTGCCGGAATCCGCCGAGTCTCCTGCTGCTCGTTCCCGCAGCCACGGGCCTGGGCAGAGAGAGCCTGTCACACGGCCGGCGGGCTGCGGGTTTGGGTCTGGATTCAGGCTCCCTCGGTGGCCAGCCCTGGAGGCCAGCCCCGGAGGCATGCACCCAGAGACCTGTCCGCCATTGTCAGTTCCTGGGAGAGCAGATCTCCCTCCTCATCGACCCCTAAGCTGGAGCACATCCTCCACCCCTCCCTCCTTTCCCAGACCTCCCTCCGGTCTCCCCAGAGGCAGCCTCTGTCCCGCAGCTGATGCCCTCCCCTTTTCCCACGTGTGTATGAACCTCTAAACAACGGTGTTCCGTTTTGCTTGGTTTTGACAAGTTGAAGCACGTGGCATGAAGTCGTCTGCAATTAGTTCTTTTTCATCCAATACTGTGTTTCTAAGATGACCCACATGGTCACACGGAACTGCAGTTATTCTTTTTCACTGCTGTATACTATCCAGCGTCTGACTATCGCACATCCGTATCTGAGGTCACTGGTGGTGAGCAGAGAGCATTAAAACATTGAAGTGGGCAGAGCCTATGTCTGGGACGGGGGGCGGGGGAGCAGGGGGGCGGTGAGGTGCTGTGCCTGGCGGAGCACGCCCGGGGACGGCAGGTGGCCATATCGATGAGTGTTCACTTCCTGAGGTTATTTATTGGTTCTTGATCATTGTGTTTGCCTTCTCAAGACCATGGTCCCTGCCAGGCAGAACACAGCTGTGCGTTGACAGTCTCTCTGAGGCCTGGGTGGGCAGGGGGAGGGGTCAGAGGGCCCGGCCAGGGCAGCACGGCCAGCTCAGGCCAGGCTCTTCCTCCCTCCCGTGTGAAATGGGTGTGGGACTCAGAGGAGCGTGGGCCAAGGCCTGGTGATGGGACTTCTTGAGCCACACAGGGAAGGACCCTTGCGCTTTATCAATCCCTTGCAGACTGATACTTTCACAAAGCAGAAAGAAACTACTAGAAAAGTAGAATACACAAGCAAAGGCCTACAAAACGCAAGGCCAGCGTTTTCACTGTTGCATTTACATGGAGCCAGCTGTCAGATGGGCACCCATGTCTGTGATGTCCTGCTGTGGGCAGTGACAAGTCATTCTTTCTGCCTTTGCATAGCTGAGCTGCCCAGGTGCGTGGGAGGACAGCAAAAGCCAAGTGGGCCCGATGATGGGCGCCACCGGGAGTTCAGGGGCAGAGAGGCGGAGGGAGGTGGGCACAGAGGACTCAGAGACAGGGAAGTCACGGGGTGCCGCAGGGATTGTGGGGGAGAGACAGGGCCAGGTGGGAAGGGCCCCGCCCCTGTGGAGGTGCCCCTCCCTCCCCATAATGGGCACAGCTCACTCCAAAACTCTGCTGGACAACCACCAGCTGGTGCAGGCCTCGCCCCTGAGACTCAGTTTCCCCGCATGCATAACTGGGGAGCAAGTTATAGTGACAAGGAAAAACGAGGGCTCCATGCTGAGCATCCACATGGTGCCTTAGGTCAGCAGCTCCTGCTTTTACAAACAGGGAAGCCTCCCGTCCTCTGTGTGATGCAAAGCCTGGACTCCAGCAGAGCCAGAGGGTCCACAGCCCAGGTGGAGCCACAGCCTTCAGCGCCCTGATAACAGGCTCCTGGGAGGGAGCTGGGCCCCAAGCAGCTTCCTTATCTCCCGCCACCCCCTCTCCCCCAGGGCTGGATGCCTTTCTAATTCCGGCCTTTCCGAGCAGCCTGCGGCTCCTTAAATGGTCAAACGTGGCCTGATTGCGCCAGCCTGGCCCTCCGCTCTGGTTCCAATCGCTGGCCACCTGCCTGGTCCCCCAGAGCCACCCGGGTGGGAAGGGTCCCTCCGGCTCAGCTCCGCCCCGGGCAGGCTGTTTGCACGCCAGCCTGGGAAGGAAGCCCTTTCCCTGAGCACACAGAGCTTGATGGGGGCTGCCCTAGGCCCTGGGCCGCATCCCCACCCCCGCCCTCGCCCTGAAGACCCACAGGGCACACACCAGCTTCAGCAACTTACCAGGCGCCCTTTCCGCTTAAAAATCACTTCCGCTCCCCGGGGAAGAAGCGTGTCTGTAATCAAGGCAGATTGGGATGGGAAAAGGCAGGTGATTGCTCTCAAGGGCTCCCAGCACCGCAGCCGCAGGTGTTGCTGGTCTGAGGGTGATGGCCTGGAGCCCTGAGTGGCAGCCCTGATTGCCGAAGAGGGAAGGGACCGGAAGCCATGGAGCCAGTGCCTCCTTCGTGGGAGCTCAGTTATTTCAGGAGCCTTGTCCCAGGGCGCGGGTTCTGCCACCCCCCGGCCCAGGCTGGACCTGGCCCGCCTCGGTGTGAGGTCTGGGCTGCTGGAATTGTGGGGGAGAGACAGGGCCAGGTGGGAAAGGCCCTGCCCCCGTGGAGATGCCCCCTCCCTCCCCATAATGGGGAAGGGATAAGCAGGTGGAGCACAGGGGACGGAGGGCAGTGAAGTGGTCCCGTGTGATTATGAATGGGCCACACGTCTCGTTATATGTTTGTCAAAACCCAGAGAATACAGGCCCCCAAAAGTAAATTCCGATGTCAACTATGGATTACCGTTAATAACAGTGTATCAATATCAGCTCAACAACTAACAAGTACAACACGCCAGTGCAAGACATAAGCAATTGGAGGAACTGGAGAGGCAGGAAAGGGGGATGTGGGGATCTGTGCTTTCCCATCAAATTATCCGTAGAGAGAAAACTGCTCCGAAAGAATTAAATCTATTCATTTAAAAAGAAGAAGAGAGGCAGGAGGCAGCATGGCCATTCTGAGCGAACCCAACCGCCTCGCTGACCCCCCTGTGCCCTGGCAGACATGGCCCTCCCCTGACCCTCGGGGCGCCACACCACAGGGAGGCTGGCCCGTGAGCAGCCCGCACTCTGACGAGCTGTCTGGCCTCTGTGCGCTCGGGCGGGCATCCCGGGGACTTTGGGCTGAGCCGGGCGGTGTGCCAGGCTGGGCCCTGCTCGCGCGTATTTGCTCTGACAAACCACCACTTTGCTTCGTGGTGCCGGCATCATGATTTACGGGAGCAGGATGACGGGAGCCGCCCGGAGCCGGCCCCCTGGAAGAGCGTCTGGGGCATTCCCGGTGAACTGCACCCGCCCGTCCTCCGGAGCCAGTGGGGCCTCGGTGCTGAGGTGGAGGAGGCCCGTGTGCCGCGGTGACTCTGGGGCTGGGGCCGTGTCCTGATGCCTATGCCCACCCCACACCCAGCACGCCCCCGCCCCCCACTGCAGCCCTCGTGCCTCCAGGGAATGAGGTGATGGCAAAGGGCTCCCCTGGCAATGGGCACTGGGTAGGAACTGCTCCCGTTCCATGCCTAAGGCCATGTTTCTGAGTAAATGCGTTTTCCTAAGCACACACACCCCATATCCCTGCCATCTCCTGCCTCCAGACTGTTCCTTTAGCCAACGTTTCCTCAACCAGGCGTCCAGGGGAGAGTGAGGTCTTGGCTGAGACACCCCAGTCCCAGGGCTGACCCTCTGCCCACCACGGTCACCCTGAAGTTCTTCCACCGTCTCAGTCTCCCTGGGGGGCTGCTGGTGTGGCCTCAGAGCCTGGGCCTCGTCCCTAACAGCTCAGAGTCGCCCGGGGGCATGTCCAGAAACTACCTACCAGCAGAGAGGAGGAGACTAACGCCCTCTGACACCTCATCCAAACCACTGCCGAGGGAACCATGGGTGACGGAGGCCACCACAGGCGCCCGCCCGCCTCCTGTCTCCCCACGGGGTCCTGGGTTCTCTTCTGATTGCTCGCTCGGACGTGCATGAACTCCCACCAAGGGCATTCATTCCCGCAGCGGCAGGGACCTCCAGAGAGCAGCCCGGCATCACTTCTCAGAACCCCAAACCCGGTGTCCCAGGAAGGCCAGGGACCACACGCCGCCCCACAGAGCAGCCTTTCCAGGTTTATGCTCTCAGAGCACAAAGCGGAGTCCTCACACAGTCGGTCTTTGGAAACACCCAAACACTCCCAGGATGCGGACTGGTGGGTTCCACAGGTGCGACCTCGGAGCTGTGAATCACTGGGTCCCCTGGCGCCTGGGGCATGCGCTCTGGAAGCAGCCGGGCTGAGGCGGAGTGTGACCGGTGGTTCCTTCCAGCGGCTCCATCTCCATCTCCACCAGGTCCCACTGCCGGGATTCGGTTTAGTCGAATCCACCCCGGGCAAGAACACGGGGAGGGAGGCAGCTAGGGCCCCAGAGAAAGGGCTCCTGGCCCCGCTGCCCGCTCCCCTGCCCTGATCGAAGGAGATACTGCGAGGCTCAGAGCGAGGAACATGCCCTGCGGGCTCAGTGCCTGCTGCAAAGTTCCTAAATCAGGGTCCCATCGCCCAGCGGCCTTCAGGAGTCAGGCCGGGCGAGTCAGGGAGGCTGGTTGGGGGTCTGCACCCACCCAGCTCCCTGGGACTCTGTGGGTGAAGTGGGCGTTATTTGGAAGCAGCTGGATCCAAGAGAGAGAGGGCGATGGGAGGGACCCTGTGCTCTGGGGAGACCTGACTCACAGCAGCACTGACCCCCTGGCGCCTGTGTCCAAGCTAGTGGTCAGCAGGTCACCAGACCCTGACCACCCGGTGGCTGCGCTCCTGGAGGACCACGTGGCATGGCTGGATTTTCAGGCCCCGATCCAGCTCAGCATCAGCACGGTCCCCAGGCCGTGAGCACAGGCCACCACTCAAACAGAGCGGCGGGGAACGCGTGAACAAGTTGTGGAGAAGGCAGAGACTGCGGGGCCTTGGCAGGGACACAGGCAAACACGGGCGGCACAGTGGTGGGGACGCCGGTGACCTGGAGGACAGATGTGCCATCTCACTGGCGCCGCCTGGGGAGGCGGGCCCAGTGCCGACCGGCCTTCAGGAATGCTGGGTCTCTAGGTGACGTCTTTAAACGTGAGCAAGTCGTTTCTAAAGGTGATTAAGCTTGTCCTAGCCGGTTGGGCTCCGTGGATAGAGCGTCAATAGGTAAGTTACACTGGAATACTACAAAACATTGAAATAGGAAAGCAAGAGAAGAGGACAGAGGGACGACATCCAGGGGGACAAAGTGAACGGTAAAATGGCAGGCTACACCCGGTCGGTATCAATGACGCCTTAAAGGTAAATGGGGCAAACACACCATTACAAGTTCAAAGTAATAACTGGGTGTGTTTATCGGAGACCCAGCCTACGTGAACCAGAGATCAGGAGGGGCGTGAGGCAGGGGACGAGAGGAACAGGAACAGGGACCAGAGCGCCGAGAGGTGACCGGTGAGCAGCTTCAACTCCAAACGCTACATCAGGGGCCATGCGTGACCGTGAAGCCTCTGTCCCAGGACTAGGGTCACTGTGGGCTTCCACGCCCCAGAAGGCTGGTGGGAGGGGCCGCTCAAGCACCAGTGGGTCTGCTGGCCACCCCGCCCTGGGGTGCCCATCACTCCCGGAGGGTCCTTCTCATCCCCCTGGTCCGGGAGCCACCTGGGGTCCCATGTCCCTCCACGGTGGGCAGACAGGAACTGGGCATCACGGGTGGCCAGTGTGCTCCGTGGCCCAGAGCTCCTGGGAGCGCCCCCACTTTTCATTCTGAGTCAGAGAAGAGTCCTTGATGGCCACTCACTCGGGATAAAAATACCCAGACTCCCTTCCAGCCACAGAAAGAAGGTGGGCTGAGAGGCCCCTGCCCCCTGGCCCCAGCCTGCTCCTGCAGGGCCTCTTGGTCAGCAGGGCCGGGTGACCCTTGGCACCGCCCTGGGTAAAAATACTGCTCTAAAAAAGGGACGGCGTGAGGTCCCCGGAGAGGGGCCAGGAGGGCAGCACCGCAGGGACACGCAGCAGCAGCTGAGGGAGGGGCGTGGCCGGCGCAGACAGCCAGGCTGTGTCCCTGGAAGCCCAAAAAGGGGCCCCTGCCCACCCCTCCCCCGCTTCCCAGAAAAGAGGCCTGTGGCTTAGCAAGATGGAGCTATTTTTATGCCTCTGCCTTCCCGGGACAGGGTGAGGGGGGAAGGCACCCAGCTCCCAGCCCCCCACCCCCCCCAGGGAGCACCATTCAGGTGAGGCAGGAAGAACAAGGCCAGGGCAGCTCCCATTGTAGGAACAGAGAACTAAGCAAAGCAGCCTCCTCCTCTCCTCAGTAAGGGGGCGGCCGGTGTTCGCTGGGGTCTCAGTGAGGGGTGAGGGGTGAGGGGTGAGGGGGAGAGACGGGCCCCACGCCTCCAGTGTCAGCGGTCTGCGGGGGCGGGGGCGGGGGTGCCTGAAGGGGCCTGAGGGTGCTGTGGGCTGGTGCTGGGGTGGGAACAGGTACCCACTGGAGTAAACCCTAGGGTTTCCGGGGACATCCTGGGCCCACTTCCTCTGCTCTCTCTTCCCTCTTTTCCGCCCCTCCCCCACTCCATTGTCACTGCCTCTTAGGTTCACAGCTGGCATAGGTACCCCCTGCTCTCCCACCCCGGGTACCGGGGCCAGGGAGGTGGGGGATGAGATGAGGTTCTGCATGCCAAGGGGGAACGCCATGGAGACTCTCCCAGATAAGCTGCAGAGGTGGCCTGGGAGGGAGCGGAGAGGGAGGGAGTTGGGGTGGAGGAAGGAGCTCAAAGTGGTGGGAATGGGGGTAAGGGTGGGGTTCTGGGGGCTGCACAGTTACTGTGCAAAGGAAGCCAAACCCCAGGCCTCCCGCTCGGCCTGACTGTGCTGGCTCCCCTGAGCCCGGGCCCCTCCGGCCGCTCAGTGCTCACAGCAGAGCTGGATGACGAGGGGACCGTCCCGGGGCAATTGGAGTGGGCTGAATGATGGCTCCCAAATATACGTCCATGTCCTGGTCCCGGAACGTGTGCTGTGACCTAATCTGGAAGCAGGGTCTTTGCCGAGGGGACTGAACTAGGATCTTGTTGAGCTCATCCTGGATTATTGCAAGGTCCCACAGCGTAGGTGTGAAGTGAGGGGGCAGCACAGACCAGGGGCAGGGACCAGGCCTGCAGCGAGACACCCGGGCGTGAAGGAGCTGATTACCAATATCGATGGAAACAGCAATGATCCCTGTCATTCATCAAGGGCCCACTGTGGAGACCAGTCACTCCACATCTATGATTTTTATTCTGCAGGAGAACCCTAAGAAATAGATACAATTTTTGTAATTTTACAGATGAGAAAAGGGATGCATAGAGAATGAGATGCCAGACCCAGAATTCAAGTCCAAGTCCGCGTCCTCCGGCATGGGCACCGCCCTGGAAGCAGTGATGGCGGTGAGCTGGTTCACTCCTGGGCCGCCGTCGGGACAGAGGGGCTGCCGTGGAGGCTCAGGACCACGCGTGCTGGCCCCGCCACGGGCCGCCATGTGCATGCGGAAGGCCGGTATCCCCTGCGTCTCAGTCCATTCGGTTCCTGAGCTCGGGCAGGGAAGTTCTGGTAGCAAACTCTGACGGCAGGGAATCCCACACCCATCCAGCCCTTACGTAGGGGATGGCAACGAGCAGCGGTGTGACTCCTGAAGGACTCACTCGACAACGATCCGAATGTCCCCAGCTCCCGGCCAGACAGCCAGAGGCCAGCAGCGGCCGAGAGAGCCCGTTGGACTGGCTAAGTGAGCCCGTCGGACTGGCTTTCGGTGCGCTTGGCTGAGGGTCCTGCTTACGGAGGAGGTTAAACGTGACTTCCGATTCCCATCACCCCTCTCTCCGGGGAAGACTCTGCCGCGCCTGTGTGTCTGTGCACACACACGTGAAGTCCAGTGTACGAAGTGAAAGCTAAACCAAAGGGTATGAAGAACAAAGATCTGTAAAGATAAGAACAATCACAAATGCAGGAGTCGGGGTACGAGACAGGCGCCCCTGTGGGAGGAGGACAGGACGGGCGGGCAGGACCTGGGCCCCTAAAAGAGGAGATGAGCAGCCCAGGGGGAGAGGCACCCCATGCGTGTGTGGCCTGGGAGCAGTGTGAGGAGGGACACCTGGGCCGGCGGGCTGCTGGGCGAGGGGAGCAGGGCCGGGGTGTGGGGGGGACTTGGAACCCGGTGGCTCGGGACCCCCAGGCCAGCGGCGCCGCACGGCTGTGCCCGGCCTGGCCCTGGGAGCCGCCGTGGCCTCTGTGTCTCTCCGTCCAACCACTTTCTCTTCCAGGCGGCCCCACCCAGCGTCCCTTTCCTGCCCCAGGCTGGGGCTTTCCGAGCGGTTACTCACCACTCCCGGTGTTTGTCCGCAGGGCCTTCCCGCCCGGCTGCCGTTGTTTTGACTTGCCCGGCTCTTCTTGTGTCTTCACGCTGGTTATGTAAGGAGGCTTTATGTAACCGGCGGGCTCCATTGCCCCGGGCCTGGGGGGGCTGCACCAGCTATCTAGGGCGCTGGCCAAGGTCTCCAACACGGGATGGGTCGGGGCAGTGAGCGTCCAGCCTGCTCACGCCTCCTGAGGTACCCCCCCCCCTCCAGCTCTGCCTTCTGCCCCCTGCCTGCAGCCCCACAGTCAGAGGGAGGCCCACCCCGCCCTCTGCCCTGGAGAGGGATGCTTTGGGGCCCCAGAAAGAGAAAAGGGGTGAGGGGACTGCCGAGAAGCGAGAGCAGGAGGCGACAGCAGGAGGCTTCCTTGGGTGGATCTCAGATTCCAGGACAGTTGGTGTGGGAGGGGACCCCTGGCACCCCAGGAGGGGGCTGGGGCAGGGAAGGAGCCAAGGCAGCACCGGGGGCCACGGGGAGACTGTAGATACCCCTCAGGCCTGCGCCACACCCCACCCCGAGGAGGGGAAGCTGGCCGCTTGTCCCCCAGATACATCGTTCTTGTCCAGTGCTCTGGATCGTCCACCTCCAGGCACGTCCAGCTCCTGGGGCCAGAGGGAGACTCCAGGCAGCGCCGGGTTCGCCGTACACGCCAGCAGCCTGTACAGGACCCTGGGTGCCGGGCTGGAGAGAGAAAAGGAGGAGAGGCTGTTACCAGCTCCCAAGGCCAGGGTCGGGCTGCTCCAGAAACAGAGAGGCAACAGGGACTGGAGCATCGAGAGGAGGGATTCCCCCACTTCTCCCTGCCTCCGCCCCAGCCTTCCCACAGAGCGATACTGGCCAGACATGAAACATGACGTTGGCAGGACAGGGGGGCCTGGGGCCCACAGTCTCCACGGTCAGATCATGCCGGATAAGGGGGACTAAGGGCTTCTAGGCCTCGCAGCCTGTGTGGCTCGAATGAGGCGTCAGACAGGCCACGGCCAAGGCCACTGCAGGGCTGTCCAGCAGCAGGCTTGCAGAGCACCTGGGCGCGGCTGGGCAGTGGTGGGGGCCCTTTATCGGGGCCAGTGGCCCGAGGAGAGCACTGGCCTGAGGTCCAGCCTGTTCTTTGAGGCCAGGACGTCGGCGCTGGGGGCGGGAAGCCCTGGATGACTTGCTTCCCCCGGGGGTGGGCACTCCCACTCGGACGTGTGTCCTCCGCTGGGTGCGGGAGCCGCGGCGTCCCCTCCTGGGCTGCGCCCGGAAGCCAGGGCTTCCCCTTTCCTGGCGGCTACCGCGGCCGCCTTCTTTCCTATTCCCCAAAAGGAAAACTTGTGCAGCCCTCCGGCCAAGTCAGCGGGAACTGACTTCATTTCGGCGGAGATTAACCGGCAGGAAGTGTCATTATCTAGATAGACCCATGAGCCGAGGAGAAGGTCGCCCACAGGCCTTGACCCAGAGAGCCAGCAGGGAAACCACGGGTGAAGGGGATGGGGGGGGGGGCGTGGAGAGGACGCCAGCAGGAAGGACGGACCCCGCCTCTGCCCCTCCATGCTTCCAGCAGCTCCTGCTCCTCTGGCCCCCTCTGGGCTCCCGAACACGCAGGCACATACAAGGGCAGAAATGTCCCCGGACGCCAGATCAGGGTCCTCCCCAAAACATGCCCCCTTCAAGCACTCGGGCTGGACCTCATATCCCCACGACGGGAGACTGCTCTGAGGGGGAAAGGCTCCGGCAGGTACACCATCGCAATCACCTGTCAGCACGTGGACTCCCTTTGGCCTGAGAACGCCGGGTCCCGGCCCGCAGGGCTGGCTCTGTCGGGAGAGCGCTGACTTCACGCCTACAGTGTGAGGGGCACCTGTGCCCGCCCAGGGGGAGGACCAGGGCAAAGGCTGCTGCCCCTCTCCGGGCCCGCAGGCCCTGCACGGGGAGAGCCCTGCTCCCGGGGAGAGGCAGGCAGGCTCGTTCACACAGAGCCGTGGACGGCAAACCGCTCTCTCGAGCCACATGCGGCTCTTTGGCCCCTTGAGTGTGGCTCTTCCACAAAATACCACGTGCGGGTGCACACAGACAGTGGATTGAAACTCCGCGGCCCATGCGCAGAAGTCGGTTTTCGGCTCTCAAAAGAAATTTCCGTTGTTGTTCTGTTGATATTTGGCTCTGTTGACGAACAAGTTTGCCGACCCCTGACACAGAGCAACACAATCTGTTGTGGTTGCATTATTACTATTATTATTATTATTATTATTACTATTATTATTATTATTATTATTACTATTATTATTATTCTCGGCAGCCCTCATCTCTGGTCCTGCGTCCTAACCTGGAGCCGGCTTCAGCCACATGGAGCCACGCTTCTCTCGGCGTCTAAGGCCACCGGGCCTCGGACCGGCGGCAGCAGACACAGCGGAGCTCGGGGCCAGAGCACCGCGGAGCTGCACCGCCATCGGGAAATGCGCTGGGCTCGGCGGGAAGTCCGGAGACACGCTGGTCCTCCAGCCGAAGGGCTTCCTGTGTGCTCTGTCCAGGGACAGGAGACGTCCTCCCCCCCCCCCCCCAGCCTCGTCCCTGAAAGGCCTGACGGAGCAGGCGCTCGCTCTGTGCCTCCAGGAAGCCTCTGTGATCAGATGAGCGTCTGCCCACGGCCGCTCCGGGCTCTGAGCTCACCTGTGCAGTCCCAGGATAAGGTGACCAGATTTTAACATTGGTAAAGTGGGACACCCGGGGGGGTGGGGGGAGGGAATGTTTTGATTAAAAATGTGGTCTATATGGAGCAACAAAAATTTTCATACAAGGCAAAAATAGTATTATAATGTATTTTTTAAAAATTTCAACGTAAGTACAATTTACAAATATAATAAATAAATAAAAATTATGTATAGTCGTAAGTGTCACTTTCAATGCTGGTGCTAGACTTTTTGCCGCCACTATAAAATATAAATAATACGAGTACTACCTGCTAAATTCAATAAAATTTATATTTATGAAATAAATAAATTACCTAAATTATCTGGATAGCTGATTTGTAATGACATCACTTGTTTAACTAGCTTACTAGCTCGCAGTACGACGTGTATCATCTGAGAGACAGTTACAAAATGTTTTCGTCGTTGCCAATCCCCAAAAAATACCATTGTTCATTAAGTCCAAACAATGGTGGTCGAATTCTAACAACTGATCAACAATGCGAACTGTGATAAGCAGTTCTCGATAATCAGTTCTCAACAATTATTTGTTATTATTAAAGTTTAACATTATAAAATTAACAAAAATAATATAAAACTCATATCCTGGCTAAATAGCCATCTGGCCGCCGAAAACCGTATATTCCCTTCCCGTTCTCTTGCCGTTCCCTAGCTTGTTGTGCATTCTTTCCAAAAATTGGGACATTTTTAAAACGCCTCGGGACAGGGGACAAATTGTTAAAAATCGGGACTGTCCCGCCAAAAGCGTCTGTCTGGTCACCTCATTCTAGGAGGCTGTGCCCCACAGGCAGCAGCTGCGTCGGGGTGTTGGTGCTGAGCGTGCAGGAAGCACAGCTAGCAAGCTCATAGGGCCATGAGGCCCCCAATTCCATCGAGAAAGCAGGGAGGTGTGGAGGGGCCACAGGGTGCTGGAGAGCTTGGGGGGCCCCGTCCCACGCCAGAAGCGGGGCAGAGCCATCGGGACAGAGACTCTTCAATCAAGGGCACGAGGCCGGGGTGCAGACACTGAGGAGACTCTCCTGGCGTCGGCATATTTCACGGTGGGCAGGGGTGGGTCCGTTCCTCCCCCAGCCGCAGAAGGCAGCGGGGCCAGGCGCCAGGCCTGCTGGGACACAGCCAGTGTTTGCACGGAGCAATGGAGAGGCGTGTGTGCCCAATGGAAGCAGGAGGGGTGACCTGGAGGAGGGGCACCCATTGCCCCAGATGCCCCTCCTGACCTCCGGGCACAAGGCACTCCATCGCTGCCCACAGGAGCCCGGGCAGGCGGGAGACGGGGGCACAGGCACAGGCACAGGCCCGGACCTCGCCATGGCCTGGGTGGAGCCAGGACCTTCCCACTCTGGCTCCAAAGCCACCAGGCTCTCCTTGCCTGGCCCCCGTGCCCCCCAAGGAAGCCCGGGAAAACCCGGCTCGGGGAGCAGATGGCTTGTGGGGATCACACGTTGGTTAGCGGGAGACCAGGCTTGGACACAGCCCGTCCCACTCTCCTGAGCTGTGTTCGCAGAGGCGGGCGGGGGCTGAGCTGAGAGGAGAGTCCGAGAGTCCCAGCCCCGAGACAGGGGAAGGAGTGTGGTCAGAGTGCAGGCCTGGCGCACCCCCCGCGTGCAGGATGGAGATGCCACAGCAGAGCAAGAAGGGGGAGAGGGAAGGAAGGAGGGAGGAAGCACAAAGGGGTCAGGGGTCAGGGGCCAGGGGTCAGGGGTAAGGGGTCAGGGAGGTGGCCATGGCAACCTGGTGAGAATTCTGGACCTGGGGGAGGGTTGTGCTGGACTCCACGTGGGGAGTCCGTCCCCGTCTGCTGCTCAGGGCCAGCACGGTCGCCTCCCACACCTGGCGATGCCTGTGAGCCCGGCACCACTCACTCATCTAAAACACAAAGAATGAGGAACCATATAAGATCACACTAGACTTTCCCCAAAATTGGGCAGATCTTTGAGGATACTTCCTCCTGGAAGACAGGGAACAAGAGCCTATAATGCTTTGGGTTTCTTGCCAGCTCTCAGTCCATTCCTCTGTGTAGTGAATCCTACTATTTTCAATTCATTGGACTCTCCAATTCCATTAGAGCATGGCTTTTGGGTCTTGGGAACAAAAATTGTTTCTTTAGTTGCCCAAAGATATAAAGGGCTCTCTTGGGGCCCAGACCAGGTTCTAGCGTCTCTCCCATTTCCCAGGCGAGGAGACCCCTGATCCCAGGGCCTTTCCCTCCAACTCGAGGGTCAAGCCTGAGGGGACCTCTGATGACATTAGTCACACACCGAGGCCCCAGCCCCAAGCTCTGGCTGAGCCCAAGGCCCCAGGTCCCTTCCCCACCCTGGGCCACAAGGCAGGGCAGGGGAGCTGGCTCTTGGCCCAGGTCCACACCAGCCTCCCGCGAGCTTGGGCCTGCATCACCTGCAGGGCTCAGGGCCCAGAGCTGGGCTGGAGGGCCATTGCAGACAGAGGTGGTCATCAGACAGCCGGCATGTCTGTGCACAGGGCCAGCGGTGTGACCTCACCAGTCACCCCTCCAGGGTCCGGCCTGCACTGTCCCAGCCCTGATGAGAGGAGTGACACAGCTTCAGCCTCTGATTCTGAGCCGGGGCCGCCCCTGTGCAGGCTCCTCCCCAGGATGGGCCCCGGCCTGCGGAGGGAGGGCCGCCCGCATTCCTGGGGAGGGAGGCCCCTCTGCCTCA
The DNA here is from genome assembly GCA_036971965.1 of Nyctalus aviator. NCBI lineage: Eukaryota > Metazoa > Chordata > Mammalia > Chiroptera > Vespertilionidae > Nyctalus > Nyctalus aviator. The sequence continues at coordinate 6,610,204 of CM072923.1, forward strand.
GGTCTGGGCGGCCTGGGCCCCACCTGGGAGGCTGCCTGGAGCGCCAGCGCTCTGCGGAGGGAGCAGCGGGGGCGCTGGGGAGGATTCCCACCCACCCTGCACGCCTCACACGCGTCACTCTGCTCTCCTGGCCCCTCACCCTGCCCGCTGCAGGGAATGCTGCCCTCCCTCTGCACGGTGGCTCCCAACCGCTCACCGGGGCCCTCCACTGGCCGAGAGGAGGCGCCAGCGTCACCCCAGGGCGATGCCCGCATGCCCCCAGCCCTGCCCGCCACACCGTCCGTCCGTCCGTCCGTCCGGAGTGTCCTGCTGGACCAGAGCCTCCGGGTCCTCCCACAGCAGACGGAGACGGGATGGCTAGGCCTCAGGGCTCAGTCCTCCTGGCTGTCCGGCATGCCTACCTCAGCCTCCCTAGAGGGTGGACGTGAACAGAGCGGGGGGAGGCGGTGTCCTCCCCAGGCCGGCCGGTGTGGAAGGAGGCTGGGCCGCAGACCCAAGCTCAAGGGTGTGAGGCAGGTGCAGGCCCAGGGCAGGCGTGGCCACGCCCCGGGCTGGGGTGGTGAACCAGCCGGGACCCTGCCACAGTGTGGGCAGCCCTCTCATACCCATCGGCCCCATGCCCATGACCCCTGACCCCCGCGGGTCTCGGTGGGCGCTTGCTGGGCCCACGATGGGACCCCCGCAGACCTTGCTTCCCTCTGGCATCGGCACAGACCCACACTGGCACTCCGGGGCGCCCTGGGAGTCAGTTAGGATCACAATATGGGAAATCAATCCTCCGGAAGCCATTTCACAGCAGGACTCTGATGGATCCGTGCGCTGAACATCGATTCTCTTAAAGGACCCTCTTATCCAGGCTTGAAACACATATTTCGGAAATGGTCCAGGCAGCTGGCTGCTGCTGTTTGCCAGCAGGGGCAGGGGCTGGACATCCCGGCCAAACACCTTAGCCAGGGTCAAGGGCACATTCAAAAGAAAAGATAGTCCGTTAAGCTCGACCTATGCTTCCTCAGGGAGGAAGGTAGAAGGTCATAGCTGCCGGAAAGCAGCCAGAAAGACAAACCTTCGGAGACATTCTCAGTTATTTGCCTCCAGAGCACAGGGTCCACCTGGTTCTGTGCAAATGGCTTCAGGGGACCGACCTCATCCCGGAGACACAGAAGCATCCAGAGGCCCCGAGCCGGAGGAACCCAGCTGCTCCCCCTCTGCTAGCTGCGTGGCCTCAGGCTAGTCCTCCCCCTCTCTGTGCCTCAGTTTCCCCGGCTCAGGAGTGGATGAATTCACACAGCCCCGTGTCTGCGGGGCTCAGGAACCCTCAGGTGCCCTCTGTCCCTGCCGTCTGCACGCCGTCACACCTGGTCCATTCCCCGGTGGCTGCTGGGGGCACCAGCCTGGTTTCGGGAAGAAATGGCCTCCAAAGACACAGAGAGGCCTGTGCCCGAGCCCGGGAGCAGCTCCCCTTCCGCCTCCCCTCCCTGCTGAGCGGAGACACAGGGCCGCCAGCTCCTGCTCCTCCCCAGCACCCTCCCTCCTGGCTGCCCTGTCCTGCAGCCCCTCCCCTCCTTCCTTTGTAATATCGAGTTACCTGAAGCGGCCAGCCTTCCTCTCACTTCACCCTCACCGCGCCCCCCGCTGCCCAGGGCGCCCCTCCGTCCACCTCGCCTTCCAAGAGCCCGTGTGAGCCCTTGAAGCGTTTGTCTGCCGGGCCCGGGCACTGAAAATCCACCAGACAGCGCCCGGCCGGCGTGGTTCGGTGGTTGAGGGTGGACCTATGAACCAGGAGGTCACAGTTCGATTCCCGGTCAGGGCACAGGCCCGGGTTGGGGGCTCAATGCCACGTGGGGCGTGCAGGAGGCAGCCGATCAATGATTCTCTCACATCCCTGATGTTTCTACGTCTCTTTCCTTCTACCTTCCTCCCTGAAATCAATAAAAATAGATTAAAGAGAAAATCTACACAGACAGGGATTGAAAGAGGATGGACCTTAATCCTCCCCATCTCCCCACTCCAGAGCATCCACTTCCCCCAAGGCCTCTTCGGGGTCAGGGTCCAGACCAGCTGCCACAGGAGACACTCAGGGGACAAAAATCAGCTTGGTACTAGATTCCCTCTCAGGATCACAATATGGGAAATCAATCCTCCGGAAGCCATTGCATAAAGCCCGGCGTGAGGCAAGCTCCTACTGTGTGCCAGCTGCCACTGTGTACATGCCCTGCTGTGTGCGAGCTCCCACTGTGCATCTGCCCCTCCTGGGTCATATACTTATTCCTACTGTGCACAACGTACTCCTGGATGCCTGGTCCGATCGTGGGCATGCTTGCTGCTACTGTTCGGGGGGGAGGGGGACCCTGCACCCCACACTCTGGAGGCCACACTGTATTCCCATGTTGGGGCTTCTGCACACACAGAGGCTGAGAGGGGTGCTCCTCACTGAGAGTGGCCAGAGTGTGACATCATCCATCAACCCTCCTCCCCGGGACAGCCCAAGGCATGGATGCCATCCCATGGCGGCCCCTCCCCCGGGGCCCGGGAGCCTGCCTCCTCCCTGGGAAGGCTCAGGCAGAGGAACATGGCCGTCTGCCCGTTGGAGGCGCCCAGAGGTGTCCAGCGGCTCTGAAGCCCCAGGGCGTTCCATGGGGGAGCTAAGCGACCCCCCAAGAGGGGCCCTCGCTGTACCTGCAACCCTGGCCGGAGAGCAACGGAGCCCGTGCCCACTGAGTCTGCCCAGCGGGAGGCCTGCCATGATGCCCCAGATCCCCAGGTCTCCATGCCCCGTGGCCCAGCCTCTTTGAGGGGGTTGGCACCAGGAGTGGCACACAGGCAGCGCTGGCAGGCAGTGAGTGTGCCCCCACGTCCCCGGCGTGGCCTCCACGGGTGGGGCCAGGCCCACGCTCGCCGTGCGGTGTGGGGCGAGCTGCTCAGCGTCGGCCTCCGTGTCCTCTCCTGTAAAACAGGCTGAGAGCGTCCTGGCGCAGCTGAGCAAGCGCTGTGGTGATAGATGTGTTTTCCTTTTAGTTCAGAGGATTGTCGCTAAAATGCAAATGCTGGTTTTAACACCCCACCTCACATCCATAATTTAAAGAAAAATCATGCATTGCTGAGGTGTGCAACGTTCTGTACTAGGGTTGGGGGGGGGGGGCACATGATCAAAAGCACTGGCCGGAGTGGGGGAGCACTAAGCGCCTCCTGGGCTGGGAGACAAGCCCTCTGAGGGGGAGGGAGGGCCGTGGATGACCCAGTCTTCTTAGCTCCAGCTGGAGGAGTGGGCAGGGCAGGGCCCCCTCCTCAAAAAGGACCCAAAAAGAGACTTGGGACAAATGGCCGGCCGCCCACAGGGGCCTGGAGGGCCGGCCGCCCACAGGGGCCTGGAGGGCTGGCCGCCAGCCCAGAGGAGGCTGCCACCTAACCACCAGACGTTCTTGGTGGCCGTGTGCTCACCCTGTGGGTATGCTGTCCGCAGAGCCCCGAGGGCAGCTCCGGGCACGGCCAGGTCAGGGAGGCGAGACAGATGCCACAGCCAGGACTGACGCAGGGCCAGCCCGCGGACACAGGTGGCCCAGCCTCCTCACCAGACAGGGACCCTCCCTCCTGCCCACTGAGCCACAGGAATGTGCTGGGCGTGGATGCCTGTGGCCTTCCTTCCGGCCGGAGCTGGGGCGGAGCTGGGCCGGGGCCTCCCCAGCCGCTGTCCCAGCCTCTGGGGCCGCAGGAGACCAGGCCGCCTCCCCACGGAGCATCCCCGAGCTGGCCTCCCGCTCTCCCGAGATGGTTAGGAATGCGGAACCAAGAAGAGAAGTGTAGTTTCACCCAAACTGGCTCTCCTTGGGGCCTCTCGGGCTGGGCCAGCTGCAGGCATGTCCCCTGCTTCGTCAGAGGTCAGTCATGAGGAATTTATCACACCAACCACCTGCTCACCCAACCACGCCATTCACAGCCAGCCTCCCCCTTCCACCCTGCTGAGCATGCATCCATGCTAACTCTCACACACCACATTCACCACACACTGTACACCACACACGCTCACACACACACACCACGCATCGTATACCACAATACACCACACACACCACATACCACACGCATTGTACACCACACACACTCACACATACACCACATACCACTCATTGTATACCATACATATACCACACATAATCACACACATACCACACACAGCACGCATTACACACCAAACCATGCAATACACAGACCACATACATCACATACCACACACGCATATGCCCAACACATACATCACCATTTACACACCCCACACACACCCACACACGTACCACAAACATACACCACACACACCACTGACCACATACACTACATTCACTTTACATACCACGTGCACACCCCCACACACCACACATCACACACCACATGCCACCCATTACCCACGCCACACACACATCACAGCATCTGCACACACTCTCACACCGACTTGCACACACCCAGCCCAGTCGGTCACGGCCCTGCCCAAGCCCCACCCGGGTTACCAGCTGTGCGTTCCGCGGGCATGGTGCCTGGCCCTCGTGTACAGTGATGGTCAGACTGGGTCAGGGCCAGGGTCAGGGTCAGGACAGGGCCCTCCCACTGAAGCGGCTCCTGCTGTAATGGGAATTCCCACCCCTTTGCCCAACCCTTTGGGGGTGCTCTCCCCGCACTGCAGCCAGGATCCCGCCGGCCCGCCCGCAGCCTCGAGGCCCGAATGGAGGCCGAGCCCAGAGCGGAGGAACCCTGGGTGCAATGTGGCAAGTGTGGGCGCTGCTCACCCCGGTGGTGGGTGTGTGGGGAGCTGCTGCCATCTTCGTTGTGCTTTTCTGACGTTTCAAACTCAAAACAAAACTAAGGAGAGAGGCAGGGAGGAGTACAGGGCAGGTGCTGGGAGCTCAGGACGGTGGAGGGTCAGCGAGGTGCCAGCAGAGGCGGCCGGAGGTCGGACACTGGGAGCTGAGCCCGGGGACACAGCCACAGCGAGGGAGTGTCCAGCAAGGCTCAGGGCTCTTCCTGCCTCTGGCTGCACCAGGGGGCTGACTGTGACAGCACGGACGGTCCTTCGGTCCCGTGCCGCCGCTCACTGCCGCAGAACCTGCTGCCACAATCCCCTTGCCCACATATGCAGACACGATTCATGCACACACACACATGTCTGAGCAGGTAAGTGCATGGTGCACACACTCAGGCTGTGCACATGGAGGGCACAGCCTGAGTGTGTGCACATGGTACATGCATGTGCGTGTGCAGTGTGTGTGCAATGCCTACAGATTCGCAGCTCTGGGGCCAGAGTGTACAGTGGGGGGTGAGGTGGAGGTCTGGTGGGATTTGGGGGGTAAGGGAGAGGGGCTGCACCACTCCCCGCCCTGGTGGCCCTGTGATCTGAGGAAGTTCCAGGCATGGCGGCTCCATCTCCTCTGTTAAACTGGCATTTGGGGCTCGGCAGGGCCAGGACACTTCCTGGAGAAGGATGTGGCTGGGCCGGGGGTGCCTACACCCAGGCCGGGGCCCCCTGCAGGCTCCGACCAGACACCAGGGATGGGAGAGAGAGGGCCAGGAGCTGCCTTTCCCTGGTGAGGGGCCTCCGCAATGAGAGCACACGGCAGAGGGAGGACGTTGGTGACAGTCAGGAAGCCCCAGAGGCCGGGGGCAGCTGAGCGGCTCCCGGGAGGAAGGGGCCCTGACAGGAGGGAGTGGGGGCAGCTGCCCATGAGTCACCCGCAGACAGGCAGCTCTGTGGTCAGAGAACAGCCGCTCCAACGGCACCGTGTGCGCGGAAGCTCCTGGAACACAGGCCCTGAGCATCCCCCGCGTGACGTGTGCCGTGTGGGCACGGCAGCAGCCAGGACCTTGGAGCGGGGGGAGGGCACCTGGCCCAGCAGGCTGGGCTGGGGCCCCGGGCAGAGCCCGCCTCGGCCTCGCTCCATCACCGCTATGAGCCACTGAGGAACGGGGACCCTTGCAGCTGAAGCCAGGGCCGCCAGGAACCCCCACGGGCGCCACGGGTTCTGTCTGTGCACCTGGGCCACACACGCCGATGGCTCCGCACAGGTGGCCAGGCCAGGACACCAGTGTCCCCATTGCCAGGCCCTGCCCCTCTGGTGGGAGGGACACAAGCCCCAGCCTCTCCCGGTGGCAGCTGGCTTGCTCTGTGGGGGTTCAGAGGGCCCCGCAGGGCGGCCCTCCCGCTGCCCGGAGGCCACAGAACAGGCGTCGGTCGGTGCAGAGTGAAACAGAGCCTGGAGCTGACCTCAGCGCTCCCAGGCACACAAACCACTTAAACTTCTTCTAACACCACTTCTTCAAAACAGACTCGCCCAGGCCATGGTATTTTGTGGAAGAGCCACACTTAAGGGGCCAAAGAGCCACATGTGGCTCGCTAGCCGCAGTTTGCCGACCACGGCCTTACCTGGTACAAAGGTGTCTGCCCAGGTAGCTGAGCAGCTGGCCTTGAGTGTCCCGTGTCCCAGCATGCAGAGCCCAGACTCCTGGGGGTGGGGGGGCTGGCTAAGGGACACCGAGGGAATGGGGGCCGAGCACACGGAGAGAATGCTTTCCCAGGCTTCCCGAGTCCTTCCTTCATCTCTCCCCACCCGGCCCTGCCCACACAAACGTGACGCAGGCTCTGGGTGGGTCCCCCAAACCCTCCCTCCTGCCTTAGGGACCCCTGCAGGGACAAGCACTGCTGGCTTTGACATAGCCCAAACCCAGGCCAGGCGGGGAGCGGGGCGTCCTGAACCTAATGAGGGAGCACTCTGCTCTGAGGGCCCCAAGGTGGCCACACACCCTCAGGGTCCGGGCGGCGCCCTCACTCCCCCCAGGAGCAGTTCAGGGTCATGTCCCGTGTGTCCTCCCCGCAGACCGAGGCGGAGCGGGCCGGGACGGCAGTGTGGGCGGCGGAGGGAAGAGCTTCCTGCTGGGGAGAGGCAGAGGCGGCTCGGCCAGATCAGATCGCATTTCAGCCTGTGCAGGGCCGCGTGGAGGTGCTGGCCCAGAAATGCCCTTAAAAGGCCAAGGCCGGCCAGGCCCGGTCCTGGGAGGGGGGTGGGACCAGGGGGCTGCCCGGCGCCGACCAGGGCTGCCTCAGGGGCACTTGCTCTGGTCCCTGTGGCGACAGTGTCCATTTTTAACTCCCGCCAGCGCTCCCGGCCCCTGGAGGGCAGAGGGGGCCACTCTGCCCCACCCGGGAGGCCGGGAGGGAGGGAGGCAGGCAGGTCTGGGTTTGCAGGACCATTTTCCAGCCCCGAACAGCCACGTCCACCTGCCACTGACCGCACTCCGGGTCACCACCGCCACGCTTCCCTGGGCGAGGTCCCGCCCTGCCCCTCACGGCCCTGCCGACTGAGAGATGCGGCAGCAAGCAGCCTGGGCGCATGCCAGCCCCTTCCAGCCCCGCTGGCCTCTCCGGTCTGTCCCCACGCACTGGGCTCCTGCCCACCTCGGGCCTTCGCACTGGCGGTGCCCCTGTGTCTCAGCTGGCTGGCGCTGTCCCGCTCTTGCTGGCTGCCCTGTCCATGGCTTTCACCGGTGGCAGCATCTTACCTAGTGACTCCTCCACTGGTTATCTCTCTTCCTTTCCGAATCCGCCATGTCCCACCCCACCCCCACCCCCCAGTGCCCACCGGGGCTCCATAGGCGCTGGCAGGGACAGGATGGGAGGGGAGAGAGTGAGAGGGGCTGAGGCAGCGGAGGGGGGTGGGTAGAAGGGGGGCTGCTTCATGGAGAGGCAAAGTCCCAGGTCCCCACACAGCTGCACCACCACTGAGAGGCAGGGGCAGGGCAGGGCTGCCACTTGCATCAGAAAAGCCAGACGGAGCAGGCCCTACACTCCTGGGCACCCCTCCCCTCCCCCACCCAGCTCCACCGGCCTGCCTCTCTGTGTAACCTGCACCGAGTCCTCCGGCTGCCCCCAACCTCCATCTGCGTCTAGTTCTCTCCCGCCTAAGCCTCAGGCAGGTGGAAACCTGCACCACAGCCCGGCTTCCCCGGGCCTGAGCAGCCACGGATGTGGCTTGGCCCATCTCACCACGGGTGACAGGCCTGCTGGGCTGCGGGTCCAGCCTGGGGCTGGGGGTTAGGGAGGAGGGGTGAGGGGGACCCGTCTGACCCCTCCCAGCTCTTCCTGAGAGAGGAAACATCCATCTATCGATCTGAGGCCAGCAGGAGCCTGAATTGGATGCTTCCTTTTGAAACCAATGGATCAGCAAACCATCATGAGCTGGTCTTTTCTAAAAGCTCGGCACGGCCCCAGGCCCTCGCTGGGCCAGTTCCAGGAAGCCTGGTCCCCCCCGGCTCCGTCTTGTCCGGGCCTGGAGTGTGGACGGCGGCTGCCCTGGGCCGGGGCTCCGGCTGCAGAGGCTGCGGGCTCCCGCCCCTGCACCCCGCCGCTGCTCTGCAAGGCCGGGCGCCCAGGCCGGCCTCCAGCGTCGGGTCTGGGTCCCCGGGGCTCGGCGTGCTTCCTGGAGAAGCTTCCTCAGGAAGCAGAGCTCCCCCACTTCCTGTGTTCCCAGAACCGGCGGGGAGCACAGCCGGAGGCACAGCCTTCCAAGCAGCCTCGGGGAGGGCTCAGGCTGCCTGTGACCCTGGGCAGGCCCCAGCCCTGCCACACCTGTTCCCCCAACCACCCTCAGGGACACGTCTCCCCTCCCCTGGGACCCAAGAACCAGCCTCCACCCCCACCCTCACCCCTACACCCCGCCAGCGCCTTCCCTCCTCCGGTCCCAGAACTTCCAGAGAGGAGTTTGCAGAACCTGCGTGGCCCCGGGCTGCACTCCCCTGTCACAGAGGCTGGTGCCCAGCGAGGAGCCGGGCCAGGGGGCAGTGCAGGGAGCGGGAGGGGGTGGGTGCTAACACTCCAGGCTGTCAGCAGGCCCTCCAGCTCCCACCTGTAACACAGGCCCCGGGCCTGAGAGCTTCACCCAGCTGTTAGGACAGAGGCTAACTGGCCTAAAGCGCCATCCGCCTGGCTCTGTGGAGGCGCCCAGGACATAGGCATGGCCACCTACCTGAGGCCATGGCACAGGTAGGGCACAGGCTCTGGCCAGAGCTGGGTGCCTGTCCCCACAGGAGCCCCAGGGTGGAGGGTGGGAGACAGACGGGGGGCTTTTGGGCCCAGTGTGCCCCTGTGGCTTGGCTTCATCTCACCACGGGTGACAGGCCTGCTGGACTGCGGGCCCAGCCTAGGGCTTGGGGGTTGGGGGGTGAGGGGACCCTTCTGATTAAGTGGATTAAGCAGGCCCGTCCGCCCTCCCGCCCTCCCCTCTCTCTCCCTCCCCCGTGGAATCAGGGGCACAAGCCCTCGTTTCAAGGCACACATTTGCCATTTGCTCATGTAAAGCCATTCCGTGGACAGTAACTATACTCTCTATTTTTGTGAACTAATTTTTCATGAGCACGGTGCCCCGCCTCCCCCCAGTGCAGGGACAGAGCAGTGACTCCTCCACTCCCAGCCACACACCCAGCAACCTCTGCCCAGACCTGTTCCTCAGACTCTCTCTTCTCTTTAAAAAAAATAAAAAATAAAAAAATAAAAAATAAAAAAAATTATTTTTAAATATGTTTTTATTGAGTTTTTGGAGAGAGAGAAGAAGGGAGACAGAGAGAGAAACATTGGTGAGAAGGGAACACCATCCATTGGCTGCCTTCTGTGGGACCCCCGCCGGGAATTGAACCAGTGACCTCTTGGTTCCTGGGTTGATGCTCAACCACTAAGCCACACAGGCCGGGCTCAGCCCTCCCTTCTCTAAGAGTCCTGTCGCATGTACATTTAGGCCGCACAACCTTCAGGAGTGCAGTGGGAAGGATCCCCGAGTGTGGCCTCGGACTGCTCTGTCCACTCAGCCTTCCGTTCCTGAGAAGCGTCGGCGTTCCGGGCACGGGCTCGGTCCCATCCTCTGGCCCGTCCTGTCTTGCTGGTGGGAACTGCTGCTCTCCATCCAGCACCAGACGAGAGGCCCACAGCCGGTTTCCTAATTCCCACAAGCTGATGGGTGGAACGGCTCTCTGCACAGGGCTGAGGCTGGCCATCTTTCCTGCAAAATGCCCTCGTGACGGGGCCTGTTGTCCACCGGCTGTCGACCTTTTCCTCTGGTGTGTAGGGGTTCTTGACTTTCTCAGTGCTGGTCCTGCTGCCCGAAATGCTGCCAACCCTCTCCCCAGGGTGCCCAGTACATTTCTTCAAGGTGGTTGTGACGGACACGTTCTTGGCAAACTCCCAGAGGTGCCCCTCCTCCCATCTTGTTGAAACTCACTCTCCCAGAGCCCGAGAGGAGCGGGGCGGCCCTTCTCCTGTGCCCGCAGCGTGGTGGCCTTGCCTCGGGCAGAGGGCCCCGAGGAGGGTCCCCGGCCCCGCTGCTGACCTCGGGACAGAGGAGCTCCAGCGCCCCTCCCGCCTGGTGACAACTACATCCTGGAAAGGACCCTTTTGGGGGACATCTCACAAAGGGGAAGGGGCCTCACGGGACCCCAAAACAAATCCAACAAGTGTGAGCTGGGCCCCAAATATCCAGAGTTTCCCTGGGTGGCCCGAGCTGGCCAGGAGTACCCAGGTCAGGGCCAGTGTGCACCAAAGCCCGAGGGTCAGCGGGACAGGGGTGTGCTGGGCCCGGGCCAGAGCTGACCAGGCCACAGTGCCCCCAAGGCCAGCTGGCCAAGGCGGACCGGGCCTGGTCTCAGCCCTGGACCTGCCTCGGACGTCAAAGCTGCCAGGAGGTAAGAGACAGCCCCACCCTGTGCCCACAGGAAGACACAAGCCCAGTAGCAAGCGAGCAGACCAACCCGGGTGACGCCTTGAGCCCAGCCCCTGGCACAGCCTGAGTCAGCATGGGCACAGCTGATAAAGCAGGCAGGGCAGGGCAGGGCAGGGCACCGGCTTGGGGACTCCCGCCTGCTGGACAGAGGAATTCGGTACTGCAGCCCTCGCTTGGCTCATGGATGGGAATGAGGAATGGCCACATCGTGGCAGGCGTGCACACTTGTACACATGTGAACAGCAAATGTAACTGCAGGAGAGGGTGTCTAGAGATGCTGCTACCAACAGCCCATGGCTGGCCCCACCCTGGCTCACCCAGCGCGTGGAACGGAAGGTGCCAGGAGCTGAGGCAGGCCCGCACAGAGCCTGATGCCCGGGGTCAGGAGGCGTGGCCACTCGACACTCAGACTGTGCCCATTCTTGACCAATACGTGGTGCTCGGGCTCCAGGATGCCTGCCCTCATGGAGCACAGCATCTAGGGTGCCAGCGGGCCGCACCCACAGCCCTGCCCGCAGGTTATGGTGCTCGTCTGGGTCATGCTGAGCCGAGACTCAGCGTCCACACCTGGTCTCCTCTCTGGACTCGGGGTCTTGGGACACGTCTCTGAGCCTCAGTCTCCCCACCCAGGAACCCAGGTTCATATCAGCTACACCTCAAACACAGGGGCGAGATAAATGGGAAACAGAGACAAAGACACTGGTCAAGTAGTGCCCGGCCCTGAGCGCCAGGAAACGCCTATCATCTTGTAACCGAAAACCAAGGGGTCTGCGCTGCCTGTCACTACTTGAGCCAAATGAGCAGAGACAGGGCTGAAGCATACAGGAGTGTTTATTCCAATCCTGCCGGAAGCATGGAGAGCAGCAGGCCGTCCACAAAACCTGCTCGGCAGCCCCCGTAAGCCAGCTGGGTGCATAGGGTAGGACAAGGGTTACAGGGGGAAGTAGGGGTTACAGGAATGGGGAAGTAGGCTATGCAGGCTGGGGTGGGACTCACTGTTTGGGCAACATGTTAATCTTTCCATAATAACAGGCAGCTCTGGAATGAGAATGGACTACATTCGAAGGTTGACTCCCAGGTACCGAAGGTACACAACTCCCAGCCAGATCAGAATGTCCTTTCTTTAACCAACACCAGGCACTCGTGGTTAACAGAGCATGGTTAATATTTCCCCGCTAGTCTGTTTGCCCCTAACAATCTGGGCTTTGTTGTGTCCCCCAAATCTGTATGTTGAAGCCCCAGCAACTCAGAGTGTGGCTATCTGTGGAGACAGGGCCTTTACCGAGGGGACTGAGTGAAAATGAGGCCACTGGTGTGGGCCCTCGTCCACCCTGATGCGTGTCCTTTGAGAGATTAGGACACAGACACACAGGGACGACCTCGTAAGGACACAGGGAGAAGAGACCCCGCCACACGCCAAGGAGGGAGGCCTCAGGAGAAGCCGGCCCCATCCGCACCTTGGCCTCAGGCTTCCCGTCTCCAGGACTAGGAGGCAGTAGTGTTGGTTCTTAGAGCCGCTCGATCCGTGGAGGAGTCTCAGGAGCGCCCCAGTGGTCTTTTCTTCAGCAAAGACGTCTCCACGGCTGATCCTCCGGCTCCCGGAGGACCACCGCCCTCAGAAGCAGCTGGAGCAGCCCCAGGCGGGCTTCTTGGGGAGGGAGCTGAATGCCCTCAGACAGGGTGGGGGTGGGGGTGGGGGCCATCCACAGAGGAGATCTGGCCTTTCCCAGGAAACCGCAGGTTGAGAGCAGCATGTGCTCCTGCGCAAGCTCACATGTGCACATTCACTCACATGCATGTCACATAGTGTTACACGCAATTCACCAGATGCTTTTGAAAAAATAGATCAAGCCAAAATGACAGTGATGGGGGAGGAGGGGCCTCTGGCTGCTCTCAGGGTGCTGTGATGTTGGGAGGTGGGCACAGCCCATCAGAGCCGCAGGGAGGGGCTCCCCTTGTCCTCACCGGGGCTCAAGGTGCCCTCCTGGGCCAACTGACGGCTGATCCCAAACCACAGTGCTCGAGGAGGTAAAGGGAAGAAAACTGAGTCTTAGGAATCCGTCTCCACACAGGGCAGCAGCCCTGAGCCACCAGCTGGTGTGTCAAGCACTGGGGCTGGCAGGGCCCGGCCCCCAAGGGTGGTCCCCAGCTCTCCGTGCTCACCAGGCGTCCCCTCCACCCTCAGGCTCGGTCCCCTTCCATGGAGGCCAAACATCACCGTGTCACTGCTGAGTTACAAAAACACGAATTCACAGGATAAAAGGGCAGATGGTCCCAGGCCTCTGGGCCTGGCCCGGGTCCAGGTAGATGGCGCTGAGAAGCTGGGGCTCTGCGCCCCCATCACACCCCTCCCTGGCTTCACTCACCTGAGACCAGAGGAGCCACCAGGAATGCGACTGCCCCGGGGCTTTGCCTCCCAGCTGCCTCTGCACCCTGGGCCCGGCCCACAGCCTCTCCTGACAGCACAGATGCAGGACTCCACTGAGTGGTTGCCGTGGCAACCATTCTTGACTCATTTCCTCTTTCGCAGCCCCTCTCGGAACTCAGTGATTAAACACTCCCACCCCTGCCGCAGGGCTGATGCATGTCCAGTGTTTGGATTGGCTGCCCTGTCACGCCTCCCAGGCTTAGGACACGTGTGGCTCTGGTGGAGCATGTGGGTAGCTGGTGAGAAACCTGAGGGGTGCGGGAGGCCTATTTGCGTCTGCTCTCTCTTCTTTCCCACCCCACACCCAGGAAGGGCCCTCCCTCCACCCACCTTGGGGCCGCGTCCCATCTCATTTCCTAGCAAAGCCCCTGGTCACCTGACAACCATCTTCTGTGTGCCCCAGAGGAGACCCCTAGGAGGGTTCGACTGGGGTTTGCACAGAAACCATGTGCAAGGTTGTGAGGCAGTCCTAGCAGGAGAAGGGAGGGGGGCGGAGGCCCCACGTCCCCTTGGTGCACACGTGAGGGCACGCACACACACACAGCAAGTATGGCCAAGCTCAGGCACAGCCGGGCACCCTCCTTCTCACTGACCACCCAGGCACTGAGTCCTGGCCGGCATAACTGGGCACAGAGCTCTGGCCCCAAGTCAGCCAACTGGATCCTCTGGCACTCATGACTTTGCATGAGCTTCTCCGGGTTCCTGCACCGCCCGGGCCTCGGTTTACTTCTTAAACAATAAAGCCCTGGGCTGGCTCAGCATTTCCCAAGTAACAATATGCAGAACAGGAAGTGGGCTGGGGGCTGGGGACGGGCAGGCCTGGGATGTCAAGGTACCCAGTGTCTCACTGGGGCTTCTCAGGGCCCTGGCACAAGCTGAGATCTGAGGGACACAGATTGAGCTCCAGGGTCCAGGCCTCTGGTTTGCACATCAGCCAACGCCGAGGTCGCTCATGCTCGCAGACCACATTCGGGAGACGTGGTGGTGGGAGGCACCAACCCCACCGCACTGCGGGCTGTGGTTCTGAGCTGGGCCCCACGCAGTGCCGGCGGGGCCTCGGGTGGCTTACACGTGACTGGAAAACAAATCAAGGTCTCAGGAAGGAGGCAGGAAGAGCCGCTTGAAAAGGAAAGCTTGTCTTCCACGGGCCTTCTTCTTTTAACCTTCACCTGAATATATGCATTTATTGATTGGAGAGAGGGTAGTGGGGGAAGAGATGTCCATAGAGAAACGTCCACAGGCTGCCCTCCGCATCTCCCCGACCAGGGATCAAGCCCATGACCTAGGTGTGTGCCCTGACTGGGATTCGACCCCATAACCTTTTAGTGTCAGGGTGACACTCCAACCGACCATGGGCCTGGGGCTTCCAGAACAGGCCTCCTTAGCAGCCTCCTACAATGGCCGGGAGAGGCGGGGCCAGGGTCGGCCTTCCATGGGGGATGCTCTGCCATTCGCACTCTGCCTTCTAGAAGGCTCACCCATGGTTGCAAAATACAGGGGCAGCAAATGTGAGGTCCCACAGCAGAGAGGAGCCGGGGCAGGTGTGGTGGCTCGTCTGGGCCACTCGGACTCGTCAGCAGTGGGCCTTCCTCCCTCAGCTCCTAGCCCTGCCCCCGCTGTGGCCTAGATAGGCCAGACTAGAGGGGCTGACGGGCAGCGTTTCTGGACGGCATGGGCCCCGCGATGCAGTGATCTGCCCGTTATTTACTGTGCGGATGTGTGCCAGGCACTGTTCTAGGCCAGGACTGTCCTGGGCCAGGACCACACAAGTCAGGCCCCCAGGCGGCCTCCCTCAGCCTCCTCAGGCCCGGAGGCTCTGCGGGGCCAGGCAGATCTGCCCCAGAGAATTGAGACGGGGGTCAGGATGTGAGCCCGAAATGTGGCGAGAGCCCTTCACTGCCAGCTCAGAATGGCTCTGTAATCCCAGATGGAACCCAGATGCCAGGACTAAGTACATACATGGTTATGCACACACTCAGGCTTCCTAATGGTTTCCCAAGAAGGGATCTAGCTTGCAGGAAGATTCTAGAAACCAGCTTTCTAGGAAGAGCAGGCCTTGGTGACTTTTGTCTGGTGCATGGCAGCATGACCCGGTGTGTGGTGAGGGCCCACGTCCTGGTTCACGCGGCCACATCCCTCTTGCTGTGTCCCCACATGGGAGAGAAAGAGACCATTGCTGCCTTGTCTCTTCCTATGAGGCCACTACCGCCCTCATGACCTCTCACCTCCCACAGGCCCCGCCTCCCCACACACAGAGTCCAGAGCGGCAACTAAGGCTCAGAGCCCTGGGGATCCTCTGAGGAGAATGCACCCAGCATCTTTTGCCCAGGCCGGAAGTAGGGAGCATGTGCCATGCCAGGCGAGTGCTGGCCAGGCAGGCCTGGCAACCACTGCCCTATCGAGGAGCCTGGAAGAGGGAGAACAGGCCTCAGCTGGGGGCAGTAGTAACTGAAGTGGATGAGCCAGCTCCAGGGTCAGACCCTTGCCTCACAAGAGAGAGCTGCTCGGGTCACATGGAGAAAGGCTCTGGGCTATAAAGCTCTCAGGTGCCAAGCTAGAGACTGCGAAACCCCAGCTAGCCTTTCACCTAACTGGCACCCTCTAGAAAACCGAGGGGCAGATGGTGGAGGTATCAGAGGGAGGGACCTGTGAGATGCTGGGCAGCCATGGAGAGCTGAGTGAATCTCAGCCGAGTCCATACCACCAGGCGCGGGTCAAAGGCCAGCAGTATGGCCAGGAGTAGAGGGGGCCAGGCAGCCCCATCCAGCCTCCTCAGGGCCCTTGCATCAGGACAGGCTTACTCTGGCAGCATCACCTGCCCCCAGCGTGCCCTGTCTGCAGGTCACCTGGGCCCCTGGCTGGAGTCCCCATTCCCTCTTCTCGTGTGCTTGGGGCATGCTAAGAAAATGCAGACAGGTTTCATTTTACCTTTATTTATTATAAATATATTATTGATTTCAGAGAGGAAGGGAGAGAGAGAGAAACATCAGTGATAAGAGAGAATCATTGATCAGCTGCCTCCTGCACGTCCACCATTGGGGACTGAGCCGGCAACCCGGGCATGCGCCCTGACTGAGAATGGAACTGTGACCTCCTGGTTCATAGGTCGATGCCCAACCACTGAGCCACATCAGCCGGGCAGCAGACCGGTTTTAGCGGGATCCTAGACTAAATGCAATCAGGGAGAACATTTAAACTGGAGCAGAACCAGGGGACCTGCTCCAAAGCCAGAGTGAAAATGGATTCAGATGGACCTCCTGCCCATCTGTCACACGTGAGTGGCTAAGAATGAAAATTGTCATGTCACGGGATGGAGGAGGGCCCATGGAGGCCGGTTACTGTGGGCACAGGCCCTCCTCTTCTGAGATGGAAGACCAACCCAGAACCCCACTCTTCATGGGTTTGCTCCCTGCTCTTCATGGGTTTGCTCCAGATGGGGCTCTGGGAACAGGGGACAGCCTGGTGAGCTGTGGGGCCCCGGCCTGGCCAGCCAGCAGCCCTCGGGAGCCACGAGAAGTGCCCTGTTCAGAGACTGTGATAGGTCATTTAATTGATCCCTGAGCCCCAAAGACAGGACATGTAGATCTGCAAAGAACAGAAACGAGCTGAACCTGGGTTCGCCTGCTTTTCTCGGTGTGCACATTCTTTAGCGCCGGGGGCCCGGAAGCACGGAGGGGGCCCCTTCACCCACCGGGCGCTGGGCCAGGCCCTCCCCGGGCACAGACAAAGGCTGCCTCTCGAGGCTGCCTCAAAGCGCAGCCCAGCCCAGTGTTCCAGAGGCCTTGGAACAGAGGAAGCGTGTGCTGAGTAGGGCAGGGGTTGCAAATGACAGGGAAGAGAAGCCACCCGCTGCTTCAAGTGCCCATTGTGCAAGCGCCAGCGGCCCAGCGGCCTGGGGATTAATATCGGAGCAGCCGGCTCTTGGCCCAGAGTCAGCGTGACTAATTGGGGGACAAACAGGAAGGCTGTTCACCTGCCCAGAGCTCCGTCAGGGTTTCCTATGGAGAGCATCAGCAGCCCAGAGTACAAGCAGTTTTGTTCCTTGCTTTGAGGCTCTCATGCCAATGACGTCAGCAGGGCCTGAGGCAGAGTCCGATCTGGACGGAGCAGGGGAGGAAGCTGGTCAGCAGGCATCTGAGACTCTAAGGCAGGGAGCTCTCGTCCCTACGCCAGGCCTCCGTCCGGGACCAAAGCTATTCATTTCCCTTGTGACTCCTGCTCCTCTGACCTTAAGATAGGGCTTTTCTCCTGGCAACTTCCAGGAATGAGACTTCCCTTCCAGCACAGCAGAGAAAACAAGATTAAGGAGAGGGAGTTTCTGGTGCGTCCTGCAGGGCTCAGAGAGGGCCTCCGTCACCTGCCACAGCCCCCTCAGGCCTGAGCACAGTACGCTTGGCACAGCCAGAAACAGTTGACCAGATATACATCCCAGTAATGGCATAAAGGCTTTCAGTGTCAACTGAAGGGCAGAGCACCCCCCCTGGGCCTACTGGGTGTCCCACAGGCCCTACCAGGAGCAGACAAACCCCAGGCTGTCCAACATGGGGACACAGTGAAGGGACAGGAGGAGAAACATCCACTCTGAACTCTGTCCATCCCCCTCAGCAGAGGGCCCTGTCTGCTCTGAAAAATGTTACTACGGGCTTCTGTAGCTCTGCACTGGAAATGCGTGGCCAGGGTATCAGCTAGAAAATAACCTTCCTGTTGTGACCACGCAGGACCAGGTGATGAAGGGCCAGCCCCACGTGAGGTCTCGGTGACCAGGCCTCTCTCTGCACTGTCTGCCCGAGAACATGGCAGAGGTCTCTCCCTGGAGGACGTCTCCCAGGGCGTTGCTGCCTCAAGTCTTTTATTCTTCCATGTGCTTCCTTCTATTCCTGAAAGAAATCTACATGGGAAGGAGGCTTGTGTTATTTGTGGCTAAATTCCCACCAAGATTTCATGGCTTGGAGAACAGACATAGCAGGGTAACCTGGCTAGACTAAGGGAAGTGTGGCAGAGCCCACACGCAGGCACACAGGTGCACATATGCTCACACAGGCACGTGCATGCTCACATATACTCAGAGCAGATAAGATCTGTGGCTGGATCTACTAACTGACCTGCCAGGGACATCATTTCAAAGACCTGCACTATGTCCACATCTGATTCAAGCAGAACGTGCTTAGGGGTGGGGGAGGGTTGTGGGGACCCTGTAGTGTGTATATGTGGGGAAGGAGGGAAAGAGGGGGGCAGCTCGGCAGCAAGAGAAGCCACAGGCCAGTGGCAGCTATGGCTTCGGTGAAGGTGCTCTGGCCATCAGGGACACAGGTCCTAGTCCAGAGGACAAAAGCCAGTGCAAGGACACCAAGAGCCCAGGGCCTCACCACCAGGCAGGTCAGTCGGCACCTGGGAAAGGCCTTTCCCTCCACTCCCAGGAGGGAGTGCCAGGGCCCTGGGGGAGTCAACATGGGTGAGAAGTGAGGTAGGTGGGAGAGAATCAAGGGAGTGCTGGGCCATCCAAGGGGTGAGGGGGCTCCAGGAGCTGCCTAGGCGCTGGTGTCTCTTCCATCCAAGGGAGCCACCAGGGAGGGCTCCCCCAGAAGCAGGTAGTGCATGCTCCCCCAGGATCCTCCAGGGCACCCTCCTGAAGACCAGGAGGATATCAGCCTGAACAGTTCCACGTGGCCATGCCCACAGACAGAGCACGCCGCCCAGGCTGCAGCAGGCAGGACCACAGCTCAGCTGGGCCAGAAAGGCCTCAGCCTCCCCAGAGCCCAGCCAGAACCAAGCCAGAACCACCTCTGGCCAACGGATCTGGGCCAGCACCTACTCCTGTCCCCATAGCCAGGAGACACAAGGAGGCAAGACGCTCAACCCAACATGAGAAACAGCCTCCTCCTCCTCTCATCCCTGAGGAAGTGTGCTCAAATGCCAAAGTGTAGCACCAAGACGCTGGAAAACGCACTTCCCTGGCGGGTGGGGGAGAACACTGATTCATCAGGAAGTGATCAATGTGCCAAGTGCGAAGTACAGAGGCAGCAAGCGTGCCCTGTGTTTCATAGGCTGCCCTTCCCCTCAGAGCAACTGTGAGGCTTGAGGCCAGCTTCAGGTGTGTGTAAAGGGGTGGGGGGAAGTGGGGTTCACTGTGAATTCCATGACAACTCAGGGACTTGCTCCACTCTGCCTTTGCGTGGCAGCCCCCAAGCTTCAGCTGTCCTACATTTCTCCTCGGCTAGCATTTAAGGAACGCACATTCCTGCAGGGGGTCTCCTGGGAGCACCTCTCCCTCTGCCCTGCCCTGGAGCCAGGGGCGAAGCCAGCTATCTCCAGTCCTGACAGGCCCGGAGCTTGCTTTCTGCCCTACAGCGGGTAAGAAAATTTGTCTGCTCCTGGCTACACTTATCTTTGGGATCTTAAAGAAATAATTGTTCTAGGCAAAGGTAAGACAGGGCGTAGTGACCCTGTCAACAATTAGCTCTCTGAGACAGGAGTAATGTTAATTTTGCAAATTTACCTGCAGATACTGAACATATCTTTTAAACATCAACTTTTTAAAAAATATATTTTATTGATTTTTTTTACAGAGAGGAAGGGAAAGGGATAGTTAGAAATGTCGATGAGAAATATTGACCAGCTGCCTCTTGCACACCCCCCACTGAGGATGTTCCTGTAACCAAGGTACATGCCCTTGACCAGAATAGAACCTGGGATCCTTCAGTCCACAGGCCGACACTCTATCCACTGAGCCAAACCAGCCAGGGCAACATTTTTCATATTAATGACTAATCTACATCTCCCTTACTTTTCTAAGTGTTATCATGTGATCAGACGGCCACGGGAGCCTGTCATGACCAGCACATGCCTAAATATCACGTGGAGTGGGCAGAGGGTTAAATGGTGGATGTCTGGCCACTGTCCTCCGCCTCCTCTCCCTCTATGATCCCATAGACATGCTGGTGGCACCCAGGGCATGCTGGCCAGGGGAATTTAAAACACTAGTCACCAGAACTGTGAAGGCCCAAAGCAGGACCAGACCCTCGTCTGGAGAAGCCCGAGGTGAGGGTGGACACACACCCAGTGATGTCACAATGTGATTAAGAGATATTAAATAGGGACACGGGTTCAAATTGCAGCTCTGCCACTCAGGTGGGCAGCTTAACACCATCCCCTCACCTGCAGAAAATGGCTGTGAGGACGGAACTGGTGCAAATCAGATACAGGCTCTGACCCCCATCAGGACACTAAACGTTTCCTGTTCAGCTACAGGGCTGACATCAGTGTGGGAGACCTTCTAAGGTCACAGGAATCACGACAGTACTACTACATGCTTTTCCTGCCAGAGTGCTTGGCTGTGTGCCTAGCACTGCACAAGGCCATACGAATTCAACAAACGTGATGCTCACATCTAGGGCAAGGAATCCTTACCCCAGCAATTGCACAGGACATGGCCCATGTGCATAAGGGCATTTTTGTGTAGAGAAGTTTATCAGGTTGTCCAAGCACTCCATGACTGCATGACAGCTAAGAACCACTGTTCTCAGGGTCTGAATCAAGCAAAAAACAAGGGGATTTCAAGATCTGTGGAAGCTGCACTTACCTGCTCCCAGTGCCACAGCAAAATCACAGCTAAAATATAGAGCAACCAACCTGAATAACCAACTAAAGGCTAGCTCTACTGGTATATTATAACCAAGGATTTACTAGGTGTACCAGTTAATAACGGCAGATTTTATAATCAAAGAAAACACAATAATTTCAAGAGAAACATCAAAAGTGCTTTATTCAAAGTAATGTCCATCGCTAGCTACACGTTTCCCCCATCTTTCAGGTAACTTGTGGATACCGTCCCAATAGAACTTTTCTTGTTTTTGAGGCAAACCATTCAGAGACCCAATTTTCCATTTCTTCGTACGTTTTGAAGTGATACTCAGAAAGTACGTGGGCATCAATTAGAACAAGTGGTAATCTGAAGGAGCAAGGTCTGGCGAATACAGCGGGTGGATTAATACTTCCCAGGCAAGATCTTTTAATGTATCTTTAACTGGTTTTGAAGTGTGTGATGGTGCATTATCATAAAGCAAAATTACTTTGCCGTGTCTTTTGGCATGTTCAAAGCATGGTTCAAATTGATTATTTGTTGTTGGTAGTGATCAGTATTAAAGGTTTCACTTGGTTTTAGAAGCTCATAATACACTACACCTTCCTGATCCCACCAAACGCAGAGCAGTGTCTTCTTTATGAAGTGCTTTGGCCTTGCAGTTGATGTTGATGATTGGCCTGGATCAACCCATGGTTTTGTGCATTTGGGATTCTCAAAAAAAATTCACTTATCATCGCCAGTCAAAATTCGATAAAAAAAAAAAAAAAAGACTTTTGTGCAGTTGAAGCAACATTTTACTGATGACTTTTGGTTTTCCATTTGTCTTTCATTCAGTTGACGTGGCACCCATTTTCCTTCCTTTAAAATATTTCCCATTGCTTGTAAATGATTGGAAATTGTTTGCTGAGCAACACTGAATCTTTCTGCAAGTTGTTTTTGAGTTTGACATGCATCTTCATCCAATAATGCTTGTAATTGTTGGTCTTCAAACTTTTTCAGTTAATCTGGATGTTCTTTGTCTTTCACATCAAAATTGTCATTTTTAAAGTGTTTAAACCAGCTTTCACAAGTATCTTGAGAGGGAGCATGTTCACCATAAGCTTCCCTAAGTACACGATAACTTTTTCTTCAAAATAAATGAATTAAAACTTCTTGCAAATGCTCTTTTGCCACGAAATTCAACATTTTTTAAACATAAAAATATCTATGATGTTAACACCTTCAGCAAATTTGACATATGAAGTTTTGAAGCCTGCTGTCAATACAACAAAATAGCATACATATCAAATTGCATATATATCAACATATATGTAATTCCTTTTATTGGGGGAGGGGGAAATCCACATTATTAACCAATACACCTAGTACAGAAGAAATGACATAAAGACTGGTAAGAAGTTAGTGTCATGGAAAAGGCAGGCCCTAGCTGAAAAGCTGCAGGGATATCTTGGCTGCAAAACTCCCCACCCGCTGCCCCCGAGGAGCATGGGATCTCAGCCCCATGCAGGGATGCCCAGAGCAGGGCAACAGAGACAAGAAGGAAAGCCTGTATAGCACCTAATGCTGAAGATCTGAGGATTCAGTCTGTCTGGGAGAGAAGAGAGTCTGCTAGGGACCCAGAGGCCATCTTCCCAGGGTCGAGCACTCCTATTGTTACAGCACCAGCCTGGGAGTGCATTGTCCCATCCTCCAACTATGGGCAACACCACTCTGCCATGCTTGGCTCCTGCAGGGGAGTCTGCTGGCTGCACCCGGCAGGAACCTTTGAGCTGCTCTTTTTCTGAAGAAGCTTTTGGTGGAGACTCAGGCAGTGAATGAACTGTGTAGCTTTGGAGAGGGGACCATTCTCCCCCGCATTCTGAACCTCCCCCAATCCCCTCCCCTCCCCCACATGTTGAATCACTTGGCCTGCCTTTCCATTCCCTGTGGCCCACCCTGCTGAGTTCAGTCCCTCAGGGGGATCAGAGTGTCCCACAGAGCTGAGACTTTGGAGTAAGTCAGGAGGCTTTTGTTTGAGAATCAGATGGGTGGGTGGTGGGTTGTGTGGCTACACTGTAGGGAAGAGAGCAACTCCTATGTTCCCTGTGAGCTCAACCACGATATTACAAGAAGAGAAAGAATTATCCACGCCCCCCTCCTAGCAGTTTTCTGGCAATACTCCCACCAGAGATTGGATCTGCCCTGAAGTCTCAGCAGCCCGGCCCTGCTGAGCTCAGTTCCCGCCTTTGTTTGGCTGAGAGATGCTTTTCTGTCATGCTGAGGTACCAGCTTGAAAGGGTTGTCAGTTCCAACTCTGAAGTTTGGTTCAACAACAGAGGCATTTTTTTTTTTCTTCTGGGAACAACTTGAAAAGAACAGAACTGTTTGAGATAGAAAACGTTCAAGAAACGAGGTTCGACTGTATGACCCAAAGAAAGAACAAGAGAAATCCCCAGAAAAATAATGAAATGAAATGGAAGCAACCAAGGTACCAGATGCAGTGTTTAAAACAATGGTCATAAGAATACTCAAGAGCCTTAGGAAGAGAATGGATGATCTCAGTGAGAACTTAAAAAAGACACAGAATCCTGGCTGGTGTGCTCAGGTACAGCATTGGCCTCCACACACAGAAGTGGCATAGGTTTGATTCCCGGTCAAGGGCACATACCTAGGTTGCAGGTCCTATCCCTGGCCTAGTTGAGGCATGTGTGGGAGGCAACCAATCAATGTCTCTCTCACATTGATCTTCCTCCCCACCCCCCTTTCATTCTCTCTAAAAATCAATGGAAAAAATATCCTTGGTGAGGATTAACAAAAATATTTTAAAAATATAAAGGACACAGAAACCATAACAAAGAACCAATCAGAAATGAAGACTATCTGAAATGAAGAATATACAAGAAAGAATCAATAGCAAGTTAGATAAATGAAAGGATTTTCAGTAAGAACTCTTGCGATCCTTAGCACTTCTTTCTTAATCTCACCTATCTACTAATTAGCTAAACTACAAACATTCACAGGTTTGGCCCAGTGTCATCTCTCTCTATAGCCACTGATCCCACTTCAGCAGGAAAAAAAAATCCTGCGTGTCTAGAGGCGGCACAAACTAATTACATTAGTTAGCCCCCATTACCTTATCAAACAACCAAAAGGGAAATGATACCATGCTAGAAAAAGTACAAAAACACATCCTCAATTTTATTCACCAATAATCAGGCCCATGCAGCACAGATGGACCAATTTCTGCCTCCATGAATTTTAAATTGCTTTTTACAACTTTTCTCTGGCTCTGATGAGCTAATGTTTCACAATATGCTGGCTCGTGAAATTCAAGCAACTGTGCCTTCCCTTAAGCTCCTTCATTCAGCCTCAGTCATAAGCCTCACGTTGCCTACAAAAATCTACTTAAAAGAAAAATGAAATTATCCTAAAATGCCACACAGTAGAAACTGCTTATAAATGTACTCGCGGCTGCCACAGTAAGGGACACCTGCCTGGGTTTCTGCTCGCACAGGACATGGGAGTCCTCAGCCAGAGTCACGCTGAAGGAGGCAGCACCGGAAGAGAGGCGTGAACGTGTCCCCTGACGTGACCTTAAGGAGTGATAAAGGTGCACTCCACTCTCACACGTGGTGGTGTCTTTGGGAAGTGCAGTGCATCCTCCTTTGTCCTCGCCAGTGCCTAGATGCGGACGAGAAGGGAACCTATGGTGTGGGGCTTCTGTACACACTAGTGTACGTCATCATCTGCATGCTTTCCAATACAGGAGGCCCTTTTCATGGTATTTGTTATATGAAAAAGTGGATTTTATTCTCAGTTTATAAAGGACCCAGAACAACGTAAGGAGAATTTTTCCTACCAATTGTTGTCAGATACAGCTTCCCAATTCAAGTTTGTAATATTTCAGAAAACAATAGTTGGAGCACATCAATGACTCTTCTGACTTTCTTTATTCAAAAATAAAAGAGGCACAAAAATATAGAACTAAAATGTCCAATGGCATTGAACTAGTAAGTCACCAAAAGGTTTAAAGGTAAACTTGCACTTGGGGCATTAGTTATAATTACTAGGGAAAGAATGGATTGGTTTTCAAAGAAATGTATCTCAGGAAATGCTGACCAATGGGACAGGTGTTACTTCAGCTCCCATTTCTGGACGGACCCACAGGCCTCAGAAAGTCCCCTGGGCAGCGGGAGCCCGCTAAGAAGCCAGCATAGCTGGCACGGCTGCTGCGACAGGATGGGTTCTTTCTCGGCTCCCCTTAGCAAGATTAACCCACCACCCACAGTTCCTTCCCTTCCGGGGGGAGGTGTGTGGATACATGTTCATTCACGTCCAACTCCGGTCAAGAATGTCGGGCCATCTAGAACACATGGCCCTCAGTGATGGTTCCAGAACACAACGCTGGCATCTGGGGAAGGAGGAGGGACATGCCTACACATCACACTCCAGAGCTCGAAGGTCTTCCAGGAGCTCCTGGGCCACGGTCTGCAGGCGGGGGTTGCGGCTCTTGGACATGGCCAGGATGCGCTGCAGGGGCAGGGAGCTCCGGAGCTCGGGGGCTGACTTGGAGAAGACTTCTGGTTCCAGAACCACTGACTGGACAAGTCGCAAAACATGAAGACACACCTCTGCGTCTGGATCTAGGGGCAAGAGGTAACACTCTGGTTGAATAAAACTCCTAATCTTGAGGTAGAATCTAACCCTCAAGGGTTCTTGAATTTTCTGAATGACAGATTTGACAGTTTTGAAAACTATGAGCTGAACTTGAAACTGAACCAATTCTTGATGTAAAAATTTAGCTCATAGAGCAGCATGAAAACCTCAATCATCATCTATTTAGTAATATCCCGTCTTCAAATATTACAACCACAGAACTTTAAGATGCTGAAAAATACGAGGGCTTTTCATGTTTATGACAGTAATTCTGTCCACTTGCAAGACTGTTTTCAAAAGTATTACCACATTTTCACTCTGCAACAAATCCCCCAGAAACCACATATGGATGTGGCGTCTGTACAGGACACTGAGTTCCAGAGTCACAGGCCACAGCTTTCACCCTGTATTCCACTTTTCCCGCATGAAGTACAGAACCTAGTAGTCTTGCATATATTGTAGCAACCATTTAAAAAGCTAGACTTAAACAACAGTTCAACACAAAGCCCTACCCTTAACCAGGTGGACCCAGCTCTCCTTATCATTTCTCCCTACCTGGAGCCTTTACTTCTTGATACTGTAATTGGAACCGGGCTCAAAATCAGTACCTCTTTCTTAGCACTGTTCATAAAAAGCCTTTTAATTACATGAATGGAAAGAGTGGACTGAACAAACCTTCGCTGGGACCTGCCACAACACTAAGTTCCACCCAGAGCAATGGTCGGCTAACAGCGGCTTGCAAGCCACATGCGGCTCTTTGGCCCGTTGAGTGTGGCTCTTCCACAAAATACCATGGCCTGGGCGAGTCTATTTTGAAGAAGTGGCATTAGAAGAAGTCAAGTTTTAAAAATTTGGCTCTCAAAAGAAATTTCAGTCGTTGTACTGTTGATATTTGGCTCTGTTGACTAATGTGTTTGACAACCACTGACCCAGAGCTTTCCCTATCAAATCAAAACCCCCAGGGCATTGTGAGGACTGCTGTGCTAGGGAAGGAGAAAAGGGAGCCCTACTGCACCCTGGGCAGGGGCAGGGGCAGGGGCAGGGGCAGGGGCAGGGATGTCCAGTTTCAACTCTAAAAGGTAAAAAGCGCTTGGAAACTGTCACTCACCCATACAACAAGAAAAGAAGAATAAACTGAGAATCAAAGACTTTTCTTCAAATGAGGTTGCAGGGTAATGAC
Source organism: Nyctalus aviator (assembly GCA_036971965.1). Taxonomy (NCBI): domain Eukaryota; kingdom Metazoa; phylum Chordata; class Mammalia; order Chiroptera; family Vespertilionidae; genus Nyctalus; species Nyctalus aviator. Next base: position 6,636,774 of record CM072923.1, read on the forward strand.
AAGCAAACCTAGAGAGTGACAGTCAAGACCAGTATTCCTGGACCACTGGAGCTTAAATTGATAGGAACATGTAAATGATCACTTTGACAAATTGCTGGAAGCTGGGTGTGGAATACCATGATAGTAAGAAACTTCTGGGGGTATGGCAATCTTAAGAGGGGGCCCCACATTCTTGTGGGTTTAATCTCCAAGAACCCCAGAAGGTTCTCACATGGTCTGGCAGAGGGTAATGAAGAGTAATCATTCTGAAATACATCTAGTTTGCTTCCCATGACAAACTTTTTTTTTCCAGGAGAAACTAAAGTCTCTTCACACAACAAGAACTATAGAAACTACAAAAACAAAGGATCAGAGCTGGGAGACTGAAAGCACAGACTCTATCTAAGGAGGAGCTCTTAGGGAAACCCAAAGGAAACAGGGGAAATGCTGAGAACAATAGGAATATGAAGCCCCTGGAGCCTCCATAGAACACAGCCCAACCCCTAGCCAGATTAACATAAAACCGCACATGGAAACCCTATTTACCCACTAAATAATGTCTATCCTTCAACCAAAAATTACAAGGCACACTAAGAGGAAAAAGCACAGTCTAAAGAGACAAACCAGGCAGCAGAACCACACTCAGATAAGACAGAGATTTTGAAATTATCAGACAAGGACTTTAAAATAACTACTAAAGGCCTGGTGCATGAAACTTGTGCAGTTGCGGGGGTGGGGGATCCCTTAGCCCAGCCTGCGCCCTCTAGCAGTACAGGAGCCCTTGGGGGATGTCTGACTGCCAAGTAGGCGGGAGAGGCTCCCACTACCACTGCTGCACTCACCAGCTAAGCAACACTCTCCCTGTGGGAAGCGCACTGACCACTAGGGGGCAGCTGCTGCGTTGAGCATCTTCCCCCTGGTGGGCAGTGTGCTTCATAGTGACCAGTCATTCTGCTATTCAGTCGATTTACATATTAGCCTTTTATTATATAGAATGATTTGGCCTGGCCAGCGTGGCTCAGTGGTTGAGAGTCAACCTACGAACCAGTTCAATTCCTAGTCAGGGCATATGCCCAGGTTGTGGGCTTGATCCCCAGTGTGGGGTGTGCAGGAGGCAGCTGATCAATGATTCTCTCTCATCACTGATGTATGTCTCTCTCTCTCTCTCCCTCTCCCTTCCTCTCTGAAATCAATAAAAATACATTTAAAAATAAAATAACTATAATTAGGATGCTAAGGACTCTGTATTAATCAGCTGCCAAAACAAAATAGCACAGATGAGGTGGCTTTCACAATAGAAATATATTTCCTCACAATTCTGAAGGCTGATAGTTCAAGATCAAGGTGTCAGCAGGGTGGGTTTCCCTAAGGCCTTGTCCTGCAGGTGGCCTTTTCTCTGTCCTCACACAGGCCTGGTGTCTCTCCAATGTCCTAATATCTTCTTGTAAGAACACCTGACAGATTGGATTAGGATCCACTGTAAAGGCATCATTTTAACTCAATTACTTCTTTACAGGACCTAGTTCCAAACACAATTAGAGATACTGGGCAGGTTAGGGCTTTAACATATGAATTTTCAACAATTCGGCCCATTAACAGGCTCTAAAGCAAGAAAAGAACAACAATGTAAACAGAGAGATGGAAACTACAAAAAAAAAAAATCAATTTCAGCTTAAATATTCTCTCTTCAGAGTCATTCCCTTACCACCAATGAAATTACCCTGTCACCCATCACCCTGTCTTAATTCTCTGAATACCAATTATTTTAGGGAGTTATATTCTCTCTTCCCCCACTGAAAAATGTCAGGAAAAGCAAAGACCTTGTCTTTCTTGCCCATTACTCTATCTCCTAGACAATAAATATTTGCTGAATGAATAAGAAGATTGTATTTTATGTGGTCAAAGCTGATGTAATATAAATGAGAAGGAAGTTTCTGAACAAATAAAATAATTAGGCAAGCTGCAGAGACAGCAGTGCAGCCCTTTAAAAAGGGCCAAGTAAAACAAGCCATTGGACGTCATAAATGAGACACATGCAGTCAAGGGTGCAGCCCTACAGGAACAACTTCACGGTGACATCATCATAAGGAAACAGTTCAGTGACCGCACTGGAAGGGAACACAGACTAAGGAAAAGGCCAATGGCTTGTAATATAAGCACCCAACTGTACAGGGGGAGAATAACATGGAACTGAGGCTCATTTGGGCCACAGATTAGCAAATTCTGAGTTTATAATGAAACAATTTATCTTTTAAAACAACCATGGAGAACCTAATTACTTGAGACTGAAAATATCCCATAAATGGCTCAATTTTGGGTTTAGAAATGGGTAAAGCAACTTAACTGAGAAAAGGCATTCACCAACACAGACATGACACAGATGCCAGGATTACCTGACAGGAATTTTCAAGAGCCTCCACAAAAATTCTTCACATGCTAGAAACAGATGAAAAAATAGAAAGTCTCAGCAAAGAAATAGAAGACATAAAGAATAAAATGGAAACATTATAACTGAAAAATACAGTAACTGAAATGAAAGACTTGATGGAAACAGAATGGAGGAGCCAGAGAAAAGAATGAGTGAACTGGAAGATGGTACAACAGAAATTACCCAATCTGAATGACAGGGAAAAACAGAGCCTCTGGGACTATGACAAAGATTGAACACTCATGTCTTTGCAATTCTGGAAAGAGAGAGAAAGTCAACAGGGCTGGAAAATACTCCAAGAAATAATGGCTGAGATTTTACTCTATTTGGCAACAGACACAAACCTACAGATCCAAGAAGCTGAGCAAACGCCAAACAGGATAGACCTTAAGAAATCTGTGCCAAGACACATCACAGCCAAACTTCTGAAAACTAAAGACAAAGTCTTAAAAGCAGCAAGAGAGAAATGACACCTCATTTATGGGAGAAAAACAATTTAATTATACTAGATTTCTCATCAGAAACCATGGAGGTCAGAAGTAAGTGACTCAATATTTTCCAGGTGTTGAAGAAAAAGAATTGTCAACTCAGAATCCTTTACCCAGGAAAAATGTCCTTCAGAAATTAAAGGGAATTCAAAATATTCTCTGTTGAAGAAAAATTAAGAGAAGCTGCTGAAGACCTACTCTAAAAGAATGGCTTGGTCACACAAAAACTCATACAGGAATGTTCATTGACACATTCATCAGTAAACAGCCTGTTGAGAGTGTAGTTCAGCTACTCAGTGGTAATACTGCCTTACCTTCACTTTTGTTTGGCCCAGCGGGGCCCTAAACTAACACTGGCCCTTGTGCAAGACATATTCTAGATAAACAGCCTAGAAAGTCACAAGCAAACATATATCCTGATACAATGACTCCAGAATCCTAAAACCAACAGTCTCCCCTGCCTCCCAGTGGCTTCCCCTATGTGCCCCTTAGGTAAGACCTTTCTGAGGCTTACCCAAACCCCCACTTTTTTTGTTGGAATTGATGAATCCAGTCTTAGTCCAGAAACCTCAAAGCACTAATAAAGACAGACCCTAATAAAGACACAACTGAGCCCCAGGCCCTGCTCCCTGTGTGCACTCTGCCTGACCTCCTGGTGTGGCCCCTCCAGGCATGTAGGGGACCTCCCTCAGGACCTGTGACTAATAAACTCTATTTCAATTCCCCTTGTGCTCTATTGTTGAACCACAGCCCACCATCCAGCAACATGCATTTACCAAGTTTTAACTTGACAGTTTACCCAGTCTAAAAGTGGGAACAACACAAGTGTCTAAGTGATGAATGGATAAACAAAATGCAGCATATCTATACAATGGAATACTATTTAGTAATAAGAAGGATGGATAATCCTTGAATATGTGCTAAATGAAAGCAGCCAAACATAAAAAGCTATATATTATAAAATTTCAATTTTATGAATTGCCCCAAGTAGGTAAATCCATAGAGACAAAAAGCAGATTAATGGTTTCCACAGGCTAGGTGATAAAAATAATGGGGAGTAACAGCTAATGGGTATATACATTTCCATGGTAGTGATGAAAATATTCTTAAATTAGATGGTGGTGATGGTGCACAACTCCATGAATACCCTAAAAAATAATGAATCATGCATTGTAAGTGGTTGAATGTTATAGTATGTGCACAAATCTTATGCACAATTCAAAAAGAGCTGACAGATGTACACATCCATGAAAAAACACAATCCCAACAAGATTGAGAACATTTTGGCACCACAGCCTTCCCTTCCAGCCAGCCCTTACCTACCAGCAACTGAAGTCCTGATTTCCATCACCACAGCTTAGTTTTGCCTATTCTTGAAAAACATACATAGAACCACATATCTTTCCAAAAAGCACTATTTCATTATTAAAGCTCATGCAAATCAAACCAAATAAAATAATATTCTGCTTTTTTAAAAAAAATAAATAAATTTAGTTCCCTCTTGACATTTGGGGGTATTCTCACAGTGTCCTACTAAAAGTGTGGATGGGCGTGGAATCACTGCATCATATACACTGAGTGGCCAGATTATTATGATCTCTGAACGCAGAAAGTACATGAATTTGTACATGGGTGGGGTCCGGCCAGCCTGGCTAGCTTGGCTAGGGGGAGAGGACATGGGTGGTTGGCCGGCCTGCCTGCTGGTCAAACTCCTGGTCTAGGGGACATTTTTATTATATAGGATGTACACTGAGTGGCCAGATTATTATGCATTCAGAAATCATAATAATCTGGCCACTCAGTGTATATCTCTCCCAAACAGTAAGTAGACAGATTTCTTTGTGAATGTCTTTATTAGATTTAGTCATTTGGGAGTGAGGAGATGTGAGGGGAAGAGAAGCCATGCTAACAAGGCACCAACAATTATAAACCAGTAGTGCAATTTTAACAAGCTGATCAAAGAACTTCTCTGGGTGACATCCTCCTCATCTCTGCACTCTCAGTGACTGGTGTCTCGCCCATCACCCCTCACACCCCTTCCTATTCTCCAGACACACACTCATCACCACCGGCTTAGCTCTGTGGATCCCAAACTGGGCTCTTAGACATGATTCCCTAGATGGTGACAGGTGCTTCCGTCTACCCCACACCACCCCCTCTGGGGAGGGGAACACAGGACAGGGGAAAAGGCACTCGGGAATTAAGCTGTGGCTAACTAAGCAGACAAGGAGATGGCACTGTGATAGCTCTTGTCACAGGCACTGACTCCACATGCCACATTTCTCAAATAGGCACTCACACTGACACAAAGAAAACCTGACAAATCTCAGGATCTCCTGACAGCTGACCTGGTTCCCTAAGGCACAGTTCAGACACATTCTCACACAGGCTCACAGGGCTTTTCTGTTCTCAGTCACACTTAAAATTAAAACCAGGGGTCTAACTTTTCTTATCAAGGTAACTATCCTTGTTTTCTAAATTCCTGCATTAAATGCATAAACTGAAATATGAAATGAGCTGTGAGTTCATTTCCATGACAGTCTTACAGGGGTGAAGTATGTAACCTGAAATCTCCCCACCGTCACTTTAGCAAAGCCAACCTTTGTTTTCTCATGTGTAGACTGAATCCTTAGTATCTACATGGTTTCTGTAGACTGAATAAGGAGACAAATCAAAGTGTCTATCGAGACACTGTGCACATAGCTGCATTCCATAAATAGCATTTCCAAACTACACAGGACAAACCTTCACCCCCACTCTCCACTGGCAGCCCATTCTCACCACATAGGCTTCTGCTGCTCTTCCAACAGAGCAGCGCCACCCCCACCTCGGAACTCTCCCACTGCCCATCCCCTGGGGAACATCTTCCCCAGAAACCCTGGAGCCAATGTCCCACTGCCTTTAGGTCTTTGTGTGGAAGTCAGCTGCTCAGTAGCCTTCTGTGGACATCTTAAAATAAAAAACAAGAGCAAACACTGCCTCCTATTCCCCTTCCCTGCCTTTTCTTCTTAGTAGCATTAAGGATCATCAAACACTCTGTTTGTTTTGCTTATTTATTTTCTCTGCTGTCTCTCTTCACTCACCAGCTCTATGAAGGTAAGGGCTTGAAACTGTTTGGCTCGCTGCTGTATCCCCCGTGCCAGGAACACTGCCAGCACATAGTAGGGGCAAGTCATAAAGATCTTTTGAGTGAATTAATAGTGTCCAGTGGCAGAGAACAAAGGAACTACAGAATTCAAAAGAAGAAAACACTGCTGCTAGGAGTAAATCTAGTGAAAGATATTCAAGATCTCTATGCAATATACTATTGAAAGAACTAATATACTATTGAAAACAATATACTATTGTAAGATCTAATCAGTGAGTACATTGTCATGTCAGGTACTAAAGTCTCAACACTGTAAAGATTTCAGTTTTTGAAATTAATCTACAGATGCAATTTCAATCAAAATCAAAACAGCTTCCTTTGTGGAGCTTTACGTACAGATTCTAAAAATTACATGGAGAGGAGCCAACAATAGCAAAGGCATCCTTGAAGAAAAGTAAGATAAGAGGAAGTGCCTGCACGTACCAGAGGCGGTGTGGTAATGCACAGTGATGGGCTGGAATGGAGAGCCCAGCACGTGAGGAACGCTATTAAAGGACAAAGGCCACTCTGAGGAGCCGCGGGGGAAGAACAATCCTGCCAATAAATGTGCTGGCCTTTTTTGTGCTGACAGCTGACCTGGCTTTAAGCAGTACAGTTTAAACTGTACAGATTTCCAGCTATCCATATGGAAAGAAAATTTAACTTGATCCCTACCACACAGCATACCACATGTCAGGGAGATATGGCAACTCAATGCGAAAAGCACAAAGAGAAGGCTCCCAGATGACAGAGAACTTCTTACTTACCAAAAGACACCACTAAGAGAAAGAAAGCAAGACACTGAGTGGTAAAATGTATGTGCAACTTTTACAAAACCAACTGAGATTCTGTTCCAGAATGTAAAAATTAATAAGACAGACAACCTAATGGAAAAGAGTAGGAGAGTAGAATAGGACTTGACAAAAGAGGGTATCCAAAAGGCCAAATATACACAGAGCTAATCAGAAAAATAACGTTAAACCACAATGAGGTAACATCCACCCCAGCCGAATGGCTGAGGACAGAGGCCTACAACAGCAGGCATTCATGCTGCTGGTAAAATTGATGACTGGTACAACCACTCTGGAAACAGCCCAGCATCAGCTACTAGAGTTTGAAGAGCTGCACTTCCATTGATCCCAAACTTCCATTTCAGATTGGTGCCCCCAAACAGGAAAATATGCATGTTTACCACAGGCAGGTTCCAGAATTTAGGAGAAGCATTATTTGTAAAACAGAAGCAATCCAAATGTGCAAGCGGCCTGGTTGATGTAAAGGATTCCTACCCAGCGGTGAGTCTCAGCTGTGGGTGGGCACGGTACCCTCCAGGGGATATTCTGAATGTCACTTTGGTTGTCATACCTGGGGAGTGCTACTGGCACTAGTGAGTAGAGGCCAGGCTGCTGCTTACCAACCTGCAATGCCTGTGACGGCCCCACCACAGAGAATGATGCTGCCTGAATGTGCACCGTGCTGAGACAGCCCGCAGTGCAGCAATGAATGTGTCTACAGGGACTGGCAGTCCGTGAAGAGCCTTGCAAACAAAATGTGAATGGGAAGCCAACACAAAAGCATGATTCCACTTATATAACATTTAAAAAAGGGAAATAGGAAGAAGAAAGAGTGACTAGGAGGGTGCAAAGGGTTTTTTTAGGATGCTGACAATCATCATTTCTGTCTGAGTGGTGTTAAAAATTTTTCCTTTGTGACAATTCTCTCAGCTTCACTTTTATGTTCTCTATATTTTTCTCTAAGAATGTGCACTTATTAATTTTGATAACAGAAGGAAGGGGAAAGAGAAGAAAGGGGAAGGCAGGGCGGGGACAGAAAGAAAAATAACAATTTGCCGAAGTCCTTCCAGAGAAGCCCTTCCCACCTCTCTGGGCCAACAGACCTCCTATTGTCCCCCAAACCTGACAGACTGGCATGGGGGTCAGCCCTCCCAGCCCACCCACTGGGGTCCCTGCTGACATCTCTTCTCCTGGATCCCTCCCTCGCTCTATCGGGAGCCCCCTTGGAAGGTTCAGGGTCCAGCACCACCACTTGATCCCTGGTGGCAAGAGTGGTGGCCTCACAGGGCTGGTGAAGGGATTGTGAGTTAAATGCATGTAACTTGCTAAGGATAAGGCCCAACACAGAGCAACACTGAGAAATGCTAGTTATCATCATCTCATCAAGTACTCTATACTGTCTCAAACTAGTTCATTTAAGTATTGCCTTCTGTGATGGTTGATTTCATGTACTGGGTTAAGTACAGAGCTGGAAAACATCATTTCTGGGTGTGTCTGTGAAGGTGAATCCACAGACTGAGTAATGATCACTCTCACCAGTATGGATGACATCATCCAATCCTTAGAGGCCTGAACAGAAGAAGGCGGAGGAAGTGCAAATTCACTTTCTTTGCTTGAGTGTGATGTCAGCTCCTGCCTCCAGGCATCAGATCTCCTGGTCCCCAGCATTAGACTGGCTTCCCTGCGCCCCCCACCTTACAGAAGTTAGACCTGGAGACTTCTTGGCCTTCATAATCACATGAGCCCATTCCTATTATATCTCCTCTGATGGATGGATGGAGGGATTGGATGGATGGATGGATGGACGGACAGACGGACAAACAGATAGACACACAGATCCTATTGGTTCTATTTCTCTGGAGAATCCTGATTAATATATCTTCTCTGCAAATTTCAAGTTCTTTAACACAGACTACAAGGCAGTAACTCTCAGAGACCCAGATCCAGAGCCTGCACTCCTAATGTTCAATCTTTGCAGACTGGTTGAAACTGCACCTGCGTCACAGGGAGTCCCACTGTACACAATGTGCATCTGGTTTCCAGGCAGGCAGGAGGGCTGCTGTTCACATCCGGCAGCAGGAACCTCTGCTCTGGGCTGGGGGGAAGAGAGAGGTTTGGCCTTGGGTGACTGTCTATTAGACTAAAGTCTGAGTCTGACCGTGGACAATTCTAGAAATAAATAACACCCAACATTCTTTCAAAATAAGCTACACATCACTGCAGCAGCTCACCCAGCCATGAAATGAAATATTTACTTGTTTTTTTCTTTGTTGCCTGCAGGTCTTTTTCTTTAGTTAAATAAACAGGTGCCTTGCCCTAGCCAGTTTGGCTCAGTGGATGAAGCATCAGCCTGTAGATTAAAGGGTCCTGGGTTCGATTCCAGTCAAGGGTACATGCCCAGGTTGTGGGCTTGATCCCCTGTAGGGTGCATGCAGGAGGCAACTGATTAATGATTCTCTCTCATCCCTCTCCCTTCCTTTCTGAAATCAATAAAAATATGTATTAAAAAAATAGACTCCTTGAACATAAAACTGTAATGTACAAATATCTCTAAGGCCACAGAGTGTCCTCAATTAAAATCTAAGTAATCCAACTCATGTCATGTACACTACTTGTTCCAAGTGACAATCAAGCATTTAGGAAATCTCTTACTTTGCCATGTTTTTTATGAATGTTTTTAGCTATCATTGCCTGTTTCCCAGGCAGCAATTGTTCTTGCCCCTACAACGACATCTGATTATTTCTCTCAGGTTATTACCATACCAACCAGCCCCTATGTATAAATGAAGATGCATGTTACTCCTGACAGAAACAACACAAAGGATTTCTCTGCAATTACTTCCCTATGATAGAGGGAAAATTAGTTGGTTAAAAAAAAATCCCATTAAAATAAGAACAAAATCCATTTTCACAAATCAACCAAAGTTCTAAGTCTCTAACCAGAAGACAGTTACTGAGCCGTAAGCATGAAGACAAATCAGATTCGTGATGTGAGAGCAGTAGTTTGAGTTAATTTAGCATCTAATACAGGACAGTGAGCAAGTACTTCTGAGTGGTCCCTGCAGTGCTCTTGTCACAGGGTGGCACTAGCAGATGGGCTCTGTAGAGTCCAACACTCCATCTCCCTACCGCTCCTCCCCAGTACTCCCAACAGCACCAACCGCTGGCCCCAAAACCTAAGTGCCACCTGGACTTCCCTCTTTCATGTCTTCAAAGTGTACCTTAAATATGAACACCTTGATCATCATCGCTGCTACCATCCTGGTCGCATTGCCACCACCTTCTCAGACTCCTTTTGGCCTCCTCAACAGCAGACTTAATGAGCTTAGTATAGTCCCTCAGCCCAGGGCCTGCCCTGCTCAAAATCTTCTCAGCTGTACACCGGTCCTAAGGGATCAAGGCCCAACTCTTGACTCCTCACCTGCCACTGCTAGCGTCCTCTACAGCCACACTGGCTTTTCCCACTCCTATACCCTCACTGCCCATGGCTGCTGCAGGCCCCTCAGCTGCTTGTCCTTGGCCCATGATGCTCTGCTCGCAGATCTCTGCATGCATGTCCTTCACTGCACTTAAGTCTCCACTCAAATACCTAAAGAACAGACCCTAAAGCGTGGTCACTCTTGAGCCCTCATGCTACTTCACATATCAATCAGAACTGTTGTTCTAAGTTTCTAACCAGGAGACAGTTACTGAGCCATAAGCATGAAGATAAACCAGATCTTTATTTGTATTATGTGATACACGCCATTCTACATGTTCATTGTCAAGTCTCTCCACTTGAATATAAGTTCCACAAGGGAAGGACTCTGTCTTGTTCACTTTCAAACCTCTAGTTCCTAGGGCAGGGCTTAGCGCTCAATGAATACTTGTGACAATGAGCTGCCCAAGTGCACTTAAACTGCAGCACACCCTGCCAATGCAGCAGCCACCTGAGGCACAGGTAAAGCCTCCACAACTACAAAGTGTCTCAGGTAGAGTCTCCTACCACCAAGCGGGGGGAGGGAAGGGTCAGGTAGAACCCACCAATGCCATGAGGGCAGGGATAGAGCCCTCAGCTCAGCAACTGAGTCTGTGCAGGGGATGTCAAAATATAACATCTAGCCTCTAGTCTCTTACCTACTTAGAGATTTGAAAATAAAAAGTTCCAGGCCATTAACAAGCAACAGATCAGAAAGTGCAAATATGAGCCTGTTTGGAATGTTCGCCATGGGGCTCTGAAAAAGGAATGATCAGACTTGGGGACAGGATGTCTGGAAAGGCTCATAGAGAGTGGTTTCAAGTTGGATTCTGAAGGTCTGGGAACAGAATGCATCTAACCTTAGATGACTGGGAGATGGACTGGTGAAACTTTACAGAGTAGTCTATTTTATGTTTCTAATTTTTTCTTTCCAAAATCAAAAAGATATGTTATTACTCCAACTATTACAAATTAAAACTCCCTCATCTTGGCTTCTCACATTAGCTCATCTGTTTCTGAATTACACTCTAGCAACAGATTCCTCACTTGCCTCCTTCCAAAATCACTTCTCAACTTTTCAACACGATACTTTAGACAACAGATCACACACAGAGGGAAGTAGAAAAGGTGTTACTTAGCCCAATGAAGAATTTGCTCCTTTTCTAAAATACACTCATATGGCAGATGGGTCAGCTCTGATGTATATGCAGAGCCTGAATCACAACCAAATCAGTCCCACTTCAACACATGTCAAAATACATTAAAATAAGCAGATGTCAGTAACCGTAACAGAAATACCACTGGCAAACACAGAATCCTCAGGAGGGTGTATCATGTATTAAATGGAAGCAACAAAGAACTTTTACATTTCAAATTAAATGTAGTTTAAGTTATAAATTCAGCATGGCCTGGGAGAAAACACACAAGCTCAGGTGGAGGACCAGGATATGAACACCAAATACAATGCTTCTCATGAACTGGCCTTAACAAGTATGGTGTCCATGTTTTTTCAGGCTTAGTTTCCTTATCATAAGCAGGAAGTACACCAATCTCAGAGCCTCCCAGCACATTAGGTGACACATGTAAGCTTGTGCAGGTAGAGCTGACCCTCAGTAAGTACAGCTATTAGGACTCTGGCTGTTGTGCCACATGGATTATCACGTATCTATAACTTGACAATTTAGGCATCTTATCTGAAAGATCTTTCTAAGATTAACCTTTTGGTTTGGGTTTCCAGAAAGTTTAGTCTATGGGTAATAAATTTTAAGTATGAGAGTTTGTGCCAGCAAACATGTTTTTATTTACTGTGATGGGACATTGTGGGGAGAGGCAAGGAAAGGGTGTAAAGAGGGTGAGGAGCACATGCACAAACTCTAGGTCTCAGCTGAGTATAACAGGATACGGTGTCTCCCCTGAGAGGGCGCAGACAGTATTACTGTAATGGTGGGCACCCTGGTGGCAGATCATGCAATGAAGAAGCTGGTCAGGTTCAAGCATGATGTAAGGTCGCACGCAGAGAGGCAGTGCTGGGGAGGCTGCTGAGGACTGTGCAGAACATGGCCTGTCACTGGAGCCAAGCTCCATGCTAAGAGACTGGGGTGACCCTCAGGCTTCCGGGCTCATCTGCCTCCATGCTCTGCACATCCTTCCCATGCTTTGGGGGCAATCTGTGACAGGTAGTTTGGCTAACTAAGGAGTCAGAAACTAGGAAGAAGGTGCTCTGGATGGGGATGAGAGCAATCACCAACAGTGACCTTCCCGGGGACAAGTACTCCATTACCTCTTGCTCTATAAGCCTCAGTTTCTCTGAGTGAGTGTGACCTGAGGCAGCTTTTCATTATCCAGATCATTCCAGGGTCCTGAACAAGGAAAAAGGCCCAGACCATGAGCCCCTCAGGTCTCTTGACAGACTGCCACAATCAAGCCTTCCACTGGAAATCATCAGTCACTTTACGAACTATTGATGATTCTATTTGGCATTTAAATTTAACAAAAACAATCCACTGACCTCTTATCAGTCAGTTGCCACACACTGGCTGGCTCCTCTGAAGACATCCAGCAAATCTATGAGCTGGGTGTTTACTTTGGGAGCAATGGTTTGCCCACCTTTTTTGAGCTAAAAAATGTATATATTAACATTCTGATAAAAGCTATATCCAACCCCCTCAAAGAGGCCAGAGTTACATTCTGGCTGGGAGGGTGATGCAGCCTCGAGGAGGAAGCTAGCAACCTGCTGGACTAATCTTGCTCTCCCCACTGGGAGATGCCTTCCTTGCCTCCCTCAACCCTCTCGGCACTGCTGGAACATGGCTAAATGGAGCTTCTTTCCTGCTGATGGCAGCTAAGGAGAGCCAGCAAGACCAGCCAGCAGACTCTAGCGCAGACTGACAGAGCCCTGGGCAAGAGCAGCGGGAGGCCTTCCCTCCCCTTCTCACTGCTAATGGACTTCCCACTATGCTTTTAAAAGACCCTGTCCATATTTTCTTTCTGATTTAAGAACTGGAACTAAAAATCTTTGGACCTCTAGGGTTTGGTATTTTTTAGTATTCTTGGTAACAGGCGGTCAGTCAGCTATGAAGGTCAGAACCTCATTCAGACTCATGAGCACCTAGTCATTCTAGAACCTAGAATCTAGGTGCTGCAGTACCATCTCTTCACGCTAAAAATAAAAGCAACTTATTGCAAAGACTTTACATTTCCACAGGTAAGTCATAAATCTGCTTTGAGAGCTACACCTTTCACCTGGTCCTCAGAGTTCCCCCCTCCACCTGGTCCTCACACTCCCCTCCACCTGGTCCTCAGAATCCCCCCTCCACCTGGTCCTCACACTCCCCTCCACCTGGTCCTCAGAATCCCCCCTCCACCTGGTCCTCACACTCCCCTCCACCTGGTCCTCACACTCCCCTCCACCTGGTCCTCAGAATCCCCCCTCCACCTGGTCCTCACACTCCCCTCCACCTGGTCCTCAGAATCCCCCCTCCACCTGGTCCTCACACTCCCCTCCACCTGGTCCTCAGAATCCCCCCTCCACCTGGTCCTCACACTCCCCTCCACCTGGTCCTCAGACTCCCCCCTCCACCTGGTCCTCACACTCCCCTCCACCTGGTCCTCACACTCCCCTCCACCTGGTCCTCACACTCCCCTCCACCTGGTCCTCACACTCCCCCCTCCACCTGGTCCTCACACTCCCCTCCACCTGGTCCTCACACTCCCCTCCACCTGGTCCTCACACTCCCCTCCACCTGGTCCTCACACTCCCCTCCACCTGGTCCTCACACTCCCCTCCACCTGGTCCTCACACTCCCCTCCACCTGGTCCTCACACTCCCCTCCACCTGGTCCTCACACTCCCCTCCACCTGGTCCTCACACTCCCCTCCACCTGGTCCTCACACTCCCCTCCACCTGGTCCTCACACTCCCCCCTCCACCTGGTCCTCACACTCCCCTCCACCTGGTCCTCACACTCCCCTCCACCTGGTCCTCACACTCCCCCCTCCACCTGGTCCTCACACTCCCCTCCACCTGGTCCTCAGACTCCCCTCCACCTGGTCCTCACACTCCCCCCTCCACCTGGTCCTCACACTCCCCCCTCCACCTGGTCCTCACACTCCCCTCCACCTGGTCCTCACACTCCCCTCCACCTGGTCCTCACACTCCCCCCTCCACCTGGTCCTCAGACTCCCCCCTCCACCTGGTCCTCACACTCCCCTCCACCTGGTCCTCAGAATCCCCTCCACCTGGTCCTCACACCCCCCTCCACCTGGTCCTCACACTCCCCTCCACCTGGTCCTCACACTCCCCTCCACCTGGTCCTCACACTCCCCCCTCCACCTGGTCCTCACACTCCCCTCCACCTGGTCCTCACACTCCCCTCCACCTGGTCCTCACACTCCCCTCCACCTGGTCCTCACACTCCCCTCCACCTGGTCCTCACACTCCCCTCCACCTGGTCCTCACACTCCCCTCCACCTGGTCCTCACACTCCCCTCCACCTGGTCCTCAGACTCCCCCCTCCACCTGGCCCTCAGACTCCCTTTTGGAACTCTAAGAAAATGTATCTTTCCTGCTGCAAGACCGGGGAGCTGATGCCCAACTACTGCAAGACAAACTGCAGAAATGGTTGCTCTCTGACAGCCTGATTCTTTCCAGAAGGAAATGATAATAAAAATACCTTATATTTGACTAGCAAGTTGCCACTTATAAAGTACTTTCACATACATCACTGCGTTTCTACTTTGGGGGGAAATCTCTTCAGGCCAAAAGAAATGTAAATACTCTGCTGTCAAGTGACCCTGTCCCCTCACTGACTCAGAAGGATGGAGCAGACTGTCAGGATCCTGCGATGGAATAAGAAAATCCCTAACGATACCTCTCCTCCTATCCGTAAAGATTAACCACGAATAGGGCAAATTGGAGGCAGTGGTAGGTTCTAAGGATATTTAAATCATAACTCAAAAGACATTTTCACATTCCCAGGTCCTGTATGTGTAATGATATCAATATCTGAAGTGGGACAATCCTCTTAGGCATGAACCTCAGTGGCCTCAAAATCTAGGCAGAAAAGAAGTTGGGGTTGGCCATCTGTTCAAAGCCTTCTTGGTTGTTCACAGCATTAAATTAGCCTACAACAGCATATTTAAATCTGGCCTCTGAAGCGCCACACTGCCTAGTCGTGTGGCCTTGAAGAGCTGTAGTATCTTCATGTTTTTGTATACACTAGCTGTAAAGACTAAACACAAAGCAGTAAGTAAATGCTTTAGTCCAGTCATCACACACTCAGTGCAGAGTTCATGTGCTATATTCTCATTCGTTCCTGTGGTTCAGTACAGAAATGTGATATGTACACCAGGGGTTAAAAATAAGCCTGTCATGTCTATTCCACAAAATATTATGTTGAAGGCAACCTTCTACTATCACATCGCATGGATGAAAGCCTTGCCTTAATGATAAGAAACTTTTTAAAGAATAACACAATGATTATCTGTATTCCTAAGAATTAACACTGTGCACAATCTTAAAAGTTAAATGTGTACAATATGTTTAGCTGAGGTTTTAAATCATACAAAGTGAAATGTCTAATTCTGTTTAAAAAACAAGCTTTCACTGAACTTTATATGAAGCCAAAATAATGCTTTGAATTATCCTGATCACATCCTAGCACCCAATTTTCACTTAATATGAACAGCTACTATTATTAAATTATACAGCTAAACCATGTGAAACTGATATTTTTATAGGTCTAAAATGGACCAATAGTGGCAATTTCATGTGGCTCAACCTAGTCCTATGCCCAGGCCCTGTGCTGGGGGCTCTGTGTTGACGGACTTAGATTCTGTACCCGCTCTGCAGATGAAGAGTGGGAGCTGGCCAACAAACTTGCTCAAGACCAACAACTAACATGTAGGATTTGCAGTCCTATTGGGCCCCTCCACATCTCAACCACTGCAAAGGGTTCTGTTAACTTCTCTTTTTGCATTTGTACCTTCATATTTTATCAAGAAGAGAAAATCAGGTAAGTTGATGCTGGCAGGATGTGTTTTCAGCAAATGCAGATGTTACCTCCAACTACTGTACCTTCTTCATAACCCTTCATTCTGCATATCAAGAAACTTAAAACTAACCCCAAGACCAGTCACTGGCAGAATGACAGGACTGTCATGACTGCCTCGACCCTGTTTTACATGAGAGTCACCTGAAGAAGTGTGACAACCCTGATGCCTGGGCCCCACTCCCAATCAATTAGATTACAACCTCTAGAGATGAGGTCCCACCCTGGACTATCAGGGCAAGTGTGTGTGTGTGTGTGTGTGTGTGTGTGTGTGTGCTTTCTTTTTGCTTTCTTTTTCCTTCACAAAAGTCCTCCCTGGATTTTAGGATCTCTTTCCTGAAGGCATATAGTCCATGAAAGGGAGAGTGAAGCCCTGAAGTTAGATGCAAGGAAGAGATACGGGGCCACCACAGTATCCAATATACACAGACACATCAAGTAAGTCAAGGAGGAAAGGCAGTGCGGTTCCTAATTCAAGCTGTAACGGGCTTAGAAACGGTATTACCCTCAGCACTGTTTCTAGAACACAATTTTGTGTCATGCAAAACAGACAGTAATCTTAAGAGTGCTATGATCTGGTACAACTGTAACATGACTTTGAAGATTCCTGTTCACCGCACATAACTAAGCGAAACTCTTAATGCACACCTTCCCAGATTAAATGGGCAGGAAGGAGGCACTCCCTGACCTTCTGCACTGCTTCTGGACTGAAGTCATTGTGGCCGCCTGGTACTTTGGCAATGTCTCTGCTCTGCTCTGTGTAAATCTCTGTGGCCTGGGGGAGAGGGGGCATTCTGGCAGGAAGATTGATGTAGGTAGGATAAGAAGGGAACCTTCCAGTTCCAGCCAGGACCTCTTCTAGAAGCATAGGGCCTTGGAACATGAAAGCTTTTCTTTATAATTTTAACACTTAAAATATTATGTTTGTGTCCAAGAAGTAAAACAACAAATATTTAATATATGTTAACTTCCCAATTTTCACCTTCTAATGAGTTTCTTTTTACTTCTGAATAAAAATGGCTTCAAAGATGCATAACTATCATCAGTAAAATGTGTTCACAGCTGGAAGGCTTACAAATCACATGAGAAATTTCATTAGCTGAGGTTTAATAACTGTATAAAGAACAATAATCCTAAACCCTGGATCTTCCATCAGTGAGCTAATGAAAAATACTATCCTTTTTAAAAAATAATGCAGAATTTGTAGAATTATTATAACAATTATTTTAATATTAGTGGCATATATTTAAACAAACCACCAAAAATAAAGCAAATATCACATTTTAGTAACTTACTTTTATGCCAGAAAAGAAGGCATCATTTAAAGATGAACTAGAAGAAAAAATAACTCCTAGTCCCCAAAAAAGTGTTAAAATCCCAATGTATTTTGAAGATACATTCTTTTTAATTATCTCATTTTCATTTGAAATTGAAAACCTTAAAATTAGAACCTGATTAGTCTTAGATACAAACACAAACTTTTCACTAAAACCCCATCCAGGCAGCACTTACCCTCAGTACTACTTCTCTCCTGTTCCCTCCTGAAGCCCCTCTTGTTAACTCTGTACTTCACCCAAAGTCTTCTCAAAGATCACTGATGATTCTGCTGTCAAAGGCTCTTCTCCATTCCTGTTTGCTGGACCATCAAGTTCTATCTGACCCTAACCCTAACCCTAATCCTAACACACACACACACACACACACACACGCACACACGCACACACACACACAAACACATATAGTAATTGTCTTCATGGACAAGAAAGCCTGATGCCCCAGCTGGCAGTAGCAGTACCACCCTCTACTGCAAATGAGCAAAGTTTAAGCAGAAACAATCCAGCTGGTCAAAGAGTACCAGTGTGAGCAACAGACACTCTTGTGAGCTTGCTCCTTAGGAAGCTGCACATATCACACTGAAAAGCATAATAATTTCACTCAGCTCAGGAAAATTTCTAGAGTACAAAAATTTATCTAGAAAGAGCCCTGGAAAACATTCAGCCTAAAGCCTTTTGTTTTAGCTTTATTTTTATTGATGACTCTATTACATATGTTTCTATTTTCCTCGGTTAGTGCACCTCCACCCAGCCCCAGCCCCAGTCCCAGCCCCCACTTCCCTCTGGCCATTACCGCACTGTTGCCTGTGTCTATGGGTTATGAATATATGTTTTATTTTTGCTAAGGCCCTCCTTTTATGAGACAGTAAACAACATGCAAAAGGTGCTGAGCATTACTGGCTACAAGCTAGTTGAAACACAGTGGAGTATATATGTTTGTGTGTGTGTATAAAATATGTTTTATTGATGTCAGAGAGAAAGGTAGAGGAAGAGAAATATAGAAACATCAATGATGAGAGAGAATTATTGATCATCTACCTCCTGCATGCCCCACACTAGGGATCAAGCCCGCAACTCAGACATATGCCCTGACTGGGAATCAAACCATTACCTACTAGTTCATATGTCAATGCTCAACCACTGAACCACATTAGCCAAGCTAAAAACGTATTTTTTTTTAAAAAGAGAATATATCTCATTTTTAAAAATTTTATCTAATTAGAAGAAAATGAGCCGATTAATTTGCACACTTGAGTGAAATATGTACTTACTAAATACATAGGGTTAAAAATTATGATGAACAGATTGGTACAAAAATTAGGTTAATTAGTGGTGAAGGAGTAGAGGAAGAGAGGGGCAATAGGGATGGCTTATATTTTAAAGAAAATGAAAAGAACACATATACATTACATATAATTATATATATTATAGCATATATGTATGTATATATTATGTATGTGTATAAGACCTTCAGAGTTGTAGTATCTCTCAGATTTCCTCTTTCCCACATTCCTTCAACACTAGGACTTCTCCTTTACCTCGTATTCAGAGCCACAAACACCTATAGTGCGGGACTGTTCTCAGATGAAGGAACAGGTCAATGACATCTACCAACTGCTTCATAATTTTTCTTTGTGTCACAGAATCATAACTAAATTAAAAGCAATACTTCAGAAACAGAACCCAAAATAGCTTGGCATACCACTGAGTTTTCCATCATTTGAAATCTTCTTTTGAAGAAATGGGAACACCTTGGGACAGTGATCCTAATTCCTAATATGTGACAACCTCCCTCAGCCACAGAGGAAAAGTATGTAAGCTGGAAAGATGTGCAGGGAACCCCCTCCTTACCACTCAGAAGCCACCACAGCAAAGAGATGAACCCTGGGCTCTCACTGATGTACTTCAAGCCTTTCAAATTGATGCTCACGTTGTACAGGGACATCAGCATTAGCCTGAAATGCAAACAGAAGGTGATGAAGTACTGGCCCCTCCCCACAGCACTCGCCATAAATCCCGCTGCTGGTTAAGAGGACCTGAGCATACTTAAGGATTCTTTACACATCAGATGTCCAATTCTAAAGTCTGGATGATAGCAAGAGTACACAGAAGACATGTGAAATAATATTTGTCTCCATGAGGCTACAGGGAAAGGCAAAACTAGCAAAGCACCATTACGTCAGCTCCTACAGTCTCACAGAATCAAGAGACACAAATGCAGAGAGGATCTTGTTACCAATCCTGCATTTACATGATTGGTTAACCTTCAGATTAATCAAAGATCTTACCTATGGACACAGGCAGTAGGGTGGAGAGGCCTGGGGAGGGGCGGGAACCAAGTGGAAGGAGGCAATGGGAGGATCATCTGTAATACTCTCAACAATAAAGGTTTAAATATATATCTTATATATGTTACATATACTATATATATATATATATTAAATACCCCTCAACTCATATATACACTGTACTCTGAAAGTTCAATTTAGCTGTTTAAAATTTAGTCCTATCTTTTCATTCAGTGAACACTATCCATGATGTCTAGGCAGCTAGGTCAGGCCATTTAATCCACAGCCCGAGGGATGAAAAGCGCCATAACTCCAACCATTCCTACCAACCAACCAAACAATATGAGGAGTTAAATAGGATTTTATAAGTGGTCTTGGAAACTGACCTCAACTGGTAATACAGAGTCTAATGGAAATTGGAAAGCTATAGGATTGGTTTCTGATGCTATTGCAAAATACAGACATCCCCAAAACTTCACACTGCAAATCAATAAAAAAGGCTACACAAGTGTTTCACAAACCCTTAAAAGAATGGATGAGATTTCAAGAAATGAAGGGGGAAAACCTCTCTGATTAGAAACTAAGTGAAAACACAAATTCAGGGAGGTAAGGGCTAAAGATGATAGATTTCAGAATCGCAGAGCTTGAAGTATTAGTGGCTTCATGCAGACAGGCAGCCTCAGAACAACACAAGGTAGATTCAGATCACAGACTCCTACAGAAAGCCAGGAAAAGGTTAACTTTCGAGCTTGGCCTACGTCCATACTTTTTGTATGGTCTGAAAATCTGCAAGCCAATAACTTTAACACAAAGAGACCGGGGACAGGAGCTTCTTCAACTGCCTGGCCAAAGTAAACAAACATTCTCTTAAAGGGCCTTCAACCTGTTCTTCAAATAACCCCCACCAAAAAAAACAAAAAAACACACAATACTAACAAATGAGTTCACAATAAAAATAAAAACATCCCCTGGCCAGTTTGGCTCAGTTGGTTGAGCATTGTCCCAACCAAAAAAAAAAAAAGGTTGCTGGTTAGATTCTTGGTCAAGACACATGCCTGTTTTGAGGTCTACATCCCTAGTAGGAAACATGCAGGAGGAAGCTGATGGATATTTCTCTCTCACATCAATGTTTCTCTCTCCTCTCCCTTCCTCTTTCTCTAAAAATCAATAAAAATTTTTATGAAAAATAAAATAATGAAAAACAAGATATTATAAGTAACAGCACAAAGAAGCAATGAGAGCTAGAATTTTTTTAAAAGGTCATATATTAGAAGTACCAATTGCAGTATAAAAAACTATTATGTTTAATAGGTATAAATAATTTTTTTTAAAGTAAAAGCATTGCTTAAACTGGTTTGGCTCAGTGGATAGAGCGTCAGCTTGCGGACTGGAAGGTCCTGGGTTCGATTCTGGTAAAGGGCATGTACCTTGGTTACGGGCACATCCCCAGTGGGGGGTGTGCAGGAGGCAACTGAAAGATGATTCTCTCTCATGATGCTTCTAACTCTCTATCCCTCTCTCTTCCTCTCTGTAAAAAAATCAATAAAATATCTAAAAAAAAAAAAAAAAAAAGTAAAAACATGATTAAGGATCTACTGAGCATTAGAAATGACCAGGTTGTGAATAAAGTCAGAATTGGGTGGAAAAAAAGAGAAATTTCCAGGCATTAACCCCATCTAATCTGTCAAATGAACATCCCCAAGGGCTCCAGGTCTGTGAAAGGGCTCAGGCCAGGCTGAGAGACGTCCCCCCTGCCCCCAGTGCACGAATGTCCTGCACCGGGCCTCTAGTTTTAGATGAAGATGGAACAGTCACAGTGCCATGCCAACACATAATGCTCCTTCAGCAAAAGGAAAATCAGTAATTGTGATTGAATCCATTAAAATGGGACGAACAATAAATGACAAGGCATGCATATACACAGCCAGGAAACATGCTTTCCAGTTTTCTGTTAAAATAACTGTTTTCCCCACTAAACTTTGTTTATCAAAAATCAGCCCCATGGCTTGTTCGTCTTTACAGCCACATGGGCTGGCACCAACTCGGGACACAGTGAGGACTCAGTGTAAACGTGGGAATGGAGTGATTCCCAGAGGCCTGGAGCTGCAGCAGGGCAAACACACAGCAATAGCTCCCCTCGTGCTCCCAGGGCATTTCCGAAGTGCAGGCAGGGCTAGCGTCCAGCCAGACACCGCCACCAGCACCTCGAGGGAATAGCGCCCAGTTCTCATTATGATCCTCGGTCTCCTCACAGGCCACAACATAAGCCAAAATTGCAATCCTTTCAAGTTTTCCTGACAATTTTTACACATAAACAAAATCTATTCACTACTAACCTATTTAATGAGTTGTTAAGGGCTATTCAAATGTCTTATTCGTGAGGAAAATTCAGCACCTCCACTAAAATTTTTTGAGGTCTCTAACCCAATATCCCAAGAGAAAAGTTCCTACTTTAGATCACCAACACATGGCTGGAATTCTTTAAAATTAAGCGTATTGTCTATGCTGCTTTCAAACCACAAGAGCAGGAATGAGTCATCACAACAGAGATCCTTTGGCCCACAGAGCCTAAAATATTCTCTATCTGGCTCTTCACAGAAAAAGTTTGTCAACTTTTATTTAAAATAATAATCTTATATAATAATAGGCAAATATGCAAATAGACCAAATGGCAAAACAACTGAACAACCAGTTGCTATGACATGTGCTGACCACCAGGGGGAGGGGCACACATGGAACATGGCAGGCATTGGTCATGGCAGGATGATGGAACAGGCGATGAGGGGCGCCAGACCAAGGCAGGGTGCTGGTCACTATCATTGGGGTAAGCCTCTGATAGTTACTGAAAATTCTTTATTCCCACGTGCCACGGTCCCACCTGCCTCTCACACCCACCTCCAGCACCTGGCACCACCCTGATTGCTAGGAACTGTCAGTGGGTGCAAGCAGCAGCTACCAACCCTAACCATCCTTGAGGGCTTCTCCACCTCCCCCTACTCCTGAGGGGTTATCAGGCAACAGTCGCCACTCACACCTGCTAAGGCACCAGCCCCACTCACACTTGCTACTGGCATCGGCCCCAATCGCTCCATGCCATCAGTGGGTGCAAGTGGGGCCGGCGCTGTCAGTGCATCGGAGTGGCAGTGGCAATAGTGGGACTGCTGGCAGACAGGGGACCGGGGGCTGTGGCAGGAGGAACTGGGAAGGGTGCGGAGGATGGGTCAAGACCCACCCCTTTGCCCACCACAGCCTCGCAGCCCATAGTTCCTTTCAAGGTGCACAAATTCGTGCAGTGGGCCTCTAGTAATAAAATAAAAATGACTCACAAATTGAATTATCTTTAAAATTTCATATTTGGTCAAAGTCAGCCCTCCTTAAGAAGTCAAGATGGAGCAAATGTAATTGTGATGACCATGGTGCCATGTGAGATCCCATGTCATTGCTAGGCTATACCTCACAGAAGACCTGAGACTTCTCCAAGGTCACACAAGACTTAGTAAACAACAAATCCAGAATGAGTTTTCCTTGCATGTGTTTCTATTCCAAGATTTTTATTCCAACCCAAAGTATTTTGTAAATATTAATTATCAAATGTTCAATTGTCAAGTCAAAAGAGACTGGCCATTCAATTCACTCTTCTAGTACTGAGATACTAAAGGCAAATGTCATTTCCAAAGTACCAGGAGTCAGACTTCCCTCCCAATGACAGAAAAGGCAGGCAAACCCTGCTTCCTACCACAAATCTATAAGCAGATCAATGGGTTCCAAATGAACAACTTCCCGGCTCTGCAGTCTTGAGAACTTTAGAGACAACTGACATTGATTATAAAATAACTGAAAACAAAACTAAAATAAAGCCAGGAGCTACAGCAGGGCAAACACACAGAGACAGGCTCCCATCGTGTTCCCAAGGCATTTTCAAAGTGCAGGCAGGGCTAGAGCCCAAAATAAAGGAATTGGCAAACTTAAAATGCTACAGAAGCATCACAAGTAATTCTCCTTCAGTAAAAGGACACGCCCTTCCCCTGTATACACTAGGCCTGGGACAGAACAGGTTCTCCCAGCGAGAAGCCAGAAAGTCCTGTTGACAGCGTGACTACAAGGCTGAGTCACTAAAAGTATAAGTGACTCAACTGAACTGTCTAATTCTTCTTAAAAGCAATTAAGACAAAGAATAAACACAATCTAGTACTTCAAAACACATCAGCAATAAACAAAAGGGCACGATTGTGCTGCCCCCTCCACCAGAAACAAAAACCACACATCAGTAGCCAAATTAGCACCATCAAATAATTCCAAGGAACAATAAGCAATAAAATCCTTACAGAAAACTGCAGATGTTACATGATAGAGAAGCAACTGGCAGAGCAATCAGACACTTCAGACCACATAAAATCTGCACAGAAATCTGCAGCTGGAGGCCTACTGATTTTGAAAGAGCAGCGCAGTTATTAACTACTTACCATGTTGTTTTAGACTCTGTGCCCCTGCCCCAATCAAATTAGAACCTAAAAATCTATGGTCATTGCCATATGCATGTAATTCTAAACAAATATCCATAGATTTTTTTGTACTATGTAACACTGAAGGCACACAGATATAAAAATAAAAAAAAACATAATTACCTCCCCGCTTAAGAAAAATGTAACTTATCACCATAGTCAAATCCTTTGTGAACTCTGAACACCTACTTCAGGGATGTTGGAACCACTATCACTATTTGATATGGAAACATCCATACATTTCCATAAACTTTTACAAAATATGTACAGGCCGAGACCGGTTTGGCTCAATGGATAGAGCATCGGCTTGGGGACTGAAGGGACCCGGGTTCGATTCCGGTCAAGGGCATGTACCTTGGTTGCGGGCATATCCCCAGTAGGGGTTGTGCAAGAGGCAGCTGATGGATGACTCTCTCTCATCGATGTTTCTAACTCTCTATCTCTCTCATTTCCTCTCTGTACAAAATCAATAAAATATTTAAAAAAAAAATATGTACAGAACCTGATATGTATCAGCAGCAGATATTGAATGTAATCTCCTTCTACAGTGAGATGTTTTCCATGTTGATTTGTTCATTGCTAACATATTTTCACTGATGTGTCCTAACATATTAACTGTTCACAATCTATCTATTCTCCAGCTGATAGAGGCATAGATAAGTTCCCAGTGAGAACTAGCACCAACACAGCTGCTCCCACGGTCCTGCACAAACATCCTGGTGTTTGTGGGTCACACTTCCTCTAAAATACGTACACAGATATGGATCACCTGTCCCAAACACGGGTGTGTCCCACTGCAACAGATGCTGCTCGCCTGCCTCCATCTCTCTCCCATGAGCAAGTGGACAGGATAAGCTCTACCTATCCTCACACCCTCTCCAAAGTTTGAAACGGTTATATCTGACTTTTTTGTCAGTGAGATGGAATAAAAATGTATCTCATTATGTTTATAATCTGCATTACAACTGAAGTCGAGATTCTTTTCCATATTTATGAAGCTTTCCGGTGTGTTTCTTTTGTGAACTGCCTGATTAACTCTTTTGCCCACGTGTACATTAGGTTATTTGCCATTTTCTTGTTGAAAAAGCTGAATATAAATTTTTGTGGACTTTTTAAAAATGTACCTAGGATAATCAAACTAATTAGTTTGAAACCCTAAAAATGCCTTTCAGAAGAATTGAGGTTACATTCACACCACCAATTACCAATTTATTACTCAGTACTAGACCAATTCAGTGGATGTTAAACATGTTGTGGCTAAAAGCTCTAGTGTTTGGAAAATAATATGTATTAGTTCCCAGATGCCAAGTGTTACAAACATTTTAGAAGCTTGGTTGACCACTGTTCTAAATTAAGGAATTTCAACATTATCTAATATTTGTCTTAAAAATGTACTTCCCTCACATGGCTGGTATACCTCAGTGGTTGAGTATCGACCTACAAACCAAGAGGTCACAATTCAATTTCCAGTCAGGGCATGCACCGGGGTTGTGTGTTCAGTACCTGGTCAGTGTGTTTATGGGAGGTAAACAATTGATGTTTCTCTCTCTCTTAAAAAAAATTCAATAAAAAAATAAATTTTTAAAAAAACATATCCTCCAGTGAGGATTAAAAAAAAAAAAAAAAAAAAAAAGATACCACTACACACCTATTAGAATGGCCACAATCCAGAACACTTACACCACCAAATGCTGGTGGGGATGTGGAGCAACAGGAATTCCCATTTACTGTAGGTGGGAACACAAAATAATATAGCCATTTTGGAAGATAGTCTGACAGTTTCTTACAAAACCAAACATACTCTTGCCTTAGGATCAAGCAGTCGTGCTCCTTGGTATTTCCCCAAAGGAATTGAAATCTTACTTCCGCATAAAAACCTATATACAATGTTATAGCAGCTTTATTCATAATTGCTCAATCTTAGAAACAATCAAGATGTCCTTCAGTGGGTGAATGAATAAACTATGGTGCTCCTAGACAATGGAATGTTACTCAGTGCTAAAAAGAAAATATCTATATCAAACCATGAAAAATATGGAGGAACCTTAAATGCATATTACTAAGTGAAAGAAGCCAATCTGAGAAGGCTACAGACTCTGTGATTCCAACTGTATGATGTTCTGCAAAAGGCAAAATTATGGCATGTGTGGTATAGGGGAAATCTCTATCTTCCTCTCAATTTTGCTGTGAAACTAAAACTGCTCTGAAAAAAAAAAAAACAACTAAGTTTTTTTAATTTTTATTTTTTAATATATTTTATTGATTTCAGAGAGGAAGAGAGAATAGATAGAAACACCAATGGTGAGAGAAAATCACTGATCGGCTGCCTCCTGCATGCCCTACTCTGGGGATCAAACCCACAACCCAGGCATGTGCCCTGACTGGGGGCTTACTGGTCGACTGACACTCAAGCACTGAGCCACACCAGGAAGGCTGTCTTTTTCTTTTTCTTTTTTTGTTTTAAGCCCATCTCTGGGTGTGAGGCACCCAAGCTGCTAAAATGAATAGCCTTTGATCACAGAAGTGGCAAAAAAAAGCAAAATCCCCGGGAAAGAGGCAAGTCACAGTCAAGAAATAAAGAGATGGGGGGGGGGGAGAGAGAACAAACATTTTTACTTATAGTACAAGAAAGTTCCTGGTTCCAGGGACTCAAGGTTAGGAATTAACAGGGAAGAAGAAAGCGAACACATGGCATGCCTATTAGAAGGCAGCCAAAGACCCGCTTCAGGCTGGTGCATACTGAGATGCCAAGTGGGTTTGAGGCTAACTTCTGTGCATGGGCTCTGCTCAGTGGTCAGGTGGAAGACTGCCAAAAAGTGAGAAAATCTCTCTGAAGGCAATTCTCCTCACCTCCCAATGCAATGGACAAGGGCTCATTAGGACACAAAGACACAGAGCTCCAGAGAGTGGAACAGAGAGGCCAGAAGAAACCCAGCCTTCACACAAAGCTTTGCTTGGAAATTAGAGGAGGGGGTTAGCTGGACCCACAACACTGATCTGTACAGACCACAGAAGCAAGAGAGACAATGATTAAGTATCCAGAAGACATAAGGAACAACAGTATATCACAAAGAAAAATATAACCCATTAGCAAATGATCAACAGACATGAACAGATAAATCACAGGAAAAAAACCTCAAATGTGTGAATATGAGAAAAGAGTCTCGACATTACTGATAATCTAAAGACACACAGGCAGACAGATATTGATAGGATGGTATAGGAAGTAAAGAACACTGAACATGTATGCTTCAGTGAGCAACTTGCCAGTATCTCATAAAACTGAAACTGTACATGTCCCACTTCTCAAATATTCCTCTTCTGGGAAAACTCCTAGGGGAAATCTTACCCAGGTTAGCAGGAGCTGTTTGTCAAAAATGTTTACTGCAACCTTATTTTCGCAGAATCAAATCTGAAAATAGCCTGAATGCCTGCCAGTCGGGGGTAAAAGATAATACACTGTCCCATCTTGTTTAACCTAAGATACTTAAAAATGATTAACTACATCTAACTATACCCATAAATGACTTGTAAAGTCTATACAAAACTACATACTCATGTTATACTGTTATATGTATTGCTTGTAGACACATTTGTTAGCATAAACTCCAAAATGGACTAGAAAGTCTGGTTCCAGATAAGATGTAGTACACACACCCACTCTGTAGCTTCTACTGAACGTAGCTTGAAATGCTGAACAGAATGCATGGAGCAGCCACGAGAGGCCTCAGAAAGTAAACAGCAGCAGGCAGATTGGGAAGAAGGCCAGAAGTGTAACCACCAAACCAGCAGTGAGTCTGTAACTCAGCACCCCCGAACCCAGGAGTAGCACTGATCCGCACAGAGAAGAGTGCCCAGAGACTGTAGTTCAGATTCATGGAATAGAAAAGGGGTCTCCTTGCAATGACCCGCAGGCAACTCAAACTCGCTGGGAAGGAAATCATCCTCACCAGTGGGAGGACTTGATCCTCTGAACTCCTGCTGCTTGGCCCTAGACATGACACATCAAGACATATAAACCCCAGCATTCCAGATGTATGACAAGGGGAGCCTTGGGGAACCAACAAGTACCAGAGCTATGTGAAGAGCTAAAGCTCAGGAAAGTGACCTCACAAGGTTGTTATTAATTCCTGGCCTCACTCCAAGCTATGCATGCATTGATCTGATCATAAACAGCATATCCAACATTCTAAATAAAATGTCAATTATTATCCAGGTCTCACACTGGCCACAGGTGGTACATAAGAGGGTCAGACCCAATAGCACTGTAAAGGCTTTTTAAAAATGGAACTGACATTGAAACACAACACAGAGAAGGCTAGTCAGAACTTACAACCTGAGCTGAAACCGGTTTGGCTCAGTGGATAGAGCGTCGGCCTGCAAACTGAAGGGTCCCAGGTTCAATTTCGGTCAGGGGCATGTACCTTGGTTGCGGGCACATCCCCAGTAGGGGGTGTGCAAGAGGCAGCTGATCGATGATTCTCTCTCATCGATGTTTCTAACTCTCTATCCCTCTCCCTCTCTGTAAAAATAAATCAATAAAATATATTTTTAAAAAAAAAAAAAGAACTTATAACCTGAACCCAACCAGGTTGACTACCTGATAAAACAAAACATCAACATTTTCCATATGATTTATTTATTTTTAATATATTTTTATTGATTTCAGAGAGGAAGAGGGAGAGAGAGATGGAAACATCAATGATGAGAGAGAGTCATTGATTAGCTGCCTTCTGCACACCCGATACTGGGGATCGAGCCCACAACCCAGGCATATGCCCTGACCAGGAATTAAACCATGACCTCCTGGTTCATAGACTGACATTCAACCACTGAGCCATGCTGGCTGGGCAACATTTTCCATAGGATTTAAATAAAACCCCAGTTCTTAAAACATAATATTCAAATGTCCAAGAGGCAACCCAAAATTACTCAGCATATGAAGAAACAGGAAAAATAGCAACTCAGGCTGCAAAAAAACAACCAAGAGACATCAAGGCCAAAGAATTGGAAGAATATACCATGCTCATGGATTGATAGAATCATCATCATTAAAATGTCTATACTACCCAAAACAATCTATAGATTCAATGCAATCCCCATTAAAATACCAACGGCATATTTCAAAGACCTAGAACAACTCTCCAAAATTTCATATGGAATAAAAAAAAAGACCCCAAATAGCCGCAGCAATCCTGAGAAAGACGAACAAAGTTGGAAAGATCACAATATCAGATATCAAGCTATATTACAAAGCCACTGTTCTCAAGACTGCCTAGTACTGGCCCAAGAACAGATATATAGACTAATGGAACAAAGAGAACCCAGAAGTTGACCCAAGCCATTATGCTCAAAGGAAGCAAGAGCATACAATGGGTCAAGGCAATCTCTTCAGTAAATGGATTGGGAAAATTAGACAGATACATGCAAAAAAAAAAAAAATGAAACTAGACCATCAACTTACACCATACACAAAAATAAACTCAAAATGGGTAAAGGACTTAAACATAAGACATCAACCGTAAAGGTCTAAGAAGAATCTATAGGCAGCAAAATATCAGATATATGTCATAGCAATATCTTTACTGATACAGCTCCCAGGACAATGGAAACTAAAGATAAAATAAACAAATGTGACAACATCAAAATAAAAAGCTTTGGCACAGCAAAAGAAACCATCAACAAAACAACAAAAAAGCCAACCACATGGGAGAACAATGTTATCTTCAATAAGGGTTTAATCTCTAAAATTTATAGGGAACTCATAAAACAACAAAAGGAAGATAAACAAGCCAATCAAAAAAAGACCTATGTAAACACTTTTCAAAAGAGGACATACAGAAGGCCAAGAGACATAAAAACATGCTCAGTCACTAATCATCTGAGAGATGCAAATCAAACAATAATTCGGTACCATCTCACACCTGTCAGAATGGCTATCGTCAATAAATCAACCAATGACAAGTGTTGGTGAGGAAGTAGAGAAAAAAGAACCCTCATGAACTGCTGGTGGGAATGCAGACTGGTGCAGCCACTGTGAAGGACAGTATGGAGTTTCCTCAAAAAATTAAAAATGGAACTCCCATTTGACCCAGTGATCCCACTTATAGGAATATATCTCAAGAAAACAGAAACACTAATCAGAAAGGATATATGCACCCCTGTGTTCATAGCAGCACAATTTACAATAGCTAAGATTTGGAAATAGCCTAAGTGCCCATCAGCAGAGGAGTGGATTAAAAAACAGTGGTACATCTTCACAATAGAATACTACGCTGCTGTAAAAAAAGGAACTCATCATTTGTGACAGCATGGATGGACCTGGAGAGCATTATGCTAAGTGAAATAAGCCAGTTGGAGAAAGATAAATATCATTTGATCTCACTTTTTTGTGGAATATAATGAACAACATAAACTGATGAACAAAATACAGCTCCCAGGACAATGGAAACTAAAGATAAAATAAACAAACCCTGTTTGATCCAGAAGGATCAAACAGACTGTCCAACCTCAGAAGGCAGGCAGGGGAGGGAAGGGGGGTGAGAGATCAACCAAAGGACTTATATGCATGCATATAAGCATAACCCATGGACACGGACAGTAGAGGGGTAAGGGCATGTGCTGGAAGGTGGGAATGGCTGGGGAGAGGTCAATGGGGGGGAAAGGAGACATATGTAATACTTTAAACAATAAATAATTTAAATTAAAAACATAGAGAGATCAAGGCCAAGATGACACAGATGTTAGAAATACTAGTAACTAACAAAGACTTTAAAGAATCTATTATTTTTAAAAAGGCTCCAAGAAGAAAAGCAACTCTAGAAATGAATGGTGTGACAGACAGAATCTTACAGCAGTCCACAATTTCCTGCCCTAATTGCAGGGACTGTGCACAGAATATCACACCTTGGTAAGTTACATGGCAGAGAGACTCTGCAGATATAATTAAGTTACTAACCAGCAGACTCTAAATTAATCAAAGGGAATCAGTCTATCCACTTGTTCCTAATCTAAACCCATCAAAATCTAAGAGGGATTCAGTGAGCTACTTTGACTTGAATTTAAGGCGGGGTCATGTGATAAGGAATTTAGTCAGCCCTGGAAGCTGAAAGTGACCCCCAAGGGCCTCAGTTTACAAAGGCAAGGAACTGGATTCTGCCAGCAATCTGAATGCACCTGAAGGCATCTTGCCCTAAGCCACCAGAAAAAAGCCCGGCCCTGGACAATGCCTTTATTTTGGCCCTATGAGGCCAAAATAAAGAACCAGTCAAGCCCACTCAGATTTCTGACTTATAGAATTGTGAAGGGGATACTGTTTTAGCCACTAAGTTGGTAGAATTTTGTTACACAACAGTAGTAAATAAAGACTGATTTTGGTAGTTGGAAGTGAGATGCTGCCATAACAAACATTTATTTAAGTTCATTTTGAGATCATTAATATAACCCTCAAGGATCACATGATTGCATTTGGGACTCACTGATTGCTCTAAAGTGAGAACATTCCTTTCGTTTATATTATTTTTCTAAAATAGTATTGAATAGACTGCATCCCTGAATTCTGCAAATTAATTGTGTTCATATGAAAAAGAGGCACAACCAGCAAATTCTGACTAATTTGTAAACAAACATGAACTCTTTAATATTGTCCACCGTACACTTTGAGTTTGGTGCACTGTCCTGGCTTCAGGTCTCCCAGAAGCTGCAGTATGGTGTCCAAGAGCACCCGGCTGGAGTTAACCAGGAATTCACGACCACTCGCTATGGCGGCAACATCTGCAACAGAAAGAAAAAACCAAACTCAAAATCTCTGTAATTTCAGACTCTAGAAGAGTTTCCCATGACAGAGTATTCCTTGCTGTCTTCCCCCTAACAAAATAGTCAGTGAGGCATAAAAAAATGGTGTTGTCCACAGAGTGACAGCCCAGAAAGAACTGACAACCACAAGAGTTATTCAGACAGTGAGTAATGCACTTTGTGAATAACAAACACCTTGATAGTGGAACCTAAATATGACTGCAGCCAACCATAGGACAGCAAGTGGATGCCATGCTCCAGAACCCTGGTTAACAGCTGTGGGCAGTCAGAGTCCAAACAGAAGATGGGACAATGGAGAACCAAGTTGGTAGCATAGATAAATGCTGGTACTCAGTGCCCTCAACAATCACATCAAAATTCCAACTAAAATACAGAACAAAGATCATTCAGAACCACCTGAAATCTGCTGAATAGAAATCCTACAACTAGAGAAGTAAAGAAGGAAGTACACTGAGACTAATAGGAGGAGCGAAAGCACGGAATGGGCTGGTGTGGTGTTTTTTTCAATCTGGAGGGATATCTGGCAGTAGAGGCCTCCTGTGCGGAGCAAGGGAGCCAGCCCCACACCAAACCCCTCCAGCCCAGAACTGGGAAGAGAATTCCACAAACTTCAGCTGTAAAAACCAGCGGGGATTGTGCTGAGGGAAACAGAGACTGCTACTGTCTCAGGCAGTTCCTCTTAAAAGTCCAGCACAAGAACTTACACAATTCTGCTTCCTCTGAGCTTCAGCACTGGGCGGCAGCTTTGGGGGGTTCTGGGACATATGGGGAGAAAATGGATTGTCTGGCATTGGAGCAGGAATGTGGGCCGACTTTCTCCAAGATAGGGATGCTCACATGGGTCACTGCTCCTGTGCTGGGACCTTCCCCACTGCAAAGTTGAGATTCCATCAACTTGGCCCACACTGTTGGCTCCACCCTGGTGACTCCCTGCCTCATTAATTTATAGCCACACCCAAGCTGTTCACAGGGCTTTTCCATATGAATGGCCTGTTCCAGCTCAGGCTTCAGACCTTTATAAAGTCTCTCAAACAAGTGATGCAAATCAAAACAACAAAGTGGTACTATCTCACACCTGTCAGAATAGCCAACATCAACAAATCAACAAACGACAAGTGTTGGCGAGGTTGCAGAGAAAAAGGAACCCTCATGCACTGCTGGTGGGAATGCAGACTGGTGCAACAACTGTGGAGAACAGTATGGAGTTTCCTCAAAAAACTGAAAATGGAACTCCCATTTGACCCAGTAATCCCACTCCTAGGAATATATCCCAAGAAACTAGAAACACCAATCAGAAAGGATATATGCACCCCTATGTTCATAGCAGCACAATCCACAATAGCTAGAATCTGGAAACAGCCTAGGTGCCCATCAGCAGATGATTGGATCCAAAAACCATGGTACATCTACACAATGGAATACTATGCTGCCATAAAAAAGAAGGAATTCTCATCATTTGCAGCAACCTGGATAGAACTAGAGAACATCATGCTGAGTGAAATAAGCCAGTCAATGAAAGAAAAATACCACATGACCTCACTCATTTATGGATAATAAAGAACATTATAAACTGATGAACCAAAAGATAGATATAGAGACAGTAAAGCAACAAGCAGACTGTCAAATTACAGCGGGGAGGGTAGGGAGATCTGGGGGAGATAAGAGATCAACTGAAGGACTTGTATACATGCATATAAGTATAACCAATGGACACAAAACTCCGAGGAGGGAGGGTCTGTATGGGGGGGACAATGTTAAAATATGTAAACAGATAATAATTTAATTTTAAAAATTAAGTTACAAAATGTATTTTACAAAAGTTTTATTAAAACATATTTTTTAATTAAAAAATAATAATAAAATAAAATAAATAAAAATAAAATCTCTCAAACAAGCAGCAACTGGTATCAGTGTGCCCCAAACCTATCAATAAGAAGCTCAAGACCCAGCACCTGCACCAGCCCACCTTGCTTCACAACTGGGCCTTGCCTGGGCACTTCCAAACCTAATACAAGTACTGGCAATCTGCAGATCACTCCGTAGCTCCTGTTGGTGGCCCCAGGCAGTGGCTGACTTTGCACTTCCAGGAGGCCCCAGAGCCAATGCACCCAGTGGACAGCATCAGATCATACCAGATTACAACACTACACATCCATGGGAATATACTCAAGAGGCAGACTCAGTGAGCACCAAAGCCCCATTGAAGCAAGTCTTGCTTCCCAAGGGTGTCTCTTGCACAGCAGCTCTCCCACTGTAGTTGCAAATGTTCCTCACAGGAATGATGATCATTGACACGAGAGTACTCTATTGACTTTGTGGAACAATTACGTCCATGAAAGATAAGCTGGATCTTAGTCATGTCCGTAAATAATTAACAGTCAAAAAATAATTTGTATTCTGAAATCACTATCTAATATTGTTTGAATAAATAAACCCAGAATAAAAAGGCAAGGAGTGTAATTATAACTTTCAAGTAAACAAAAAGCAGAAGAAACAATTAGAAAAATGCCAGCTGGTGTGACTCAGTGGTTGAGTGTCAACCCCTGAACAAGAAGGTCACGGTTCAATTCCTGGTCAGAGAACATGCCTACGTTGTGAGATCAATCCCTAGTAGGGGGCTTGCATGAGGCAGCCGACCGAAATTCTCTCTCATCCTTGATGTTTCTCTCTCTCTCTCTTCTTCTGCCTCTTCCTTCCTCTCTCTGAAATAAATTTTTTAAAAATTTAAATATAACTTTTGCACTTGCATGGTAAGCAAGTTAATCTTTGCAGGACTCTGACAATTTACCATCTTCTTTTATATTCTTCATTTGTCCCCTTATACAAATTACTGAAAAGAATCACATGCTTATGTTGAAGAGCAGCTTGGTTTACAATGTGCTATCACCTCCATAGTTCAGTAAATATTTACAATAGCATGTAAGGTCATTAGAGCAGGTACTACTATTCCACTCCACATGAGGAACAAAAAAAAACAGAGAATTTACAACCCGGGAAGTGGATTAACTGAAAATCTAGGCACATATACTAACCTGTTACTAAGGACAGTGACTGTGGATGAGTAAGAAATCTAACAACTTCAATAAATCCTTGACTTCTAGTTTTTGCTTTAGGATACATTAAATTGGAAAGAGCTACACCTCGATTCTTTAAAAGGCAGGGGCAATCATTTGCAAAATCACAACTTTTCTTGACCACATCAGAGAGCTAAGGTCAGAGATCAACCAGCTAAAATGAGAAATAGGAAAAGGCAGGGGCTCATGAAGAGATATGAGGCAGACACTTGCTTACCTAGGGCAGATGCTGGACATAGAAAAATGAGTAAGAAAAATCCAGCTAAAAGTTTTAACAAAGTGCCAGATCAGCAGTTGCCTGGGGCTGATGGTAGATGGAATGGCTGATTACAAAAGGAAAAGGTGGGGACCTATTGAGGAGATATGTTGGAAGTTATAAAAGTGTTCCACATCTCAACTGTGGTGGTCACGTGACTATATGCATTTGTCAAAACTTAGGAACTGTAAAAGGGTGAAGGGGAAAAGTGTAAAGGTAAGTTTATTGTATTTAAATCTTTAAAAAAAAAAAAAAAAAAGAATCCTTGTTTTAGAAGGCAGAGGATCTATGTGATAGCTAACCAAGGTCTCTGCTGTACTGCCTTATTCCCCAAGAATAGTGTTCTCAGTGTTGGAGATGCATAAGCCACCAAAATAGCACTTTAATGAAACCATCATAGTATGTAATACTCTAGTAAAATTCATCAGTGTGGAAGCAAAAACACATATGTGTCCACTTTCCAACTCTTTTTTTAAAAAATATGTTTTTATTTATTTCAGAGAGGAAGAGAGAGGGAGAGAGGGATAGCGACATCAATGATAAGAGGGAATCATTGATTGGATGCCCCCCAATGGGGATTGAGCCCACAAACATAGCATGTGCCCTTGACCAGAATCAAACCCAGGACCCTTCAATCCACAGGCCAATGCTCTATCCATTGAGCCAAATGGCTAGGGCACACTTTCCAACTCTTTATGACAGTTCCTGTGAGTCACTCCAAGTAGGGAGAAACAAAGCCAAATTGAACTCATATGCTGGGCAACAGGCTGGCTCTGCCCACTGGCCAACTGCCTCACCACTACACACCAGCTGCAGCTCAAGCAGCTCAAATCCATAACTCAGCAGAATGACAAATCACATAAGTCATAGACTTTTGCCGTCACTTGCAAATAACAAAAAATCTAGTCATCAAATTTACAAATGCCTTCTGTTAAAAATTTTTTTTTTAATTTTTAAAAGGTACAGCAATGCAAGCCTCCTCCAGCAGAAGGTGTGAGGATGAGAGTGCATGCCTGCCATCCTGCAGAGTAGAGTGCCGGATAAACCAGGATTAGCCTGGAGACCACAAGTCTCAACATCTCCCCAAAAGAAGGATCATAAAGAATTATGCAGGGACAATGACTACACAGGACCCGCCTCATTAGTATTTTAGTAGGTGAAGGATATTGCCGTGAGGAAAAATAAAATGTCCTCTCTCTTTAACAGCAAAGAATTACCCTAAGATACACAGCAGGGATGAAAGAGCAACATAAAAAATAAATCATAGCATCTATTTAACTATTTCATTGACTTTAGAGCAAAAAAGCCTTGATCCTCACTAGTATATACTGCTCCTACTATATACTAAGAGATCAGTGATTGTTTGGCTTTATCTGTACAGCAGGTTTGCCACAGAATTCTATCATAACTGTATAATTTTGGGGAGAACTTTACTAAAGAGACAGTTTAGGTTTTGCGGAATTTTTGATTATTGTACCACAACAACATCAATAGTTTAGGCTTTTACCTGACTAGACATTAATAAAGTGGCAATAACTCCAAATAATAAGCAACTCAATATAGTTTTGTTCTGACTTCAGTAAAGGCACAGACTGAACATGAAAACTCATCTCATGCTTCCTAAGACTAGTCATGCTTACTCAATAATATCTTACTTACCAGAATGACCTGCGTGATGTGCCACAACCACACCCAGATCCACAGAACCAGAGTGACAACCACATGGCATTTGAAAAAGTTCCTGAGAGATGTTTATGCTCAGACACCTGACTGTAAACACTGCTCTAGGACACACTTAAAACTGTCACTGTGCTTAAAAGAATTACTTACTTGTCACAATCCCAGCCAAAGCAAAAACAAACTGATTTTCATCAGAATCGAGCTCCTTGACATCCCCATCCAGTGACTTCACAAAACTCTCCATTGTCTGACCAGTGATGTTGAAAAACTTCAAAGCTTTATCCTGCAAGTTTGGAAATGAGAGAATCACGCCCCTTCACTAATACCAGCATGAAAACATTTTAAAAGTGCAGGATACATAAGAAAAGATCCTGGTGTTACTTAAAGAGGCAATATTTTAAAATCTTTTCCTCATTAAAAGTTTCTATTGAAAAGATGAAGGGAAAAGGTTTGACTTTACTAGATATAAATAAAGGTATTAGAAAAATTACCTAAAGACTAATGGCAGTAGTAAAATAAAAGTACATATGGGAAACAGCTCAAAATTTACACAATGATGGAAGCACTGGGATGAATTCACCCAAAAATATACTAGAAAATCATGTCCTGGGTTTTCAAACCTTTGGCAAACTGCTTTTCAAATAAAGCCTTAACTGAAATCTCAACATGTAAGAGAGATAAAGAAGCAGGTAGAAGAGGTTAATTGAGGTGGGTAGGTACCTATGTAATACTTTCAACAGTAAAGATTTAAGAAGAAAAATAATAGTATTTCCAGTTTACAGAGCCTTTGCAGCACTTCTCCGAGGACTTGTTTGAAAATCAGGCACAAGGGGGCTTCAAGGGTGACACAGATGCTCTAAGACTGGGTGTGGTGATGTGCAACTCTGGAAGTCAGCTAAACACCACTGAGTTGTACAGATGGGTGGACTTTACGGTATATAAATTACATCTCAATAAAGCTCAATAAACTTAAAAAAATAAAGTCTTTCCCCAGAAAGGGAAATACAATTTTAATTTTTAGAAATGATGAGTTCATTACTGGCCTTCCATCAAACATCCTCTTGACTTTTATTTCCATTCATGACATTCCATTTTCCCAGAGTCACCTCAGTCTTCTTGGTTCCTTTCATTCTGTCAGCTGTGGAGTCCATGCTGTCATCACACTGGCCTTAGTCACAGGCTCTCCTTCCCTTCCATCTCCCCTACAGAGAACCAGCTCACTCCAGCCTGAGCCACTGGAACTCTAAATTGTCTTCCTGTCCAGTCTTAGACCCCAACCTGCCCCCTCAAATCCACACTCACTCTCTGTCAGGTTAACTTCCCCAAACTCTCCCCTTACCCCATCCTCTTTTAGTCAACGCTTAGGAATCCAGTCCTGCCACCTTGACTGCATCATCCACCTGCATTGATGGTCCTCCGCAATTACGCTCCACCCAACCCTATAAGCCTTCTCTCCCCACAACTTTACCACGCAGTCCTCCACTCTGACCTATTCACTGTCTCTAAACAAACTTCAGACTCCGCCCTATGCCTTTGATATACTGCTTCTCTCCTCGTGAGCCACCCTTCCCATTCTCTGCCAATACTGCCTGTTCAAGTTAATCAAGGCCGAGGCTGATCCCAAATTTCTCTTCCCCTGTGCAGTTCCTTGATGTGTTTGCTATAAACATGTAAATGTTAAATCACATATAACATTCAAAGTATTAAAAATTCATTACCCAATGGATAACATATGTAAAAGCACTTTTAACTTTGTCAAACGTATACAAAAGCCAAGTAATAATACTGAAGTGCTCTATTGCCACACAGCTTCTGGAATCTTACTGCATTAATTTCACATACCCCCAGAGCACCAGGTTACAGAGGACCCCACACCACTGGAATTCCAAAATTATTTGATGAGAAAAATAGATGTAAGCCATGCTGTACCCTCCCAGCCCATGAGCATTAATCAGCAAGGTCCAGCTGGTCATGCTTACTCCTCCCAGAATGGCTTTGACGACCTCCTCACTGCTGGAGACGCCCCAGAGCAGAGTGCAGGCTGCTGCCCCCATCTCTGTGCAATACTCTGCCTGCTGCAGGAGTTGCTGCTTCGCTTCATTCAGCTGCTGGCGAAGAGCCAGTTTCTCCTGAAATCAAAACAAAATTAGAAAAATGAATAGCACTGAACTTTAAAATATCTCATGTTTTCTCTTTCAAATATATTTTAAAGAAAAGAAATGCACACAGATTATAGAAAACAGTTGACAAATGAAAACTAGTCTTTAGAGAGCCATAACCCACATTTTAAAAATAAAATTTAGAAACAAATTTAACAATCTTAGAAAAGAACATCCTATTGCATTAGAGTTTATAAATACCATCAAAGTCTAAAAGCTTTTCATCTAGGGGAGAAAGGGAGCAGTGGGGCCACAAACTCATCTTCTTTAATCAAATGAAATCATTAGGCATCTCAGGACCAAAGTGTCTATACCCAGGATCAGCACCAACTGGGACATCTGAACAAAGTGACAACCTCACACAGCAGTCCACAAATAGAGCAACATTTTTAAAATATATTTTTATTGATTTCAGAGAGGTCAAGATACCACCTCACACCTGTTATCAGCAAGGCAAGTCATAAGTGTTGGAGAGTTTGTGGAGAAAAGGGAACCCTCATTCACTGCTGGTGGGAATGTATACTGTGGTTTCCATAGTGATTTACAACCACTATGGAAAAGAGTCTGGCCATTCCTCAGAAAAATTAAGAATAGAGCTACCATATGACCCTGCAATCCCTCTCCTGGATATATACCTGAAAAACTTGAAAACATGTATTTAAAAAGATATATGCACCCCATGTTCACTGCAGCATTATTCACAGTGGCCAAGACATGGAAACAACCAAAGTGTCCTGCAGTAGAGGACTGCATAAAGAAGATATAGTACATCCTATCTAATACAGAATATGCAAATTGACTGTCAAAGATGGTGGCGCCCACAGCCAATAAGGAGGGAATATGCAAATTGATGCGACAAAGATGGCAGTGGCTAGGCCAAGATGCTTACAATGGACATAGGTGTTCTGCTCCATCCTGGCCCCTCCAGGCCTCTGGGCAGCGTGCACACACAGGTGCGGAGCAGCTGGAATGGGGCGGGACACCTGCTACGATGGGGGATAAAGGGGAGCAAAGGGATCTAAAGAAGGGTGGCAGGACCGGAGCGAAGGCAGAAGATGGGGCAGAGTGAAGGCCCAGATCCCAGGTGCCAGAGGGAAGATGGTGCCAGCAGCCAGGGAAGGGAAGGCCTAATCTTAAAAGAATCTTCCTGCATTGGGTCTCTAGTATATACAACAAAATACTATTCAGTCATTAAGAAAGGATGAAATACTGCCATTTGCAACAACATGGATGAACCGAGAGAATATTATGCTAAGTAAAATAAGTCAATCAGAAAAAGCTGCCCTAACTGGTTTGGCTCAGTGAATAGAGCTTCAGCCTGTGGACTGAAAAGTCCCAGGTTCAATTCCGGTCAAGGACATGTACCTTGGTTTTAGGCACATCCCCAGTAGGAGGTATGCAGGAGGCAGCTGATTAATGTTTCTCTCTCGTCAATGTTTCTAACTCTCTATCCCTCTCCCTTCCTCTCTGTAAAAACTCAATAAAATATATCTTTTTTAAAAAAGAAAAAGCTAAGAACCATATGATTTCAGTCATATGTGGGATATGAAACTGAAACTCATGGACACAGACAGCAGTGTGGTGGTTGCCAGAAGAAAGGGATGTGGGGGCAAAGGGAGCCCTGATATATCGTGACAGGGGAAGATCTGACTTTGAGGCATGGGCAGACAGTGCAATATACAGACCTTGTAACATAGGAACCCATACCTGAAACCTGTATGAGCATACTAACCAATGTCACCCCAATAAATTTAATAAAAATGATAATAAAAGAAAATCCTAGGCCCTTAAGAATATGCTAAATTGACTCTGCCAGTGCTTTATAAATGGAACAAAGGATGGATGACAGCACATCTATTTGCAGTATGGTTTATTGAATATTTTAAGCTCACTGTTGAGGCCTATTGCTTAGAAAAAAGATTCCTTTCAAAATATTACTGCTCAGTGACAGTGCTTCTGGTAACCAATGAGCTCTAATGGGGATGTACAATGAGATTAATGTTATTGTCATGCCTGCTAACACAACAGCCATTCTATAGCCCATGGGTCAAGGAGTAATTTAGACTTTCAAGTCTTATAATTTAATAAATATGTTCCATAAGACTCTAGCTATTATCAATAGAGATTTCTATCGAAAGAGATGTATTTGGGCAAAGTAAATTGAAAACCTTCTGGAAAGAATTCACCATTCTAGATACCATTAAGGACATGCATGATTCATTGGAAGAGATCCAAGTATAAACATGAATGGGAATTTGGAAATTGATTCCAACCCTCATTGATGACTTTGGGGTGTTCAAGGCTTCTATGGAGGAAGTAATTGCAGATATGATGGAAATATCAAGAGAACTAGAATTAGATCCTGATGACTGAATTGCTACAATTTGATGATAAACCTTTAACAAATGAGGATTTGCTTCCTATAGGAGAGAAAAGAAAATGGTTTATTGAGATGAAATCCACTTCTGGTAAAGATGTGAAGACTGTAGAAATGTCAACAAAGGATTTTAATAGTTCATAAGGCAGTAGCAGGGTTTGAAAGAATTGACTTCAATTTTGAGAGACGTTCTACTGTGGGTGAATGCTATCAAACAACACCATATACTATAGGGAAATCATTTGTGAAAGGAAGAGTGAATCAATGCAGCAAACTTCATTGTTGACTCATTTTGAGAAATAGTCACAAACACCCTGATAAGTCAGAAGCTGAGTTAAAAAGCCCCTCTACCAGCAAAAAGATTATAATTTACCCAAAAGCTTAGATGGATGAGAGTTACATTTTTTAGCAATGAAGTATTTTTAGTTAAGGTACAAAGATATTTTAGATGCAATGCTACTTATGGCATACTTAATAGATTACAGAATGGTGTCAACTTTTATATGCACTGGGAAACCAAAATATTTATGTAACTGGCTTTATTGCAGTGGTCTGGAATGAAACCCAAATATCTCCAAGGTAACCTGTAAATGTAGATATACCATATTCATGGACTGGAAGACTTGAGATTGGCAAATTGGTAATTCCCCCAAAAATTGATTTACAAATTCAACACAATTCCTATCAAAATTTTAGGTGTTTTTTTTTTTACAAGTTGATAATCTGAGTCCAAAATTAATATGGAAATGCAAAAAAAAAAAGTTTGAAAAAGAAAAACCATTAGAGGACTAGCACCGATTTAAAAAACAAAAACTTATCATAAAGCTATAAAAATCAAACCAGTGTGGTATTGGCATAAGAATGAACACAGATCAGTGAAACACTGACATTTATTACAATCAACTTTAACAAAGATTCCAAGGCAATTCAATGGAAAAATTATTGCCTTTTCAAAAAATGGTGCTAAAACTACTAGATATTCGTATGTAAAAAAAAAAATTGTGATAAAACTACCTAGAACTATGGGTGTACACACAAATGAGTGCATACAAAATTGGTGAAATACAAACAAGTCCAGGTAATGATGATGAAACCTACATAAACTCTGGGGATTATATCAATGTCAATTTCCTGGCTTTCACTTTGTCCTGAAATTATGCAAAATGTTACCACTGGAGGGAACTGTGTGAAGGTATAGCGGACTTCCCTGGACTTTTTGCAACGTCCTATGAATCTGTAATTA
Source organism: Nyctalus aviator (assembly GCA_036971965.1). Lineage (NCBI taxonomy): Eukaryota > Metazoa > Chordata > Mammalia > Chiroptera > Vespertilionidae > Nyctalus > Nyctalus aviator. Next base: position 6,679,821 of record CM072923.1, read on the forward strand.
TTTCAAATAATTCTTTGCAAAAAAAAAAAACTGGATTGGGGTGATAGTTTTACAACTGCAGAAATTTACTAAAAATCAGCAAACTATACTTGTATAACAGATGAATTTTTGTGGTATATAAAATAATCAATAAAGCTGTTTTTAAAATAAGCAATAATCAGCCGAAACTGGTTTGGCTCAATAGGTAGAGCGTCAGCTTGGGGACCGAAGGGTCCCAGGTTCGATTCCAGTCAAGGGCATGTACATTGGTTGCGGGCATGTCCCCAATGGAGGGTGTGCAAGAGGCAGCTGATCGATGATTCTCTCTCATCGATGTTTCTAACTCTCTATCCCTCTCTCCTCCTCTCTGTACAAAATCAATAAAATATATATTTTTAAAAAATAAATAAAGTAAAAATAAATAAATAAAGTAAAATAAGCAATAATCAAACCCTGATATATTATACCTACTTAAAGTGAGTATTGATATATAATAGGATATCAAATACAATGCTTTCCAGACTCCTTCGAAATCTGTAGTTATTTATGAAAATAACTGAACTATACTATCAGATTTTCTTTTAAAAGTTTTCTGAAATAATGTACAAAGTTTGCAACAAGTTCCCTTTTACTACCATAAAAGTAGTAACTCTTTCCTACCAAATTAAAAATGTAAATAACAACACCACATGACCTCACTCATTTGTGGATAATAAAGATCATTATAAACTGATGAACCAAAAGATAGATATAGAGACAGTAAAGCAACAAGCAGATTGTCAAATTTCAGCAGGGAAAGGAGGAGGATCTGGGGGAGATAATAGATCAACTGAAGGACTTGTATACATGCATATAAGTACATCCAATGGGCATAAAAGTCTGGGGAGGGAGGGGATTTGTGGGAGGGAGGGAGGGGGGCAAAAAAAATCAATAAAATATGTAAAATAAATAAATAAATAAATTTTAAAAAAATAAAATAAAATAATTAAAAAAAATAAAAATGTAAATAACAAAAAATTGGCAGTACATACTTAAATTCGTGTACTGACTGTGAAAGGTGCATGCCAGAAGCAAGCCACACACAGAGGACAAAACCGTAGGTGAACCACTGAAAGGCTGGCTCCTCAAGAACACAGGGAACTGTATATTGTCTGTGATCACTTCACACAGAAAAGCCAGCCAGGCACTAAAAAAGGGCCGCCAGCAGGTGGAAAGCCTCCTCTAACCTTACAGTGACAGCACAGTCCTTCAAAAAGTCATCCAGCTATCCTCTGACAGTTTCACCGACACCATAAACGCTGGGCTCTTTCTTTCCTAGAGTTCAAAGGCTGCTTTGCCAGGACTCTCTGGGCCAGTCTCATAGATCACATCAAGGCCCAGCTGGCTTCCTCCACTGATCTGACTCAATCACCACTAAGGAAACATCTCAACTGAGGTCAGGAACCAAGTTTTCCTTGTTCCAGTCAGCAGTCTAGGGCAGCTGGGTGCTGCTGCTTTATGAATTTGATTCCATTCTTTATCTGATCTCTTCTTTCATACTGGAATCAATAACTTCCACCTTTCCCTAACGACTTTAACCCACACTAGAGTACTTACAAGCAATACTCTAACTTAGGATCTAGCCTCTGGATTCTTTCCTGGTTCCTCAACTCTAAGGTAAGCTTCCAGAGTCTGGCACATGATCGGTGTAGACCTGAACAGTGACTACAGAAAAGACAGCTGACAGTTCTCCACAGCAAGAAGACATGGTCATGTTACACAAACTTGTATCACACTGCGGGGACTACTAAACAGCAAACTTCACTGGAAACCGTTTAACCCAGTAGTCGGCAAACTGCAGCTCTGTTGACTAATGAGTTTGCCAACCACTGCGTAGGGCATTCCCTTACCCAGAAGTTTTGACTTCAGATTAAAGACATTAGTACATTATTAAAATGGTTTTTAAGTGTTTTTCCCTAAGCAGTGATCGACAAATTCATGAGTCAACTCATGTAAATTCATGAGTCAACAGTTGTAAATTCGCGGCTCTCGAGCCACAGTTTGCCGACCACTGGTTTTCCTAAAATGTAGTCCCACTTCTGCCCTGGCCAATGTTTCTCAGTGGTTAGAGCATCAGCCCGAATAAACACCGTAAAGTAATGCGTTTGAATCCGGGTCAAGGGCACACCATCCCCGGTCCTGGTTGGGGCATGTGCAGGGAGCATATGGGAGGCAACCAATCGATGTGTCCCTCATATTAATGTTTCTCTCTCTTCCTTCTCTCCTTCCCTTCCTCCTTTCCACTCTCTCAAAAAAAAAAAAAATCAATTGAAAAAAAGATTAACAAATAATAAAATAAAATATTCCCACTTTAACTAAGATCAATGTGAAGGCAACAACACGCTGGTGATGTGAAGCTGTTTACCAAAGCCTTTTATCCTCTATACTGGCACTAGCAGAATGGTTTATTTTTAAGCATTACAGCTAATATGCCAGCAAAACATGCATTTTTCCTATGCTTTCAACTTAAAAAAAAAAAAAAAAAAAAAAACACAGGAAATCTAAGATTCTGTTCCAAAGTAAGCTTCAACAAGGATGTCTCAGCAATTTAAGAAGGAACTGAACCAATGAATTGCATTGTTAACATTGATCAAATTCCTTCTTGCCTATTAGTCAACTTCTTTCCAACCACGATACTTTAGGCCGAAACATTGCCATTTTAGTTTATCATGATCTAAGCAGAATACAGCAAACCTAAAGTTTATTATATGATGTTGCACCTAAGTCAGTTTTGAGACTAAACCTTTTTCCCTAACTTTTTCTACTTGCTCAATCTATGAAAATTCCCCTCGTTTTGGAAAATCTCTTTGCAGTCACATTCAGAATTCCTTCACATGAGAAGACAGTGTGAAACAAACTTTGTACATAGGGAGGGGGACTTTCCTATAAGTTAGTAGTAGCTGCTGCCCCAGCTGTGCTGGGAGAAGCAAGTGAGATGCATGGACAACTGCTGACCACCTATCAGCATGCAGTAAATAATACACACTAACTAGTTATTACTAGTACAATTATTGTTTTACTATTCAAAAATAAAAATACATTCAAGCCCAGCAGGCATGGCTCAGTGATTGAGCATCAACCTATGAACCAGGAGAAGTCATGATTAATTCCTGGTCGGGGCGCATGCCCAAGTTGCAGGCCCAATCCCCAGTGTGGGACATGCAGGAGGCAGACAAGCAATGATTCTCTTTCTTCATTTATATTTCCATCTTTCTCTCCCTCTCCTCTCTTAAATCAATAAAAATACATGTTAAAAACACAATATTCAAGCTCCAAATTTTACCAGAAGGGGCAGAATAGTTCATTTTACAGAAGAAGGAATTTTTCCATTCCAAAAGTAAAAATTAATGTGTAATTTTCAAGAAATATTATTAGTCTCCCCTAATCTATAATAATAAAAGCATAATATGCTAATTAGACCTGACAGCTGAATGACCTTCTGGATGTCATTCCGAACATCCTTTCAGATGAAGCCGTGGTGGTGGGGGCCAAGGCAGAGGCAATTAGGGGCAATCAGGCAGGCAGGCAAACAGTTAGGGGCAATCAGGCAGGCAAGCAGAGTGGTTAGTTATGGTCAGGCAGGCATGCAGGTGAGCAGTTAGGGGCAATGAAGCAAGCAGGCAAAGGGATTAGGAGCGATCAGACAGGCAGAGTGGTTAAGGCCAATCAAGCAGGCAGGCAGGTGAGTGGTTAGGAGCTAGCGGTCCCGGATTGCAAGAGGGATGTCAAACTATGGGATTGGGCCTAAACCAGCAGTTGGACATCCCCCAAAGGGTCCCAGATTATAAGAGGGTGCAGGGACATCCCCCCCACCACCCTGTGCACAAATTTTGTGCACCGGGTCTCTAGTATTAAATAAAGTTGGTTATTTTTAAATATCAATAAATGATCCCCTAAATTAATTACAAATATTTCTGATTTAATACATCAACTCTGATTATAAATTATGTGTACGATATTTTTATTCTATACTTTTATTTTGAATTTTTATGTTTTGAAATGACCTTTTAAACATAAAAATTAACAGTGACTATTAAAAAACACCAAGTAAATAATCTCCACAATAAATGGTTATAAAATCCAAATATTCATCTATTTTCCAACCCATTCAAAATACATACACTTAAAAATATAATCTCCTGAGGCTTAAAGGCTAGAAAGACAAGTCACCAACACCAGAGTGGACACAGCCACAATGCTGATGTTTAAGCAGCGGTCGATGAGCATCATACCTTCTTCTCTTTCATGCTGTCGGCTTGCACAGTTTCCAGGCGTGCTTTAAAGTGCTCACAGTCCATTCTCAGTTGCTCTAATTCTTGCTCCTTCCTTTCTAGGTCTACAAGAAATAGACATAAATACCCAGTAATTCAAATCACTAATCTCTCGTAAGCATCCATTTTACCTGATCTCTTAGAAAAAGCTATACTGATTTCTTAGGTAATACATGCATAACCAGTCCTTGAATAATCAATATTCTAAAAGTCCTGCTTTCCTTTAAAATATATTTTATTTAAAAAAAAAAAAATATATATATATATATATATATATATATATATATTTTATTGATTTTTTACAGAGAGAAAGAGAGAGGGATAGAGAGTTAGAAACATCAATAAGAGAGAATCATCGATCAGCTGCCTCTTCACACCTCCTACTGGGGATATGCCCACAACCAAGGTACATGCCCTTGACCAGAATCGAACTGGGACCCTTCAGTCTGCAACCCGACGCTCTATCCACTGAGTCAAACCAGTTTCGGCTAAAAGTCTTGCTTTTTATTTAATTTTTTAAAATATATTTTATTGATTTTTCTTTACAGAGAGGAAGGAAGAGAGAGAGTTAGAAACATCAATCAGCTGCCTCCTGCACACTCCCCACTGGGGATGTGCCCACAACCATGGCACGTGCCCTTGACCGGAATCAAATCTGGGACCCCTCAGTCCGCAGGCCGACACTCCATCCACTGAGCCAAATCGGTTTCTGCCCTGCTTTTTATGTTTGCCAGTTGTTAGCCCATAGTAAAAAGCACTTTTTTTTTTAAAATTTTCTGTTTATAAGACCTCACTTTACCGCCAAACTTGTACTCAGAATCTAAGAAAGTATATATTTAAAGGACTAGAGGCAAGGCTGAGAAGCCCGACTGTCTCATGGCACAAACTTGTATCTGTTCCAGAAAAAACAGAAGGCAGCTCAGTGGTAGACAGTGCCAGCCGGGGCTGATTCACAAAACTGGTCTCAACAACGGACAGAGTGACTCAGGAAGACAGCTGCAGTGGTAGTCAAAGGAGGAGTGAGAATATGGTGATAGGGACGAGAAAAGGCCATAGTGAAAGGTGGCGACTATGGAATACTTCGTCTACACCATATTCATTTCAATGATTCAAATGGCCAGCAAAAGTCCCCAAAGACATCCACGTTAATAAATTTGAAATCAAAAATATTATCACTTTAAATAGAAAGTATTATGGGGCAGAAATACTGGCATTCAAAAATCAAAAAATATTTTTATTGATTTCAGAGAGGAAGGGAGAAGGAGAGAAAGATAGAAACATCAATGATGAGAGAGAATCATCAATTGGCTGCCTCCTGCACACCCACTATTGGGGATCAAGCCCACAATTCAGGCATGTGCCCTTAGCAGGAACCGAACCCGGGACATTTCAGTCCACAGGCCAATGCTCTATCCACTGAGCCAAACAGGCCTGGGACATAACTTAAATTTTTAACTGCCTAGATTTCAAGGACTGAGAAGTCATCAATTTTTATACTGACATGTACCAAAATTGGGAAGGCACCTGTGCTCAGAGCTAATGGTATCACTTCTCTGATTAAAGTAGCGACAGCTAAGGTCAGTGATGCTCAGACTTGAGAGGACTCCTTCAAACAGGATGCTGATTCAATAGGATTGAATTGGGCCTGATACCCTGCATTTCTTACAGATGAGGCTGGTGCTGCTGGTCTGGGAACAGACTTTGAGGACAACTGCTTTGGGACAAGAGCCTGGTCTCTCATCACTAACTAAATGAAATCAACACAACCAATGACAACTGAGGGGAGCCAGCTGTAAGAATACTAAGGGTGGAAAAACAGAGGGTGGTGAAAGAGTCTCAGGAGCAGACCCCTGGAAAATGGAACATTATTCCACCAGAGAGGAGAAATGTGGCCTCCAGACACTTCCTCCAATGAGAGCAGATGAAAGAGAAGGGGTGTGGCTTCTCAGGGAGAAGGCTAGGGGAAGTCTAAACAAGAAGCTCAGGGGTCCTGCCAAAAATAACACGGGCATCCCAAAAGTTCTGGAGAGTCTACATTTCCGAGACCCTTTACCCTGGAAGGAAGATTAAAACCTAAAGTTAAATATTCAGACAGAGATTATGAAATTGGCTGGCAAAACTTCTTTTAAAACATGTTTCTTATAAACTAAGATGAAGTAACGTGAGACTATTTCTTCTCACTTAAATCAGTTTCTTTTCTGCCCTTTTAGGATGTACGGTAGTATGCCCCAATATGACTTGCACTGAGATTCTTTATTTGTCCCATAATCTGACCACACAAGAAAACAACTATTAATCAAGTGCTATATTTGAAAAACTGCATGGTTGACTTTTGTAACAATGCTAAATAAAAACATATATGAGTATGTATTACTTAAAATTATGTCTGAAATACAAACTGGTCACAGGCAAGTAAACAAAATGAAAGGAAGTAAGATAAAATTGATAGCATTAATTTTTTGCATTAATCTTTAAATGTTTCTTCTATTATTAAACTGTATATTACTCAAACATGGTAATGAAAATAGGAAACTGCAACTCTAAGAGCCATATGTGTAAAAATCTGTAGAAATTAACCACCCAAAAGACTTTCATTATGGTAATTTCATAATCTCTCACTCTGTATAGCTGTACACCATCTCACGGAAAGGTAACATGACTAGGGTCAGGGTTAAATACATCCCATTCTACCACAGGCCACCCCAGGAATTCAGTATCAGGGATGCCGCACCCCCCACTGCAGGCTCTGTGGAAGGAAGCAGTGCCTTTCCGCAGTCTGAGGCCACCGCCTTGTGGCCAGATGGCAGCACTGCCGCTGCCACGCCTCCTGGCAAGACTCCCACTGTGCCCTTTCTTTTTTTATTTGCTTGACAAGAAATTTTTTCTCTCACAGTTCTAGAGGTTACAATTCTGAGATCAGGGTGTCAATAGAGTTGTTTCCTACTGAGAGCTGCAAAGACCTCAATACTTGGTTCATCTTCTTTTGGCCTACTCACATCGTCTTTCCTCTATACATATTCCTGTGCCAAAATCCTCCTTTTTATAAAAACATACTTCATATGTTGAATTAGAGTTGATCCTAACTATCTCACTTTACCTCTATTATCTCTGTAAAGACCTTGTCTCCAAATAAGGTCACATTCTGAGATATTGGAGGTTAGAACTCAACATAAGAATTTGGACCACCTTGCATTTTCAACTTGGCCCAAAGCATGCCTGCCATCTAAAACACCTCAAGGACACAGATGTTCGTGTTTTTGTGGGGGTTTTTTTCTAATACATCCCAAATGGCTACAACAGTATATGGCACATAGTAGGCACTTTACAAATATGTGTCGCAAAAATAAAGTTCATTTCTTTATACGTTCCTTCTGCTAATCCTTGAATACAAAACATGATGACTTTAATTATATTTCTCATTCTTCTGTTATAAGTGTATTTTTTAATCATAGACAGAAATAATATGAACAGTAAATGATATACTAATGGAGACATTATCTTAGCCTCAATATTAGAACAGGGAAGGGGCTACCACTAAACCTATACTGTATTTCAACAGTTAACCTTTAGCATTCAAAATGAAGGTGAAATCTCCATTTAACTGTTAATTGAATGAAAGATGGCCTAGACAGACTACAACAATATTTATATAGAAACAATCTAAATCACAGGCCATTTCAACACCGATATATCTTCTGAATTTTATAATCCTTTTTGTAGTTTTAATAACATAAGAATGACTATCTCTTAATGCTCAACTGATTCACAGGAAAGGAATAGATAACTATAAATGAAAATATTAATCAAAGAAATTTAAACTATACAAAAACTATCAATTTCTCCTACCCCTTTTGTTTTATCACCTGGCATAGTTATAAATTTACCAGTTGTCCATATTATAAAAATTTGTTTCCATCCAAATAACTATGGAGTCTCAAATCCAAAAATAAAGGCTTTTTAAAAGCCATTAACTTTTTTCTTCTTATCACGTTGTAATAGGTTTAGAAAAGAATTTAGAATTAGCTACTGATGGATTCCATCTTTAGATGAGCTGAGATTTGGAGGGTGTTGTTTGTTTCCAGCACAAAATATAGGATCCCCTGCTCTTCAAAAGTAGAGCTATTTCTATGAAACCATCATAAGCCAAAATGGCATAAAGTGAACAAACAATTAACTGAGGACACATCTTGCAAATAGATGCACAAAATAAATTGATATAAAGCCTAGAGTCTAATAGATACAGTTGAAAGTTCTGGCAGCTTGATGCTGAGATGCTAAGTGTGTTTCCCAGCAATGGGGGGGGAGGGGGAATGAGGGACATCAGTAATATTCTCAACAATATTTTAAAAAAAATTAATTAAGAAATAACAAGATTCTCCAGTTTAAAATAAATTATCAACACCCACTGAGGCAGTACGAACTCCCTCACTGCTGAACAAATATGCCCAAAAAGGGTGAGAGAAAATGTGGGGTGAGCTAACTTTCATACCTCAGAACTGCAATTCACACTCAGGTCAGTCCTATTCCCAACCTCCCTACACCTTTTCCAAATTCATGGGGCATCAGTGTTTGAGCCAGAATGGAAGTGCTGGGCCAAGAACAGAGTGACACCAAGTGTTTAGCGATCTTTCCACCTGGGGAGGTCCCCCTTTATCTCGGGTACCCCTGAGCTGTGCATTGTGCCAAGCACTTTCCATAGAGGGTCCCCCTTTAAGACTTACCACTTCCTGTGAGATAAGCCTCACTGTCCTCGTTTCATAGACAGGGAAATACCAGGCACATCAGTTAGATGCATCTCTGTATTTCCATTGCTGAGCTCTGCCCTTACTTCCTTACCAAGACCAATCACTTCTTCCTATCTCCCTCCAGCTCTGTCCAGGTAGCCATAGTGCCAAACCTTCCTCAGTGAGCACATTCTCATTAATTCTCCATCCTCCATCCAATCCCTCAAGCACATCCTACACTCAGATACAAAAATCTTTCCCCTGAAAACATAATTTTAATGGGTATTCTGATGTCATTTTCATGTGATTATTTCTAGTTGCTTCTCGTCTCAAATTAAAAACAATAACTCAGGATTATTTTCGCTTCTCACACTTACTGACCTCTACTATACCTGACTCTACTATCCACAATCCTTGCTCCTTTTGTCAAGCAGAAAAAAACAGCTCATTAACCCACAATCAATCCTGTTTACTCCTTTTTGTGACTTTCATACATGCATCATTCTAGTCCAAAAGCATTTCCGCTTTTCTAATAAATCATGCCTCTCATTCCATATAGATTCTCTGGCCACACCCTCATCAGTGTTATTCCAAACTCCACAACTTACCTGCCCAGTTTCCTAAAGGGAGTGACTATGCTAGAGTCACTATAAGTCCAGTATCTACTTGGTACTTAACAATGTAAGTCCTTTGGCTGACTTTTATAGCTGGAACCCGTCCCAGTCATCCAAGACCCAAACCTACCTTCCAAAAGAAACTCACCCTCAAGTCAAGTGTACAATTTCCCTCTACTCCCTCCCTGCCTGCATTCATTCCTACCATGTGCCCTTTGTCCCTGTTTACAATAGGAGGCACACGACAACTCTAGAAACAACAGGACCTCTGATACCAGTCAAAGCCAAGGGCCCGTGGCAGGGCCGAAGAATCTATGTACCAAGCAGCTCTGGTTGCCACCAAGTGACTCATTTTTACTCCGTGGGATCCATTCTCTGTACCATGGTTCACATGATTAGTCTAGGAAAACAGGCCCCTGGAAAGGCCCAAAATCCTTATTTTAAAAGGGGGTTGGGGGGGAGGAATATTTTTGTTTTCTTTCATATTACCTAAGTGGTAAGAATTTAAGAGCCCAAATTAGATAAAAACAAAAACAAAAACAAACAAAAAACCTTAGATCATGCTTAGGCCAGAGAAGTAGATGTCTCCAAGGGTCAGCTGAAGTTCAAGTTCACAGTAAAGCTTCCTACAACCACCCCAATCCATTCTGATTCTCTCCCCTCCCCACCCTCCTGGTTAATTCTCACCCAAGGATATTTTTTGCCATTGATTTTCAGAGAGTGGAAGGGAGACATTGGCTACCTCCTGCACAAACCCCAACCAGGGCTGGGATCAAACCTGCAACCCAGGTACATGCCCTTCACTGGGAATTGAGCCCATTCCTGGGCCAATACTCTACCCACTGAGCCACACCAGCCAGGGCAATCTTTTCTTTCTCTTAACACCCAGTTTCCTGTAGTGCATATAGCTTCATGAGATACTGCTATAAGTTAGCAGGGCTGTTTCTCAGACCCAAGCAGTCAGCTAAGCACAGAAAATATAAACATGGGCTCTATACTCCCACCAATTTATACCTTAAGATGGGAATAAAACCATTTTGTCTGAAGTACAGAATATTCCGACAACGTCTAAAAAGTGATGCATCCTCTGCTGATGGGAATGCAGACTGGTGCAACCACTGTGGAGAACAGTGTGGAGTTTCCTCAAAAAACTGAAAATGGAACTCCCATTTGACCCAGTAATCCCACTCCTAGGAATATAGCCCAAGAAACTAGAAACACCAATCAGAAAGGATATATGCACCTCTATGTTCATAGCAGCACAATCTACAGTAGCTAGAATCTGGAAACAGCCTAGGTGCCCGTCAGCAGATGATTGGATCCAAAAACCATGGTACATCTACACAATGGAATACTATGCTGCCATAAAAAAGAAGGAATTCTCATCATTTACAGCAACCTGGATAGAACTAGAGAACATCATGCTGAGTGAAATAAGCCAGTCAATGAAAGAGAAATACCACATGACCTCACTCATTTACGGATATTAAAGAACATTATAAACTGATGAACCAAAAGTCAGATATAAAGACAGCAAAGCAACAAGCAGACTGTCAAATTACAGCTGGGAGGGTAGGGAGATCTGGGGGAGATAATAGATCAAACAAAGGACTTGTATACATGCATATAAGTACAACCAATGGACATAAATCTCTGGGGAGGGAGAATATGTATGGGGGGGGCAATGTTAAAATATATACACAGATAATAATTTAATAAAAAATATTAAATAAAAAATAAAATAAATAAAAATAAATGAATTTTAAAAAAAGTGATGCATCCTAGGTAAGCAGTCCGATAAGGAAGTGGGGCTGTGCCTGAGGCTGAGTAAAGCAATCCAGCCTTTCCAGCTATGGCACAGTTTGGTTCAAGTTTTTGGCTGGAAGTGGATTTTGATGGGTTCTCTGCTTAGTTTTTGGTCTTTATCCTAAAAGCAAAGAGAAGCCATTGAAGACTTAAGCCATTGAAACAATAAGACAATTGTTAAAAATGCTCAATATCACTAATCATCAGAGATGCAAATTAAAGCCATAATGAGGTATCATCTCACACCTCCCAGAATGGCTACCATCAATAAATCAATGAACAATTGCTGATGAGGATGTGCAGAAAAGGGAACCCTACTACACTGCTGGTGGAAATGCAGACTGGTGCGGCCACTGTGGAAAATAGTAGAGTTTCCTCAAAAAACTAAAAATGGAACTGCCTTTTGATCCAGCCATCCCACTTCTGGGAATATATTCTAAGAATACCAAAATATCAATCAGAAATAATATATGTGCCCCTATGTGCACAGCAGCGCAATTTACAATAACTACCATCTGGAAACAGTCCAAGTGCCCATCAGTAGATGAGTGGATAAAAAACTGTGGTATCCATATATATAAAAAGCCAGGAGCCCTCACAACCAAAACAAGCTGTGTGGGGCAACCAGGCTAGCAGGGGGGTTAGTGAGGGATAACCAAACAGCTGAACAGCAGGCTGCATGGTGACCAGCCTAACAGGGGGGGAGTGAGGGACGATCAAACAGCTGAACAGCAGGCTGCATGGTGACCAGCCTAACGGGGGGGACTGAGGGACGACCAAACGACTGAACAGCAGGCTGCATGGGGTGACCAGACTGGCAGAGGGAGCAGTTTAGGGGTGACCAGGCTGGCAGAGGGGGGCAGCTGGGAGCAGTTGGGGATGTCCAGGCTGGCAGAGAGCAGTGAGGGGCAACCAGGCTGGCAGTAGAGAGCAGTTAGGGGTGATCTGGCTGGCAGCTGGGGCAGTTGGGGGTGACCTGGCCAGTAGCTGGGGGCAGCTGTAAGAGGTGACCAGGCCAGCAGGGGCGGGCAGTGAGGGGCAACCAGGCAGGCAGTGGGGGCAGTAAGGCCAGCAGGCAGTCGGTTAGGGTTGATCAGGCTCACAAGGGGGGCAATTAGGAGCAATCAGGCGAGCAGGCAGGCAGGTGAGCGGTTAAGAGCCAGCAGTCCAGGATTATGAGAGGGATGTCTGACTGCTGGTTTAGGCCCAATCCCTAAAATTGAGCCTAAACCAGCAGCTGGACATCCCCCAAGAGGCCCCAGATTGGAGATGGTGCAGGCTGGGTTGAGGGGATCCTCCCCCATGCACAAATTTCATGCACTGGGCCTCTAGGCCTATATAATAAAAGCCTAATATGCAAATTGACCAAACAGCAGAATGACCAGTTGTTATGACATGAGCTGACCACTAGGGGGCAGATGCTCAATGCAGGATGCCCCTGGTGGTCATTGTGCTCCCACAGAGGGAGTACTGCCCAGCCAGAAGCCAAGCTCATGGCTATGAGTGCAGCAGCGGTTGCGGGAACCTCTCCTGCCTCTACAGCAGTGCTAAGGAACAGCGAACCAAGTTGTAAGGAGCAGCAAGCAGGCAGGCAGTAATGAGTAAGGGGTCCTGGACTGTGAGAGGGATGTCCACTGCCAGCTTAGGCTGTTCCCCAAGGAGCAGGCCTAAGCTGACAGTCTGACATTCCCCAAAGGGTCCCAGACAGTGAGAGGGCACAGGCCAGGCTAAGGGACCCACGGCTCCAGTGCACAAATTTCATGCACCAGGCCTCTAGTCCTATATAATAAAAGCCCAGCAACTGAAGAGCAGAACAACCAGAACAATTGGTCGACCAATCACTATGACACACACTGACCACCATGGGGCAGACTCTCAATGCAGGAGCTGCCCCTGGTTGGTCAGTGCACTCCCACAGTGGGGTTCCCGCTGCAAACCCCAGGCTGACAGGCAAGAGTCCAGGCTACAATTATCATTGCCTCCTTGCCTCAGGCTCCTCCTCCTTGCTCCTTGCTGCTTCCCCCAGATGCCCACAGGCTGCGCAGTGCAGACACTGGGCTCACAGAGCTGACCCTGGAGGCTGCTGCAGGACTGAAGCATACTCTGCCACCTCTCAGTGCTATCGTCCCCGATGGGGTACCCTGGAGAGGCGAATGCTGGGCCAAGGAGTAGCCACTCAGAGAGCGGGTCCATAGCCATTCGGCTGAACGATGCTCCCACAGCGGGCGACCCCTGCAAACCACTCCCCACACCAGTGCACAAATCCCATGCACCAAGCCTCTAGTGTTTATATAATGGAATACTATGCATCTATAAAAAAGGATCTCTTACCCTTTGAGACAGCATGAATGGCCCTGGAGATTATCACACTAAGCAAAGTAAGCCATTCAGAGAAAGACAAATATCACATGATCTCACTTATGTGTGGGCTCTAATGAACAAAATAGGTCCAGAGACATGGAACAAACTAACAAATCTGCGGGAAGGGGAGAGGAGGAGGTGGGAAGAGATAAAACAAAGAACTTATATGCATATCTGCACAGCCCATGGACACAAACAATAAATAATAAAGTGAAGGCCTGGGCTGGGGCAGGAGCCAAGTGAAGGAAAGTAAAGAGGTTCGGGGGAAGAGGGACATCTGTAATATTCTCAACAATAAAAATAAATTTAAAAAAAATATATCCTCAGGTGAGGATTTAAAAAAAGACTAAATGTTAAAAATTACGTGGACTTCCCTGGCCAGGTCACTCAGTTGGTTAGAGTTTCACCCTGAAGATTCAAAGATTTTAAGTTCAATCCCCAGCCATGGTGTTTATGGGAGGCAACTGATTGATGTTTCTCTCTCTTTCTCTCTCCCTTTCCTCTCTCTAAACATATCCTTGGGTACTTTTTTCTTGTTGTTGCTATTAATCCTCATCTGAGGATAATTTTTCCACTGATTTTTAGAGAGTGAAAGGTAGGGAGGAGATAAGCAGGGGAGGAAAGGAGGGACTTACAGCAGTGTGAGACACACCAGTTGGTTGCTTCCTGCATAATCCCCAACGAGGCTGCGGCTCAAACCAGGCACATACCTTAGACTGGGAATCAAACCCAAGACCTTTTGGTGCACAGGCTGATACTCTAACCATTGAGCACACAAGCCAGGGCTGGAGTGAGGATTTTTTTTTTTTTTTAATTATTTAGGCTACAGTGGATAGAACAGACTGGAGAGTGGCAATGAGTGAATGCTGCCAGGAGGCAGTAATTCAGGCAAAATGATAGGGGCCTGACTCAGATGGTGGCAGTGACAATGAAGGTGAGCTGACAAACTCAGGCTGCACCCGTGATGGGAAATGTGTAGGACTTACTGGAAGACCACTGAGGGTTGAATAGTGAGCAGGAGAAGTGGGCAACAAGGAGGATCCTTGATTGATTGGTCTCTGTGTGGATGGTCTGGAGAGACTCAGACAGCATAGTTTTATGTGAGGAGGGAGGAGGGATATCATGAGAGGTTAATATAATGAGTCAGATGTAGAAAGTAAAAATGAGCTTGCTCTGAGAAAGTGAAACTCTGTCTGCAATTGTCAGGCTGGGATAACAAACACACATTAAGCTAGCTGCCACGTTAACAGGAAACAATACTTTTCTCATGGACACGCTGCAACTGTAAGAGTCATAATAACCCCTTCTTTCAGTGACTGCTAGTTTCTTATTCACAGAAAGCTTATTCTATAAAATCCCACACTACCAGAAATTTTACTTATACCAGTAAGAAGGAAACATCCCATTCTCGCTGGGATAGAGCGAGTAACCTTGATTTCCAGCTAGCTGCCAAGATTCAAATAAGGATTTCTAAACACTGAGTCCACATCTATGTAAATTTTGTAGTTTTCAAGGAAGTGGGCCCTGGCTCCACTGCCATGAGACCTGATGCTGACTCCTTGGCACACCCTACTTTGCTTAGAGCCCATCAAAACATGATTTTATTTGCATTTCACCTAAACTCCACCCTGCCCCAAATCCTACAGCAGCTCTGTCCTTTCCTCTGGTATGTGGTCTCCCTCACTACAATGAGTCCATAAACCTGACTGTGAGACTATCAGATCCTTTCTGATGGCCATAGACTGATTAGGCTAGGGCAAACATTTAAAATTTTGATTGCCAAACACGTGAGAAAAATACCACATAGCAATTAGGTCCTGAGCCTGGAGAGGTCTGAGCTAGAGATAAATACAGGGGCCACTGGCACCAAGATGGAACTGAAGCTGTGTATGCATAGACTGCCATGGAGTGAGAAACAAGTGGGCCTATGCCTGAGTCTCAAGAAACTCCATTGGCTGACAAAGAAGGATGAGTCAGCAGAGGAAAGTGAGAAGAAATGGCTTGAGAGATCAGTGAGGAAAGAGGTGACTGACTACATGGCATGGGGAAAAGACAGGATCTCCTAAAGTCTAACTTTGATCATATCACAGACTCATGGGTGGCCTTTGCTTTTGTAAGCACAATTTGATTTTGCTAGAGGACTGATTTCCAAAGACTGACCCATGCTAATCTGTTCATGAGACCCTGGTACCTTTTTCAGAATGCCAGTTTTACTAATTTGCAGATTGACACACTCTGCTACTGGTTAGCACTTTCCTTCCTTAAAGATAAATACACTTGGGATGACTGAAGGTTATCAGAAGGTTGCCGGATGAGCAAGGTGTCAGAACTGGGAAGTTTAAGAAACCAATGACCTGAAGCTATGGTGACCAGTGACATGGACATATCCAGCAGGGTCCTGATGGGAAACAAATCAACCCAGATGCTGAGATTTTATGGGCTAGCAAAGGTAAGAGACTGAACAGGGATGGCGAAGCGCCCAGCAATCAGCAATGCCCCTCAACTGAAGGAATAAGGGGAGGAAAGAGTGTTACTGGAGCCCAGTGAGAGCTGAGACTGTGGAGGGGGCCTAAGTGGGAGTCACAGCTGTGGAGACAAGAAGAAACACTCCAAGCCCTCCCCTCTGATGCCTTCCATTGGTGAGCCCTGCTGGCATCCAGCAAGGGAGCCAGAGGCAAGCATCCTGCAGGAACCTACAGCATGTGGCAGAGGAGTGTGGATCTGAGGATTCCAGAGAGATAATAAACGGGGCAGGGAGTCATGGCAACCCTGAGCATTCTCCCGGCTAATTGAATATGGCCACCCTTTGACCAAACACATCTGCACAAACCAGAAACTTGTATTGTTAAGATAACTTCTTGTCTGGATTAGTGCTAGAAACACAACTCAAATCCCCTCAATGCATCTTTTCTACAGGTGATGGCAAATAGATGAATTGTGATGAGTTAACCTTAACCATTGAAAGTTGATTTTAATTATAATTCAGCTTCAATTAGGCAAGTGCTGAATCAATCCTAGAATATCTCCAGGAACTTCAATAGGCTTCTAGATTGATATCTTATGCAAAGCTCAGCTCAACTCTCATAATCTAAATGGACAAGTCCTATCTAGCAAGCTGGAACTTAAACCAGTGCTAGAAACTGACCAATCCATTAACCTAGAGACAAGTAAGTCCACATTCAGCCATCTCTACAGACGCATTTAACTGCATGGCAAGATCCTTAACTTCCACCGGTAAGGACTTAATTTTTGGAGCAGAGCTTTTAAATTATAAAAATATAAAATTCTTCTGCCAAGGAAGAGAGGTGGAGAGAAAAATAAGCTGGTAAGAGATACTTTAGAAAGCTAGCAACCCTTCCTCCAACACAAACAACACTCATCCCTGTTACTCATTCGAGCCCCTCCCTTTCTAATATCTTCATCTGACTCTCCCAAGTGTAATTAAGGACTAGAACCATACCTTGGGGTTCATTTACAATTACTTTACCGTTATCTATGTAAGGTAAACATGCTGGACCAGACTGCTGTCCCCAGCAATGACTGCTAGAGATGAAGCAAGACTCACTTTTTTCTACAATCTTTAATTTCTGGAAGCTTTCCAGGACTTCCCCATTTAGTATTCTGGGTAAGAAGTCCCGTATTTGCATCACTTCAGTTGTCAGCCGTTCCAGATCCTTCTTTCGGACTTTAACAAATTCTTCTTTAGCTCCCATAAGCTAAAAGAACAAACAGGTCTTCAGATTATTACATTTCTCTTCAGAGGACTAAAACCAGCAGTGTGTCTGCTTGCTTCCTTTATAATGCCTTTCATGTTCATCGTTTCAAATGCATGCATGTCTTTACCCAAAGTGCCCTCTGCTGTGTAGATTACATCTTAAAGCCCAAGCCCCGGCCTTCAAAGTGGGAGCTATTTCTTCAAGTGCATACAAGGCCCTATTTCTGAACGTCAAAGAAAACGCTACCAACTTTTCCTTCACGTTTCTGCGCCAAGCTAATCAGGAGGAAAGGAAGTTTATTAGATTCGGGTGCCCAAGCCCTTGGCTGGCCACCTCATTCAGTGTTCACCCTTTTAAGTGGCCCAGGTCAGAATCAGGAAGTTAGGTGACTCAAAAGTACCGCCATGAACAGGGGGCAGAACCAAGATCCTTCTCCTCCATCACGTGTAGTGGAGGAGACATGATAAGGGAGACTCTGAGTCTACACTAAGCCCTGACACAAGCCTCCCAGCCTCGCAGGGAGGGTCGGCTCCGGGTGTCAGAGGGATGCCACCACCATCTCCTCTTCGTGATCCCACCGCCCACCAAGCAGCCTTCTGGACCCGCCTCCAGTTTCAGAGGCAGGATCGCTGGCCCGCACCCCAGGCCCAGGCCACGCTATAGGCTCAGAGGCCCAGGGCCATTTCCAAGAGGTTGCAATACAGCGAGGGTAGGCAAATGGTGGCAGCTCAGACACGCGGGCGGCGGCCCTGCCTCCTCACTGGCCCCGCGGGCCTCCTCACTGACCCCGCGGGCCTCCTCACTGACCCCGCGGGCCTCCTCAGCGCCGCCCGCCTCGCCCATGGCCGCCATTCAGGCCCTGGCTCCCTGCGCCTGCGCCGCCGCGCCCTCTGACCCCTCACACCAGAATGCGCGGGGAAGTAGCGCGAGAACACGCGCACCCGAGGGATTGGGTATGGAGAGCAGCAAGGCTCAAACCTCGAAGAGTTTGCGCAGATTCTCTGCCCCGCGACCAGGGGTGGGCTTGGCCAGATCCCGCGTGGGCTCGTCTGGCTTGGCTGGAGTTTTAAACTTGTTAACTGCAAAGTGGAAGAACAGTAAGGCCCAGGTGTAAGTATTGAGTGAAATAGTGTTTGCGGAGAGATGGTAACCGAAGGGGCTGGGTCTAAGCTCCTCTAGCGAGGGTGGACGGCATCTAACCACAGGTTCTTCTGGAAGTCTGTCCCTGTTCGGGAGAGTCAGTACAGCCAGCTAGCCGTAACTGAGATGGCCATCATAAACTTGGAAACGTCACCTAGTCCAGTGGTCGGCAAACTGGGGCTCGCGAGCCACATGCGGTTCTTTGGCCCCTTGAGTGTGGCTCTTCCACAAAATACCACGTGTGGACTCGCACATACAGGGCAATGGAAACTTTGTGGCCCATGCGCAGGAGTCTGTTTTGGGCTTTCAAAAGAAATTTCAATTGTTGTACTGTTGATATTTGGCTCTGTTGACTAATGAGTTTGCTGACTACTGACCTAGTCCATTCGCTTATCCCAGATAGGCCAACCGGGTTCTTAAAATATGGTGCAGCTTATGGGTTGAAATACACCATATTACTTTACAACTAAGACTTTAAGACTTCGTTTGTCAGGAAGAATCCAAACACCTAGCTGCAGCCGCACACAACAATTTCAATAAAATACAACTAAAATATAAAATGGACATTACCCAGAACTACAGGAAAGTCGACTGACTGGAAATTCTACAACGGGAAGCAAGGAAAAAACCAGAAGGAAGAGCGGAGGAGCTGTAAAAGCCTAAGGTACCGAGACACGCGGCACGTGTGGAGAGGACGGAGCCGGAGAGGAGCAGTGGCTGAGTGCCTGGCTGGCGTTCCCTAGCGGGAAGGAGATAAAAGCTCTGGACTGTGCTGAACCCCAGACCCGACAGTGCTGAACCCCAGTTCTAGGCCAGACCCTGGGGACCCGGGCTCAAACAGAGGGAGCTGGGGCTGTGAGGCGGAATACCAGGGGAGCGGCAAAAGGCAGTTCCGGAGGTGCGCACATTGCGCGCAGAGAAGGGATGGTTGGCTGTGCCCCAGGATTGCCCTGGCGGGAAAAAGACAAAATCTCCAGACTGCTCTGAACGCCACCTCCAACTATACTTCCAACTGAACTGAACCCCAGTTCCAGGCTCATTGGAAGAGAGCCCACACTGTTTGGTAGCAGGCGAAAATCAAGGGCACCCTTCTCTCAGAGGTGCTTGCAGTGAGTACTGAAGGACCCTAAGGAACACTGAGACTCAGGAGCTGCATAGGGCATGGCTGACGGAAGCCAAGGCTGTAGGCTCCACCCTGAAACTTCACCCCATCAAGGAAGCTGCGAAAATGCCGAGCCAACGAAATAGATCACAAACGAAAGAAATGGAGGACAAAAAGCAACTGGATATAGAGTTCAAAACCACACTTATAAGGTTGTTCAAGAATCTCCTAGAAAAGGCCAATAAAATAAATGAGACCTATGAGGATATGAAAAGGGATCAACTAGAAATAATAAGGGATCAACAAGAAATAATAAGGGATCAACAAGAAACAAAGAATACATTGTCTGAAATAAAAAATATTATACAGAGTCCTAAAAACAGAATGGAGGAACCTAAGAATCAAGTCAAAGATTTGGAATATAAAGAGCCAGAAGACACTCCTCCACAGAAGCAAGAAGGCAAGAGAATCCAGAAAATTGAAGATAATGTAAGTAACCTCTGGGACAACTTCAAGCGAACCAATGTCAGAATTATGGGGGTCCCAGAAGATGAGAGAGAGCAAGATATCGAAAACATACTGAAAGAAATAGTGACAGAAAACTTCCCCCACCTGGTGAAAGAATTAGACTTACAAGTCCAGAAAGCGCACAGAACTCCAAACAAAAGGAATCCAAAGAAGACCACACCAAGACAAATCATAATTAAAATTCCAAGAGCAAAAGACAAAGAGAGAATATTAAAAGCTGCAAGAACAAAGCAGGTAGTTACCTATAAAGGAGCACCTATATGATTGTCAGCTGATTTCTCAACAGAAACCATGCAGGCCAGACGGGAATAGCAAGAAATATTCAAGGTGATGAATAGTAAGAACCTACAGCCAAAGATAATCTATCCAGCAAAGCTATCACTCAGAATCGAGGCCAGATAAAGAGCTTCACTAATAAAAAAAAAAAAAGCTAAAGGAGTTCATCAACACCAAACCAGAATTATATGAATTGCTGAAGGGGGTTCTTTCAGAAGAGAAAGTAAATAAAGATAAAAATTATGAACAACAAATACGTAACTATCAACAAGTGAATCTAAAAACCAAGGAAATTAAAAAAAAAAAACTGATGAACAATATTAACTGTTGAATATAATAGAATCAGAGGTATCGAAGGGGAGTGAACTGACGATTCTTGGGGAAAAGGGGAGAGGGGGATGTGGGAAGAGACTGAACATAAAGTGTGCACCTATGGATGAGGACAGTGGGGGGTGGGGAAAGGGCAAGGGGGGGTGGGAACCTGGTGGAGGAGAGCAATGGGGGGGGGGGAGAGGAACTTTTGTAATAATATGAATAAATAAATAGACTTCGTTTGTCTCTGAAACTCGCAAGAAGTCCCCAGAGTGCATGCTCTCCAAGCCTGAGGGTGGTCTCACGAGGACACTCCAGATCCGTCTACGCCTGGAACCTTACACTTGCCCTTTCCCTGTCCCGGAACCAACCTCCACACAGGGACCTGCCCTCCGCCCCAGCACCTGCCATCACCTGCCTTGGGCCCTGCCCTGCTGACATTCAGGCACCTGCGCCCACACTGGGACCTGCCCCTACACCAGGACCAAGACAGACAGACGCTGGAAGGGCACTGCCCATGCCTGGCCATAGAGGCCTCTCAATGGGGCTGTTCCCAACATTCCACCAAGAAAGCAAAGAACTGCCAAGACCTGTTTGACTCAATGGATAGAGCGTTGGCCTGCAGACTGAAAGGTCCCAGGTTCGATTCTAGTCAAGGGCATGTACCTTGATTGTGGGCACATCCCCAGTGGGGGTTGTGCAGGAGGCAGCTGGTCGATGTTTCTCTCTCATCAATGTTTCTAACTTTCTATTCCTCTCCCTTCCTCTCTGTAAAAAAATCAATAAAATATATTTTTTAAGGAAAAGAAAAAGCAAAGCACGGCCCTTCTTCCCAGTCTCCACCTGCCGAGGCTGAATAAGAATAATACAATTAACAACTCGGTTCCATGTATTTTGTAGGACAGCTACCAACCAAATGAGGGTTGTGTTTTTTTTTTAAATATATTTTATTGATTTTTTTACAGAGAGGGATAGAGAGCTAGAAACATGGATGAGAGAGAGACATTGACCAGCTGCCTCCTGCACACCCCCCACTGGGGATATGCCTGCAACCAATGTACATGCCCTTGACCAGAATCGAACCTGGAATCTTTTAGTCCACAGACTGACGCTCTAACCACTGAGCCAAACTGGTTTCCGCCAAATTAGTTTTTTAAATATATATATATAATATATATAATGTATATAATATATATAAATAATATATATATATTATTGGTTTTTTTACAGAGAGGGAGTTAGTAATATCGATCAGCTGCCTCCCGCACGCCCCAACCAAATGAGGTTTTTTTTAATATATTTTATTGATTTTTTTTTTTTTTTTTTTACAGAGAGGAAAGGAGAGAGACACAGAAACATCCATCAGCTGCCTCCCGCACGCAACCAAGGTACATGCCCCTAACCGGAATCGAACCGGGACCCCTCAGTCCGCAGTCCTTCGGCCCAAATGAGGTTTTTGGGGTAATGGACTTAAAGATTCTAGGCCTTTTACAACTGGCCGCCGGACTCTTCCTGGCCAAGATCCAGCCCTGGCTAACCTCTCCGTCAACGGCCTGCAGCTCTAGCTACCGAAAAGCACCGAAGGCGCGAAGCAAACCATCGCTGGCTCGTTTCGCCGCCAGATGCCCGGCCCGCGGCGCTCGCTCCCGGAACGCGCCGCGAGGGCCGGCGGCGCCTTTGTGACGTCATCACCCGCGCGCCGCCGCCGCGTTCTGCGCAGTTGCGGCCGGAGCGGCGCGGCGGCGGCAGTCGCTTGGCAGCGGCGGAAGGCTGAGGGTGGCGGGTGGTGGCCGGGGATGCGCCGGCGGGTCGGAGGGCCCCCGCTATGCAGCCGGCCGAGATCCAGTTCGCCCAGCGGCTGGCGTCCCACGAGAAGGGCATCCGGGACCGCGCGGTGAAGAAGCTGCGCCAGTACATCAGCGTGAAGACGCAGAGGGAGACAGGTGGGCGCCCGGCGGCCAGCCGCGCCACATGGCGGCAGGACGGCGCCCCGCTCCGCCCCGACTCTGACCGGCCGCGTGCTTCTGGGTGCGCGCCCCGTGGGGCTAGCCTAGTTTTACATTTGAGGGAGAGAGGCCGACGGGGCTTAGGGAGTCTGCTGGAAGTCCTAGTGAGCGAGGAAACTGAAACTATCCCCAATCGGTCCCTCCCCGAGCCTCTACCTGCTAGGTTCATCAGCCCGATTCATCCTGCTGGGCGCTTCCCTGGATCCTGCCATCATCAGACCGGTGCTTTTAGGAGCTGGGTGACGGGAGAGGAGACAGTCCTGCCCTGGAGGAACTTGTGCCCGTAAAGCTGGGGCGGGGAGGTCACGAGAGCAGAGCTTTCAGAGTGGAGTAACGGAAATGGAGGTCTCGGGCTGGTTGGTCCAGGGAGGCCACTCCGGGGCGATGTTGAACGGAGCTGAACAGAGGCGGGAGGAAGAGCGGAGCATGCCCCAGAAATGCTGGAAGAGACCAGGAAGTCAGGGAGGGTGAGGCTGGCTGGGTCACGTTGGGGGTTGTAGTTGGATTTTTAAATGCAGTGGTGCTATTGAAGGATTTCGTTTAGCTGATGCAAAATATGTTCTGTGTAGATGCTTATGCTCCCTGAGTTGTGAACTGCCATACGAAATGGAGATTTTCTATTGCACTAAAGTCAAACTTGCTTTATTTACTAGTCCGTTGAGAGTCTACTTGAAACAATAGGTATTGCCTTCCCCTATACTGGCATTATCAGTTTATTTACTTAGAAAAGGACACCCAGAAAAAAGGAACTATAATATGATGTGAAGTCTACTAGAAAGAGGAATGAAGACCAAAATTCTCGATTTCAATTGTGTTAGGATCTCCCTGACAGGCTTCATTGACTCTCCTGGTTTTAGGTATCCCAGTTATATTGAAGGCTCTTGAATCTAAACGTCTAGCCAAGACCTTTGCTACTTTCAGCTCAGCTGTGCCCCACTAACTGGACATCTCCACTGGGATGTCGCACTGAAACTTCGGATTCAGAATGCCTAAAAGTGACTCATTTTCTATCCCCAAAACCTGTTTTCTGCTGCCCATCTGCCACCTGTTCTAATTTTGTCGAGCTGGTTTCATGGTATTGTCCTGGACTTCTCTCTTCCTCACCCTCTCCAGCCCCCACCCCTACATCCACTATCCTTCACTCATACCTGTTTCATCTCCTAAATTACTCTTTTTCTGGCCCACATCTTCTTTATCTCATCCGGGCTTCTGTAGTGGCTTATTTCCTAACTGATTTCCTTGACTCCTTTTGTGCCCCCCTTGGACTCATCTTCCATAAACCAGCTCAGAGTCATCTTCCTATAACAGCTCTGCTCTCCTCACCACCTTTCTGGAATTCCAGGTCTGCAAAACATCTCCCCTCCCCTTTTCTTTCCACCTAATCCCCTTCATGACTGCTTCCTGCTGTAACAGCGAACCATTCCTGGGTCTTGGTGTACGCTGTCCTATTTCTCACCTCGCTGCCTTTGCTTCTGTGCACGCCAAAAAGATTCCCATTCTTGATCCACTCCTGATATTCAATATCACTTTTCTTATCATCTCACCCCCTCTCTAGGATTCTGAAATATACCCAGTTTGTCTCTATTGTAGTATTTGGCTATGTTGCTTGTTAATTATCTGTTAATGTGTCACTCTTACCTCAAACACTGTAAGCTTCCATCTGTTTTCTTAGCTGGAGTGGGAGCACATCCAGGCGTACAAGGGCCTGGCTGTATTCAAGAACAGAAGAAAGGCCAGATGCAATGCATATGGGGCTGAGACAGCCAGAAAGAACCTGTTCCTCAAAGCCCTTTGGTGAGCAGGTTCAGGATCTGAGATGCTGAGGCAGGGGCAGGAAGCCAGTGGTTTTACACCAACCAGTGCCCCAGGGTGTTGTCTGGTTAGCACCCATCAGACCTACAGTTACTTATCTGGTACCTCTTGTTCAACACTCTATCCACACGGCAAGAGAACAGTGGCCCTTTAGCAAACTAACTGCAGAGTGAATGTCATAGAGGTGGTGATGGGACAGAATAAACATGGTCTCTGCCACAGCTGTACTCCATCAAAATAGAAACACAAGTTTGGAAATAACTGAGCCTGACATTGGAATCTCATTAACAGGCTGAAATTTTTCTGTGTCTTGTCCTGGGCATAGTAAAGAAAAACAGATTTTACTTCTTTTTTCTAATAAAAAATATTTTTTGAATTCTCAGATATGTTTAATATATTTTTATTTCAGAGAGGAAGGGAGGGGTTGAGAGAGATAGAAACATCAGTGATGAGAGAGAATCATTGATCGGCTGCCTCCTGTACGTCTCACGCTGGGGATTGAGCCTGAAACCTGGGCATATGCCCCGACCAGAATTAAACTAAGACCTCCTGGCTCATAGGTCAACGTTCAAACACTGAGCCATGCCAACCAGGCACATGGCTTTGTGATTTGAAAAACAAATTAAAAGTCTGTACCGCTTAAAGCAACTAAATGATGCCCCAGTGCTCTATCAGTTCTTCAACTTCACTTTACTTTCTTTTTCTTTTTGTAGCACATAAGGTATTTTGTAGTACATGTTACAGTTGGTGAGTGTTATATTTGTGGCAGTACTGGGTGAAATAAGTATTTTTTTATACTTACAATGTTGGGGGTGGGTGTCTCAACCCAATGTGGTAATGATTAGCAGTGCCTGTTCTGACACAGGTGTGGGTTCGAGTATAACACTTCACCCCCATCTGAAACGGCCCCTGTGCTCATTCGTGGTAAGAGAGGCTGTTGGATTTTCTTATTTCAAAGCTTGGTATTTCCTACATCCACGTCTCATTTTCACTTCCCTTCAGTTGATTGGAATGAACTAAGCCTATATTATTGTCAGAAACTTAGTTGTATTAAGTTTAAGAGACTCAACCCCCGGAAGAAAACGCAGGTCAAGAAGCAGTTGTGAAAGGAAACTGCTTTGAATATGCACTTCACCTTCAGAGTTTTGAAAGAAATTAAATAATGAATATCTCTCTGTTTTGCTTTAAATGCTTCAAACGTTGGTACCTTGTTTTTATTAGCTAAATTCTTGGGTGAAAACAAGCGGTCTTGTTACTTATATTGAAAATATATATTTTATTTAACAGTAGAGTTTCAACAGCCTATGGGTAGAGAATGTGAGACAATCATAATACCCACAAATTGAACAGTGCTTTGCACTTACAAAGTGCTTCTGATACTTGCCCTACATTTTGGGCTGAACCATAAACATTACATATATTACAGGCAAGGAAACCAGCATTAGCAACAATTCTGTAACATTGCCCTGCTGGTAGTAAATAGCAAGCTGAGACCTGGCCAGGGGTTTGTTTCCTAGGTACTTTGTTTCTTTGCATAAGATGAAACAGTCAAAACTCGCTTTCATGTCCAGCTCCCTTTCCTGCCCGCTGTCTAGGATCTGCTAATCAGTTACTTTGTCGAAATCTGTTTTCAATTACAGAAGCATCTGGCATATTATCTTTTACCTTTACCCATTAGAGGTATGGGTTGTCCACTGAGACAAATTATCACTTAAAGAGTTAGACATTTTATTGCACTTGAAAAACCATCTGGAGATATACACTGTGCTGTTTTTAAGTGAAAAGGGCCAGAATACAGAATATGTAGAACACATGATGCTATTTAGGTCACACACAACTGCATTTCTGTATCACGTGTAAGTAAATGCATAGGAAAGATACATGTCAGCAGATAATAATCCCCTGGGAGGAGACAGGCTTGTGTCGCAGTGATCAAAGCACTTTTGATTGTGTAACTTGATATAGAAATGAACTTTTTCCCATGAAAATGTGTCCTTATTGGTTAGGACTCTCAATTGCAATTGGACAAAACATCCAAGCCACCCTAGTTTTAAGGGAAAACAAACTAACACAGCTTCATGCAGAGAGCTCAACTAAAGGCACCAGAACCCAGTTTTTCTCGGTTGCAAATTCTGCTACCCCCATATTGGTTTCATTCTCAGACAGCTCCCCTTCATGTGGCAAGCTGGCTGAGCGTAGGTCCAAACTGTGTCTTCTCTGCAAGTCTACTGGGAGAGAACTGGAGATTTTCCTAAAGCCTGAGCGAGGGGATCTTTATCTGTGGGGGTTTCATTCTTGAACAAGCCCTGTGGCCAAGGGAATTCATGCTGTTTTGGCTGGCATAAGCTCAACTCACTGATTTGTCTCCATATGGGTAAGTCCAACCCAGACCACAGCCTCCTTCCACGGGCCCTGCCTAATTAGTAAACAGCTCTGGAGGGGGAAAGGGTGTAAGTGCTCAGCAAAAATGCCCAGTACAAGCCTCATGCAGAAATCGGTGTCATTTAAGTCCTGTTCACCAGTGTTTATGCGTTTCTGATTGCGTTATGAAGAGTTTTCTAAACAAGAAAGAACAAGAGCCCACATTAACACTTTGGTAATATCCTGTAGTTTGTTTGTTTCTTTTTATTAATGAATAGTTAGACATTTATCAGTATCTGGCCTCCAGAGCTGTCTGATCTGCCCACTCCCTCTTTCCCCACGAAACCCTTAAGCAGTTCCCAGACTTCTCATTTCATTTCCAGATACTCAGTATATATCTCTAAAAGATAGGGACTCTATAACAACCACAACACCATTATCACACCCTTGTAAAAAAAAAATTAATATGAAATCAAGCTGTTCTTCCCATCAGTTCATAAGAATTTTTATGACATCATATATCAAGACCCACCCATTGCTTTTGGTTGATATGTCTGCTAAGACTCTTAAATTCTAACAGTTTTTACCCATCTTGTTTTCCCTTGCAATTTGTTGGAGGAACTGGGTCACGTGTCCTGAGGAGTTTCCACTTTTAGGGTTTTGCTGTCTCTGTCCCATGGTCTCATTTGGCATGTTTCTCTGTCCTGTGCATTTCTTGCAAACTGGCATTAATTGTTAGACCTGACTGATGAGATGGAGGTTAGTGTGCAGGAGGAAACAACTCTCCTCTTTCAGTGTTCTTCCCACTGGTCTGATAAGTCTACATGAGACAAGTAAGAAAATAACCAAATGTTATTACATATGTACATATGGGAACCCCATATATCAGAGAGTCAGACCCCACATACAGGAGAGGGACAGAGACAAAGTTAAAATGAGGAATATGTGACATTCTGAGCTAAGGATAAGGTAAGGCACCTGGGGCTGCAGAGGGGAGGAGAGAGTCATTGCAGGATGACAAGAAGAGCAGATGGCCAGTAATTAGTAGTTTGCCCTGCCCTATAGATAAGTCAAAAAAGGTGCTTCTGGTAACTTTTATCTTGTGAGCAGGGCCCTTAATTTAAATTCCCTAAAGGGGAGAGAAGAGTTGTCCTTAAGCCTGCAGGGTCTCAGTTGTTTTCAGCTCATGCCAATCCACATAAGAGTCTTTGTGACTCTTTCTGAACTAGCATAGCAGCTGTTTTTGGTTTTTGTGAGATTATTTAGCAGGTGGTGCTATGTTCTTATTGCATCACGTCTGACACCGAATGAATAGTTGCTGATGTTCCCAATTTGCAAGTTGAGATGGACCAGTGGGTTTGGGTTTGTGTGTTGTTTTGATTTATCCATTTTAAAGTTGTTCATTAATTTTTAATGTTTTAGCAGCCATTGGTGATCTTTGCACAGAACCACTCATTCATTGGTTTTAACATGAATGAATGTAAGCACGGGTCCCTATCACAAAGTTAGTACAATTAGGACTGCGGTTGGCTCAGCCCTGTGGGATTGGTCAGTCACACAATCATGTTGTATTCGCTTTAGGCAGATCCCCAGATGAGGCTTGTTTGTAACAAGAGGAGAGGAAAACCAGTTGGCTTGTCATTGCTCAACCTCTAAAGGAAATGCACATCAATAAACTAATTTTACTATGGTTTCTGGTATATTTTAAGTGAGAACATAACAAAGAATCAAAATAGACCATAGTAACTTGGAAATCAATACCCATAAAGGTATCAAGTTCATTTTGTATGGGCTAATTAAACTTCAGTCCATCAAAAGGATGTTTGTCACTTTGTAATTATCTTTTGGAATATTAAGATCACATTGATTCCAAAGATATAC
Source organism: Nyctalus aviator (assembly GCA_036971965.1). Taxonomy (NCBI): domain Eukaryota; kingdom Metazoa; phylum Chordata; class Mammalia; order Chiroptera; family Vespertilionidae; genus Nyctalus; species Nyctalus aviator. The sequence continues at coordinate 6,708,749 of CM072923.1, forward strand.
TTCTTCACTTTTACCTAGTTGATCATAGTTTGCTCCTCCAAAACACTTTTCCTAGTACCTCCTGGTGGAACATTAGTAAACATTTATAAGATGCATTAAGACTTGAGGATTTGGTTTATTCTCCACAGGCTTGGAAACTCCAAGAGTGTCCTTTTTCCTAGTTTTATAATTCCTTATGTCACTCAGCAATTCTTCCATGGCCCGCCAGCTAGAAGATTGTGCGTGTCTTGTGGTTTGGTCATAGGTGGTACAGGTGGAGGTAGAGGACTTACGTAATGAGAACAAGGCTAACCAAGATGCCACTTAAAACGAGACTAAAATTGCCCAGTAAATGAAAACCCGTAACTGGGAGAGGGTGATATCAGGGTACAGCAAGTGTGATCTTAAAAGGATCTTCTTAGCAAAAACATCCCTAAGCTTTGCCAATTTCCCTGGGGCCGGTTGTGTGGGGCTTAAGCAAATCCTTGCATCTTTTGTAGGATTTGCATGTTTACTTTGCAAGACAAATAAAATGATGGCGTGCAGGGGAGATGCTAGGTTCAGCAGAGGGACTTTTAGGGGAGCTCATTTTATAAATAAGCACCCCATTAGTTAATTTTTTGTTGTGATTCCATTCGCTTCCTCACATTACTCAGGCAATGAGGATACACCATCACTACCACCTGCCCCAGAGCTGATAAAACTGCCAGCTTTCTGTGCTTGTTTTATAACAAAGAGGAAATATGTGCAAGCCCTCTGCAGATGAAAATGTGTGTGGTGTTATTTTCACTGCTTATGTGGCAGTCCTGAACTTGAGGAAAAGCAATGTGAGGACTCTGAAATGAGATTTTGTGCTGTTTTGTTCTCTAGGAGGTTTCAGTCAAGAAGAACTTCTAAAGATATGGAAAGGGCTCTTCTATTGCATGTGGGTGCAGGACGAACCCCTTCTGCAGGTAACGTGCACTTCCCTTTGTCACATTACTGCGTCTTTGGCATGGAGGTTAAGAGAGACTTGTATCAGTCCCCTAATGTGCCAGACAAACTGAGAGGCATTGCTTCCAAGGATTCCCTGTCGCCTCTTGTCATATGGAAAAGGATGCAGTGTCCAAGCATTGAGGTTTCAGATAATAAAGAATACACATAAATTAAAGGTTTGCCGTTTCCCTGCCGGTTTCCTAGTCCCGTGGTAGGGTTTACCTTAAAGTTTTTGTTTGTTTTCTCTTATTTGTGGTAAAAAAATGGCATGGCACTAGCCTAAGAGCCTGTGAGCAGCCCTGGCTCCATTCCAACCTTTGCCACGGTTGGGCAGCCACCTCCCTGGGGTCATGGTCTTCTCAGAGCCACTAGCGGCCCCTTCTGATGCCCCACACTAAAGTCAGTAGGGGACTTGTCACACTGTGTGTGTGTGCATGTGTGTGTGTGGGGGGGGTGTGCGCGCGCGCACGCGCGCGCGCGGGACTCATTTGCCAAGCACAGTGGGCACCCCCACCGCACTGTTTAGAAAAACAGCTTCACTGTTTAAAGAGTTTAGTTCTGATGTGTAAAAGCAGAGTGAAGAGAGAAGCCTTGAAATGCCATTCAAAACCCTCTAACCATCTTGGGTGGATTTTACTTGTCTAGGTTTTTAAGGCACAACTGTGTCTTTTCCTACAAGCCATGTAGTAACTCACTCTGATTATTGCTTCTACTACCCTGAACATATTTTGAGTAGGACAGCAAGGCAAAATATTTTTAAATTACATTCTAAAGTAACAGCTAGCAGCTTTAGTGGAGGAAGGAAATGGAATAAGAACATCACTTTCGGGGAATTCATTAGAAATGGATGAGGGAGTCCCGAGGCATTGGGAAGTGCAGATAGAGAATCTATCTTTTCTATAGCTCAAAAAGAATTCTTTTGTTGACACTCCCCTTAGACCCAATCCACCAAATTCCCTACAAACAAGCTTGCTGCCTCTGAGAAGAACTTGTGTTCCCAAAGGCACCTTTGCCCAGGACAGAGCCTAAGGTGCTATCCCCTGTGCTTCCCTCCCCCCTGCCGCTGCCGCCTGTCTGAGCCAGCCAGGGAGAGGGACTTGTAATTCCACTCACTGAGTTTTCTAGAGCGAGAGACCAAGGGTGTCTGTGTTTCCATTACTGGGGGATTAGGATAGAAATCTCAATTTAAGTTTTAATGTATCTTTTAAGCCAGGAATTGACAGCTAATTTATTTCTTCTGTAGGTCATTTGAACAGATAACTAGAGATACTTTTTTTTAAGCAGACAGCTTAAACCAATCTCAGAGGCATATGAAATTGGCACGGTAGTCCATTGAAACGGAAGATTTTGCATAGATACCCACATGCACACTTCTTAGTGGAAGTGGCATTGAAAACAGAGGTACAGATTCTCACTCACCCACCCGCCTAAGCAGGTACAGAAGGAGGTGCCAGCCCTGGTGCTGTCATCTCAGTGTTGCCATATAGTAACCCCAGTGTTTCTCCCCAATCCGCCTTTGCAGGAAGAGCTAGCAAACACGATTTCCCAGCTCATCCACGCTGTTAACAACTCGGAGGCCCGTAAGTCCTGATGTTTTCATGCCTTTCAAAACGTCCTTGCTTTTCAGATTTGGTAACTTGCCTACGATATCTAGTCCATATTGTTCCTTCTCCTTCCTTCGAAGCTTCCGTTTCCCAGTGGCCTAATTTAATGTGAACCTGGGCTGTCAGTGTGTAGATGTCAGGTGACAAACCCTTCCGATGGGAAGAAACTATGAAAAGCTTAGATATTGACTCTAAAAGAGGGTGAAGGGTACCTTGTAGAATATCATATTGGATTATCTCAAAGATTTCAAAAAACATACCTTAAATAATCCTCCAGAATCTCCAAATTCTGAGTTATTGTAACACTCCTAGAAGCTATCGGTGCATATGTCAGTGTGTACAGTACCCTCTGGATGCCAGGTTTATCCCCAGAACTAGAGCCATTAAGGTTGTCACTGGTAATAAACTGTAAAGCAACCCCCTTTACCAAAAAGGATAAACGGTGACACATTACTTCTGGGACACTCAGGCTGGAAAAACCAGAGGAAAAACTTCCAGAGGAAAAACCAGACTGCAGAATGATTTTTTTCTGCTCACCCTTCCTGAGAATAAAACCATCCAATGGCCTTCTTAGCCCTCAGAGGTTGTCTGAACTTGAGCAGAGCCCCAACGGACATGTAATGAACACAATTCTACACATGGAATATGATGTAGGTCTTCATGTATCAAGAAAGATTTGTGCAAAAAAGTGAATAAAAAATTTTTTTTTACAAAATGCTAGTTTTGTGGTTCAGAGAGAAAAATTTGGAATGTTTTGTTATAGTTGACACTGAGCATGAAAGAGAAAGCTGAGTTTCTGCATGAGTCCATCAGAATTACTGGCTTTGGATTCTTAAGTGTAGATGGGTTGAAAAGACCAGTAGATGTGGCTCAGAAAATCTTTAGATTTAGAACTTGGCTTTCAGGAGATTAAGAAAAATGCTTCAGGGAGCATTCTAGTTAGGCATTAAGATATTACCAGGTTTCATGTGACTATAATGTGCTTTGCTTAAATGTAAAAGAAATTATTGAGCATATTTAATGATTGACCAAATTTTCTAGCAGCCCAAGAATTCTTGAGAAAAGTAAATAATGAAGAATCCCATTTGTTTCTTTTCATTACATTTGTGCTTTATGGTAATGTGTTAACCTGAAACCAAGCATTCAGATCCTTGTGTTCACTGCAGAGCACCTGTTCATTCAGACCTTTTGGCAAACCATGAACCGAGAGTGGAAGGGGATTGACAGGCTGCGCCTGGACAAGTACTACATGGTGAGATAGCCGGCCTTCATTCCAGCTACTGCAAAGGCTCATGAGAGGGAGGGAGCATTCAGCTTCTTAAAAACAGTGGGAAGGTTTAATTGTGAAGCAGAGTGAGTTCTAGGCTTGCTGAGATGACAGCATTGTGAACATTAGATAGCCTTTGAACCTGAACTCAGAAACCTCTCTTTGTCCTTTCAGTTGTTAGGGATCAATTTGCATTTTATGACCCAAAGTTAAATGTGATTATTGTGGATATTTTCTCATTTGGGGATCCAGGCTACGCCGTGTCATTAGCCTCCTTCTACAAAGCTGATCGATCCTTCTTACTTCCTTTTGTAATACAAGTTGTCTGTCTTTAGCTGATCCGTCTGGTCCTGAGGGAGTCCTTTGAAGTTCTGAAGCAGAATGGCTGGGAAGAAAGGTTGGTAAACTATTTGGGTTAGCATTTGGTGGCCTGAAAACTTTTAAGGTGATAGTTTGTTTTTCAAGCCTTTCAGTTAATCACAAAGTATGAATTGCCACATCTGTGCTATGAGAGGCAAAACTCCCTTTCACATAAAGAATTTAAAACCCAGTGGAGGAATATGAAAGAGTTATTACATAAGACAATCAGCTTTTTATACTGATTTCAGTAGTTACTCTTTTCCTTGTAAAACTTGCTCAGTCTCGCATGGCTTGTGCAGTGTAGCATGAGACTAAATGTTACATGTTCCCAGAGTTGGGGTAGGGGGGTGGGGGGCATGGGGGTGGGGGTTGGCAAACTATAGTTAATACACCCGTATGTGTTTTTTCCTTTAGCCGAATCAAGCTTTTCCTCGATGTCTTGATGAAGGAAGTCTTGCACCCTGAGAGTCAGTCTCCAAATGGGGTGAAATTTCACTTCATTGATATTTATCTGGATGAACTATCCAAAGTGGGAGGGAAAGAGGTAAGAAACAATCAGACGTCTGCCAGCAATGTGGTGAGACCACAGCTACCTGAGCAGGGCTTCGCTCTTCAGATCGTCCTGTGAGCTGGAATGCCATGCTATTGGTGGCCCTCTGCATTGCCAGTGACAGCGTGAATCAGTTCCACCTGGCTTCTGACACATTCCTTCCCCATCTAAGAATGTGTCCTAAGCAGCTAATGAGACGTGGGCAGGATTCCTGCGCTAAAGATGTGCATGGAATCTAACTTAGGCAGCATTTGAAAGCACCTACATAGTCCAATAAAGAATTAGGTAACGTGAGTAAATGCTCAGACTACTGAGTTTTTAAAAGGTGGGAAAGAAAGGCAGTAGACCAAGCTGTGCAAAGCGTCTGACTCATGTAAGTGTGCATTCATATAGAAATAGGCAAAGGACTGGAGGGGAAACATTCTTTAGTGTGTGGGTGACTATCAGAATTTGGGATTGTGAGCAATTTTTACTCTTTCCCAAGTGTTCTGCAGTGGATAGGTGGTGTGTGTTTTGTGTGTGTGTGTGGGGGGGGGGGGTAATTAAAGAAAGTATAAGTGTATTAAAAAAGTAACCCCTCATCTCATTCTCTGACTGAGATGCAGAGCTGCTCCACAGAGGAGGAAGTGTCACGGTGCTAAGATGCCCGAGGGGCTGGAGGACAGCTGTAGCCTTTAGGTGGCTCTGGGCACTGGGTGATTCATGCACAATGCGTTTGGCATTGTGAGATAAGTGTGGCTCAGTCTGATTCAATCTGTGTGGGAAAATAAATACCTTTTTCAAGGACTTGTCAGGAAGGAGAAAGGGTTCTTTTTTCCCCTTTTTTATTTCTTTTTTCCCATTTTATTTCTAAACTACAGCTTTTAGCAGATCAGAATCTCAAGTTTATTGATCCATTCTGCAAAATTGCTGCCAAGACTAAGGAGTAAGTGATTCACGTGTTTGTTTTTATTGCTTCAATTAGTGCTTAATTGTGGGAGGTGGGTTGTTTTGTGTTGTTTAGCATGATACAAGGTACCTGGGATGGTTGTCCAAAGCTAATAACATCCAAATGCTTAATTCCTATTGGCAAGACGTATGAAGCTTTGAGTCATTATTCGGCTCTTCAAGCATTGCTCTTTGATCCCAATCATTCCAAGAATCACACACTCCCCCACCCAGAGTTCAGTCTGCTGCTGGTCCCACTGCTCTGGCACAGAGCCTTGGACTGGCTCCTTACAGCCCCCACTGGTTAGCGCAGAAGAGTAGTTAGGAATACATGTGCCTGCTGAGCAGCTGGGTGGTCACACCAGGTCCTGGGGAGGCTGAAATTGGGGGTGCAGTGACCCCTACTTCTCATCCCTCTGTCCTCTTCAGATAACGAGTTCCAGACCGTTGGTTTTAATCACACCCTCTTTGCTGTGCTTCCCCCTCAGCCATACACTGGTGCAGACTATAGCGAGGGGTGTTTTTGAAGTTATTGTAGATCAGTCTCCTTTTGTACCTGAAGAGATGATGGAAGAACAGAAAACTACAGTGGGTGACAGTGACCTGCCTAAAGAAGAGATAGGTGACAGTGAGGTGACATGGAGAAAAACACTCAGTAAAAAGAAGACAGGTAAGAGAGTGTCCTTAAGCACTTTTTCATACATCTGTTGGGATCTCACTGACTCCAGCCTAGAATTTATAAAAAATGGCATTGGCTTGAACAACCACCTGAGAAAGGAAGCAGATGCATATTCTAAATCCCTGTTTTGTTCAGGGGTCCTCTGGGGAAGACCCCGTGCCTCCCACCCAATTCTTACCTCCCAGGATTGCGGGCCATTCTTCAAATGTTTGTCATTGTTGGTGTTGCGTTGGGTTTTGTTTGTTTTTGTTGTGTTGGCTTTTCAGTTGTATTTCAACACCCTAACGGGATCTGTAGAGGGTCCTTGACAGGAGGCCTGATGTGCATGTTGTGAGCGCGTACTTGTTTCTCTAGCCTTCTGATCTTGGATTCCTTCCAAGTTCTCTTTCTTGGGATGGCTAAATGCCCACTGTGGGTTGATACTGTTCTTAACCACTGTTGTATGTCTGTGCAGTCATGAGGAGAATGTGCATTAAAGTTGTGGCCCATCAGAACCCTGGGGGTGCACAGCTGTGGTGCCTGGAGGGCATCCCTCCAGCTTTGAAATGCCACAAAGCCATTTTGAAATGCAGAGTTTTCTAAAACCAGTGGCCAGAGGAAATTGAATCATGTTTTTAAAAGCAGGACATAAAACTCTATGTGGGAGGAACTGCTTTGTTTTACATTTACATGTGCCTTCAATAATCAGGGAGGATATATATCAATGAGGGGACGGGAAATGTTAATAGCCACACATGGCAGAGTTGTGAGTGACTTCTGTTTGTTTTATACTTTTGTCTGGTTTTTTACATTGGTCATGTATTATTTTTTAACAAAAGGAAAAGAAGAAACATTTTAATTTTAAATTCCACATAGGTGATGGGTTAATTAAAAAGCCTGAATAAATTCTCTGTGGTCATGGCGGTTGCCTCTGGATCCCCCTGCTCCCATGTTTCTGTCTAAACTAGAGACATCTCTCTCCAGGAGCACCAGCACCTGCTGTCTTCTCTGCCTGTGCCCTGAGGGCACACCACCAATGAGCTCCTTGGAATCCAGTTTGAAAAGTGGAGTTTTCATTAGTAATTTTTATCTGCTTTCTTATGGGCTTTGGTGCCTTTTGAATTATTTATTTAATGTTACAATTTGCATTTATATATTAACTTGTGCTTCCTGTAGCAGCCCCATGAAGTTAGTATACTACTATACAGATTTTTTTTTTCCTGCAGCCCAAACCTATCTGAAATTAGGGATAGGCCCTGAATCCACACTCCTTCCACAGCTAGAGTCACATGGTGTCTGAGCCCCTAACCCAGCAGCTTCCTGTCCCCTGCGCTGTCTGGAGGGGAGACTGTGTGCTGAACAGCATTGAAGGCCAGGGAGGCTTGTCTGAAATCAATTTAACAGACAGAATTTGTGGTTGCTCCCGGGTATTTTTTCATGTCCAGGGGCTGAAAACCCAAAACAGCTTTGGGATATTATAAATGTATTTGCAGGGTCTTTCTCTTTAAGGAAGTTTTCTTTTTCATTAAGAAACATCTAATTAGACAGTGGCTCCTTCAGGAGTAGTCATTGCTGTGTAATTGAAGAATTTTGTCTTTGGCTGTTGTTTTGATAGCACTGAGCAAATATCACTCCAGAAAGGAAGGAATCAGTGATGAAAGTGAGACAGATGGTGGCGGAAGCATGGAAGACACTGGGCCGCCTCTCCAGGTTGGTGGCAGCTGTTGCTTTTTTTAGAAGATAGATTTACTGTGGGGTGGCCTGGCTAATTGGGAATTAGGGTCAGAGCTAATTAAACTCTAAGGCTCAATGTGTAAAGTCCTTTCCATCCCTTCAGTCACTAATGTCACCTTCCTTATTATGAGTTTATTGCAGACAAATCCAAAGATGATGGAATTTTGCTAAGATCTATTCCATACAGCAAAGTCAGCTGAGCTATACTTTTGTTGTTGTTGTTGTTAATCCTCACCTGAGAATATTTTCCATGGATTTTTAGAGAGAGTGACATGGAGGGGGAGAGACAGAGAGATACATGGTACATGCCCTTACCGGAATCAAACCTGGGACCCTTCAGTCTGCAGGTCAACACTATCCACTGAGCAAAACTGGCTAGGGCTTAGTAATACTTTTTAAATGAAGTTTACTATGTTACCAAGGGCAAATTAGATATCTTTGTAAATTACATTACAAAGAGGCACACCCAAGTAAATTGTATGTGGTGTATTTTACCACAGAGATCTTGCTTAAGTCTTTGGGTGCCCAGTCTTGGCACACATGCTTTTTCTGACAGCCTCTGTGAGTGCTTCCAGAGGCCCAGCTGTGGGCGCTCTGTCACTAGGAGGTGCATTTCCAGGTTACTGCAAGTTCATGTTCGTTTTTCTTCTCACGTAGTTTGATTATAAGGCTGTTGCAGACCGACTCCTGGAAATAACCAATAGGAAAAACATCCCTCCCTTCAACAGGAAACGTCTCTGCAAGCTAATCAAGAAGTAAGTGATTGGATGAGAAGGTGTCCGTTCATTCTCGTTCATGTTCAAGTTCAGCCCTTCCATTTATCTCATGGTATAGGGCATGCTGTCACCATGCTTACATTTTTTATTTTTAGCAAATAAATGCACTTATAAACTGCAGTGTTTAATGATGACAATCACCCCCCAACTCCCACCCCATCACTCCCCTCCACACACACACCTCGTGTCCAATTCTGCAAATGCAGCCACACTCAGCTGTTTCATAGCGGTGTAGAAAAAATGCCCTGACTGGTTAGAGCAGTGGTCGGCAAACTCATTAGTCAACAGAGTGGCAAACCGCAGCTCGCAGCTCACGAGCCACAGTTTGCTGACCACTGGGTTAGAACATCGGCCTATGCACCTAAGGTTTCAATTCCCTGACAAGGGCACGTTCCTGGGTTGCAGGTTTGACCCCGGCCTGACTGGGGCAGTATGCTAGAGACAACCAATCTATGTGTGTCTGTCTCATATCTATCTTTCTCTCTCTAGCTCACTCTCCCTGCCCCCCTCCCTTCTACTCTTTCTCAAAAAAACATCAATGGGGAAAATATCCTCGGTGTGTATTTAAAAAATTATAAAAATAAATCTATTGATAATATCTAAACAGGTTGAGAAATTGCAATGTGAGTGTGCTGCTGAGGTGTTACCTGTTGGTGTGATACTGAGCTGGGTAGGGGTGTAGTTTTTTACCCCTTCCCCCACCCCTGGTGTGATTATGCTGTAGTCGTTGAAGTCGTTGTGACTGTACCAGCATTCACTGCACAGCCCTGGGCCTATTATGACTGATGACATACAACAGCTGGGTTTGGTCACACTCCAAGTGAGCAGGCACTGTTCTGAGCACTTAGATTACTTCACGTAATGTGCTAAAGCCTCATAAGCTGCCTTCTGTAATTCCCCCCTCCGACGCATGATTGACTCGGGCACAGGGAAGCCACTGCGTGGCCCAGGGTTTAGCTGCCAGACACAGGTCTGGATTTAGACCTCCTATCACTTCCTGCTTTGCCCACTTCCTTTGTATTCTGTTGCACCAAAATCTTACAGACTAAGCACTACTTTCATTTCTCCACATGGTAAACAGGGGAGCTGGGTAGAGGCAGCGAATCTAAGCTGTGTCAGCCTTTAACGACTAAGAAAGTTAACTGAGGGTGATCTGGTCCTTCGTTTTTGGCCTTTGCGTCACACCGCCTTTCCCCCTCTCCTTGTAGAGGAAAAAGAATGTGAATTCTAAATATCACGTGTTTCTTAAAGTGTGCGCATATGTTTATAGAAAAAGAAAGAAGGGATTTCTTTATGAACTTTTGTTGTTTTCCTTTTCAGATTCCAAGATCTCTCTGAAGGTGAGGAAGGCAGAGCATTAGAACTGATGTTCTTACCTAAATGTGGACCTCGCTGAGCACATTTAAGCCAAATAGTAAAAAACAAACAAAAAAAAAACAAAACCAAGATTGAAAATTTAAGAAAGAGGAGTAGCCTTTACCTTTGAAAGATCGCCAGTTATACCACTTGCTGCTCAGCTGAGAGAAGCCCTTAGAAGAAACACCGTGTGGGGCCTTTTTTTTTTTTTTTTTTTTAATCTTGCCACCCACTCTCGCATCCCAGGAACCACGCTGAGCCAGACACAAGGCTGTATCTGTGGGCGGGGGGCATTTGAACAAGAAGGGTTTTTATTGGTCCATTTGGTTTTCAGTTGGACCTTTTTTAAGAACAGTCGATTTCTCAGGGTTCTTTTGTGACTGTAAGATAGTTGTCCCCTGGGGAAAGCTGCTGTCTATACTTGGTGACATTTGAGCAAATTGATGGCCCACTGCCCCCTATCCCTTGGGCCTCTGAGGTGCTTAGAACTGGGGTGTCCAGACCTGGTTGGCGTATCTGGAGATGTCGCCCAAGATTTATAGTCCCTTGCCTTGAGTGGGAAAGCCACAAAGTTGAGAGCTTTGGATGGAGAAGTAGTGAGGAACAGTGATGAGGAGGCATGGCTCTCAGGCCCCTGGGACAGCTGTGAGGGCCTCAGGAAACTGACTACCTGTGACTTTGGTGTCCAGCAGGCACTGTGCCTCAACTCGGTTTTGCTGAGGACATTTCTGCTGATGAAGATGACCAAACTCTCAGTCAAGGAAGGCCTAAGAAAAAAGGAAATAAACTTTTAGAGAAAACTAACATGGAAAAAGGCGAAGGTGAGGCATAAGGCTTGGGACCAGCAAGGCCTGAGAAGGGAGGGGTGGGCTGCCCTCAGGGACTGTGGAACCAGTGGAGAACCTCTGAGCCACCGTCTTGATAAACAGTTACAGAGCAAACGCTTTGCTCTTATGACTGAAAAGTAAATATTGCTTCTGGGTATCTGATTTGTCTGGGACACCCGCATGCCCGCTTCTAAGGAGGAGTACACACTGCCCTGTGGCCTGTTTGTCTTATTACCCTGGATTTGTGGCTTTTACCTTTGGCCTGAAAATTAGTAGAAATCTGAAGATATTTCTGCTCCATTTATATTGAAAAGGCATTAGCAAGGTTTCTAATCACAGCTGGGAAAGGCAGGAAATGGGACCACGGCAGAGAGCTCATGGAGGATCCGAGCCTTTCTGGCAGTAAGACGTCCCCACAGGAGTTCTGTCAGCCACTCCCTCGACCCCAGAACCCCCTGCGAGAGCTGCTGTCTGCTTGTCATTGGGGCACCTGTTGATTGGTTTTTGTGTCTTTCCAGGAAACAGGCTCTTTCTTGCTGAGGAAGAGGAGAGTAAAGCTGCTGTTCACAGGAGGAAAAGGAAAAAGAAGAAGAACCACCTTTCATCTGAACACTTAGGGTCAGGGGTCAAAGCCGTTTCCCCAGAACAGAACGGGGACAGTGAGCCAGAGGCAGGTCCAGGAAGAGCCCAGCTGGGTGGGAATGAGCTAGGGGCAGGGGTTTCGCCCAGCCCCCAGGGGCAGAGCAGCTCGGAGCACCCCCTCGCGCATTCTCCCATGCACAGCAGGAGGAAACGACCGAGGAAGAGGAGCCCCCGGGTCCAGGGACTGGTCTCCGAGTCCACAGCGTCGCCTCTGGAGGACTTGTGTCAAGGTGGACCCGACAGTGGTTATGCTCTGGTGCCTGTCCCCCACACTTCCCCAGCCAGTGGCGCCCCGGCCCTGAAGAGGAAGCGGAAACTCAGGGCTCTCCTGGCCAACGGCAGCCCGCCCGCGCTGACCTGGCCCCCACCCCAGGAGGAAGGCCCAGCAGTCGGAGGGGATTGCCCAGCCACACTGCCCCCGGGTGGGAGACTGAAGAAGAAGAAGGGGGAGCCCAGCCGGCTTGACCTCTACAGCCCATCCACGCAAAAAGCTGCCATCTTCAAAAAGAGGAAGAAAATGAGAGAGATGTTGAACTTGGTTGAGCACAGCAGAGGACTGGAATCCGAACTCAAGCTCGTCCAGGCTCTGGTAAGGCAACTGGGTTCCAGGCAGGATGGCCAAGGCTTCCTGCTGAAAGGTCAGGGCCCTGCTTCAGGCTTCAGTGTCCAGGAGGGAGGACAGGTCAGGCCTCTGGACTAAGCAGCTGTCATGGTTCATGATCCCCTTTACCACCAGTAAAGAAATCCCCTTTACCACCAGTTTCCATGTCTGAGACAGTCACCACTCCCCTCTTCTCCCCCACTCCTCACCCCGCCCCCACCCCGCTGCCACTCTGAGGGGCTACGGAAGGGCCACATCAGGCTGGGAGAATGGTACATGGCGCAGGCGGACAGGCCGCCCTTCAGTGTAAACAGGCAGACCCGTGCCTCCATCAAATGCTCATCTTATTTTTCTTCAGCTCAGGACCAATCCCGTGCCCATGCTTTCTTTTTAATCAAAAGATTTCCTTTCCGCTTGGATCTCTAGACCCATATATGAATGAAAACCAGGCTCTGGTTCCACTATCCACACCCTCACTGCGGACATAACATGCATTCAGTGGTCGGCAAACAACTTCATTGGCGCACAGCCACACCTGATGGTACGCACTCCCTGTTACTTTCACTCAGCTGCAGAGATGAGCAGTAGTGGCAGACAAGTGGTCCTCGAAGCCAGAAACATTCCCCCTGGCCCTTCACAAACAGGCTTGCTGATCCCTGTCCAGGACTGTTTGCACTCACTGCTGTGCAGCAGGGTGACGTCGAGGCCTTTCTAACAGTGTGCGTGTTAGGGGAGTTCCTGGTCAGTAAGAAGCCTTAGCTGGGGAAAGCACAACATTCCCCTGGACTTCAGGAAGTCGCTCTAATCTGAGGCCTTCCCACGAGCAGGGTCACCTTCCCTTGGCTCTGCAGCCTCCTCCTGTCACTCACTGTTCATTTGATGCTCTTTCTTCACTAAGAATATCAGAAGATTCCTTCTTCGCATCATTTTTCACGGCCCTGCACCCTCTCTTCGAGAGGATTAGAACTGGTGCTAAATAAAGCACTGGGTTATCGGGGGTTTTCTTCCCAAGAGGGGCAGTGTGTCTACATCTCTGCCAGCAGGAGCGGGAAGGTGCATGGGAGAGGACTCCTGGGTCTACCCCTCGGGTTCTCAGGAAAGGCAGACAACCTCCAAGCCAGGACAAAGGCCTTGCCAAACTCACCAGTGTGACACTGGCCACATTGGGTTTCCCAGACCCCTACAGTCCCAGAACCAGTGCTGAGTCCTTGCTGTGGGTCGTGGTCAGTTGTAAAGCACCCAGTGAATGTTTTTTATCTGCCTTAAATGGACCTACAGTAAGCTAAGGTTAGTTTACGGAAGAAAGATAAACACGTTCTAGAAATCCAGTGTTGCCTGGATGTGCTGTGTTATAACGTCTCCAGTGGTATGCAGTCATGTCCTAAGCCTGCACATCATCACCACTGACTCACCCATAGCACTTTCCATTCATGGACAGGCCTCCCTGGACAGGGCCTCCCTGGACAGGGCCTGTATCAGTTACACTGTGCCTTTTCTATGTTTAGATACCAGATGCTTGCCTCGGCCACAGTTGCCTGTAGTATTTAGTGTAGTAACATGCCACACAGGCTGGTAGCCCAGGAGCAAAGGCTATGCTGCAGAAAGACAAATCTTCAAAGCATGGGCCCTGACTTTGAAGAAAAATATGATTCTTGTGGCTGAAAAGATAGGAGACTTCTGGGCCCGGCTAGTGTGGCTTAGTTGGTTGAGCATCAGCCTATGTACCAAAAGGTCACTGGTTCGATTCCTGGTCAGGGAACATGCCCAGGTCGCAGGCCTGATCGCCGGTAGTGGTGTGTGGGAGGCAACTGATTTATGTTTCTCTTTGGTATCTCCATCTATTCTTTCCCTTCCTCTCAAAAATCATTTTTTTAAAAAAACATTTTTTAAAAAAGGTAGGAAACCTCTGGCCCTACCATGGTGAAGTGGCAACTCTGTTGATGAAAGGTGTTTGCAAATCTGGTTCTGGAGATGGTGGGGTATGGGGCGTCGGAGCTGGTAAGTGGGTCTCATTGAGATACCCTTCAGTCTGTGGCCTCACTCCCCGTGGTGTCTGCCCCCGTCCTGCTTCCACTCTGTGTGTGTGGGTGTGGCCCTGGGGGTGACATCCCTCTCCTCTCGTCTCTCACACAGGGGACCAGTGGAGCCTTCAGCCCTTTGAAGAAGAAGAAGCTGAGGACTGAGAATGACTTTGTGAAGTTTGACACGCCCTTCTTACCAAAGCCCCTGTTCTTCAGGAAAGCCAAAAGCAGCTCCGCCACCCCTGTGGCCCCCGCTATGCAGGTAAGCGCACTGCGGCCAAACCAGAGGGCTGTGCTCGGCAGGCGCTTGGCCTCTACTCCTGTCCGTGGCGCTCAGGCTCCTGTCCCAGGAGCCCAGGTCTGCTGTGCGGGCCGTGCTGGGACCTCTGGGGCCGATCCTCAGATTGACCAGAGGTGCCTCATCTTAGAACTCGGAAATAGGGGAGGTCTAGAGACACCAGCAGTGAAGGGGCCCCAAGAGCCCTGGGTTTACAGATCAGATGGAGGAAGGCCAGAGGGGCCTGCCAAGGACACTGGCAGGTGCTCAGACTAGAAGAAGGAACAAGTGCTGTCCCCAGTCGGGTGACGGCACTGTTCTGAGAAACCAGGTGGAGGCCGTGAAGGACGGGTCCTCTCTGCCAAGAGCCATTAGAAGTGGGGACAGGGTGCAGCCAGTGTGTGCGGGAGGCTCTCCTGGGGGTGCCTCCAGCAGGTGGAAGTCTGGGTGGAGCTGTGGAGACAGGCCTGGGCTGGCCCTGCTGGGGAGACCCACAATAGGTGGACTTTTTGAGAAAGCAGTAGGTGCTGTTTAACAGCCTCGAACCAGCAGCGTGACCACTGCTGTGTGAATGTTTATGCCTAAGATACTTTCAGGACATTTGTAAGTGACTCTGGGCTTATAGAAGCAAAGTTCCTCTGATGAAATGATAATGTTAAAGCAAAAACAGTCTGAGGTAGAACTGGGGATTCACACAATAAAACCCTATATTTTTAGGGAGGCATTTGAGAGGCTGGGGATGTAGGTACATTGCCCACCAAAGTCCAGTCCCGTTGTAGATACAATCTAGTCATTTTTGCTTCTAAGGTAAGGCTAAATTTTAGGATGCAGTGAGTGGGAGCTCCTTATAATTTTTCAGTGTTTAACTTTTTCTGTAACTTGGTTTCAAACATGGTAATTTTGCTCCGCTTTCTTCCCCGGAAGGCAGAGGCGGAGTCGGCAGTGAGGCAGTTTACTGCAGAGGGTGCTGGCACTGCTCCCCTCCCAGGTGCCACAGGGCTTCATGCAATCCAGGCCTGGCGCATGTGCAGCGCAGTCCTGATGAGGCCTCAGAGGCGGACACGGGCCTGGCCTCCAGGCCGAGTGCTCTGTGGGCGACTGGGCACCTGTGAGTGCTCAGGGACTCAGACACACACGGAGCCTCAGCTCTTTGTGCTCCTCTCACTCCCATTATGCTTTTCTTCAGCTCAACAAAACACCGTCCAGCTCCAAGAAGGTCACCTTCGGGCTGAACAGAAACATGACTGCGGGTGAGTGTGGGGTTTGCTTGCAGTCACCGACTGCTCCTGAGGGGGAGGGCCCTGGCCCCTCCCCAGGCAGAGTTGGTCCCCGCCTCCCCAGCGGGGTGGCCAAGGGGGTGGAGGTGGGGGTCAGGTTTTTGGGGTCTCTGGAAGGAGCTTACCTGGTAGGATGTGATGGGGATGGGTGGATGGCCTACCTGCCTAGAATATGTTAGTCGTCTCGGCCTGAGATGTAACAGTCTGTGAGCTATAATCTCCTCTACCTAAACTCAGAGCCATGCCATCCAAGGGGCAGGGAAAAGAGAGCCATCTTGTCTTTCAGCTTTTAACACGGGTAGGATTCATTTGTGTTGGCTTTTCCCCAAAGGAAACCAATGTTTTTTAAAGTATATGAGTGTAAGACCTGACTCTCTTTACGCACAAGTAAGTGCGTGTGTGCCTGCGTGTGTCTGTGTGTACATACATATGTACACATGTACGGACACGTGCACAGAGGAGCAGCTATCAGGAGAGCGTTGGGCAGCCCCATTTCCCTCCATCTCTCCAGGTCCAGTCTGTAGATCGGGCGGCAGTGGGGGAGGAATAAATGCTAAAAAGAAGGGCTTCTCCTGGGGCTCTTTATTGAACCCGAGTATCACAGGGGTCCCTCATTCTTGCTAGTGACTTTCATTTCCTCAGAAAGCCCTGGAGTGAGTGCCCTGGCTCCATCAGGCCTCCTGGCGGCACGGAGGCAGGACAGGCACTCGGTGGGTTGTCAGGACAGAGAAATCATGCCATTAACATGTGGCTCGCTTTCATCGGGCAGAATTCAAGAAGACAGACAAGAGCATCTTAGTCAGTCCCACAGGCCTCTCCCGAGTGGCCTTCAACCCTGAGCAGAGGCCCCTCCATGGAGTGCTGAAGACCCCTACCAGCTCCCCTGCCAGCACCCCCCCGGGAACCAAGAAGCCGCTGACTGCCACCCCAAAGAGAAGGCCCACAGCTATGGACTTCTTCTGATAGTAGCAGAGTCCCTTTATAAAGACTGCTTTTGTACAGAATACTCTATAAATTATAACTTTTAAAAGGTGGGGTGTTTTTTATTGCTTTATAAACTGTATATACGAGGGTCAGAGTGTGAGCCATGACGCTGCTGTGGGCATCTTGGTTGAAGTTTCACTACAAATACCGTTAGTGCAGGCGCTCACTGGGATTCCACACTCGTGGAAACCTCGGGGATTCCCCTAGCGTGGGAGCTGAGAGCACGTGACCTTCACCACATAGATGCTGCTGGCACGTGAAGCCTGGAGTTCGACTCCATCAGCTGTCCAACTGGTGTTTGCCTGCTTGGCTGATTTCCTGGTGGTTTTCGGTGTAAGTCTCCACCTAAAAAGCACCTAGGCTTCGTTCCCATGTTCTGTGAGTAATGGGCAGTTTCTGATCAGGTGACTCTTGTGACTAAATCCGAAATACAGCTGGGGATGAGCCTTCTTGTGGGGGCAGGAGAGCAGAGCCCATGGCCTGTGGCCTTCCCTGTGTTGCTACCTCTCAGCCAGCCCAAAGTGTCCTCATCGGAGAGCAGTGCCGCCCAGCGCACCCTCATCCAGTCACCGTGCTCTGGCTGCTCTTTATACGTAAATGTCTGTGCCAGCGGCAGTGGGCATCCACATGAGCAGCTCTCCCATCTTCAGTGAAAGCAGTACTCCAGAGGCCTGGATGCAACATCCGGAGACCGAGCTCCTGCTGGGAGGCAGGCGAGCAGCTGTCAGGACCGTTTGTGGTTATTTATTTGTTCATAGTTACCTTATATCTGAAATGCTGAATCATGCACTTAGAGATTTTTACAAAGTCCTCATTTTATTTAGAAAAAATCAAGGTGGAAGGCACACAGACTTTAGTCAGAGAAACAAATGCAACTTGGAGCAGCGCTGCCTGATCCTTGACATGATCCCAGAGCCTGAATGAGGGGTGAGCTGCAGGCTCAGGAGTCGGGGGTCGCCTCAGGAAAGCCCCTGGCCCGGCTCATTCTCCAGTTTGCACAACAACCAATTGCAGCCGTAACTTGGGGGGGACACAGTTTTGCCTCAGGTGCCCAGTGCTTCCCCAGCCTGCTCTCCACTCAGGGATCTCAGGCCTCTTAGAGTGAAAGCCTCCCTCCCTCAAGCCGGAGCCCCAGTTTCTCACCAAAAGCAGGGCCAGCCCTCGCTGCTACTTCCCAGCTGAGGGCCTGGTGTGTCACCCTCCCTGGTTAGGGCTGTGGCTTCGGAAGAAAGGCCTTCTGGGATGTCAGGGTCCAGCTGACTGGGTTCCTTAATCACATGACCAGGGGGGCAGGCTTTCCCAGGAAGGCCCTGCTGCAAAGGAAGGGGAGCTGTTCTGTGCCTGCTCTATAAGAGTTGTCACTGTTTGGTCAGGAAAACAGAAACAACGAACGTTGTGCTGTTGTCAGCTTTTCCTTGTAGCAAGAAGTCTTCATACAAGATGATCTTGTAGTTGCATGGTTTTAGTGTGCTACATTCGACACCATACCTAAAATCATTCAAAACCAGAACTGAGATTTGAAAAGATTAGATTTGAGTTGTCAAATATTTTTAACTTCTTTTTTTTTAAGTATCATTATTGGTCAAAGTATTTTTCTAACAACATTTATTTCAGCTTTAAAGATAGGTCTTATCGTCAAATGGGCCATGTAATCCAGCCATGTTAAGATGTCTTAGCAAGTCATTGTAAGGCCAAAAATGACATATTTACTGTCGTGATGAGTGCAGGACCTTCTCTTCATAGCGCTGTGTGTCACCTGTCTCTCCTGGGCTGCCAGCGAGTGCCCTGTGCGTGCTCCTGTGCATGCCTGCCTGTGACGTGGGTCCTGAAGGAACAGTGTGTCTTGGGTTCCATCTGTCCACTAACTCTGTCCTAACTTACTCCATTTTGTGGGTAAGTCCAGTAGGTTTACTGTGGCTTATTTTTAATGCCTAAATTTTGGCTACAAAAGAAAAAGAAAAACACACAATTTTTTAAAATCCTCATTACGTATACATACAAGAATGTCAGATAAACTATTTAGAATACTGGTTTTCTACTTGATGCATGCTATTTTCCTAGGTAAAATAGCCAAGGGGACTTGGCAGTCCAAAATAGGAACTAATTTAATGCTGTTGATCTTACAGTATTTTGTAAAACAATCGTCTGTACGATTTGGTATCACACTTTACAGTGTATTGCCCTTTCTAACTTTTAATGAACTGAAAGCACAAAGGGGAGTTTAAAGCAGTTGTTAGTGTTGGGAAAAAAATATGAAATTGAGTCCATATTTTGATTTTTGTGTTTCCTCTGAATTTACCTGACCACTGGCAAGGACTTTTTGTTTACGACCACTTTGTGTTAGTGTCAGTACTTGTCAGGATTTGTCAGTACTCATCAAAGCCAAGTTCAATAAAAAAATTGTCTTTGCCTCAGACTTGTGTTGGCTGTGACTGTCAGTGTGCATAAAAACAGGCCTCTCGGGGAACTGCTCAGTGCAGCAGGGGTGGGAGGTGTTGGCGCTGTTGTGAGAGTCTGAAAACAGACTGCTCAGGCGCCTGTCCTCATGTGTTCAGCACACGGAGCCAGTGGGTGCTGCTGGGGCAGTCTCCTCGGATGGAGGAGTGGACACTCACTGCCAGACCTAAAGCACGGGCCTCGGCCTGTGAGGATGATGCAGAGGTGCCACTGTCCTGGTTGCCACCCCAGCTCATCCCAGACCACTGCCAGGTGTTGAGGGCACAGTGGAACAGGAAGTTCCCCTTTCCCCCATTTATATGTCCTGACCCCCATGTCCCCATTGGGACCACACAGCACTGTGTCACCTGGCTGCACCTGTATTCGTCCATCCCTCTAACAAGGGGCATTGAGTTTTCTATCTCAGATGTAGTTCCAACATTGCTCTTTAGAGAGAGAAACATCGATCTGTTGTCCAACTCATGTGTTCATTGGTTGCTTCGTGTATGTGCCCATACACAAACCTGCAACCTTGGTGTATGGAGACTAGTCAACCGAGCTACCCGGTCAGGGCTCCTCTGTCTAGTTCTCTGTCTTCACCCCTCTTCACGGGGCCTCACCAGGGCCCCTTCCTAAGGCACTATAGGGATCAGGGAGCAACCCTGTCCTGAAGGTTTGGGGTTAGGGCAGAGGTTACTTCATCTTTCCTCCCTCCACAAGCCTAACGCACACTGGAAAGGGCATTTTTCAGAGTACCGTCACTGGCTTTCTCCCCATCTCTGTACCTACAGCTCAGCCTTCCGCTATCAGCTTGCTCCCGCTCTCCCGCTGTCCCACTTCTTTGGCTCCTTTGAGTCCCCATGCCCCATAGCTGTCCCCCTCTTTTCTCGTGCACTCACATGGTGATCTCACAGAACAGCTTAACACATGACAGGAGCCACCCTCCTGAGAAGACTGCTTCTCCCTTTGTACACGGACTGTGTCCTCTACACCAGTGATCACCAACATTTCAGACCCCATGGACCCTGCTCCGTGAGACGGTTTGGGGACCGCTGCTCTGCACCGCTCAGCTCATGCTGCACTCCTGCTGTGCCAGGCATCGACCTGGACGAGGTACTGCTAATGCAGGGGTCGGCAGACACAAGCTGTGCCCTGACGTAGTGGGGACAATAAACAGGTGACCATGTGCTTGTCAGCAGGGGACAGAGCTCCATACGGGAAAGCAGCCCAGGAAAGAGGCGGGCATGCAGTCGGCTCTGCCACTGTCATACCTGGAGAGCTGGACAACTTGGTGCAGGTTGCGCTCAGACTTTGCAAACACGGTCTCCTTTTAAGCTTCTACTGAACTTCAAGTACAAAGAAGTATAGAGACGACTGGGAAACAGTTGCTAGTTTTACTCAGTGTTGGAAAAGATGTTAAATTGAAGCCGTATTTTAATGTTTATGTTTTCTCTTAACTTACCTGGCTGCTGGCAAAGACCATTTGTTTACGGAAGGCGGCAACTGAGCAGATGCCAAAAGAGGTTGTAAAGTGAGTCTGGAGAAAGCATTGCCAGCAGCAGAAGCATGTGAAGAGGCAGGGGCATGTAAAGAACAGCGAGGAGGAGTGGGGCCTCTAGGTGGCGCTGCAGGGAGCTCAGGCAACCCAACTGTCCCCATAGAGGACATCTGACATGCGGGTCAGGATTACAGACAACCATTCAGCGTCTAGGGATTGGTCAAAGGGCTACAACAACCTGAGGAGCATTTATTCAACAAAATCTACAGAAGCTGAGTAAGACTAGCAGGAGGCTGACACGAACCTGAGCTGCAGCCCTGCGCCCATGGTTCTGCCTCCCACAATTACTTCATGGGCTCCGTGCCCGTGGCAGTTCCCACCCCTAACTTCATGGCCCGGGGGAGTGGAGCGGGCGGGGGGAGCTTTTCCACCTAGATCAGCAACCAAAGTAACATTTACCTTCAAGCTTCCGCAGATATGGAGGGAGAGCCAGAGGGTCCAGAGGCTGGTATGGGGCTGGTGTAGGCATTACAGAGGATGCACCTTCTAAAACTCAGACGGGGGAGAGGAGAGGGAGGGCTAAAGGGGGGTGCTGTGGAACTTGGAACAAAAGCCCATGTCTCTCCAGGCCCTGGGAGCTCCTCCCAGGAGAGCCTTCTCTTCTGCCAGGTTCTGCAATTGACAGATGTCCCACAGCTTCCCGGAAGGGAAATGCAATGAGCTCCTCTCCATAGAGGAGGCAACAAGGCTTGGAGAAGCCAGGCCCTTGTCCAGGCCTCACGGCTTGTACATGCCTGAGCAGGAGTCAGATTCCAGCTCCCCGGATCTGCAGAGCCCAGATTCTGACCTATATCCTCCCCCTGCCAAGCCCTGGCCCCACTAAGCTGTACATGTGCTTCTCCAAGTTTGGGCACTGGCCAGCAGCAGGGCACCTCCAGAGCAGGTTAGGGATGCAGAATCTTAGCCGCTCAGAGCCACGGATCAGCACCTCCATTTTGCCTGCCCATGCAAGCTGGTCACAGACCTGCAGCCTTTCCCAGAGGCCTCCACACAGGACGATCCTCAGTAAGTATTGGCTGCGTCACATTTACTCCAGTTGAAGAAACAAAACCAAGGAGTTTTCCTTTGCTGGACATCCTTGAAATCCAAGCTGGAGAAACTCCCACCAGACCCATGGGCCGCAGTCTTTCACTTGCTTTTTTTTATTATTTTTTAAAATATATTTTATTGAGTTTTTAGAGAGAGGAATAGAGAGTTAGAAACATCAATGAGAGAGAAACATCCATCAGCTGCCTCTTGCACACCCCCTGCTGGGGATGTGCCCACAACCAAGGTACATGCCCTTGACCGGAATCGAACCCGGGACTTTTCAGTCCGCAGGTTGATGCTCTAGCCACTGAGCCAAACTGGTTTCAGCTTTATTATTATTTTTAATGGAATTTATTGGGGTGGCATTGGTTAATAAAAATATATGGGTTTCATGTGAACAATTTTATAATATACTAGAGGCCTAGTGCTCGCAATTCATGTACTTGGGGGGCTCCCTTAGGCCATCCTGTGCCCTTCCACACTCCGGGAGCCCTCAAGGATGTCCTGCTGCCGAGGGCCTAACCCGGCAGTCGGAGGAGGCAGGAGAGGCTCCCACCACTGCCCCTGTGCTCACCAGCCATGAGCCTGGCTTCTGGCTGAGCGGCACTGTCCCCTGTGGGAGTGCACTGACCGCCAGGGGACAGCTCCGGTGTTGAGCATTTGCCCCCTGGTGGTTGTCAGTGCACGTCATAGCAACAGGTTGTTCAGCAATACGGTCGATTTGCATATTAGCCTTTTATTATATAGGATTAGCTATACATTGTACTGTGTGTTCACCACCCCGAATCAAGTCCCCTATCGCCATTTATCCCCCCTTTACCCTGTCCTCCTTCCCCCTTCCCCTTTTCCTCTGGTGATCACCATACTGTCGCCTGTAGCCTTTAACTTTCAGAATGTACGTGAGAGCAGAACACACTGCACCCAAACACCCACAGGCCTGTCAACTCAAGTGAACTGGTGCCCTGTGTCTGGCTTATATATTCTTCTGACTGGACCATCTCTGAGTCAGTCATGGACAACATGACCTTTTCTTCCCACACACTCCAGCCAGCATTGTCAAAGAGTGGCCTCTATAAGCGCGTCATTGCAGTCACACAATTTCCCCCCGGTCATCCCCAAATGTTTTTCTTAACCACAAAGTAACCGAGGATCCCATGTTGCACTTGTTTGTAGTGACTACAGTTCCTCTAATTCTAGAACCTCCCTTATTTTTTCTCAAGACATTGCATTTTTGCAGAGTGACTCTAACCTTGACCCTGCAGCTCACAGGTTGGCTGTGGTCACTCTGGGGATGGTCCAGCAGGAGTTGTGACCTTTCCACTGATCTCAGTGACCCAAGCACAGGAAGTGCTGGCCACCTGACCCCAGCCGTGCTGAGCTGGGCCAAGCCTCGGAGCAGCTGGCTGGTTGCCACGACAGCTCCAACCTCAGCTTTCCAGCTTTCTCAGCAAGCTGGGGTGGGGAGGGACTTTCTCCAGCTCCAGGCAGGGCGGTTTCTCCCTCCCAGGGTCAGGACTGGGCCTCCTGAAGCGCAGGCTTGTTTTCCTGGAGAGCTGGACCCTGGACAGCCCAGGCCCAGCACAGAGCCAGCCCAGTGTGTCTCCACCAGGGAAACAACCCAAGGTGGCCAGTTCTTCCTTGGCCAGGAGCTGAACTTGGCACTGTGGGGAGAGGGGACCCCACAGGCTTCATCTCCCCGGAGGTCCTGACTCTTCTCACACACAGTTAGCATCGAACTTTTGTCTCAAAACCTGGATCTACCGAGGACCTCGGAGGTCAATACATTCCGGGGTTAGCAGTCAGGCAGCCAGCACGCAGTGGGCTTGAGCAGTGAATGGCAGAACCCCGGGGTAAACCTTGTTACTTTACCAATGCCCCAACTAAAGATCACTTTTCTGTAAATGAAGCAGGAGCCAAGTCAAAGTTTTGTTTCACAGCATGAATGCAGAACAATGACGCGGCTTACATCTGTTCTCTGAGCCTGCAAACCTGTGGGAGCCTGGTCTAAACCCTGTGATCCGAGCGTTCCATGCTGACCCGCTGGGGTTCAGAGGATGGGGAACACCCAGCTGCATCTCAAGGCACCTGGCCCCATGCCCCTGGCAGCCGGAATCAGAGAACCCCACGCTCCTGCCACCTCCACTCTCTCTCTCCTGCCACCTCCACTCTCACTCTTTGGTGAAAGGCACCTGGGGTAAGTGCCAGGCACTGGGGCAGGCACAGACATGAAAGGCAACAGGTCCTGGACAAGAGTCCCTGAGAGACGGAAGCAACCAGTGCTACTTCAGCAGAAAATCAACCCAACCACAAGTGTAAGTGAAGAAAAACATGGGCGAGCCGAAACTGGTTTGGCTCAGCGGATAGATCATCGGCCTGCGGACTGAAAGGTCCCGGGTTCGATTCCAGTCAAGGGCATGTACCTTGGTTGCGGGCACATCCCCAGTAGGGGGTGTGCAAGAGGCAACTGATCCAATGATTCTCTCTCATTGATGTTTCTAACTCTCTCTTCCTTTCTGTAAAAAATCAATAATATATATATATATATTTTAAAAGTTATTAGATGCTTTGCAGCCTTTGTTCATAGTTAGCCTGGGAAGCCCAGTGTGTGTTTCATGCTAAAGTCACAGGTCATTTGGGACCAGCCCTGTCCCAGCACTGGTGATGCCATGCGTGTCTCCAGGCCGTGGCGGCTCTGTATCCAAAGAGGAGAGGAAGTTTGCCCAGAGGACAGGTGGGAGCAGCTACGGCCAAAGGCGCTGTGAGGACCTTAAGGAGGATTGGGACTCTCCTGGGGACACCGCAAGGATCTATGAAAGAAGAGCTGCAGGCAGGCTGAGCCGAGACTGGTGGCCCTGCAGCAGGCAAAGGACAGGCCGGATGCAGGAGAGGCTGGAGGCCTGGCCAGACGTCTGAGGTCAGCCTGGCAGAGCGGGGAGGGGCAGGGCGGGGCAGGGGGAGGTAGAGGCAGGTTTCTGGTTGGCTGAGGAGGTCCACGATAACAGGAAACCAAGGCAGGTGACTCCCAAGGAGTGACCCCAGCTCTCTGCCAACTTCACTGGCGTGTGTTCTCTTTCCTTTTCCCTCCTTCCAAGAAGAGCTGGGAGCTGGGCAGCATGCAGGCCTTGTCCTCACTCCACTTAGGAATCCGACTGGCCTTCCACTTGGCCTTCAGCTGCCCAGCATGGCTGAGGAACAGGAGGACTGCCTCAGGGTGGAGCTGGACAGAAGTGGCAGGTGAGGGCTTCCAGTGGGGGCCCACTTAAAGGGCCAGCTTCTAGAGTTTATCACTCTGTGGTGCCCTCTGACCTTCCCTTTTTGAACATCTGCCAGAAGAGGGGTGTCTCCAGGGGCCATGAGGACCGGCCTGGCCTGGGATCCAAGAGGGCAGGGAGGTGGGGCTTTGGGGAGGAGTCAAGACAGATCCTGGCCCTAACCAGTTTGGCTCAGTAGATAGAGCATTGGCCTGTGGACTGAAGGGTCCCAGGTTCGATTCCGGTCAAGGGCATGTACCTTGGTTGTGGGTACATCCCAGTAGGAGGTGTGCAGGAGGCAGCTGATCGATGTTTCTCTCTCATTGATGTTTCTAACTCTCTGTCCCTCTCCCTTCCTCTCTGAAAAAGAAAAAAAAAAGGGGGGAAAAACCTCAATAAAATATATTTTTTTTAAAAAAGACAGACCCTGTTCTCAGAGGGCCTAGCCTCTTGCTTATTCCAGGAAAGGGTGTGTACCCCTTCCCTGTGGATGGTGAATCCATTTCCCTTTTAGGGAGCGGGTCACACTTAGTGCGTGAATGCGGCCAGCAGGAGCCCAGGGACTGAGTTCCAGGCACCTGCCTTTTCAACGTTTTCACCGTGATCCCGCCTCCGTGGTTACCAAGGGCTCTGACAGGCCTTTTGTTCGGGCCTCTCTAAAAGTGGCTGCAGTTCTGCCTGGCATTAGTCACTGCCTGGTGACTCAGGCTCTGGCTCATCAATCTTTAAATCCTATCATTATTTCTCAGCTTAGGGTTTTAAGAGTAAATGCTGAAAATATCCCCCACTGGCAGCTCCTGGATCTGAGTCTCCTTTTGTAGGCACTTTCTCTCTTCAAGGAGCCTTTGATGGCTGTCACAGCCCACAGATGTCACACTGGCTCTAGCGACTGTGAAGGCCGTGGGCTGACACTCCTGTGTTTCCCTAATAACTGACTTTCTGTTAAAGAGACATCACCTTTTTTTTCTCCATAAGCAATTCTGGCGATGCTATTTGTTTAGCATCGTTGAGTCAGCGAGTTTATCTTCAATGAAAGATAAGGTGCTGGAATCTGCTGATAAAAACGCTGAAAGAAGGGGGACTGAGATGGGAATTCAGGTGCGTTTATGTGATTGAGGAAGAAAAGGGCGTCTAAGCTGCTCCAATTGGATCAGTAACCAAGGAACAGTCCGCTCCTAACCAAGGCCATCCTGCAGCGCTGGCCGAGTGCATTTCCAACAGTTCCAATTACGTGGAAAGTAGTACCTGTTCTTCTACATCCTCATAAATATGTAGAAATAATTGCTTTCTATGATTCCTGGCTCCAGGTACTTGAGGCCCCTACCTTCACTGAACATTCTCCCCGCCTGATGTAAAACTCAGTCCTTGGATGTACAAGATGTCCCAAAAAATGTATACACACTTGGCCCGGCCCTGGCTGTGGTTACAGCGTCGGCCTGCGGACTGAAGGGTCCCGAGTTCAATTCCCGTCAAGAGTACATGCCTGAGTGTGGGCTCCATCCCCAGCAGGGGGCATGCAGGAAGCAGCCAATAGATGATTATCTCTCATCATTGAGGTTTCTATCTCTCCCTCTCCCTTCCTCTCTGAAATCAATAATAATCTATTTTTTAAGTCAATATAGTGCTCTGATTATAAGGAGAAATCCATGTATAATAACATCAACTGGGTTTTGGCTTGCACGTGCCTGGGCAGGGCTGTGCTTGGGCTGACTGGCAGAGTCCCTGCAGCAGTGAGAAAAGCCAGGGGCACACCCAAAGGACCGCTCAGACCCCGTCAGGCATTGCCATTGGAAATGAGATTTTATGAAAGGCTGAACAGCGCCAGGTAAAGGTCAGAGCAAATCAAAGTGTAATCTTCTGTCAGTTTGCATGGTCTGAACTCCTGGAACATTATTAAAGCCATGCAAAAATGTCCTTGTGCTTGTATTAGTCAGCTCGGGCGGCCATGACAAATCCCACAGACAGGGCCCTTCAGCCATGACATTCACTGCTCACAGTTCCAGAGGCTGGAGGTCCGAGATCGGTGCCAGCATGGCTGATGGGTTCTGAGGAGAGCTCACTTTCTGGTCTCTGTGTCCTCACTCTGGTGTCTCCTCATAGAAGGACATAAACCCCATCGGATGAAGGCCCCGCCCTTAACCCCAATTAACCGTAATTACTTCCGAGGTCCAAATGCTGCCACACAGGGTGGTGGGGGTAAGGGGAGGGGAGGACATGTGCCCAGGGTCAGGGGAGGCCAGGGGAAGGTCAATGGGGAATGAAAGAAGATATATTTGTAATACTTTAAACAAACAAACAAAACAATTAAATGCTGCCATCCCTCCCTGAATCCACATGTTGAGGCCAACATGTGGATTCAGGGAGGGATGTGACGGAGGGGGCACACAGTTCAGTCCACAGTAGTGGTTCGGTGTAAAACACCTAAAGTTCTAGGTTGGGGTCATTAACAGGTTTATTGTTGTTGTTGTTGTTGACAGGTTTTTACCCCCTTGAATGAATGCCAGTTCTTTTTCTTTTTTAAAAAATATATTTTATTGATTTTTTTACAGAGAGGGAGAGAGATAGAGAGTTAGAAACAACAATAAGAGTCATTGATCAGCTGCCTCTTGCACGCCCCCTACTGGGGATGTGCCCACAACCAAGGTACATGCCCTTGACCGGAATCGAACCTGGGACCCTTCAGTCCACAGGCCGATGTTTTATCCACTGAGCCAAACCGGTTTCGGCATAAACACCGGTTCTTTTTGTTGCGAATCATCCCCATACTTTGCTGGGTGGGAAGCCTGACTCACCCAGAGCACAAGCCACTAGAGCACCCTAACCCTGGGACCATCAAAAGGGGGCAGAGACCCGAGTCACCCCGAGCTGTGTGGTCAACCAACTGAGAGCCACTATCCGTGGGAGGTCTTAGGAGACCCTTTGTGGGGACAGCATGTGCTGGAGAGGATGCAGCGACCAATAGTTCCTTTATATTTGTCCTCCTTGGGAATTACCGCGTCTCCTGGGTTGGTGGGGTCTTTGGGGAGATTCTCAGCTACGACATCTTCAAATACCGTTTCAGCCCCATTCTCTCTCTCTCTCCGCCTGGCCTCTCACTGCACATGCATTACAACTTCCATTGTGTTCCAAGTGTTGCTTATGCTCTTTCTATGATTTTAATATATATATATATATATATATATATATATATTATTGATTTTTCACAGAGAGGAAGGGAGAGGGATAGAGGGCTAGAAACATCGATTGAGAGAGATACATCAACCAGCTGCCTCCTGCACATCCCTCACCGGGGATGTGCCCGCAACCAATGTACATGCCCTTGACCAGAATTGAAGCTCTTTAGTCTGCATGAAGCTCTATCCACTGAGCCAAACCGGTTTCGGCTTTCTATGATTTTTAAAATTCACTTTCTCTGTGGTTGGGTTTGCTATTTCCTACTAATCACTCTCCCAGTTCACTCATTCTGTCTGTGTTCTATCTCCCGTCACACCCAGCCCTGACTGATTCCTTTCAGATGTGTTTTTCTCCAGTTTCCTGCGGAGCTGGTAGGCAGCTCCCTGGCACACCTTTATACAGTGCCATTTGACAATATGCATCCATATTCTTGGAAACGTGCCCACCCACTAATCCCCAGATCCCACTGCTAGAAACCTGACCTTCGGAGATAATTATGCAAGTGTGTGGGCTGTGGGCCAGAATGCACCCCCAGAGCTGTTCAGAGCGCAGGAGTGGGTGAATCCCCCATAGAGCCAATTGCAAGCTGCAATTCTTCATTCTTGTGGCTTCTTTGTAATCGTCACTCCTGGCTGAGCCCGGATAACTGCGTCCGTTCCTTGCACCTGGATGAACATAGATAATGAAACCCACCCCCAGGCACCTGAGCTAAGGGTCAGGTTGACCGCATACCTGCCTCTGGCACGGTATGTTTCTAGGATGTGGCTCTGCCAATGCCACTGAACCCCGCAGACAATCAGCTCATGTGCTTTCCCAGGCGTTCTCTACATCACCCCAATTCATTTAATAAATAAGAAACCCCACCTCATTGTTGTGAGGGAGGCTTAATATTAAGAGAGTGGATGTGCCAGGGAGGAGGCAGGTGAGTCAGAGTGCTGGATGAGGCCAGGGTGAATCAAAAGGAGAAAAGAGCATATTAAAGAAATGAAGTTTCTATGTGGTTACAACAGGATTCAGTGTGTTAACGTGAGAAATGTGTTTAGCACATAGTAAATGCTCAATAAACGTTAGCTGTTATTAATCAACAATTATTAACTCCCTCTTCAAAACCTGAACAGCTATGGGACTGCCCTTCTTCCTCATCATCCCAGTCACTGCCTCCTCCTGCTTACCAGGCTAGAGAGGTCTAAACATGTTGCCTTGAGTCCCCATGAAGGACCCAACTTACCCCATCTAATGGTCTGAAAGGGGGAGGTGGGGGGTGAAGTGGGCAGGAGAAGTCTCCAGGATGACAGTGGGAAGGTGAAGAGCAGAAGGGGGAAGGCGGGGCTGATCGCTTTTGATAGAGGAGACAGACAAAAACAAAACAAAACAAACAAACAAACAAAAAACAGCAAAGAAATAAAAATAAAAAATAATAAAGAGGAGACAGGGCACTGGCCACATGGTCCAGCCAGGACACCCTGAGGCAGAGGGCCTGCGACATGGCCAGGACTGAGGGCTGGGCGCCCTGGTATCCCCATGTGCCTCATGGCATTGCAATGTCTGCCCTAGTCAGCTCCTAGTCGCATGGGCAAGTGCGCGCCGGCGGGGCAGGGACCTGAGCCTGGGCCCCTGGATCCAGGGCGCGTGGGGAACTCATGGGTCCTCCCGCGGGTCTGCGAGGTGAAACCAGGTGTGGATCGGACGCCGGTTCGGGGCCCTCGGGGCGGGGGGGGGGGGCGGGGGGGGGGGGCCTCGGCGGTGGAACTGAGCGGGAACCTGGCCCTGCAGGTGCCGCGGGGCAGCCCGGTCACTTCCAGCCGCGCGCGCCCCGCGGCCACTCTGCCCGCGCCCTCTCCCGTGGAGCTGCGCCCGCCGGGGCCTGCGCGGCTGTTCCCGGCAGACGGGCTCGTGGTCCTGGGGCGCCCGCAGCGTGGTGGGGCCGGAGGCTGGAGGCGGGGCGCGGGCTGGCGGTCCGGATGAATGAATCGGTGCCTCGAATGAATGGGCGCCGCTGCAGTGCCCTTCCTGGTGAAATTAAAGGGCAAACCCAGCCTTTTTTGGGAGGAGGGGGGAAGAGTAGTTGCCCCCCTCTACGAGGCAGGAGCGCAGAGTGACGTCGGTCGCCCAGATCCGGAGCTGGGAGTAGGAAATAGGGAATGACTGGGGGCAGCCTGGGAGTGTGCGTGTGCGGTTTCGCTTTTTCGGGTCCCGAGGGCGGGGCCTGAGGGACGGGAGGGGCGGGGCGTGCTCTTAGCCCCGCCCCATCCCGCCCCCGGCGCGCTCTTAGCTCCGCCCCGCCCCGCCCCGGCGCAGCGCCGCCTCGCGCAGGACCCGCGGGTTCCCAGCCGCGCTGAGGTCACAGGCAGGCGGCCTGGCGGCGTCCGAGCCGAAAGCCTGCGCCGAGCGGGGCCAGAGCGGAGCCCGAGCCCCTCCAGCGGGGAGAGGCCGACCCTCAGGCCGGCATGGAGGAGGAATGCCGGGTGCTCTCCATCCAGAGCCACGTCGTCCGCGGCTACGTGGGGAACCGGGCGGCCACGTTCCCGCTGCAGGTAGGCTTACGTAACCCGCGGGGTCCCGGTGGCCGCCGCCGCCCGCGTGACCTTGGCCGGCCCCCGTCTGGCCAGGAGCACCTGGCCGGTGCCTGCGGGGAGACTGACGGGCTCGGGGGCGCCGGGTTCGGCGGAAGCCTCCGTGCTAGCTTCGCGCACCCGGCGGTCCCCACCCCTTCCCGCTCCGCTGCCTGACATCGGCAGACGGGTTCCCCGTGGGCGAGACGATGCCTCGCCGTGGCCCGGACCGTGCCCCAGAGCGAACGAGGCAGGATGGACAGGTGCTTGCAGTGCTCACCTGCCGGGCGCAGTGCTCTGCCCTTGCTCGCTGTGGGTCAGGCTGCCAGACCGAGGAGGAAGAGGAGGAGGGAGGAGGAGGAGAAAGAGGAGGAAGAGGAGGAGGAGGAAGCTCACGGTGAGGCCCCGCCTGCTAGGATGCCCGTCCCCCCCACCCCCATGTGGGCCCCCACACTGCCGCTGACCATTCCGGGAGGTGTCGCTGGAGGGAGATGGGGCAGAGAAGGTCTGCCTGCTGGGGCTGGCTCTGGAGAAGAAGAGCCCACAGACCAGTTCAGGCCCCTGCAGGGTTTGGCAAAGAAGCTGCTCTTTCAACCTGTCAGTCTTTCCATCTGGCCTCCCCCCTGGGCTGCCCTCCTGCTTCATATGGAGGGGCTCACCATCTCCTGTGGCTCACTGGGCATGCACTGTGTCATATCGCAGCCCTCGGAGGGGCAGGAGGAGGCCTGGGGGCAGTGAGGTGGGCCGCTGGACAACAGGCAGAACCACAGGGCCGGGCACCTTGGCAAGGTGGTGATCCTCCTGGACTTTGGTTTGATGTTTGAGCAAGGAACAGGTATGGCAGGCCCCAGAGCTGGCCCCAGAGGGCATGAAGGTATGGCAGCGGTGCAGGCTGCCATACCCAAAGCCGGAAGACGAGATAGTGGAGCAAACACTTGCAGGTGGACAGGTACAAAGGTTCAGGTTCAGAGGGATCAGCCGGCCCTGACGTGTGAGCAGCTCCACAGGTCTGGTCCTCATCCCTCCTGTTCTGGCCAGCAGAGGGCAGACTCGTGGTGTAGTCATCCTGCAAACTTGAGGTGTCCCACAGTCCCCACTCCTGGTCACTGCTCTGGAATGCCCCCTCCCTCCTAGCTTGTGGGGGATGGGGGGTGGGGTGGAGACTTGGCAGGTAGGTGGCAGTCGGAGTAGGGCCATCGGAGTGGGATTGGGGGGGGAGGGGGAGAGGGGGGGAAGGTGAAGCTGCAGGGTCCCTGGGGCAGAGTAGGGGCAGCCCAGGGAGGTGGAAGCAGGAGGGCTTTGGTGGAAGCCAAGGGCAGCAGCAGCTCCAGCCTGGACTTGGCAAAAAGTTTGCTGTTAGTTCCCCGCGGCTTCTTTGTGCCCTCTGCCCAGTCCCCCCCCCTTCTCTGTCCACGGGCACACTGTGCCCTCCCTCTGCTCACAGGGTCCTGCAGTGATGTCCCTGTTCTTGAACTCCCAGACACATGCCTGCAACTTCCACACCAAAACCGCCCTTTTCCAGTCATCCGAGGGAGGCTGCCCTGCAGGCCTCCAACCTGGAGAGGTGCCTCTTAAAGACAGAGCTGCGGATTTTTTTTGTTTTTGTTTTTAAATATATATTTTGTTGATTTTTTTACAGAGAGGAAGAGAGAGAGAGATAGAGAGTCAGAAACATCGATGAGAGAGAATCATCGATCAGTTGCCTCTTGCACACACCCCCACTGGGGATGTGCCTGCAACCAAGGTACATGCCCTTGACCGGAATTGAACCTGGGACCTTTCAGTCTGCAGGCCGATGCTCTATCCACTGAGCCAAACCGGTTTTGGCTGGGTTTTTTTTTTTTATTTTGTTTTTAATATATTTTATTGATTTTTTACAGAGAGGAAGAGTGAGAAACATTGATGAGAGAAAAACTTCGATTAGCTGCCTCTTGCACAACCCCTACTGGGGATGTGCCCACAACCAAGGTACATGCCCTTGACTGGAATCGAACCTGGGACCTTTCAGTCTGCAGGCTGACGCTCTATCCATTGAGCCAAACCAGTTTCCCCAGGGCCTAGCATCTTTACTTAGGGACACGTGTGCTGGGGCTTATGGGACATAGGCTGGGGGACAAGGGTCACGTCATTTCCTTCCTCCTGTCATGGGCAGGGGTTGGTGACACATATTCCCAGCCTTGCACTCCCCCTGCCCCCGTAAGGTTTCTGGGGCGTAGGGGGAGCGTGGCAGGATGGGGGTCATGGAAAGCAGGGACCATTAGGTTATTGACCTTGAAGAGGCCACTTTCTCTGTTGAGCCCTCTGGTGTTCAGTTGCCTTAGTACAAATGGGCCTGACGCTTTAGTCTCACTGGCGATGGGGGCGATGGGAGTGAGCACAGTTCCCGGAGGCGCCCCCTGTGGAGTGAGGTGGAGCAGCAGCGCCTGGGCAGTTTTCTTCCCCTCTCCCCAGGCAGACAATCACGCATGCCTGAGGCACCACTGTCTGGAGTGGATGTCGTTGGGGCCCTACTTCCTGGTGTCCTTTGCCCTAATTACTTCCTCTTCCTGATGACAGAAATAAGATCTAGTGAGGAGGGAGGGGAGGGGGAGAGGGATAAAGAAAGGGAGAAAGCCAGGGTGGGTCTCAAAATATGCTTCCCTGTTTCTCCGTGGGTTAGAGTACCAGCTCACCCAAGGGTCAGTCGCAGGTGTGATTCCCAGTCAAAGGCAAAGGCATGTACCTGGATCGCAGGTTCCATCCCGGCCCTGTGCGGGAGGCAACCAACAATGTGTCTCTCTCATCGATGTTTCTTTATCTCTCTCTCTCTCTTCCTCCCTCCTTTCCACTCTCTCTAAAAAAAAATCAATGGAAAAAAGTACCTTTGATTGAGGATTAACAACAACAAAAAATAAAGAACACACTCCCTGCAAAGCTGGAACTCAAACAGAACTGCATTAGTCGGTTCAAGTGGCCGTAACAGATACCACAGTTGGGGGGGCTCAGAGACAGATGTCTATTCTTGCCCAGTCCTGGAGGCTGGAAGTCTGAGATCAAAGTGTGGGAAGGGCTGGTTTCTCCCAAGGCCTCTCTCCTTGGCGTGTGGAGGGAGCCTTCTTCCTGTGTTCTCACATGGTTGTCCCTCTATGTGTTTGTGTCCTAATCTCTTCCTCTTATGAGCATACCAATCGTGCTGGATCTGTGCCGATCCTAGTGGCTTTGTTTAACCTCAGTCACCTCTGTAATGGCTCCATCTGCACTAATAAAAGAGTTAGATGCAAAGTGACCTTACCTTCGTGATGCCCACCAGCCAATCAGGAGGGGTTATGCAAATTAACCCAACAAAGCTGGTGGGTTAATTTGCTACACAGGTGCTGAGTAGCTGGGGTGGGGTGGTCCACACTGCCCCAGCTGCTTAGGGCCTCTGGGCAGCATGAGAAGGCGGAAAAGTGGTTCCGGCTGGAGTGAAGGCAGTTCCAGCAGCCAGGGAAAGGAAGGCCCATTCTTGCGCAGATCTTCATGCATTGGGCCTCTAGTCTTTCTGAGCACCGCTGGAGCAGGGAGAAGCAGGTAGATGGGTGAGATGGCCTACTGATGGGACTTGAACCAGCCTTTGCCACCACAGGACAGAGGCATCTCCTAATACTGACCTGGGGCAGCTAGAGACCGCAAAGGCAGGCCCTTTCACAGCGGACTGTGGAAAGAGAGCTTGGAAATGACTGGACCACACAGATTTGCCCTCTTGCCTCTCAGAGACGGGGACATGGGTGTGAGGGAGGCCGGGGAGGCTGCCTGTGGGGACTGATTTGGTGTCCCCGGTCTCGGGGTTCCGGCCCTCTGAGCCTTCCCATGCCTCATCTGCAAAGTGATGCCAACAGAACCTTTTGGGTTTGAGCAAAGAGTTTTTCGCTTGGGCCCAACCGAGGATGGGGAAATAGGGCTGTGCACAGCAGTGTCGGGGAGTTGCATGCACCAAGGACTCCGTGTTTCACTTGGTGGGGAGAATGTTCGGACACCACAGGGGCGTCCAGCTCCTGGAGCCGGGAGTCCTGGCAGGGTCTGGAAGCAGTCAGTTCTACAGATCTACCGGGATGTGGAGAGAGCAGGTCGCCTTCTCTAACCGCTATCTTTTCGTTGGAAATGCTGGAAATATTTGTGGCCCGCCCCACGGGAGATGGCGGTTAGGAGCTGACTGTGCTCCCTTGGTTGCTGGTCACGTTGGGGCAGCTTAGACACCTTTTCCTTTTTCCCTGAGAACAGTCCTCTTGGTGCTCAGAGGTGCCTGGCTCCCAGGCGCTCCTCGGCCGGCGCTCAGCCTGGTGCCGACTGGATGACTGTGAGACTGCAGGGCGGAGGCTCCCAGACCGCTTTGGCCAGGCCCTGAAGCACACCTTTCACAGCCTGGGGCAGGCCGGCCGGTGGGCTCCACCTTCCACAGGCAGAGAAGAACGTTATCCAAGAAAGAGAAGGGCCTGGCTCGTTTGGCTCAGTGGCTAGCTGGCTCTTGGACTAAGGGTCTTGGGTTTGATTCCCAGTCAAGGGCACATACATGGGGTGCGGGTTTGCTCCTCAGCCCCCATAGGGGTGCGGTAGAGGTGTGTATAGGTCCTATATTATAGGAGGCAACCAGTTGATGTATCTCTCATGTGTCTCTCTCTTCCTCTCTTCCCTTCCTTCTCTCCCTCCCTCCCTCCCCCCCTCACTCCCACTCTTTCTGAAAAAGCAATGGAAAAAATGTCCTCTAGTGAGGATGAACAACAACAACAAAAAATGTGTGTGTGGGGGGGAGAGCAGGAGAGAGATCCTGCTTTTGGATTCATTTCTGTGCTCCGGTGCAGCAGATCCATAGTACATTTTAATATTGAAGCGAACATATTAGCCTTAGCAGAAAATCCGCTTAAATATGGTGTCACCAAAACAGGACAGACCACCAGAGGCCCCAAAGACACTGTCTTTTTAAAAAAAAAAAAAATATATATATATATATATATATTTTTTTTTTTTATTGATTTCAGAGAGGAAGGGAGAGATAGGAACATCAATGATGAGAGAAGCATTGATTGGCTGCCTCCTGTACGCCCCCTACTGGGGTAAGGGGGATTGAGCCTGCAACCCAGGCATGTGTCCTTGGCTGCAATGGAACTGGGGTCCCTTTAGCACACAGGTTGACGCTCTATCCACTGAGCAAAACCAGCTAGGGCCCCAAAGACCCGCCGGGGGCGGGGGGTGACTCGGTTTGGGGCCTGCAGAAAGCAGCCTCGTTCTCTGGCTCTTCGGGCCGATCTGTGCAGGAGAGGTTCCCGCGGGGAAATCGGGATTCCAACTCGTTTGGCCGCAGTAGCTGGAGCAGAGGCTGGAGGCTCCTGTGGAAGCTCCAGGGACCTGAGCGTGTGAGCCCGCGTGTGCCTGTGGGCGGCTCCCTCCAGCTTCTCCTGGAGGCACCCCTGGGTCTCCTCTCACCTTTGAGAACCCCCTGAGCCCCAGGGTGAACTTCTTCAGAGGGTCTCTGGTCAGTCCCTTGGAAGATCTTTACATTTTTTCCCCTTAGAGTTCCCAGGATAGAAGGGATTTTCTCTAGCAGAGTTGCATTTGGAAGATGCTGGAAGAATGGCATCCTACCCTTAAAAAAACAAAACAAAAACAACAACAACAACAACAACAAAAAACAGTTGGTTTTAGAGAGAGAGGAAGGGAGAGAGAGGGAGAGAAACATCGATCGCCTGCTTCCCATACCTGCCCTGACCAGGGATCGAATCGGCAACCTAGGTAGGTGCCCTGACCGGGAACTGAGCCTGCAACCTTTTTGATAGATGAGAGGACTTTCCAACCAACTGAATGGGGCACCCTGCCCTTTAGTAGACGTAGTTCCTGTTTTAACTGTTTTCATGGTGACTCATCCTTAGCCAACAGTACAAGAGCTGCCACCAAGAAGCACGCCTCCCCCCACCCTCCCCTCCCCACACAGCCATCATCCTGTCCTGGGAGTGACCCGCCGGGTTTGAGACCTCCTGAGCGTCCTCCAGCCGCCCCCGCATGCTGTCCAGGCCGCACAGACCTGCTCCTCTCCTCTGTGCTGTGTGACTCCCCCATTTCCTTCTGGAATCCCCCGGTCTGATCCAGACGGGCTCCAGGCCTGGAAATTTCTCCAGGAAAGTCCAGAATTGCTTCATATCTTGATTTCTAACTTCTTTTGTAGTTTGTGGTTGAAGTTTCTGTTTCTCTTGGCTGGTCATTAGAGAAAAGCAAGAATTTAACTGGTTCCATTTTCTGACCTTTCCCCCACCGTGTGTGTGTGTGTGTGTGTGTGTGTGTGTGTGTGTGGTGTGAGTATGCATGTGCTGTGGGCATAGTTGTGCGTCTGTGTACATATGGGTGCATACGTGCTTGGACATGTGCATGTGCTGTTTTGTTGTGTGGTGTTGCTGTTGTCAGCGTGGGATCCTGTCTTCCGTTTAAGTGACCGCCTCACGGGGAAGGAGAGGGAGCCCGCCAGCAGGTGGCTTCCCTGTTGTGGGGCTGATTGTCTCTGCAGCTCATGGGCTTGGCGGCCCCCTTTGCACACCCACGGAGCTTTTGATCTGGAATCAGCCAGTTCCATTCAGAGTGATCTGGAAGAGGGACGCTGTGGGACAGAGTCAGGGGACTTTCTCAAGGAGAAAGGAAGGCGGCCTGGGGACATGGGCCGCCCAGAGCAGGCGCCCTGGTAACCATCTGTACGCAGGTGCCACCGGGAGCTTGGGTGAGACCCCCTCTCTTGGGGCTTTGCGGTGCCACCCAGCAGACCCTGACCCTGTGCAGGGCCTGGCGGGAGATGGAAGCCAGGGAGCGGGGTGCACCGCGCTGGTGTACATGGGCTGAGGGGATGGGGGACAGCAGTGGCTGAGGCGGACCCAGGAGGCTGCTTCGTGGAAGACAAAGCTGTTTTCAGTAGGAGTTCCCATTGGAGACCAGAGGATGGGGGGCGGGGACCAGCTGAATTGTAAGACTGACCGGTAACCAGTGGTGGGAGGGACAGGGCCGATCAGGGTGACAACAGACACGCGACACTAATGTCCACTCTTGACTAATTCTTTTTTTTTTTTTTAAGGGAGAGATAGAGAGATGTCAATGATGAGAATCATCCATTGGCTGCCTCTTGCACACCCTCTACTGGGGATCGAGCCTGCAGCCAGAGAGAGAGAGAGAGAGAGAAGGCTGATGATGATGATGATGATAATCATCCATCGGCTGCCTCCTGCACACCCTCTACTGGGGATGGAGCCTGCAACCCAGGCATGTGCTCTTGGCCAGAATTGAACCTGGGACCCTTCAGTATGCAGGCTGATGCTCTATCCACTCAGCCAAACCGGCTAGGGCTCCTCTTGCCTAATTCTGACTTTCTATGCACGTGGCTAAACGTCGTGCAAACAAGCCACAGTGAGCGTTCTTGAAGGCAGACACGCCTCCTGGTGCCCAACAGGAACTTCCCGCCTAGAGGAACCAGGCGGTCTGGAGGGGTGAGGAGCTGCCCTGGAACATTCCGGCATTTCTGGCGGCCGCCGTGATGAAGGCGGATCGCAGAGCTGCATCTGCCTCGCAGTTAGCACGGTGCGTGGATGATTCAGCCGCCAAGTGGGTGTGCAGCCGCTGGGTCCCAGGTCCCCACCGAGGCTGAGGGAAAGGGAAAGAGAAACATCAGCTTGCTGTTCCAGTGATGTATGCACTCACTGGTTGATTGGGTGCCCTGACCCAGGTTCAAGCCCACAGCCTTGGTATGGGATAACACTTGTATCTGGGATTTCTCTTTTTTCTTTTCCTTTTTAAAAATTCAAACATAGTATCTTTTAAAAAAAATTTTGTTATTGTTTAAAGTATTACATAAGTCTCCATTCCCCACCCCCCATTCCTCCACCCCCATTGATCTCTCCCCGGCTGCCCCCACCCCCTTCCTCTTTTTTCTTAAAATGACAGTTTATATCTTTTTACTGTGTGCTGGCAACTGTTAATAAACTGGCTTGGGCCCTAGCTGGTTTGGCTCAGTGGATAGAGCGTGAGCCCGTGGACTGAAGGATCCCCAGTTTGATTCTGGTCAAGGGCACGTACCTCAGTTGCAGGCTCGATCCCCAGTCCCAGTTGGGGGCCGTGCGAGAAGCAATCAATTGATGCGTTTCTCTCCCTCTTCCTCTCTCTCTAAAAATCTTGGAAAAATATCCTCGGGAGGATTAACAGCAGCAGGAAACTGGCTTGAGGTGGGGAGGGTGTGTGCCAGTGTCTGTGGTGTAAGTACTGCCCCCGGCTGAGCCCAGCCCCACAGTGACCTGGTGAGGTGAGGTAGTCACCACATTTGCATTTAACGTGGTTCCCTGTGCGTGTGCTGACTGGGCTGTCAGTGCGGCAGATGCTGCCTGAAGCACAGCTGTGTGGCTCAGCACACAGCCTCGGTCTTCGAAGCCAGGACGTGCGTGGAGTCCTCTGATCCAGGTCGCTCTCCTTCCTGCCCATCAGCCGGAACCCCTGCTCTGAAGGACGTGTAATTAGACAGATGCGCGTGGACACGATGCCTTTCGCTGCAGAACATGGTCACCTCCACGGGCTCCCCCGCACTCAGACGGGGTTGTGCATGGTGCGCAGGCCCAGGGGCCCACAGCGCTGCTTCCCAGGAGCCCGGCGGTGAGCTCGGCTCTGCTGCTGAGCAACCTGATCTCACCCCGGGGACCGGCAGTCTGTCCTGCCAGCTGCTCTCCTGTGGGGTGGTCTTGTCAGCCAGCAGGGTGCACCGGCATCTTGGTCTGTTCCCATGTCCTGTGACTTATGTGCAGGCTGTCAAGGGGTGTGGAAGGGTGGAGGTTGTTGGTGCACAGAAGGGGGCGTTGCTGGAGCAGAATGGCAGACGGAGGGGCGGGAGGCCCCAGGGCCAGCACGTCCCTGCATTTCTGTCCTCTCCGTAGTTTCTTCCTTACACACTTTCTGCTGCTGCTTGTCTGTCTCACACTGTCTGTCTCTCAGTCTCTGTTTTTTGTTTTTTTTTTTTAAAGAAAATATATTTTTATACAGTTAGAAAGGGGGAGAGAGAGATAGAAACATCCATGATGAGAATCATTGATTGGCTGTCTCCTGCATTCCCTCTACTGGGGCTCGAGCATGTGCCCTGACAGGGAGTAGAACCGTGACTTTCTGGGTCATAGGTCGATGCTCACCCTGAGCCACACCGGCTGGGTTCTCAGTCTTTGTGTTTTTACGTGGTTTCTCTCTCTCTCTCTCTCTTTTTTCTTTGTGTGTGTGTGTGTGTGTGTGTGTGTGTGTGTGTGTATGTGTACAGATTTTATTCATATACTTAAATTAACATTCTGAGATGTGGAATGCTTGAGAAGATATAGTAGCCACGTTCTTTGTTTGTAATCTTCAGTACTTCCTTTAGGAGAAAACAGTCGAAAACAGTGGCGATTGAAAAGCTTTTACCAGTAGAGCTGCTCTCTCATCATCAGGTAGGAAAGATAATTCAGAGTTCCTTGAAGAAGGAATTTGCACAGCTTCCCAAATTTTTTAGTTCTATCTTCTCTTACGTGGTCTCTCTCACTCGCTCTCTCTTGCCCTGTCTCTCTGGGAGACTGTACAGAGGATGGACCCACTCCCCTGTGCCCCTTGTAGGCACTGAGATTTTCATTTAAAGTCATGGGAAGTGTCTGTTTCAGCTCCTCCACAGTCTGTTGAAGTCTCTCGTCTGCTCCCTTCTGTTGTCTTGTGGGTCAGTGAGTGTTACAGAAAGATCCTGTTCTCCGTTGAGCTCGGAAAGGGGAGGTGTGGAGTCCGTGGACCAGGTTGACCAGAAGTCCCGATCCTGGGACTTCTTTCCTGCTCTGGGCCTCTTGTCCTTATTCACTGGCCTGGCCAGCCACGTCTCCTGCGTCCTGTCCCCTCCTCCTCGGCCCGGGCAGGGCCACTGGCCTCACACTTCCCTGTGGCTTCCCCTGAGGCCAGGGGGTGGTCTTGGTTGGCGACCTCCCGGGTTTCTTTGCGCGCTCCGTTAGTGGGATTTCCAGGAGTGATCCGAAGACACTGCGTCCCAGCTGGTGGCGAGTGGCCTCTGTGTCGCAGCCCATCACCTGGCACAGACACCACCAGCGGACACGAAGCCGGGCTCGGGGAGACCCTCTGGGCCCTGCACCTGGGGGCCGCCATGCGTTGGCTCCCCTCCTCCAGGACAGGGGGGCCTGGGGGGTCACTGCCAGCCACAGCTCTCTCACACCTGGTCCTTCTCTGTCTGTCTTGCAGGTTTTGGGGTTTGAGATCGACGCCGTGAACTCTGTCCAGTTTTCAAACCACACAGGTAAGGCACAGGCTCAGCTGAGTCCCCTTAGAAATGTGGGGTCTTGTACCCCCATCTGACAGAGCTGGAGGGGCTGCCCTGTGTGAGGGTAGAGGGCTGGGGTCTCCCCTCTGCAGGGGGGACTGCCCACCTGAGGCTTAGCCCCATGCACGGCTCTGCGCTGGCTGGCCAGGGCAGGTGCGGTAACCAGGGCAGGTGGTGCCTCAGTTTCCCCCTGTAAAACAAGGATGTGATCCCAGCACCTGCTCTGTACGTGAGTTGCTCATGCCCCCCGTGAGGCAAGGCTGCGTGGAGGGCCCATGCTGTGGGTGGACCCTGATCGTCTCTGTGAGGGACCGGTGCCTGGGAGAGCACACGCATGGGGACCTGGACAAGCCTTGCAGTGGAGTTGCTGGCTGGAGGGTGTGTGAGGGGCAGTGCCTTGGAAGGCCCTGTTGTCAGGGTGAGCCCCTGCTCCCCGCACCCGCACCCATGCTCCCCACAGCCACAGAGGCAGGAGGGCAAAGCTCCTTGGTTCTTGGGAGTGTCCCCACATTGAGAGATTGCTCTGAGTCCAGGAAGAACCTCTGGGCACAGAGGTCTCCGGCCGCCTGGGGAGCCCCAGGGGCCCCGAGGGAGGTGCCTGGGCCTCAGCCCTGGGGAGGGATTTCTTGATTCTCTGGGTGCAGTTTTTCATGGAAGGGAGAGGGGATGATAAGCCATAACAAAGGAGGGAAGAATTCTGCTTGCGTTGGGATGAAAAGGCTACAATTCGCCCTGGAAGTCCTTTTCCGCTTTCACTTGGCGGAGTGTGCTGGACGCTCTGAAATTTGAAGAAGTCCCAAAAAGTTTGAGTCAATCCAGCAAACTTCCCCGAATCTTACATGTTTTTACTGGCTGTTTCCACCACCCTCCCTTTTTTCTCTTTCTTTTTAAAAAAATATATTTGTATTGATTTCAGAGAGGAAGGGAGAGGGAGATAGAAACATCCATGATGAGAGAGAATCATCGATCAGCTGCCTCCTGCACACCCCACGTTGGGGATCAAGCCCGAAGCCAGGGCATGTACCCTCACCAGGAACTGAACTATGACCTCGTGCTTACCACAGAGCCTCAGGCTCTTCCTTTTATTTATTTATTTATTTATTTTTTTAAATATATTTTTATTAATTTCAGAGAGCAAGAGAGCGGGGGAGAGACAGAAACATCAATGATGAGAGAGAATATTGATTGGCTGCCTCCTGCTCGCCCCCCACTGGGGATTGAGCCTATAACCCGGGCATGTGCCCTTGACTGGAATTGAACCTGGGACCCTGTGGTCTGCAGGCCGACACTCTATCCACTGAACCAAACCGGCTAGCGTTTTTTGTTTGTTTGTTTGTTTTAAGTAAATGAGCCAAACTGGCTTGGACACTAAATGATGGAATTAAACTTATTGGTGAATATTATATTGTGCCATAAAGACATTAGCTCAGCATAAGCAACGATGCGGTTCAGAAACTCCTGCTACCCTTCTCAGGGGTGAGGGGAGGGGCCTTTCGGGCCTCAGTGGTGATGGCTCCGGCCTCCTGTGGACCCCCTCAGGTGCCGGTGCTGGCTGTCCTGAAGGCTCTGAAGCAGGGAGGCCGCTGCCTGCCCCGGGCGGGATGGGTGAGGAACTGACCAGTTTGCCTTAGAGCCTTCACAGGTGCGGGCATGGGTAGGGCCGGGATGGAGCTTCTCTCCCAGGGAGGCACCCCTCTGGCTCCCGGATGGGCCTCCTCACCCATGGAAAAGAGCCTTCTGCCTCCCATCCAGCCTTTGATGCCGTGTGGGGCCTGCCTGGCTAGAGATCCCCCAGACAGCTCCCCCTGTGGGTGACTCTGAGCACTCTGTCTCTGCAGCATAATCAGAGGGCCTACAGGGGGAGGTCTCCCCAAAGCCCCCTCTGGGGCTCAGGTGCCAACCCATCGACCTGGAATAGCCAGGTGATGCCTCGCTGTGCCCCGAGCCCATCTCTCTTCCCCTCACCCCTGCCCACGCCCTGCTGCTCAGAGGTGAGGCTGGTCTGGTTCTCAGACCCACTCCCTGTGGTAGGTAGTGTGGCACCTGGCACCTGAGGCCCAGGAGCTAGTGCTCAGGCCACAGTGTGGTTAGGAAGCTGGTCTCACAGAGGCCGTGCTCTGCCGTGGAGCCCGGCGTCTGAGGCCTGGTGGGGGGCTGTGTGTCTACCCCCCTCATTACTGCTCCGATGGGCTGAATTGTGTCCCCTCCAATTCATGCGTTGACGCCTTAATTAACCTCCAGCACCTCAGAGAAGGACTGTATTTGGAGACAGGGCTTGTAGAGGTGATAAGGTTAAATGCGGTCGTTGGGATGGGCCCTACTCCAGCATGACGGTC
Source organism: Nyctalus aviator (assembly GCA_036971965.1). Taxonomy (NCBI): domain Eukaryota; kingdom Metazoa; phylum Chordata; class Mammalia; order Chiroptera; family Vespertilionidae; genus Nyctalus; species Nyctalus aviator. The sequence goes on from CM072923.1 coordinate 6,752,209, forward strand.
ATCCCCATATGAAGAGATTAGGACACAGACAGGCATAGAGGGACAACATGTGTGGACACAGGGAAAGGGGTCATCTAATCCCAGGAGAGAGGCCTTGGGAGGGACCAGCCCCGCCCATACTGGACCTTGGCCTCCGGCCTCCAGGACTGTGGGAGCCGCCCAGTCTGTGGAACTTTGTCTCAGCAGGACTCGAATAGGCTACACGTGCAGTGGCAATAAACCAACCCTGGTCGGAAGGGGGTAGGATAAAGGAGGGGCAGGAAGGACTGCCCCTTTGGGCCAGCAGCACTCTTGTGGCGGCCCAGCCTTCCTTGGGCAAACACCTGCCTGGGACACAGCCAGAGGCTGCCAGCATTTGAACATGAGCGCCGGTGGGGGCAGTCTACACTGGGGAGCTCTTGGACTGGCCCTGCCTGGCCCTCCTGACCCTGCTGACCCCGAGGGGCTCTGATGAATGGGGCCAATCAGGTTCTTCTACTAACAGACTCACTCTCCTGTGTCGTTCACCAGCGTGAATGACACAGGAACATACAGAAGCGCATTTGCCCCAGCTGGGTGTCCCAGGGCCACGCTGCCTGCAGAATCACTTTGACAGTTGGAATTGTTCCAGAGTCAAGTTGACTCCTGTTCATGCACTCAGGCTGCCAGAAGAGGGCGCCGTCGCCCTTCTCCTCCTCCAGGCTGAGCAGCCTGGCTATGGGCTGTCTGAGTTTGCCCAGATCACCACCCGGTGGTCCATGTGGAGGGTCCCAGGGGTAACTCTCCCGTGGTTTTTACTTATGTGCTTGGAAGCACAGACTTTAGGGCCTCCCACTGCCATAAAGGACACCAGGAGGAATGCTCATGGGTGAAGGGTAAGTGGCTCTGCCCCTGGTGAACTGGGAGCCCTTGGCCTGTCCCCATCTGAGCCTCTGGGGCAGGGGCTCCACCCGGCAGGCGGGTCCCCTCAGGATGCTCACGTGTCTGTCTGCACCTGCGTACCTGTCGGGGACGGGAGCAGGTTGAGCACCTGGGCCCATTTCTAATCCATGTTTGGCTCTTGGTCACGATTTGATCCAAGACTTGCTCTGGCCGCATTCCAACCTTATGTGGTGGTGGGGGGTGGGCGCTGGAATGTGACAAGCCCTTACCTGCCAGGGTGCCCAGATAACAGCGATCAAACAGCTCAGCCTGGATGGGGAAACGTGCCCAGTAGACGCTGGCAGAGCAGGTGACTGATGTGTGGGGACACATCCCAGGGGATGTGTGAGCCCCATGTGTCCTTTTCGGCGTGTTCCTCTCCCCATCCTGTCATAGGACACGGATTCCACAGGTGTCTGTGGTCGGCCCGGAGAGCCGATACCCTCACTGCCTTGGATTCATTCCAGAGGGAGCTGGCGGTGGGAGGTGTGACCCCTGATGCCAGGAATAACCACAGACGGTGTCAGCCAGGGTGCTGGCAGGGGCACTCTGAGGCTGCTGGGCACCCACACGGACCAGCCCACTGAGACACCAGGCCTGGGAGGTCTCAGTCAGCCCCTGCGTCAGCCCCTGGGGAGGGCACCATTCACCCCAGCAGCGTCATCGAGGGTGTCTGGGCTGTGCTGGGCCATCAGGTGGAGTTGTCTCACCCGTGTGCTGTGTGCCATGTGCTGTATGCCGTGTACCGTGTGCCGTGTGCCCGGGCCCTGACCACTCTGCTCTCCCCAGGCTACGCACACTGGAAGGGCCAGGTGCTGAATGCAGACGAGCTCCACGAGGTGTACGAGGGGCTGAAGCTGAACAACGTGAACAAGTATGACTACGTGCTCACGGGTAAGGGCCCGAGGGAGCAGGCACTGTACCTGCCAGCCTGGCTGCAGCCGGGATGGACCCGGGAAATCCCAGTGCACCTCACGCCCGGCTGGTCCCTGGTCCCTGCCTCCTTCGAGGAGGGAGGTGCCTGGTCCTGTCCACGCCAAGTCACACTGCCGGGCCCACAGGGGGGTTGCAGTGCGCGTGGGGTGGGGCCAAGTGGGGTGTAGGGAAGAAGTTGGGGTGAAACACCCAAGTAGGCAACATTCTGCCGCCTGGTATGTTGGTCTTATTTATACCCACTCCCTTGGTTTTAAAAAAAAGTACCGTTTGTGTTTATATATGTGGTTAAAAGTGAATGCGTTCATTATTGGGATGGACAGGACAGAGAACATCCCCTGTGCACCCATCACCGAGGCCTTCTCCTCTGGGGAGGTGCCCGTGACCTCGCGGGCTGCACTTGTGGGGGGCCCTTGGTCTTCCCCCAGCGCAGGCTGGTCTGTCTCCCTTTGCCGTGGTCGGTTGCTGGGAGCCTTGTTTTGTGAGGGTGGCCTGCTCTCCCTCTCACAGGGTACACAAGGGACAAGTCCTTCCTGGCCATGGTGGTGGACATCGTGCGGGAGCTGAAGCAGCAGAACTCCCGGCTGGTGTATGGTAGGCGCTGGGCTGTCACCTGCTGGAGGGGGGCCCCTGGGCCTGTGCAGGGGGGTACGGCTCCCTCTCGCATCCCGACGCCATGGCCCGCCTCCCAGCCTGTTCCCACTGAGCTCAGGGGGGCGGGAAACACCTTCACCAGGAACCTGGCGTCTTCTGGGGAGTCAGGCAGGTTGTAAACTGGCTCTATCAGTGCCAGTGTGCCACGGTCACCGCATTTGAGGTCTGTGATGCCCCCAGCCTGAGAGGGATGGGGGTGGGTGGGCAGCCCAGGTGGCCCGGATGACCAAGTGGGAAATTCCAGATAATGAGCGAATGAGAACGGGAGTCCGTGCTTCCCCAAGCTATTATTTATTTATTTCATTATTATTATTTTTAAAATATATTTTTATTGATTTCAGAGAGAAAGGGTGAGGGAGAGAGAGAGATAGAAACAGCATTGATGAGAGATAATCATTGACCTGCTGCCTCCTGCACGCCGCCCCCTACTGGGGATCGAGCCCGTAACCCAGGCATGTGCCCTTGACGGGAATCAAACCTGGGACCTTTCGGTCTGCAGGCAGACGCCCTATCCATTGAGCCAAACCAGCTAGGGCAGCTTCCCCGAGCTTTTAGGTGCAGGTGAAGTTTACCAACAGATATCATGTGAGAAAGTCCTTGGCCGGTTTGGCTCAGTGGATAGAGCGTTGACCCGAGGACTGAAGGGTCCCGGGTTCGATTGTGGCCAAGAGCACGTACGTGGGTTGCAGGCTGGATCCCTGACCCCGAGGAGGGATATGTGTGGGAGGCCATCGATCTATTTGTCTCCCATCAATGTTTCTCTCTCTCTCTCTCTCCCCTCCCTAACATTCTCTCTAAAAATCGATGGGAAAATATCCTTGAGTGAGGATTAAGAAAGTGAAAAAGTCCCATGAGAGGCTCTTTGTCCCCCAGCTGCAGCCCTGGCTGATCCGATGCTCTTTTTGTCTCGGCAGTGTGTGACCCGGTGATGGGCGACAAGTGGGAGGGCGAAGGCTCCATGGTGAGTACGTCACGCCGGTGTGGGTGCGGGAGCGCGGCTAAAGCAGGACACCGCCCACTGATCCGCCCTGGGGGAGGCGGGCCTCTGTCTGAGCGGGCAGGGCTGGCAGAGAGGTTTCCCATAAAAGGGCCTGAGAGTCGGTATCTTAGGGCCTAAGTCTATGATATCAAAGCAGCCAGTTTGCAGACCGACGGACGTGGCTGTTTTCTGGCAAAATTTCACGTACGGACACAGCTTTGAATGTTCTGTCATTTCCATGTGTCACGGCGTGTGACTCTGCTTTTGACGTTTCCCCAACTATTAAAAAAATGTTAAAATTTCACTCGGTCCATGAGCCGTACACAGTCAGGGGACAGGCCGGGGCTCTCTGTCCCCGTGTGGAGCGCTCTGGGTCACCACATGCTGCCTGTCTCCTTGGTGGGGAGCCCGGGCTCACGTGGGGTCCCCAAGCTGGACTCGAACATCCCGGTCTCGTCTCCTCCTCCGTGTGCGTCAGCCTGTCCCTCTCTCCTCTGCCTTCAGTACGTTCCGGAGGATCTCCTTCCTGTGTACAAGGAGAAGGTGGTGCCGGTGGCAGACATCATAACTCCCAACCAGTTCGAGGCGGAGTAAGTGACTAGAAACGGCCAGAGCATTCAGACCTCCCAACGGGGACAGACACGGCACAGGAAGCGTCCCCACTTCCCTCCTGTGGGTTCGGCCTCCTGGAAGGTCCTGCCTCGGGGGAGTGGAGTCTGGCACTGGGGTGCGGCAGGCCCTCCCGAGTCGGAGCCACCTGCCCCGCTGCATGTCAAGGTGACGAGGTGACGCGATGCCCAGGGCCAGTCTGGCTGCTTTCTGGCTGTCAGCAGTAGCCTTTGGAGAGGGACATGTGGCTCTGGCAGGTGGCTGCCACAAGGGAGGGAGTCCACGCAGCTTTTATGGGCAGTCACCCTGAGCTCTGGTTCCACTCCCCAGATCGGAACGTGAGGTGGCAAGGCGTGTGCAGTCCCCGCTGCCCACTGTCAAAGAACCCGGCGCCGAGGGTGTAAGGGGCGTTTCCTGGCGCCATGCTGTGCAGCCAAGTGCCCAGTGGGTGACGATTGGCTCTGGTGGACCATCAGCTTGGTCCCCTCTGTCTTCGAGGCCACTCCTTAAAGTCGGAGTGGGGGGACTCCGGACTCTCGGGTTCCCTGAGCCAGGCCTGCCCATCGCCCTGAGGGCCTTGGCCTTTGGAGGGCTCCGTGAATGTGCACACGAGCCACTGGCAGCTGGGACTGTGGGTGCGGGTCACCCTGCTGGCCCCGTGTGCCGTGGCCTGGGCCCCTGAGGGGCCGTGTGCTGCTGTCCTTTTTGGTGTTACCTGTTCACATTCACCACCGTCTGGAGCTTCGGCACACCCTGATGTGTGAGTTCCCGTTTAAAACTAAAGTTGACTTTTTTCTTTTTTAAATATATTTAAATATATTTTATTTACAGAGTTTTTACAGAGAGGAAGAGAGAGGGATAGAATGCTAGAAACATCGATGAGAGAGAAACATCGATCAGCTGCCTCTTGCACACTCCCTTGACCGGAATCGAACCCGGGACCTTTCAGTCCACAGGCCGAAGCTCTATCCACTGAGCCAAACTGGTTTCTGCTAAAGTTGACTTTTTTTTTAAATTATTTTTTTATTGATTTCAGAGAGGAAGGCAGAAGGAGAAAAAGATAGAAGCATCAATAATTGAGAGAGAATCATTGATCGGCTGCCTCCTGCACATCCCCTCATGGGGATTGAGCCCGCAACATGGGCATGTGCCCTGACTGTTACCTCCTGGTTCATAGGTGGATGCCCAACCACTGAATCATCCTGGCCGGGCCTAAAGTTTACTCTTGACCGGTCCCCAAACTCATCATGGTGGCCACTTGGTCCGTGATGGCCAACAGGCTCTGAGTTAGTTCCCTGTGGGGATTGGGAGTGGGAAGGGAGGAGGGGACCAGTGCCGATGTTGCTTTGAGGACGTTCCAGGCAGGACCCAGCAAGCAGCGTCTCACCTGTGCGCGCCCGCCTTTCAGGTTGCTGACGGGCAGGAAGATCCACAGCCAGGAGGAAGCCTTAGCGGTAAGGACACCTCCCCGGTCCTCAGAGGGACAGGCGGCCTGCCCCCTGGGGAGGGGACACCACTCCTGTGGGGATGGGAGACAGACACCCCCAGGGGCCAGCGTCCGGCTGCCTGTCACCTAGACCCGGGGGTCGGCAAACTGCGGCTCGAGAGCCACATGAGGCTCTTTGGCCCCTTGAGTGTGGCTCTTCCACAAAATACCACGGCCTGGGCGAGTCTATTTTGAAGAAGTGGCGTTAGAAGAAGTTTAAGTTTAAAAAGTTTAGCTCTCAGAAGAAATTTCAGTCATTGTACTATTGGTATTTGGCTCTGTTGACTAGTGAGTTTGCCGACCACTGGCCTAGCCTGAGGGCCAGGGGGATGCATTGTCGGTTTCCTTTCTCACCCCGTTGGTCACGTGCAGCTTCAGGCTGGCCGGGTTTGGGTTAACCCGCTGTCTGCTCTGCTCCTGCAGGAGGCCCTGTCTGAGGGCACCGGGGCGGCCGGGACAAAGTCCCTCAGCGGGAGCGGAGTGATTCCGCCGCCTCCACTCCGGGGCCTCCGAGTCAGATGACCTGGGTGGGAACGGGACGGGCATGGGTATGGGACCCCTCGCTATGAGGACTAGAGGAAATGCACAGTGCCCGGGACTGTTCCCTGTGTGCATGTGTGTGCATGTACGTGTGTGTGGGGGGGACACGTCTCCCACGGCCCACACTCAGCTCTAGAGCAGGGAGCGCCCACTCACATGATCACAGGCACCGCTCCGAGGCAGCTGCCCAAGGCAGACACGGCCCCCTCCAACTCTTAGAGAAAAACCCAGGTAAGGAGTGGCCGCGCCTCCTGGCTCTGCGACCCCCAGCCGAGGCCCCGGGCTGAGCGAGGAGGGACGCGGCTGCTGCGCTGTGATGGGGAGAGCTGAGTCCCAGCCTGTGTCTTAGCGTCCACACTGGTCCCCAGCTCGAGGAGTTCCGAATGGGTACGCACCTTTCTTTTTTTTTTTTTAAATATATTTTATCGATTTTATACAGAGAGGAAGGGAGAGAGATAGAGAGTTAGAAACATCGATGAGAGAGAGTCATCGATCAGCTGCCTCTTGCACACCCCCTACTGGGGATGTGCCCGCAACCAAGGTACATGCCCTTGACCGGAATCGAACCCGGGACCCTTCAGTCCCCAAGCCGACGCTCTATCCGTTGAGCCAAGCCGGTCCCAGCGTGTGCGCACCTTTCATGGTCTGCGCGGGAACCTTCCCAGGCCCCCCGGGTGCCCCCATAAGATGGTGCGGCTCCGCTGGCCGGCGCCGCCACGGGAGGCAGCTGATGCCCCCCATGCCTCCGCCCAGGTCTCTCCAGGCTTGGCCCCTGCTCTGTTCAGCTGGTTCACTTTCCTGGGGCCCGAGTGGACCTCGGTGGGTATTCTGACGCAGGGCCTCGTGCCCTGAGGGCAGGGAGCCTCCAGCTGCCGGACACACGGCAGGCGATGTTTGTTGACTAAATGAGCGAGGGCGTGAGTGGCTCCCCAGAGCAGACAGGAGGTGGGAGCCCAGCATCGCGTGGTGCTTGCTGTGTGCGGAACCCAGATGAGGAAGGACAGCTGGCCCAGCTGGCCCAGCTGGCTGGCGCCTTCCTGCAGAAGGTGGGCACTTGCAGGGTGCAGACGGGGGCCGGCTGGTGCATGCCCTCAGACTTCAGGCCGATCGAAAGGGGACGGTAGCTCTCACCTGGCAAAGCCTTTTCACTGGGCAGGCAGGGGCCAGTCGGTGGGCCCCAGTTCTCAGTCTCTTCCCGCCCTTAAGCCAAACCCTGGCAGAGCGCGTGGGGGTGTGAGTGCCCCTGCGCGGGGCTGTGCGGCTCAGGGGGAGGGGCAGGAGTGCCGGCTCTGGGAGCTCCCTGGCTGATGGCTCCCTGTGCCTGGCAGGTGATGGACGTGCTGCACTCGATGGGCCCGGACACCGTGGTCATCACCAGCTCCGACCTCTCTTCCCCGCGGGGCAGTGACTACCTGATTGTGCTGGGAAGCCAGAGGATCCGTGAGTCCCACCGCCCCACCCTGCCCGCCCCAGCACCGAGCCCCCTTCCCCTTGGGGTAGTGACTATCTGATTGTGCATTCCCGAGTCCCATGCCCGCCCCACCCCTCCCTGCCCCACCCCGGCACTGAGCCCCCTTCCCTGCAGGGCAGTGACTACCTGATTATGCTGGGAAGCCAGAGGGTCCGAGAGTCCCAGCTGCCCCGCCCTGCCCGCCCCAGCACTGAGCCCCCTTCCCCTTGGGGTAGTGACTGCCTGATTGTACATGCCCGCCCCACCCCACTGTACCCGGCACCGAGCTCCCTTCCACACCTTTGCGCCGCACACCCCTTGAGGCTTCTGAGAAGTTTGGAATTTCCTGAAGTCCGGTCGCCCCCGGCCCCAATCCTGAGGAAGATGAGACTAAAAATGAGGAAGGAACCCAGGAATCGGGGGCAGGGGAGCATGGGGAGCCGCCACCACCCCATGGCCACCCAGCAGCCCTCCAGCCCAGCAGCATGATGGGTCGGCAGCATGAGGATAGCGTGCCGACTCACCTCTGGGTCACAGGGAACAGCCCCGCCGGAGCCAGGCTCGGGGAACCAGGGGTCCACACGCCTGACCGCCCAGAGCTGGGCTGGGCCAACCTCACTTCGAGCTCTGCTTGCGCATTGATTCCTCCTGCGAGTGCCGCCGGGTGGTGTGCCCGCTCGGCGCTAACCCGACACGGGGCGGGTCACCCCCACTGCCCCTGCTCCCTCTGCACTGTGTGCCGGAGCCCACGCACTCACACACTTGTACATGCTCATTCACAAGCTCACACTCTCGCTTGCACACATGCTCACACGTCAGTAAGTTCACATGGTCCTGACAGCTCCAGACGCTGTGGTTACGCAGGCTCCTTCCACAGAGCACACGATCCGGCCCCTCATCAGCTGCGCAGTCCCCCCCTGTGGCCAGCTGGGGCTCCCATCTTGCCCTGTCTCCGCTGTGGGGTTTTGGGGGCACCGAGGGGGGGCCCTGAGCCCAGGGGTCAGTCGGAGTGATGATATGACTCCGTGGGTGATCTGACCCTTCCGCGGGGGACCTGAGCAGTGCAGGGGCTGACGGGCAGGAGGGCAGGCTGGGGCCCTGGGCTGGCCCTCTGCTGGTGAGGGTCGGGGGTCCCAGCGGGCCATGCTGTCCCCCAGGGCACCCCGATGGCTCGGTGGCGAAGGAGCGCATCCGCATGGACATCCACAAGGTGGACGCCGTCTTCGTGGGCACCGGGGACCTGTTTGCCGCCATGCTCCTGGCGTGGACGCACAAGCACCCCAACAACCTCAAGGTCAGCAGGGCACGCCCCTCCTGTCCCTCCACAGAGACCCCGTTGACCTCTTCATCTCTGTGGGGAGTGGTCATGTCCCTCCGGAGCGCAGAGGGTGTGAGGGTTCCGTAGCTTTGGTTTCCACGTCCTGCCCCCGCAGCCGGCTGAGTCACAGCCCCATCCCTGCTCAGCGTCTCTCTCCCTGGTTCCCAAGCAGGGTGCCAGGCCCAGCGCAGGGAGCCTGTGCCAGCAGAAATCTGAGGCTCTGGCTCAGGCCTGAGGTGTGCTGCCTCGGTATCGGGGAGCCTCCGTCAGCAGAGAAGTCATTGGAGTGTGTCCTCCAATGCAGTCACTGGGCTGGTTTGGTAAATTGGGGTGCGGGGGTTTCCTGTGCACCCTGTGGTCCAGCTCAGGGCCCCCGGGCGTGCTCTCTGACCCCCTGCTGTCATATCGCTCTGTCCGCTGCCCCATCAGCCAGGCCTGTGCTCCATCAGGAGCCTGAATGTGGGAAGGGCAGACTTCTGTCACGTGGGGTCCCCTCGAGGAAAGAACAATTCGGAGCTCGGGATCTGGAAACGGATGCCTCTCAGGCTGTCGGCAGAGCCCCTGGAGGGACCCCAGCTGGGCTCTGTGGTTGTGCAATGCAAGGCTTGCCTGGGGTTCCTCCCCTCTCACCCATCAAAGCCAAAATGTGCCATCCCCTGGCTGGTTTTATACCCTCCTGCCCCCCTTACCCCCCAAGGCCAGCCTGCTGAGAGTGCAGACCTGCCAGCCTAATTGGCAGCAGCGGGAGCTCCATCTGCCCAGGCAGTGGCATCGTGGTGCCCGGAGGAGGGCTCGCTGCTGGGCCTCCGAAGGCCGAGTTGGTTTAGGAGGGGCCCTGGGCCCCAGAGTTGGGCAGGCAGTTCCTGTTTGCTTCCCTGGCACCTGCAGAGCCCCGAGACTGACTGTGAAACTTAGGCTGTGAGCAATGACCTTGGCCGACCTCAGGGCTCAAGTTCTTTCCTGTGTAGAGTCTTTATACTTAATTCATCCCAGAAACATTTGCTAAGCATCTACTACGTGCCAGGCAGTATGGACGGCCCTGCGTCTCAGCCCCTCCCCAAAGCCGTCTGGTCCAGACGGGGCAGGTCGGTGATGCAGTCTCCTGCTTAGCTCTCTTATTCTCCGGGGGAAGGCCCAGCTAGTTGGGGGAGCATGTGCTGGCCAAGCCAGCGCCCTGGTGACTCCGGGTGGAGAGAGTGCCCTCGCAGGCAGCTGTGGGCAGCACGGTGAGCGGACGGTCTCGAGGTGGCCAGGCACAGTGGTCCCCCTCCCCGCAGGTGGCATGTGAGAAGACCGTGTCAGCCATGCACCACGTTCTGCAGCGGACCATCAAGTGTGCGAAAGGTACCGCCGCGGGCCCTGGGCATCTTCGAGATCCCGAGAGCCTCCCGCTTTGGGGCCTCAGGCAGGGCGGTGGGAGGGGGAGAGGTGGCACCTGCGCAGCTGTGAGTGGGGTCCCCAGGGCTCCCTCCGACGGGGAACTCCGAGGCGGTATCCCCGCTCCGCCCCGATGCTCACGCACTGTCTGTTCTGCAGCCCAGGCTGGGGAAGGACAGAAGCCCAGCCCGGCCATGCTGGAGTTGAGGATGGTCCAGAGCAAAAGGGACATCGAGAACCCAGAGATTGTCGTCCAGGCCACCGTGCTGTGAGGGCTCCCGCGCCCCCTGCTGGCGCAGCGCCGGCGTCTCCGTCGTCACCCCTGTGAACATGTAACGTCTGCCTTAGAGCTGTGACCGAAACTTGATATTTTTTCCCTTTCGTGAGTGTCCAGCATCCACTGGTCTTAATTGTGAAAACGTGCCAGTCGTGCTTTTTAACAAATAACACAGTGATCACAGAAATCTGTAATTTGGAGACCAAGCCCCCCTTTCCCACGAAGGCTCCTGGGCCTCCCTGAACACCAGCTCTGTGGTCACCCCCTTGGGGGGCGTCCTCCCCAGCTGGGGGGCGGGGGCGTGGAGGGAGGGGCTGCTGCCTGCAGTGGTTGCCCCCGGTGCCCCGTGGCCGGGCCGGGGCGGGCCGGTGTCTATGTGTCTCTGAGAACGAGTGGTGTCCCCATCCGCATCGGACAGTTTATGCCAAGTCCCTTCCTTGTCGTCCCGACCTCTCCCTCCTGGCTCCTGCGTCAGGATTCTGTTTCCTACGTCACTGCACGGTGGGTCGTTGGGCATCTCCGATGTCCTGCTCTGTTTGCCCACATGGACAGGTCGGTGCCGGTGGCCCAGACACACACAGGGGTGCACAGTCCCTTTGGCGGGGACCTTCAGGACCCCGAAAACTCAAGCCCACAGATCTCACGAGTATCAGGGGGACCGTCCTGTAACCCATGAGTGTCTTTAGGGACCAGCTGTACGAGGTGCAGAGATGCCAGGGGAGGGACAGTTGGTGCGGGGCCGAGGGGTCGGGGAGATGCCACCTGGGCTCCTTTTGGAAAGCTCACCGAGTGGGTGACACACCAGTGTGAGCACTGCGTGTGTGCCACCGGCTGCTGGTGAGGAGCGTGCCGCTGGGAAGTGAGCGTGCAGACAGGTGCGGGCGCAGAGCTGGGCCCTAGGCCCCGACACCAGTCCAGGTGTCCACTGCCAGCGTGACCGCCTTGGCTCCACTTGTCCAGAGTCTTGGGGTACCCTAGGCTTGAAGACTCAGCCTGCCTGGATCTCCACACCCCGCCCCCTAGCCTGGGATCCCACAGCTTGGAAGGGAGACACAGGGTGTGGGGCCCCGTGGGCTCCTGTGAGAGCAAACTCTCCGAGGCCAGCCCCTGTGCCTGCGGTTCCGTGCCCACAGTGGGGGGCCCACATGGCCCCTCAGCAGTCCATCCTTCCGTTTGTAGAAAATGCCCGAGAACGAAGAGAGGCCCCTCTCCGTCGGACTCCCGCACCACGGTCTCCCTTCCCCACTGTGACTTCTGAATGTCTAACTCGCACGCTGTCGTGCTCGCGATGGCCGTGCACAGGGTCCGGGCGCCGTGCCCCTGGCTCCTGGTTCCCAGCACCAGGCTCCTCTGAGCCCCAGGGCGGAGCCCCGCCTCCTGGCGCCTGCAGGGCCCGAAGGACCAGGAGGAGGAAGGATGGACGGGAGGCAGCCTCTCTGGTGGCACTCGCAGGGACCAGCCCAAGCCACCCAGGGCCTGGGTGTGTGCAGCACATTTAATGGAAATACTGCCACTGCCAAGTAGGGCTGGAGAAGGGCCAGCGATAAGGTTTTTTATTTCAGCAGTGAGAGCCAGTGTAGGGCCGGGCACGGGACCAGGCATGCCGCCCTCCAGGAGATGGTGGAACCCGCCTGGAAGGCAGGTGTGGGTGCTGGGCTTGTGGCCTGTGTGCCGGGAACTTGAAGGGAAGCTTGCGCTGGCAAGCTCTTCGGTTTTATTTCAGAGGCGGGCCCCATGAGAGGGCTCATTCTCTTGCTGCCCACATGCTTCAGAGAATGACGGGATCTGTTCCTCCCAAAGCCGCTGGACCATGGACTCCGGTGCCCCCGGAGGCTTGCCCTTCGGCTGTACAGCCCTGACCACGAGCAGGCAGGGAGCCCCGGCCACGAGGAGACGGAGACGGGCTGGGCTGTCTGTACTGTGAGGAGGGACTTGGGGGCCCGGGAGCCTCTGCAGCGTGCGGGGCTCCCGTGGAAACGTGAGCTCCTGTGGGAGGCCGGGCCCCGCATTCCCAGGCTCGTGTTGCTGTCTGGGCTCGTCTCCACACGCACACGCTCCCTGCCACGCTGGCGGCAGAGGCCCCGGGCTGCCCACGAATAGAATTTCCCAACCTTGGTTCCTGGCAGTACTTTTTGATGCAAATTGGGTCCAAATTAGAATTGATCTTTGTTTTTACTTTGCATAGCTTAGCAACATGCACAATGATGGTAATTTATGTTCAGGTGGGAGATTGCTGTCAGAGTGCAGGTTTCAAGACTTTCCAGTGTTTCAAACCTCCTCCTGTAGACCTTCAAGATGAATTCCAAACGATGATTCCCTCATCGAAACAGTCGCAAATCATTGCCAAGTCCCGCTGAGGTGACTGTGTTCGTTTGTGTTCCTTTTGCAATATGTGTCAGTGATTGTGAAACGATGCTTCGCTTGTCTTTCTGTTCTTACACTTGTTAGAACCAGTTTTTAAAATGTTCCGTTTTCCAATGGCCTGAGCCTGGCCTGGCGCACCTGCTCTGAGTAAGAGGAGGGTGTGTCAGTGTTGGGATTACGGGATGTCCAGGGAACCCCGTGTTCACTCCTCCGGTGACATGTACACAAAAGGAGGGAAGCCTGTTCTGACCGCTGGGCCGCCACTGCGCACACACCCTCTCCTTGTCTTTCCTGCCCTTGGAGGGGATCAGCTACCTGAATGGGTGTCGGGTCCACACCTGTGTGAGTCAGAGACACCGTGTGACTGTATTGTACTCTGTGGGAGAATAGCCAGGAATCTGTGTCTTCATTCTCTGCCGCCAATTTAGTCCCGTGGATCTCCTTCACCCACCCCTCTCCCTGGAGCCCCCGCCAGTCCCTACCCGGGCTGGGAGGAGGGGAGGGGAGTTTGTGACCGAGCAGAGTGGAGTATGTGCAGATGGGGACGTTGTGAGTGAGGTCCGGCTCTCTGAGTCTGGGTGGGAGCCAGGCGGCCCTGGACTCCATTGTGCCCACCAACAGAGCAATGGGGTGGAGCCCACCTGTTTTAATGCCACCTTGGGGTTCCCTTCCCATCATCCTCTGAGGCTCTTGTGTTAGGACTCCCTGGAGAGCCAGCTCCTGTGCCCCTGGAGGGAGCGCGTCAGGTGTATAAGCTGAGTGGCCTCTCAGAAGGACCCAAGCCCTGGAGAAGGTGGCTCTGGGAGGCCAGGCCCATCTCCCGAAGCCAGGGAAGCCTTAACCTGTGGCCCCGTTGGCCTGGATGGACGTCTTTCCCCCAGAAGACCCCCTGCTGCCGGCAGTTCTCCCCTGAGCACAGGGATCGAGGGTGGCACATGTGGCAGCGTCGGGGTGTGTGTGCTACGGCGGCCGCTTTGTGGCGGGTACAGCATTGGGTAGCCGGCAGGTGTTGTGGTGAGAAGAACATCATGAGAGCCTGTGTTTTTACAGAGACCCTTGTCCTGGCGAAGGGAGGTGTAGATTCTGGTTTCAGAATCCAGCCACACCTTTCCAGTCTCTGCCAGCAGGGGGACACGGCGAGCGCAGAGAGAGAACGTGGTGGGCTGGGAGGGGTCTGGGCCCCCCTTGGTGGATGGCAAACATCAGCTCTGCTTCTGGGGAGTGTTTCTTCAGTGTGTCAGTCTCTGTCCGGCGATGGGAGCCAGGCTGTGCGTTCTGTGGTGATGCCAGGACGGGCCCTGTGTGTGTCCCACCCCCCGCTGTGCCCCGAGGCTCCTGCCAGCGTCACCCATCACCGCTCGGGGTTCTGGCAGCGCATGTGTCTTCCTGTGGGTATCTGCACTTTATTCTCAGTACACAGTGTTTTCTCTAATGGATTAAAATACAATGTCTTACAAGCCACATTCCTGCCTTTCATTCAGGATCTTAGCTCACCACGTTGGGTTCATTCTGTTGGTAAGAGAGCTCAGTGGATACTGTGAGGTCTGACTTAGGGGATATTTAAAGCTGTATGAGCAGGGGGATATTTAAAGCTGTATGAGCAGGAGGCTCTTCCTAGAGTTGTCTTTTTAGATGCTGGCAGAGGAGACGGGTCTTTTAAAAGCGTTTCCATGTCCAAGCCCCTCGGAGCCTGTGCTGCAGCGAGGCTTCTGACAGCGTCACTGGTCAGGGTGACCGGAGCCCCGACCTGCGCCCGCCTCCGCCCCAGCCTCCGCCACGGCAGGCAGGTTCTGATCTTCGTGCGGCGGGAAGCCCATTCGGCTGGAGCTCCTTCCTGTGGGGCACTCACCATGGCAGGACATCGTGCCTGCAGGTCAGCCGATGCAGAGCGAGGCCAGCCCTTCCCCGTGGCACCACCCGAGCCCCCACTGCAGCCCCCGCCCTGGCGATGGAGGTGCAGATGTTACCATTTAGGGAACTGGAAAGGAATCCCCATCTCCGTGTGGACCGGGTGATGGTCTGAATGTTCTAACCTTCTGGCTGTGCACCTGCTAATGTGGAGTTGTGGTCGGCATGTCAATCAGTGATTGTAAAACCGGCCCAGCAGGACGGAGCTGTGACCGGGAGCCCAGCCTACGCTGCCCTGGGCCTCCCAGGCGAGGAGCTTGGATCCGGAGGCTGCTCGGGGTGTGGCCAGCCTGGGAGCGAAGCACAGGCCCCGGCCCAGCTGTGAGGGGACGATCTCTGTGAGATTCAGTCAGTGGCTACATCAGCCCTGCCTGCTGGGAGAGGGGGCACGTGTCTGTAAATGTAAAACAGCTCACCATTGTAGAGGCCTGTCTGTGTGCTGCTCCTGTTGACTTATGATTCTCCACAAATAAATATTTTCATGCAATCATGGTGAAGCATGAGGAATTCTTCTCCACGGGATTCCCTTTTATTTTTTATTTTATTTTATTTTTTTATCTGGGTTATAGATTTATTATCAAATAAAGTGTCATTTACATGATTAAGAGGTTTTGAGCCCTGGCTCAACTGGTTGGAGCATTGTTCTGTGCACTGAAGGGTGGAGGTTTTGGTTCCCGGTCAGGGCACATTCCTAGGTTTCAGGTTTGATCCCCGTTAAGGGCTGGTATGGAGACAACCAATTCATGTTCAATGTTTCTCTCCCTCTCCCTTCCTCTCTCTCTCAAATTAATAAAAAATGTATCCTTGGGTAAGGATTTAAAGGGGAAAAAATGTTTTATTTCCATATGAAGTAGTCTACTTAAAGGGCCCAAAGCACATCAAGTGATTTCATCTTCTCACATTGCAAATGAAATGCTGACACCAGGCACTCCATGTGAATGACAAGAAGCAAGCAGCAAGTACCATCCGGCAAGTTTCTTCTTCGGACATCAAATGGCACAAGTTCACATTTTTCTTGTTTGTGATCCCAGAGCGAGCAGCGTCTTCATTTCATCCACTCTGTTCTTATGGATTTGGAACGCAGGGGTGATCCATGTGCCACAGGAGCACCGCTCACCCTACCAATTGAAAGAACCCAACTCAGCACTGCATTTGGGGCACAGCAGCTGCCCATCCAGCACTCCAGCAGGGCGGGTTCCATCCACTGCACAGGCTCAATGAAATAGGATGTGCAGTGAGCCCGACCCCCCGGGACAGGCCCCAGAGCTGGTGCCAGTCTTTTGTGGGCAAAGGCTACGGGACCGCTTCCTTCATTATGATCCAAAATGCTCGAACCTCGAAATAAAGACCTCCTGCACTTTCTACATTTGTAGAGAGCCTCCTCTTTGGATCCTTGTGAAGCCATGGTTGGGTCAACAGCAAAGAGCTCTTGAGGTAAGCTCTGCAGTTCTGGATACTCCTCTGTAACCATTCGCAGACGATATTGCTTATAAATCGCACTGCAGGTATCCACTTCGCACCCCATGAGCTCGTATAATTTCAGTTGCCACTCAAAACCCTCATTCATCTTGGCCTCTGGCTGGATGGTCTGGAGGTGTTCATAGGCTTTTTCAAATGTTAGCTGGTCAGTCTTCATCAGAAAAGCGGTCATTGCTGCCACGCTGCGGCTGACTCCTGCGTGACAGTGCACCAGCGCCGCGCGGCCCTCGGCGCGGGCCCGGCCCAGGAAGGCCGCGCAGCGGCCCAGGTGGCTCAGCAGGTCGGTCTCGGGCTCTTCCAGTGCGGGCGCGAAGAGCCGCCGCAGGCCCTCCACCTGGAGGCCGGGCTTCTCCGCGTCCACAGTCAGCACGTCCGTGACGCCCGCCTCCCGCAGGCGGCCCAGCTCCACGGCGGCCGCTCCGCCCAGGTACAGCCCGGGCCGCACCTGCAGCATCTCCGGCGCCCACCCCGCGGCCCACCCCGCGGCGCCCAGCCCTCGGGATTCCCTTTTATTAATCATCCGTGCATTGCCTACACTGCGATCACAAGCCATGGTCACTGCTTTCCCCTCAACATCCCCCTCTTTAAAAAAATATATCCTATCTAATAAAAGAGTAATATGCAGATTGATCATCCCTCCAACACACAAGATGGCTGCTCCCATGTGGTCAAAAATGCTGTCCCTATGTGGGAGGGACCAGGCAGGCCTGCAAGGGAAGGCAGTTGGGAGTGATCAAGCCTGCAAGAGAGGGCAGTTAGGGGTGACCAGGCTGGCAGGTGGGTGGTTAAGGGGTGATCAGTCTGGCAGGCAGAAGCAGTTAGGGCAATCAGGAAGGCAGGCAGGCAAGCAGTTGGGAGCCAGCAGTCCTGGATTGTGAGAGGGTGCAGGCTGGGCTGAGGGACACACACCCCCGTGCATGAATTTTGTGCACCAGGCCTCTAGTGTGTGTGTGTGTGTGTGTGTGTGTGTGTGTAAGCACACACAGAAAAGAGAGGGAGAAGGGAAAGAAAAGGGAGAGAGATAGAACCACCAAAGATGAGAATCATAGATTGGCTGCCTCCTGCATGCCCCCACCACTGGGGATGGAGCCTGAAACCTGGGCATGAGCCCTGACCGAGAATCAAATTGACCTCCTGGTTCATAGGTCAATGTTCAAATGCTGGCTGGGCAAAATCTCCCTCTTAAAGAAAGGGCCTGCCCTGCTCACTGTGGCCCCAGTTCCCTCCCTGCCAACCCACTGTGGTGTTCCTGCAACAACCCCAGCCCCCTGGGATCAGGATGGTGGGGCTCCCTTTCCTGGCCCATCCCCTGTGAGATTCAGAGGACAAGCTCTGGTCATCGATCAGGTGTCACTATCCCTTCTGGGTTTCAATTCCTTCACACCCAGGAGGGGACAGCTCTGGTCCTACTAACGCAATAGGTACTATACACCCTCCCACATCTTTGTAGATGAATCCTCAGGTCATCCCCAAGGAACAGGCTTTATAACAAAGGCCCTCGACTCTGCCTCTCAAACCCACTGTGACCACCCTGTGACTGTGTCCCTGCATGGACAGCTGGAGAATTAGGGCCTGTGACTCTCAAGGGTGGGCAGGTCCCTTTTTCGCTGTGTTCTTGGAGCCGGGGAAATAGAAGGCACTGACCAGTGACTCGAGTGCTTAGTAAAAGGGATGGGGTGTCAGCACCTCAGGGGGACGTGGAGGGAAGCTGTGCCTGAAGGGCTAACTGGCAGGCCACATACCAGAATCTAAAAGGCATCCTGTAGAAGGGAGGTCGCTGCCAGGAGACCCCAGGTGGTCCCTGGGGAACCAAGGGTGAGGGCGTCCCCACAGGTCAGCACCCAGAGCCCAGGGTGGGCAGAGGAGAGGCTGGGCCTGGTAGGCAGATGGAAGAGCTCAAGCCCAGCATTTGTTCCCCAAATCCTCTGCCAAAGGGTTCCCCCAGACTAGCTTGGCTTACTGCCCTGGGCTTTGTTTTTAGTGAGGTGAAATTCACAGGAAGTACACCCAAGTATCTTCAACTGCACAGCTCAGGGCATTTGCACCTCCCAGCATGTGTAACTGTCACCTCTTTCCTGTCACAGATGCCTTTTTGACCTGGCACAACCCACAGCCATTAAGCAATCCCCCACTAATTGGGCAGAGCAGGGCATGGCTGTGTTCGGTTCTCTGTTCAATGCATGAGGGTGTCATGAAAGCTTTATTATTCCAGCTCATGGAGGGATGGGGATGCATGCCGGGGTTCTTTTCCCCCAGCCTTACAAAGGGTTCAGCATTCTGGAGAAAGGGCTGCACGTACCGTAGGTGATTAAGAAGGAGTCCGTGAATGAAAGATATTTTTGGAAGGCATTGGGGTTCAGAGGAGCTTCCAGCTAAAGGAGCCAGAAGACACTCCTCCTTAACCAAGGACCCTGCTTTTATTAAACACAATTTGTCCCAAGGAAGGTGGAAATATACACTTCAAAGGATATGGTATCAAAGGGTTTACAGGGATTGTCACTTTGGGGAATAGCCTATAGCTTGTTCAGGTGTTTGGCCAAAAGAGGCAATAAAATGCACTGAGCTGTCTGGCAGTTAACAACCATCCTATTCAGGTTTGGGGGAAGTGCCGTTTAGCCATTTCCAACAGGTAAACTACATGTGACTCAACCCTGTTGAGCTCCCCAAGCTTCACCCACCCTTTGGAAAAACTCATCATTAATTACACGCTGGAATTGGTTCTCGGCAGATACACACAGCTCACTATGCAGAGATTGCTTACTGCTGCTCTCCAGGCTCCGCATGCTCACCAACCGTCCCATTCACGCTCCTAGTGACCTAGAACACAGCCTGACTGTGGCACAAATCGCCACATGCCCAAGGGGAGCCAAGAGAGGGGCTCAGGAATATCAGACTGACACTAACCCTCAGGAACACACACTGAGTGGCCAGATTATTATGACCACCTGAGGTTTGTAGGCACATTGTACACCGCATCGTATGGGATATGGAAGCCGAAGGCCTGTTTGAACACCTCTGCTGTCTGCAGTCACCAAGATAAAACGTCTCTAATTCGCACAGGAACACAAGGATTGAACAGTTGAGCATTGGAAAAAAGTCATGTGGTCCGATGAATCATGTTTCCAGTTGCATCATGCAGATGGCAGAGTGAGAATTTCGTGGAAACAGCATGAAAGCATGCCCCCCACATGCATGAGTACAACCCTTCAAGCTGGTGGGGGCAGTGTTATGGTTTGAGGCATGTTTTCCTGGCATGATTTGAGCCCTTTAATTCATGTGGAACAATGTCTGAATACCATACCTAAGTATCATTATTGATCAAGTTCATCCTGTCATGTGGATGGCGTATCCCAATGGAGATGGCTTCTTCCAACAAGACAATGTGCCATGCCATGGTGCTTGTATTGTGCAGGAGTGGTTTCAAGAACATGAGGGAGACTTTACCTTGCTTAGGTGGCCCCCACAATCACCAGATCTCCATCCAATTGAGCATTTGTGGGACCAAGTTAAAAGAGCCATCAGGCAGCTGGTTCCACAACCATCAAATCTCACAGACTGGACAGGGCTATTCATCAGGTACTGGGTCAGATTCTTCACATCACCTTTCAACATCTCGAGGAGTTAATGCCAAGAAGAATAGCCGCAGTACTGAAGGCAAAAGGTGGACCAACAAAGTACTGATGGGGTGGTCATAATAATCTGGCCACTCAGTGTGTGTTCAGTGCATGAATTCGTGCATGGGTGGGAGCCGGCCAGCCTGGCCAGGGGGAGGGGACATGAAGGGTTGGCCAGCCTGCCTGCTGGTCAAACTCCTGTTCAAGGGGACAATTTGCATATTAGCCTTTTATTATATAGGATATACATGGAATGGCCAGATTATTATGCATTCAGAGATCATAATAATCTGGCCACTCATTGTATTCTACCTCGACCCTGAGTGACACAGATAGAAATCTCACCAAACTCATAACCATTATCGCTTGTCTCATTTTCAGTTCTTGTAAGTGTATTTCCAGTATCACATGATCTCACTCATTTAGGGGAAATGATAAACAAGAACAGACCCAGAGACGAGGAGGCATGGATCAGACTGCCAGACCTCAGAGGGAGTGTAGGGGAGGGTGGGGATGAAGGGGAGAGATCAACCAAAGGACTTGAGTGCATACATATGAGCCTAACCAGTGGTCGAGGACAACAGGGGATGGGGGTATGTGTGGGGATGGATGCCGGATCGGAATGGGGGGATGAGGACAAATATGTAATACATTAATCAATAAAGAAATTAGAAAGAAAGAAATCTCGCCGAAACCGGTTTGGCTCAATGGATAGAGCGTTGGCCTGGGGACTGAAAGGTCCCGGGTTCGATTCCGGTTAAGGGCATGTACCTTGGTTGCAGGCACATCCCCAATAGGGGGTGTGCAAGAGGCAGCTGATCGATGACTCTCTCTCATCGGTGTTTCTAACTCTCTATCTCTCTCCCTTCTTCTCTGTACAAAATCAATAAAATAGATTTTAAAAAAAAGAAAGAAAGAAAGAAAGAAATCTCACCCAACTGTCATTAACCCTTGCTGTCAGGGGCACCCTTTAATTCCATTTCACACAAACATGGGGCAAGCCAACCAGGTACTGACCGCACGGGTGGGCAGGACCCCTGCTGAAACGGGCAGGCCCTCCCAGATGCTCTGGGTTATAGCAGGCACCGCACAGCCTCCCAGGCCGCCAGTGCTCAGGGCAGCTGGTGTGCGCAATCCTTTGTCCCTGCCCTGTGACCGCTGCTACAGAAACGCAGTGTGACTGTCTGAGCACATGTCGGACTCACAGTCAGGAATCGGGTTTACTCAAATCTTTTTACTTATGGGGGGGTGCAACCGAGGTCTGGAGACAGGGTGCAGAGTCCAGGCAGCAGGAGCGGGGTGCAGAGCTGTAGCTGGAACAGACACCTGGGGCCAAGGGTCTTCCAGCCACTTGCTGGGACCTGGGGCAACCCTGCTGGGCTCTCCTCCTCAGGTGGCTCAGGCTGGCACGTGGCCGTGAATATGGTGGTTATGGTTTCAGATGAAGAAAAAAAAAAATCCACGACAAAGGAATTTTGCAAAAACTTAAAAATGTATTTATTTAGAGATCAGCTAAGCCCTCTTGGAAAGCAATTCCGTAAAGATCATTGATTGGGAGGAAAATCACGCTATTACAGTCAGAAGCAGAGACGCCAGATTGGTGCAGAGCAGCACAGAGACGCCGCTCATTTAGGACCCCGCCATGTTACCGCGTGGCAGGGAACCACGTGGCGAAGGTTCAGTTCAAGATCCAGAACTAGAAGTAGGTCAGCTCGTCCTGCTTGGTCTTGTTGGTCTGATAGTCATGCAGGGCCAAGGCCTTGTTTTCATGAGGGAGACTCTCATACACACGGATGTGTACGAAGTCATCATCTGCAACTTGAACCTGGGAAGAGAGAGGTGAGTGAGGGGGGCAGGTGCTGCCTCTGACCCCAAGTCCCCGTGCCTGGCGGGCTGGGTGACGAAGGCCCTGAGAGCCTGGAGGCCGGGTCCCTTCAGGGCACCAGCAGCTAGGGTGGGGACATTCTCATCTTCCTCCTTCAGGCACAGTGGACACCCATCACCCGGCCAGCACCTGGGCACGCTACATTCGCTCCTCAGAGCCCTCAGTTGCCTGAAAGGCTCAGTCCTCTCCTCCATGGAGTGCATGCACACTCATTTATTTTATTTGTTTAACAACATTTGTATTGATTTTTAGAGAGAAAGAGAGAGGGAGAGAGACATCGATGTGAGAGACACATCCTCCATGCATCCCAACTGAGGCCAGGGATCGAACCTGCAACCCAGGTACCAGCCCTTGACCGGGAATCAAACCTGAGGCCCTTAGGTGTGCAGGCTGATGCTCTATCCGTTGAGCAACACCAGCCAGGGCTACAGGAACCCCCTTAAGCACTCCTGTCCTGGCCCCTATAGGTCCTTCCTCCCCCCAGGTCTGCATAGCTCCCCAGTAGCGGATACTCCACCTTGATGAAGTAGTTAGTCCCCGCGACCAGCTGGCTCATGTACTCCGTGGCCTTGAAAGTGGGGTACTTCTTGTTTACCTTCTCCTCCAGCTGGGACTTCACCTAGAGGGCAGAAGAGAGGGGAAACCAGTCCTGCATGAGTGACTGACAGGGGAGCTGCGGCCTCGTGTCAGATGTCGCCAACTGACCTCTAAGGCCCGCCCTTTACAGATCATTCCTCAATGCAGGACCAAGCATGTCAAACTCGTGGCCGGCACAAGGCATGTGGCCCACCAGCATCGAGTTTGACATACTTGTGACTGTTCAGGCTAATGGTAAAGTGCAGCAAACAATTCCTTAATTCTACCCAGTTCCAAAGATATGATTTCAGCATCTCACTTGCCCTATCTTTTCTAGGCGCGGTAAGTTTTTATAACTTCATCATTACTACACTGCCTACAAGTTCATACCCTGCTTTTTTAAAAAAATTTTTATTAAAAAATATTTTATTGATTTTTCTTACAGAGAGGAAGGGAGAGGGATAGAGAGCTAGAAACATCGATGAGAGAGAAATATCGACCAGCTGCCTCTTGCACACCCCTTACCGGGGATGTGCCCGGAACCATGGTACATGCCCTTGACCAGAATCGAACCTGGGACCCTTCAGTCTGCAGACCGACGCTCTATCGCTGAGCCAAACCGGTTTCGGACCTGCTTTTCTTTTTTACTTAAGACCCAAACAACTCATTTGAACACTGTTATATGATTTTTTTAATGACGCTTTTAAAATGAAAAATGTAAAAGTTTACAATTTTAAGCTAAAGTTAATTTTAATTGTAGATTTAACCTTCCATCTTATAGATGTGCCCGAACTCTCTTAACTTCCCCCTCCTGGGCCAAGGCTGTGCCCAAGTGCTTTTGAAGCAGATGAGGCAGCAGAGAGAGAGCTTTGCAGGTAGAGGTGCTTCCTGCATTGTGAGGTCATTTCCTGAGGACGCCATGCCTTTGGGCAGATGCTGATCCTGATCCGAGTCTCACACAGGAATCAAACTTGGGGTTCAGTCCCGTCTCTCGGGATCTTGGTCTCTTCTTCACCGAGTATCTTCATGGAGGCAGGAGAGAGCAGTTTGGTGTTGGGCCAGACATGGCGGGGATGTCCCTTTTCCGAGTCCCGCACAGAAAGAGAGATGAAAGAACCAGTTCTAAGTGGAGGCGGCCAGGGATTGAGAAATAATAGAAATGAAGAGAGAAGACACAGAGATAGATTTTAAGCTGGGAGCTGGGTGGGCCACCATCCTGTCCACTGGAGAGGCAGGAAGACTACAACCCTCCCAGCACATTTATTTTATACCCCCCATACCAGGAAGTTATCACAACTTATTTGCATTCTTATGTATGCTCTAGGATGCCTTGATTTACATATCTAGTCCCGCCCCTGCGGACACCTGGGCTGATATGAAGGCCAAGCTGAAATGTGTATCTGCCAGTTGTCTGGGACTCAGCTGGCAACAGTTAAAAGAATGCCCAGGTGCCTTCTCAGGAGGCCATCTACAGGGTGGTTGGTTGGTTTTTCTTACAGTAAAATCAAGGGTGGTTGCAAGGTCTCTGGCTGCTCTCTAGACTACTGGTAGGCACTGGGGCATGCTGACTTTGGCTGGAGTGACTAGATGAGGTGTGGAAAGTTAGAGGACTTTCGCTAACTCAGCTTGATGAGCTGTGGGAGCCCACGGGGATGACTCTCATGACATGCCAGTGAGTCACTGGCCAAAGTCACAGAGGTTCACAAAGGCTTCGTGGCCGCCCTGCCCCCTCAAGGAGGGGCCCTAGCTAGGGATAAGAAAGGGGAAATGGCCGAAACCGGTTTGGCTCAGTGGATAGAGCGTCGGCCTGCAGACTGAAAGGTCCCGGGTTCGATTCCGGTCAAGGGCATGTACCTAGGTTTCGGGCACATCCCCAGTAGGGGGTGTGCAAGAGGCAGCTGATCGATGATTCTCTCTCATCGATGTTTCTAACTCTCTATCCCTCTCTCTTTCTCTCTGTAAAAAATCAATAAAATATATTTACAAAAAAAAACAAAAAAAACAAAGGGGAAATGTAGTCAGCAGCTAAGGACAGGAGGGAGGGTCAGGAAGGGAGAAGGCAGGCCCCTCCTGCCTCTCCTATGCCCTCTGCACGCGGCCGGCTGGGTTCTCACTGCAGGCCCACCTGTCTCAGTGCTTACCTGTCCTGCAAGGCGCCATGTTTGGTCTGCAGGGATCTGGCCCTGCAGACGGTGGACAAGCCTCAGGGGAGGAGTGACACACACAACCCACAGGGCAGTCTGGGAAGGAATGGCCTCCCTCCTGGCCTGTTTCAGGAGTGGAGGCAGGAAGGCAAGGAATGGTGATACAACGCAAATGTGGGCGCTGGGACTGGGCACGGGGCAGCCTCCAGGCCCTGCCTGTGGTGGCGGTTCACTGGTTTCCTGCCGGCCGGGGAAAGGCGGGCTGTGCTGGGGCGAAGGGGAGCACGGAAGGCCTGGGGATGGTTAGGAAGTTGCCCGTCACTAGCCCTCCAGGGGCCAGGAGACAGCAGAGGGCCAGGAAAGGCCAAGGTCAGGACTGGTGGGTGCTCCTCGAGGAGACTGAGCCAGAATTAGGGACTCTGACATCCTTCTGGCCAGGGCTACCTCTCTGGCCTCTGTTCTCCTCTCCTGCAGCCCAGAGAGCTTGGGGAGGAGTCAGTGTACACAGGGGAGGCAGCAAGATGTCCCTGCCCTGTACTCTAGGAGCCACAGGCAAAGCCCGCCCTCCAGAACTGCCTCACAGCGGCGATGGGACTGCCCTCTTACTTGTCACTCTCAAGGGACCAGCACCACATTAAGGAGACAGCCACCCCTCTCTCCCGAGCGAGCTGATGCACAAAGTTCAAGCAGCAAGTGAGGAATCCCTTAGGCCCGGGAAACTGAACCGCTGGAGAGGCTGGGCTCGGGAGCTGAGGGAGAGGAACCTCGCCCACGCTGGCTCGCCGGCAGTCTCTACAGATTCCCCATTTTCAAAGTCTCATGGGTCTGATTCAGGCATTACTGTGGTCAAATGGTCTGCACGACCTGAGCAAAGGGGTGGGGTGGGAGGAGGGGTACTATGGGGTGAGGGAAGAAGCAGGTTTGTTTGGCTTTGTGACTCCTCCAAATTTGAGCCTTCCCGTGACCCCACAGTCTCCCCTTCCCGTGGCCCCACAGTCTCCCCTTCCCGTTGCCCCACCGTCTCCCCTTCCCGTGGCCCCACCGTCTCCCCTTCCTGTGGCCCCACTGTCTCCCCTTCCCCTTGCCCCACTGTCTCCCCTTCCTGTGGCCCCACCGTCTCCCCTTCCTGTGGCCCCACCTTCTCCCCTTCCCGTGGCCCCACCGTCTCCCCTTCCCTCCCCCAGAACCTCTGGGAAGGCACCCAGGGATGCCCACTTTCCAGAGGAGAACACGGAGGCACCGGAGTCCAGCGCTGCCCGGGTTCTGAGCCAGGCTCTGCCTCTGCCTCCCAGCCTGGTTTCTGGTTAGTTTTCTTTTCTTTTTCTTTTTTAACATTTATTTGGGGATGACTTCACACGTACACAAGGACCACTAGAATAAGGAAGGGTAAACGTGTAGCATCTCTTCTCCGGGTTCACGGACCGCTACATTCCAACCCACCTGCCCTGGCTCCTCTCTCTCTGATTCCCACGCAACCGCCCGAGGACCACACCGGGCCCTTCCTTGGAGCCTGGGTGCTCAGAACCCAGAGCCCAGGTCCAGGGTCCGGGTCCCAACGCCCAGGCGGGGCTGCCCCTGTGGGCGGGGCTGAGGCCCCGGGCTGCCTACCTGGTCGGCGATGGCCTGGATCTTGGCCGTGGCGGGCTCTATGGCGGAGGGGCCACCGAGCATCATCTTGGCGGAGCTGCGGGCAGGGAGCTTGGCCTGGGAGGGAGATCAGCAGGGAGACAGGGGCTGGGGAGCTGTGAGCAAGGCCTCCCCTTAAACCCGCTCTCAGCTGATGGGGGCGGAGCCGCGGGGAGGAGGCGGTCCGGTGGGTGGGGTGGGGTGCGGCTGGGGTAGGGTGGGGAGCTTCGAGTGGAGCTGGCGGGTGGGGGGGAGCTGGGTGAGGGACAGGCTTCTTGCACAATCTGTAACCCCGCGGAGGGCGCCGCCTGTGGGCCATGGCGTGTGCTGCATACAGTGCGTGCACCCTGTTTGATGTTGGTCTTTTTTTTTTTTTTTAATATTTTATTGATTTTTCACAGAGAGGAAGAGAGAGGGACAGAGAGCTAGAAACATGATGAGAGAGAAACATTGATCAGCTGCCTCCTGCACACCCCCTACTGGGGATGTGCCCACAACCAAGGTACATGCCCTTGACCAGAATCGAACCTGTGACCTTCCAGTCCGCAGGCGAGGCTCAATCTACTGAGCCAAACTGGTTTCAGCTGGTGTTGGTCTTCTTGGCCTTGGAGATACTCCGGGCGCCTCCAAACCATGCCACTTTCGCATGTTGACTCTGCTGAGCAGAGGACAATGAAGACCCAGCCATTGGGGTGGGGAGAACTTTCATCTCTCCCTTCACAGCCTGTAGGTAAGGCTCTGGGCAGGGTGGCTCAGTCGTTGGTAGCTTTCTTCTGCGCACCAAAGGGTCGTGGGTTCAACTTCGAATTCTAAGTCCCCGAAGGGCCCTAAACTGGAGACAACTGATCCATGTTTCTCTCTCACATTGATGTTCCTCTCTTGCTCTCCCTCTCCCTTCATCTCTCTAAAATAAAGGGGATAAGGGGGGGACAATAAATGAAATGATTACATTAAAATCATGTAGGTAGGGAGCCTGTTCCAGAATGAAAGCAAAGGTCAGAGGTCATTTCTTTTTAAATGTGAGGCTCGCCTGCATGGCAGGCAGACAGCTGGCTACCAAACTTCTGCTCTCCCATCTTCCTGTGATGTGTCCTCGTCCCCTTTGAAGCTGCAGACCCACATCCTGGGCCTTAGCTCTGGAAGCTACGAACTCCGAACTCCACTGCCACATGCCGGCAGGGCAGGTTCCGGGTGGGAGAGACCCAGAGATGAGTGGGAGCCGGACCTGAGAATCCCCAAGAGCAGGAGGGAGAGAAGTCTGTGCTCCGGAAGAAGCTGGGGGACAGAGACCCTGCTTGGCCTCCCTCCCCAGTGCCTTGGACTGCTCTGCACTTCTCATCTGCAAGACCTGACCCCGCAGCCAGCTTGCACCAGCCACTCTGGGTGTCACCAGCGTGTGACCCAGGGTCACGGTGAAGGGCTGATGTGTGTGAGCAGAGGAGGCTCAAAGGAGTCCAGTGAGGAGATGCCTGCCAGGGCCTCAGGTTGGAGTGGGAACCAGCTGTGGAGGGGAAGGAGAGACCCCTACAGTTCAGTCATGAATGAATGAATGACTGAATGAATGTGTGAATGAAAAAGGTGCCACACAGCAGAATGGACAAGCTCGGGGCGCTGCTAGGTGAGTCTGACAGTAACCACAAAGGTGATTCGATAATAAATTCCTAGCTGGGCAGGTCGTGTGGGCAATCACATCCCACGCCCATTGCTTCCTGGTAAAGATCAATCTTTACCTTAAGCAAGCCCTGCCCATTGTTCTTATGCACCTAGGAAAGACACCTCTGATAAGTCAGCGTGAATTTCTTTTCCAAACCCCTCAGAGGCATAACCACACTGGCACCAGTTATGCTGTTGCCCACAATTCATCTCTACTTACTGTAAATTTTAACTATCCTTTACTCACTAATGTAAAGGAAGTGGGTGTTTCTCCATTTTGTGGCCTTGTGTTCTCCATTTCGACACCTTACATGTGCTGTCAGAGCTCCGTGCTGGGGAGGTAAGTGTGGCCTGTGTGACTTCCCCTGGAGAGGATTCTGGAAGGCTCCTCCCGGTGTCTCCTGGACTCACTCTGTATGACCTTTTCCTGTGCTGTTTTGCTGTGTGTCCGTTTGCCATAATAAACCACAGCCCTCCATCCTGGTAGCCTAGTATGTCAGCAGGATTTGGGTTCCCTGACATGTAGCCCTTATCAGGAAAAATCTACTGAGTCCATTCTGCATGAACATAAACACTACGTTTTCACACCTAAGAAAATAAAAAATTATTCTGCACTATAGTTTAACATCTAGTCTATATGCAAACTTTCCCAGTTGACCCCCAAATGACTTATAGAGCTTTTTCTTTGAACCAGGATTCAACCAAGATTTGTATCTTCAACTACATGAAGGAGTATATCCCCTCCTTTACATAGGCGTTCCTTCCTTCCTTCATCCATGACTTTAACTCTGAAGATATTAGGATGGTTGTCTTGCCACCTGTCCCAGACTAGGGTGGTGATTGTCTTCTTGTGCACCCTGCTCAGCCTTCCTATGTCCTGAAAACAGAGGTGCATCCTGAAGGCTGGATGAGGGTCAGCCTTGACTGTCCTCAGGTGCTGCTACTGTGTGGGAGGGGCCACCTGCCCACAGGGGCAGGCCATTTGGGGCGGGGACTGATAGCTGAGACCACCTTTCTTTAGCCCTTGTGCCATTTTCTGACGACTTTCGCCCTGAATCAAAGATTTACTGGCGGGCTGCACAGATTTTTCTCCAATTCTACCATTCCTTCCATCTGTGCTCGCTGGCTTTCTTTGCTAAAGACCCTTCTGTCATCAACCAGGTTAAACTACCGCCCCCCTGAAAGGCGGGCACACGCTTAGTGACCCTTTAATTACAGCTGTCTAATGCTGTCATTGCGGTGTCCGGCCATTATGGGGCAGTGGCATGCGGACGGGGAGAGGCCCTTCCAGGCGCCTGTAGTCAGAGAGCGCGCCCGGGCCAGGCCGGCGCGGTCGTGTGACGTCACACCGCGCGAACGGGCGAAGCGCAGCGACGTGGGCGTTGGTAGCGTAACCCGGGGCTCTCAGTGCGATCGCCATGGTTCCGCCGCTCCCCCCTGAGATCCAGCTGGCGCAGCGCCTGGCAGGGAACGAGCAGGTGACCCGGGACCGGGCGGTGAGGAAGCTCCGGAAATACATCGTCGCCAGGACTCAGCGGGCTGCAGGTTGGCGCGTGGCCGGCGGGGCCGCGCCGGGGACTGGGCCTGCGGGGCGGGGGCGCGGCGCGGCGCGGCGGGGGCGGTCCCGGCTGCGTGGCCTCCGAACCACGCGGGCCGGCGCGCCTGCGGGGGTATTTTCCACGGCCGCTCCCCGCGGCATTTGACACTTGTCACTGTTAATGCGCCTTGTGTAACTGTTGGGCTGTCATTTGAGTTTCACTGGTGCGTACGCTCCGCCAGAGCAGAGAACATGCTTGTTAACTGGTCTCTGCTAACAGTGGTTCTCAAAGTGTGGTACCCCATCGGCAACTTCGGCGTCGCCGGGACGTTCGTTGGAAATGCAATTTCTTTTTTTTTTTAATTTAAAATATATATTTTATTGATTCTGGTTACATTGAGGAAGAGAGAGGGATATAGAGTTAGAAACAACGATGAGAAAGATAATCCCTTGACCGGAATCGAACCCAGGACCTTTCAGTTCACAGATTGATGCTCTATCCACTAATCCAAACCGGTTTCGGCATCAGCAGGGGTTTTTTTTGTGTTTGGTGGTTAGTACGGCTGGTGGGGCAAGAGGCGAGGTCCTGCATGGGTGTCAGGGAGGCGGAGGGCCCGGGGAGGAAGTGGCCTGAGCAGCCTCCTTTCTTGCTGGTGGCTTTGCAGGCTCTTTGCACCTGCTCTTCAGAGGATGTGGCTGCCGCACAGAGTTGTAGGGGAGCTCTGCTTTTCCTTCTGAGGTTCCTCATTGCTCCATCTCTAAGCCAGATTCTCAGCTCAGCAGACTCAGACTGAGAATGGCAGGGGTTGGTTGCACACAACGCCCTGACCAGGCTTCTTCATGATTCTGTCCCTTTACTTTCCAAAATGGCTTCTGTAGCCCTCTATGATTCTCTTGTGGCTCGTTTTCCTCCCCAGAGCACCTGTTCCTTCAGACCTTCTGGATAAGTTCTACATGGTGAGGAAGCAGCCTGCGCCCCTCGGCCAGGTCCCCTGCGGTACCAGAGTGGCCGGAGGTGGGGGGGGGGGGCAGGTCTGAGCACCCAGAGAGTTGAGGAAGGCAGCCTGGGGGTGCAGCATAGAGTGGTCTGGCCTTTGAGCCTCCACCCCAATAGGGCAGAGCTAAAGGCTTCTGGTCAGTGCGGCCACCCTGACCGCTGACCCATAAGCCTGTTGGTCGAACGGGGAGCCTAGGTCTTGTTCGGGGGGCACAAGCCTAGGATTGTGCCGTATTTGACCCGTCTCTGAAGGTTGGCAAATAGGCACAGAGTTCATCATTGGAATACCGCACAGACAGATGTTCAGTTCAGAGGGGAAGGTTATAGTTGCTCTCCTGGGGAGTTGGGAAGCCGGTGGAGGCCATTGGGATGCCTGGGTGCCAGCACTTGAAGTTGGCTTCTTCCGTGGGGGGAGGGGGGACCGGAGGGGGGGGGCACGGGCAGCAATACAGTTGTGTGCAGGATCCCTTCCCCCTCCTGTGAATTTATGTTACTGATTTGCCTTTAGAAACGGCTCCCCACCCCCACCTGTGGAACTGTGGTGTGGTCACTACAGTGGTGTTCGCTGGGACTTGGGACAGTCCCCAGATGAAGGGCCAGGGCTGCTGTCAGAGCGGTTGGCCCAGTGGGCACCCTGAACAGGCGGTGGCTGAGCCTCACCGAGGACGGTCCCCTCAGGGCAGGAGCTCGTGTGTGATTCTGTCACTCAGCTCAGCTCAGACGTGGCCCAGGGTTACATGGACACCGCCTGGCTGACAGTAAAGTGGAGCAGCTGGTGGGCCAGGCAGAGAGCTGCGGAGGGAAAGGGATGGGCATGCGGGCAGCGGGCAGAGGAGCAGGGCCGGGGCCAGGCTCTGCACTTTTACAAAGTCAGGTTTGTCAGGGGAGGAGCTCTGAGGCAACACACCTGGCCTGAGGCGCAGGCGCTCAGGCAGGATGGATTTGGTTGCTTTTTGAGGCCCATTTCCCAGGTCCCCCCTTGTGACCACGTCTGGCAGCACAGCCCCCTTTGATGGCCCTGCAGATAGGGAATGATGCAGGACAGGTCTCCACTGTCCTGGGGAAAGGCGTCCTGGCTGCTGGGAGTGCTCAGTGCTGTCATCTCACCTCTGACCACGGCTGGATCCTCTGCAGAATGTTGGGTCAATATGCGGAAGGCAGGAAAACTTGGCCAGAAATGCTGTGAGCAATGTCCTGGGGGTTTGGGGACAGGGATTGGGGTTGATTTAAACAATGGGGTTTAAGGGTGAGTTTACTGCATGGAGATCAGAAAGAAAGATGTTCTCAGTTGTCGGACCCGCCCTCTCCTTGTCCTTCCTGCCCTTGGAGGGGATCAGCTACCTGAATGGGTGTTGGGTCCACACCTGTGTGAGTCAGAGACACCGTATGACTGTATTGCATTCTGTGGGCAAATAGCCAGGAATCCGTGTCTTCCTTCTCTCCCGCCCATCTAGTCCCGTGGATCTCCTTCACCCACCTCTCTCCCTGGACCCCCCGCCAGTCCCTACCCGGGCTGGGAGGAGGGGAGGGGAGTTTGTGACCAAGCAGAGTGGAGCATGTGCAGATGGGGACGTTGTGAGTGAGGTCCGGCTCTCTGAGTCTGGGTGGGAGCCAGGCGGCCCTGGACTCCATTGTGCCCACCAACAGAGCAGTGGGGTGGAGCCCACCTGTTTTAATGCCACCTTGGGGTTCCCCTCCCATCATCCTCTGAGGCTCTTGTGTTAGGACTCCCTGGAGAGCCAGCTCCCGTGCCCCTGGAGGGAGCGCGTCAGGTGTATAAGCTGAGTGGCCTCTCAGAAGGACCCAAGCCCTGGAGAAGGTGGCTCTGGGAGGCCAGGCCCATCTCCCGAAGCCAGGGAAGCCTTAACCTGTGGCCCCGTTGGCCTGGATGGACGTCTTTCCCCCAGAAGACCCCCTGCTGCCGGCAGTTCTCCCCTGAGCACAGGGATCGAGGGTGGCACATGTGGCAGCGTCGGGGTGTGTGTGCTACGGCGGCCGCTTTGTGGCGGGTACAGCATTGGGTAGCCGGCAGGTGTTGTGGTGAGAAGAACATCATGAGAGCCTGTGTTTTTACAGAGACCCTTGTCCTGGCGAAGAGAGGTGTAGATTCTGGTTTCAGAATCCAGCCACACCCTTCCAGTCTCTGCCAGCAGGGGGACACGGCGAGCAGAGAGAGAGAAGGTGGTGGGCTGGGAAGGGTCTGGGCCCCCCTTGGTGGATGGCAAACATCAGCTCTGCTTCTGGGGAGTGTTTCTTCAGTGTGTCAGTCTCTGTCCGGCGATGGGAGCCAGGCTGTGCGTTCTGTGGTGATGCCCAGGAGGGGCCCTGTGTGTGTCCCACCCCCCGCTGTGCCCTGAGGCTCCTGCCAGCGTCACCCATCACCGCTCGGGGTTCTGGCAGCGCATGTGTCTTCTTGTGGGTATCTGCACTTTATTCTCAGTACACAGTGTTTTCTCTAATGGATTAAAATACAATGTCTTACAAGCCACATTCCTGCCTTTCATTCGGGATCTCAGCTCACCACGTCGTGTTCATTCTGTTGGTAAGACAGAGCTCGGTGGATACTGTGAGGTCTGACTTAGGGGATATTTAAAGCTGTATGAGCAGGGGGATATTTAAAGCTGTATGAGCAGGAGGCTCTTCCTAGAGTTGTCTTTTTAGATGCTGGCAGAGGAGACGGGTCTTTTAAAAGCGTTTCCATGTCCAAGCCCCTCGGAGCCTGTGCTGCAGCGAGGCTTCTGACAGCGTCACTGGTCAGGGTGACCGGAGCCCCGACCTGCGCCCGCCTCCGCCCCAGCCTCCGCCACGGCAGGCAGGTTCTGATCTTCGTGCGGCGGGAAGCCCATTCGGCTGGAGCTCCTTCCTGTGGGGCACTCACCATGGCAGGACATCGTGCCTGCAGGTCAGCCGATGCAGAGCGAGGCCAGCCCTTCCCCGTGGCACCACCCGAGCCCCCACTGCAGCCCCCGCCCTGGCGATGGAGGTGCAGATGTTACCATTTAGGGAACTGGAAAGGAATCCCCATCTCCGTGTGGACCGGGTGATGGTCTGAATGTTCTAACCTTCTGGCTGTGCACCTGCTAATGTGGAGTTGTGGTCGGCATGTCAATCAGTGATTGTAAAACCGGCCCAGCAGGACGGAGCTGTGACTGGGAGCCCAGCCCACGCTGCCCTGGCCTCCCAGGCGAGGAGCTTGGATCCGGAGGCTGCTCGGGGTGTGGCCAGCCTGGGAGCGAAGCACAGGCCCCGGCCCAGCTGTGAGGGGACGATCTCTGTGAGATTCAGTCAGTGGCTACATCAGCCCTGCCTGCTGGGAGAGGGGGCACGTGTCTGTAAATGTAAAACAGCTCACCATTGTAGAGGCCTGTCTGTGTGCTGCTCCTGTTGACTTATGATTCTCCACAAATAAATATTTTCATGCAATCATGTTGAAGCATGAGGAATTCTTCTCCACGGGATTCCCTTTTGTTAATCATCTGCGCAGTGCCCACACTGGTAACAAGCCATGGTCAATGCTCTCCCCTCATCATCCCCCTCTTTAAAAAAAACATATCCTATCTAATAAAAGAGTAATATGCAGATTGACCATCACTCCAACACACAAGATGGCTGCTCCCGTGTGGTCAAAATCCAGTGCCCATGTGGACACAAGGGGAGAGCAGTTGGGAGGGACCAGACAAATCTGCAAGGGAAGGTAGTTGGGAGTGATCAAACCTGCAGGGGAGGGCAGTAAGGGGTGACCAGGCTGGCAGGGGAGTGATTAAGAGGTGATCAGGCTGGCAGGCAGAAGCAGTTAGGGGCAATCAAGAAGGCAGGCAGGCAAGCAGTTGGGAGCCAGCAGTCCTGGATTGTGAAAGGGATGTCCCAGATTGGAGAGGGTGCAGGCTGAGCTGAGGGACACATACCCCTGTGCACAAATTTTGTGCACCGGGCCTCTAGTGTATTTTTGTGTGTGTGTGTGTGTGTGTATACGTATGTGTATACATGTATTTAAATACACACACACACACACAGAAAAGAGAGGGAGGGGGGAAGAAGAGGGAGAGAGATAGAAACATCAATGATGAGAATCATAGATTGGCTGCCTGGGGATGGAGCCTGCAACCTGGGCATGTGCCCTGACCGGAAATCAAACTGACCTCCTGGTTCATAGGTCGATGTGCAAACACTGAGCCACACTGGCTGTGCAAACTTCTCCCTCTTAAAGAAAGGGCCTGCCCTGCCCTGCTCACTGTGGCCCAAGTCCCCTTCCTGCCAACCCACTCTGGTGCCCTACCCTCTCAGGGTTTCTCCAAGACTCTCCCCCCCACCCCACCCCTGGGATCAAGAGGGTGGGGCTCCCTTTCCTGGCCCATCCCTGTGAGATTCAGAGGACAAGCTCTGTCATTGATCAGGTGTCACTACCCCTTCTGGGTTTCAATTCCTTCACACCCAGGTGGGGACAGCTGTGGTCCTACTAACGCAATAGGTACTATACACCCTCCCACATCTTTGTAGATGAATCCTCAGGTCATCCCCAAGGAACAGGCTTTATGACAAAAGCACCCGACTCTGCCTCTCAAACCCACTGTGACCACCCTGTGACTGTGTCCCTGCATGGACAGCTGGAGAATTAGGGCCTGTGACTCTCAAGGGTGGGCAGGTCCCTTTTTCGCTGTGTTCTTGGTGCCGGGGAAATAGAAGGCACTGACCAGTGACTCGAGTGCTTAGTAAAAGGGATGGGGTGTCAGCACCTCGGGGGGACGTGGAGGGAAGCTGTGCCTGAAGGGCTAACTGGCAGGCCACATACCAGAATCTAAAAGGCATCCTGTAGAAGGGAGGTCACTGCCAGGAGACCCCAGGTGGTCCCTGGGGAACCAAGGGTGAGGGCGTCCCCACAGGTCAGCACCCAGAGCCCAGGGTGGGCAGAGGAGAGGCTGGGCCTGGTAGGCAGATGGAAGAGCTCAAGCCCAGCATTTGTTCCCCAAATCCTCTGCCAAAGGGTTCCCCCAGACTAGCTTGGCTTACTGCCCTGGGCTTTGTTTTTAGTGAGGTGAAATTCACAGGAAGTACACCCAAGTATCTTCAACTGCACAGCTCAGGGCATTTGCACCTCCCAGCATGTGTATCTGTCACCTCTTTCCTGTCACAGATGCCTTGTTGACCTGGCACAACCCACAGCCATTAAGCAATCCCCCACTAATTGGGCAGAGCAGGGCATGGATGTCAGCTCTGCTTAGCACCTTACATACCATCTCCCCCCTTGGTCCCAGAAAGTCACCAGGTGGGGGCTGTGTTCGGTGTTCTGTATTTTTTTTTTAAATATATATATATATATATATATATATATATATATATATATATATTATTGATTTTACAGAGAAGAAGAGAGAGGGATAGAGAGTTAGAAACTTTGATGAGAGAGTCATCAATCAGCTGCCTCTTCCACACCCCCTGCTGGGAATGTGCCCGCAACCAAGGTACATGCCCTTGACCGGAATCGAACCCGGGACCTTTCAGTCTGCTGGCCAATGCTCTATCCACTGAGCCAAACTGGTCTCGGCTGTGTTCGGTCTTCTGTTCAATGAATGAGGTTGTCATGAAAGCTTTATTCTTCCAGTTCATGGAGGAATGGGGACGCATGTCGGGGTTCTTTTCCCCCAGACTTACAAAGGGTTCAGCATTCTGGAGAAAGGCTGCATGTACCATAGATGATTAAGAAGGAGTCCGTGGACGAAAGATATTTTTGAGAGGCGTTGGGTTTCAGAGGAGCTACCAGCTGAAGGAGCCAGAAGACACTCCTCCTTGACCAAGGACCCTGCTTTTATGAAACA
Source organism: Nyctalus aviator (assembly GCA_036971965.1). Lineage (NCBI taxonomy): Eukaryota > Metazoa > Chordata > Mammalia > Chiroptera > Vespertilionidae > Nyctalus > Nyctalus aviator. The sequence goes on from CM072923.1 coordinate 6,788,328, forward strand.
AAATTTGTCCCAAGGCAAGGTGGATATATACACTTCAAAGGATATGGTATCAAAGTTTTCAGAGATTGTCAGTTTGGGGAATAGCCCACAGCTGTTCAGGTGTTTGGCCAACAGGAGGCAATAAAATGCCCTGAGCTGTCTGGCAGTTAACAGCCATCCTATTCAGGTTTGGGGGAAGTGCCGTTTAGCTATAAACCACATGTTACTCAACCCTGTTGAGCTCCCCAAGCTTCACCCACCTTTTGGTAAAACTCTTGTCATTATTACACGCTAGAATTGGTTCTCGGCAGACACGCACAGCTCACTATGCACAGATTTGCTCACTGCTGCTCTCCAGGCTCCTCATGCTCACCATCCCGCCCTTCCACATCCTTATGACCTCAAGATGCAGACAGCCTGACCGTGGCACAAAATGCCATATGCCCAAGGGGAGCCAAGCGAGGCTCAGGAATGTCAGACTGACACTAACCCTCAGGAACACACACTGAGTGGCCAGATTATTATTACCTCCTGAGGTTTGTAGGCAAATTGTACACCGCATCATATGGGATATGGAAGCTGAAGGCCTGTTTGAACACCTCTGCTGTCTGCAGTCACCAAGATAAAACGTCTCCAATTCTCACAGGAACACAAGGATTAGACAGTTGAACATTGGAAAAAAATCACGTGGTCCGATGAATCACGTTTCCAGTTGCATCATGCAGATGGCAGAGTGAGAATTTCGCAGAAACAGCATAAAAGCATGCCCCCCACATGCATGAGTACAACCCTTCATGCTGGTGGGGGCAGTGTTATGGTTTGGGGCATGTTTTCCTGGCATGATTTGAGCCCTTTAATTCGTGTGGAACAATGTCTGAATACCATACCTAAGTATCATTATTGATCAAATTCATCCTGTCATGTGGATGGCGTATCCCAATGGAGATGGCTTCTTCCAAGACAATGTGCCATGCCACGGTGCTTGTATTGTGCAGGAGTGGTTTCAAGAACATGAGGGAGACTTTACCTTGCTTAGGTGGCCCCCACAATCACCAGATCTCCAGCCAATTGAGCATTTGTGGGACAAAGTTAAAAGAGCTATCAGGCAGCTGGTTCCACAACCATCAAATCTCACAGACTGGACAGGGCTATTCATCAGGTACTGTGTCAGATTCTTCACATCACCTTTCAACATTTCGAGGAGTTAATGCCAAGAAGAATAGCCGCAGTACTGAAGGCAAAAGGTGGACCAACGAAGTACTGATGGGTGGTCATAATAATCTGGCCACTCAGTGTGTGTTCAGTGCATGAATTTGTGCATTGGTGGGGGCCGGCCAGCCTGGCCAGGGGGAGGGGACATGAGCAGTTGGTTGGCCTGCCTGCTAGTCAAACTCCTGTTCAAGGGAACAATTTGAATATTAGCCTTTTATTATATAGAATATGCACAGAGTGGCCAGATTATTCATTCAGAGATCATAATAATCTGGTCACTCATTGTATTCTACCTCGACCCTGAGCCACACAGATAGAAATCTCACCAAACTCATAACCATTATCGCTTGTCTCATTTTAGGTTCTTATAACTGTATTTTCAGTATCACATGATCTTACTCATCTAGGGGAAAAGATGAACAACATAGACTGATGAACAAGAACAGACCCAGAAGAAACAATTGTAATAATCTGAGCAATAAAGATTTATTAAAAATAAAAAAAAATAACAGACCCAGAGACAAGGAGGCATGAATCAGACTGCCAGACCTCGGAGGGAGTGTAGGGGAGGGTGGGGATGAAGGGGAGAGATCAATCAAAGGACTTGAGTGCATACATATGAGCCTAACCAGTGGTTGTGGACAACAAGGGGATGGGGATATGCATGGGGATGGATGCCGGATCGGAATGGGGGGATGAGGACAAATATGTAATACCTTAATCAATAAAGAAATGAAAAAGAAAGAAATCTCACCCAACTGTCATTAATCCTATGCTGTCAGGGACACTCTTTAATTCTATTTCACGCAAACAGGGAGCAAAAAAATCATATACTGACCGCACGGATTGGCAGGACTCCTGTTGAAACAGGCAGGCCCACCCAGATGCTCCGGCTTTGAGCAGACGCCGCGCAGCCTCCCAGGCCGCCAGTGCTCAAGGCAGCTGGTGTGCGCAGTCCTTTGTCCCTGCCCTGTGACCGCTGCTACGGAAACGCAGTGTGACTGCCTGAGCACATGTCGGACTCACGGTCAGGAATCGGGTTTACTCGAATCCTTTTACTTATGGGGGGGGCGGGCAACCGAGGCCTGGAGACAGGGTGCAGAGTCCAGGCAGCAGGAGCGGGGTGCAGAGCTGTAGCTGGAACAGACTCCTGGGGCCCTGGGTTTACCACCCACTTGCTGGGACCTGGGGCAACACCGCTGGGCTCTCCTCCTCAGCTGGCTCAGGCTGGCGCATGGCTATGAAAAACCTTTGTAGACATGTCTCTATGGTGGTTATGGTTTCAGATGAAGAAAAAAAAATCCACGACAAAGGAATTTTGTAAAAACGTAAAAAGGTATTTATTTAGAGATCAGCTAAGCCCTCTTGGAAAGCAGTTCCGTTAAGATCATTGATTGGCAGGAAAATCACGCTATTAGAGTCAGAAGCAGAGACGCCAGATTGGCGCAGAGCAGCGCAGAGACGCTGCTCATTCAGGACGCCGGGACGCGACCACGTGGCAGGGAACCACGTGGCGAAGGTTCAGTTCAAGATCCAGAACTAGAAGTAGGTCAGCTCGTCCTGCTTGGTCTTGTTGGTCTGATAGTTGTGCAGAGCCAAGGCCTCGTTTTCATGGATACCCTGAAACACGCGGATGTGCACGAAGTCATCCTCTTCAACTTGAACCTGGGAAGAGAGAGTCGCGTGAGGGGGCAGGTGCTGCTTCTCACCCAAGTCCCCGTGCCTGGTGGGCTGGGTGAAAAAGGCCCTGAGAGCCTGGAGGCCGGGTCCCTTCAGGGCACCAGCAGCTAGGGTGGGGACATTCTCATCTTCCTCCTTCGGGCACAATGGACACCCATCACCGGGCCAGCACCTGGGCACGCTACATTCACTCCTCAGAGCCCTCAGTTGCCTGAAAGGCTCAGTCCTCTCCTCCATGGAGTGCATGCACACTCATTTATTTTATTTGTTTAAAAACATTGGCTGCCGAAACCGGTTTGGCTCAGTGGTAGAGCATTGGTCTATGCGGACTAAAAGGTCCCAGGTTCGATTCTGGTCAAGGACATGTACATTGGTTGGGGGCACATTTCTGGTAGGGGGTGTGCAAGAGGCAGCTGGTCAATGTTTCTCTCTCATTGAAGTTTCTGGCTATCTCTCTCCCTTCCTCTCTGTAAAAAAATTAATAAAATATATTTTTAAAAAATAAAATAAAAAAGCATTTTTATTGATTTTTAGAGAGAAAGAGAGAGATGGATGTGAGAGAGACACATCCTCCATGCATCTAACTGAGGCCAAGGAACAAACCTGCAACCCAGGTACCAGTCCTTGACGGGTAATCAAACCTGAGGCCCTTAAATGTGCAGGCTGACGCTCTATCCGTTGAGTCACAACAGCCAGGGCTGTAGGAACCCCCTCAAACACTCCTGTCCTGGCACGAATAGGTCCTCCCACTCGCCACGTCTGCATGAGCACCCAAGTAGTGGACACTCCACCTTGATGAAGTAGTTAGTCCCCGCGACCACCTGGCTCTTGTACTCCGTGGCCTTGAAAGTGGGGTACTTCTTGTTTACCTTCTCCTCCAGCTGGGACTTCACCTAGGGGGCAGGAGAGAGGGGAAACCAGTCCTGCATGAGTGACTGACAAGGGAGCTGCGGCCTCATGTCAGATGTTGCCAACTGACCTCTAAGGCCCGCCCTTTACAGATCATTCCTCAATGCAGGACCAAGCATGTCAAACTCGTGGCTGGCACAAGGCATGTGGCCCACCAGCATCGAGTTTGACATACTTGTGACTGTTCAGGCTAATGGTAAAGTGCAGCAAACAATTCCTTAATTCTACCCAGTTCCAAAGGTATGATTTCAGCATCTCACTTTCCTTTCTTTGTAGGCACGGGAAGTTTTTATAACTTCATTATTATGACACTGCCTACAAGTTCATACCCTGCTTTACTTTTTTACTTAAGACCCAAACAACTCATTTGAACACTATTAAATAATTTTTTAATGACGGTTTTAAAATGAAAAACGTAAAATTTTAGAATTTTAAACTAAAGTTAATTTTAATTGTAGATTTAACCTTCCATCTTATAGATGTGCCCGAACTCTCTTAACTTCCCCCTCCTGGGCCCCAAGGCTGTGCCCAAGTGCTTTTGAAGCAGATGAGGCAGCAGTGAGAGTACTTTGCAGGTAGAGGTACTTCCTGCATTGTGAGGTCATTTCCTGAGGACGCCATGCCTTTGGGCAGATGCTGATCCTGATCCGAGTCTCACACAGAAATCAAAGTTGGGGTTCAATCCCGTCTCTCGGGATCTTGGTCTCTTATTAACCAAGAATCTTCATGGAGGCAAGAGAGAGCAGTTTGGTGTTGGGCCAGACATGGTGGGGATCTCCCTTTTCCGAGTCTCGCATATAAAGAGAGATGAACGAATGGGTTCTAAGTGGAGGTGGCCAGTGATTGAGAAATAATAGAAATAAAGAGAGAAGACTCAGAGATAGATTTTAGGCTGGGAGCTGGGTGGGCTGCCATCCCATCTGCTGGAGAGGCAGGGAAATGAAGACCCCCTCCCAGTACATTTATTTTAACCACCTCACCCCCAAAACCGGGAAGTTATCACAACTTATTTGCATTCTTAAGTAGGCCCTAGCATGCCTGGATTTACATATCTAGTCCTGCCCCTGCGGACACCTGGGCTGATAAGAAGGCTAAGGTAATTACACTTCCTGCCATCTTGGAGAAATGTGCATTGGAGCCTCGGCTCTGCCAGTCTCTGTCTCAGCTGGCAACAGTTAAAAGCAATGCCCATGTGCCTTCTCAGGAGGCCATCTACAGGGTGGTTGGTTGGTTTTTCTTATAGTAAAATCAAAGCTGGTTGCAAGATCTCTGGCTGTTCTCCAGACTACTGGTAGGCACTGGGGCATGCTGACTTGGCTGGAGTGACTAGACGAGGTGTGGAAAGTTAGAGGACTTTCATTAACTCAGTTTGATGAGCTGTGGGAGCCCACGGGGATGACTCTCATGACATGCCAGTGAGTCACTGGCTAACAGCACAAAGCCTTCATGACTGCCTTGTGCCTTCAGGGAGGGGCCCTAACCAGGGATAAGAAAGGAGGGGAAATGTAGTCAGCAGCTAAGGACAGGAGGGAGGGTCCTCTGCACGCGGCCGGCTGGGTTCTCACTGCAGGCCCACCTGTCTCAGTGCTTACCTGTCCTGCAAGGCGCCATGTTTGGTCTGCAGGGATCGGACCCTGCAGACGGTGGACAAGCCTCAGGGGAGGAGTGACACACACAACCCACAGGGCAGTCTGGGAAGGAATCGCCTCCCTCCTGGCCTGTTTCAGGAGTGGAGGCAGGAAGGCAAGGAATGGTGAGAAAACGCAAATGTGGGCGCTGGGACTGGGCACAGGGCAGCCTCCAGGCCCTGCCTGTGGTGGCGGTTCACTGGTTTCCTGCCGGCCGGGGAAAGGCGGGCTGTGCTGGGGTGAAGGGGAGCACGGAAGGCCTGGGGATGGTTAGGAAGTTGCTTGTCACTAGCCCTCCAGGGGCCAGGAGACAGCAGAGGGCCAGGAAAGGCCAAGGTCGGGACTGGTGGGTGCTAGTCGAGGAGAATTAGGGACTCTGACATCCTTCTGGCCAGGGCCACCTCTCTGGCCTCTGTTCTCCTCTCCTGCAGCCCAGAGAGCTTGGGGAGGAGTCAGTGTACACAGGGGAGGCAGCAAGATGTCCCTGCCCTGTGCTCTAGGAGCCACAGGCAAAGCCCGCCCTCCAGAACTGCCTCACAGCAGCGATGGGACTGCCTTCTTACTTGTCACTCTCAAGGGACCAACACCACATTAAGGAGACAGCCACCCCTCTCTCCCGAGCGAGCTGATGCACATTCAAAGTTCACGCAGCAAGTGAGGAATCCCTTAGGCCCCGGAAACCCAACCGCTGGAGAGGCTGGGCTCGGGAGCCGTGGGACAGGAACGTCACCCACGCTGGCTCGCCCAGCAGTCCACAGATTCCCCATTTTCAGTCCCATGGGCCTCATTCACCAGGCTTTACTGTGGTCAGATGGTCTGCACCACCTGAGCAAAGGAGGTGGGCTGGGGGAGGGGTACTATGAGGTGAGGGAAGAAACAGGTTTGTTTCACTTTTTGTCTCCTCCGAACCTGAGCCTTTCCGAGGCCCCACCCTCTCCCCTTCCTGTGTCCCCAACGTCTCCCCTTCCAGTGGCCCCACCATCTCCCCTTCCCGTGTCCTCACCGTCTCCCCTTCCTGTGGCCCCACCGTCTCCCCTTTCTGTGGCCCCACTGTCTCCCCTTCCTGTGGCCCCATCGTCTAACTTTCCCTCCCCCAGAACCTCCGGGGAAGGCACCGAAGGATGACCACTATCTGGAAGAGAAAAACGGAGGCACCGGAGTCCAGCGCTGCCCGGGTTCTGAGCCAGGGGCTGCCTCTGCCTCCCAGCCTGGTTTCTGGATATTTTTCTTATCTTTTTCTTTTTTAACATTTATTTGGGGATGACTTCAAACGTACACAAGGAGCACTAGAATAAGGAAGGGTAGACGTGTAGGATCTCTTCCCCGGGTTCATGGACCGCTACCTTCCAACGCACCTGTCCTGGCTCCTCTCTCTCTCTCTCTCTCTCTCTCTCTCTCTCTCTCTCTCTCTCACTCATATTGATTCCCCCGGGAATCACAGCAGGCCCTTCCCTCTAAGCCTGATCTCACAGAGCCCAGGCCCAGGGTCCCTCCAGAGCCCCAGCGGGGCTGCCCCTGTGCTGCGGGGCGGCCCTGGTCCGCCTACCTTGTCAGCGATGGCCTGGGTCTCCGCCGTGGCGGGCTTACTGGCCGAGATGCCACCTTTCACATTGCACTGCATCTTGGTGGAGCTGAGGGCCCTGAGCTGAGAGCAGAGGCCTGGGAGGGAGATCAGCAGGGAGACAGTGGCTGCTGAGCTGAGAGTAGGGCCTCCTCTTAAACTCCCTTCAGCTGACTTGGGCAGAGCCGTAGGGAGGAGGAGGTCTGGCCAGAGGGGCGGGGCCCCCTGGCCGCTTGGGGGTGGGGTGGGGTCGGGGTGGGGTGCATTGAGTGGGATGGGGGTGGGAGGGACAGGCCTGGGGGAGGGACAGGTGCTTTGCACAATCTGAAACCCCGCAAAAAGCCGCCTGCGGGCCATGGTGTGTGCTCCATGCAATGCATGCACCTGTTTGGTGTTGGTCCTTTTTAAAAAAATATATATATTTAATTGATTTTTTACAGAGAGGTACAGAGAACTAGAAACAACGATGAGAGAGAAAAATTGATCAGAGCTGCCCCTGCACACCCCCCAGTGGAGATGTGCCCACAACCAAGGCACATGCCCTTGACCAGAATGGAACCTGTGACCTTTCAGTCCGCAGGCTGACACTCTATCCACTGAGCCAAACCTGTTTAAACTGGTGTTCGTATTATTGGCCTCAGAGATACCCTGGGCGCCTCCAAACAATGCCGCTTTCCCATGTTGATTCTGGTGAGCAGAGAGCAATGAAGACCCTGCCGTTGGGGCGCGAGAACTTTCATCTCTCCCTTCACAGCATGTAGGTAAGGCTCTGGGCGGGGTGGCTCAGTCGTTGGTAGCTTTCTTCTGTGCACCAAAGGGTCGTGGGTTCAACTTCGAATTCTAAATCCCCGAGGGGCCCTAAACTGGAGACAACTGATCCATGTTTCTCTCTCACATTGATGTTTCTCTCTTGCTCTCCCTCTCCCTTCCTCTCTCTAAAATAAAGGGGGTAAGGGGAGGACAAAAAATGAAATGATTACATTAAAATCATGTAGGTAGGGAGCCTAGTCCAGAAAGAGAGCAAAGGTCAGAGGTCATTTCTTTTTAAATGTGAGGCTCGCCTGCATGGCAGGCAGACAGCTGGCTACCAAGCTTCTGCTCTCCCATCTTCCTGTGATGTGTCCTTCTTCCCTTTGAAACTGCAGACCCACATCCTGGGCCTTAGCTCTGGAAGCTACGAACTCCGAACTCCGCTGCCACATGCCGGCAGGGCAGGTTCCGGGTGGGAGAGACCCAGAGATGAGTGGGAGCCAGACCTGAGAATCCCCAAGAGCAGGAGGAGAGAAGTCTGTGCTCCGGAAGTAGCTGGGGGACAGAGACTGCCAGGGCATCCTGGAGTCCAGGACCCGGCCCTGCCTGGCCTCGCTCCCCAGGCCTTGGACTGCTCTGCACTTCTCATCTGTGAGACCTGGCCCCGCAGCCAGATTGCACCAGCCACTCTGGGTGTCACCAGCGTGTGAGCCAGGGTCACGGTGAAGGGCTGATGTGTGTGAGCAGAGGAGGCTCAAAGGAGTCCAGTGAGGAGATGCCTGCCAGGGCCTCAGGTTGGAGTGGGAGCAGCATTCCGGCCGCACCCCTCCCCCACTCCAGGGCTGCACCTCAGGGGATGCTGGGCCTCTCCCACCCCTGGGTGCTGACTGCGGGAGCAGGCCCAGCCTTGCCTTCTGTAGGGCTCAGTGCGGAACCCCAATGGGAGTGGCCCATGAGCAGGAAAGTGGGAGAGGCAGCTTTCCTGGTACCTGCCAGGGAAGAGCCTGGTTTGTAATTCCAGGAAGGGTGGGAGGCCAGGTGTGGAGGGGAAGGAGAGACCCCTACAATTCCGTCATGAATGAATGAATGACTGAATGAATGAATGTGTGAATGAAAAAGGTCCTACACAGCAGAATGGAGAAGCTCAGGGCGCTGCTAGGTGAGCCTGACAGTAACCACAAAGGTGATTCGATGATAAATTCCTAGCTGGGCAGGTCGTGCGGGCAATCACATACCACGCCCATTGCTTCCTGGTAAAGATCAATCTTTTGCCAAACCGGTTTGTCTCAGTGGTACAGTGTTGGTCTGTGTACTGAAAGGTCCCAGGTTCGATTCCGGTCAAAGGCATGTACATTGGTTGTAGGCACATACCCGGTAGGGGGTTTGAAGGAGGCAGCTGGTCGATGTTTTTCTCTCATCAACGTTTCTAGCTCGCTCTCTCTCCCTTCTTCTCTGTAAAAAATCAATAAAATATATTTAAATAAAAAAAAGGTCAATCTTTCCCTTAAGCAAGCCCTGCCCATTGTTCTTATGCACCTAGGAAAGATACCTCTGATAAGTCAGTGTGAATTTCTTTTCCAAACCCCTCGGAGGAATAACCACACTGGCACCAGTTACACTGTTCCCCACAAATCATCTCTACTTACTGATAATGTTAACTACCCTATACTCACTTATGTAAAGGAAGTGGTTGTTTCTCCATTTTGTGTCCTGTGTTCTTCATTTCGGCACCTTACATGTGCTGTCAGAGCTCCGTGCTGGGGAGGTAAGTGTAGTCTGTGTGACTTCACCTGGAGAGGATTCTGGAAGCCTCTTGCCGGTGTCTCCTGGACTCACTCTGTATGACCTTTTCCTGTGCTGTTTTGCTGTGTGTCCGTTTGCCATAATAAACTACAGCCCTGGGAGACTTTACCTTGCTTAGGTGGCCCCCACAATCACCAGCTCTCCAGCCAATTGAGCATTTGTGGGACAAAGTTAAAAAAGCCACCAGGCAGCTGATTCCACAACCATGAAATCTCACAGAACTAGACAGTGCTACTCATCAGGCACTGTGTCAGACTCCTCACACTACCTTTCAACATCTTGTGGAGTAAATGCCAAGAAGAATCGGCATAGTATTGAAGGCAAAAGGTGGACCAATGAAGTACTGATGGGGTGGTCATAATAATCTCGACACTCAGTGAGTGTTCAGTGCATGAATTCGTGAATGAGTGGGGGCCAGCCAGCCTGACCAGGGGGAGGGGTACATGAGTGGTTGGCCGGCCTGCCTACTGGTAAAACACCAGTTGAAGGGGACAATTTTCATATTTGTCTTTTATTATATAGGATATACACAGTGTGGCCATATTATTAGGTGGATATCATAATAATCTGGCCACTCATTGTATTCTATCTCAACCCTGAGCCACACAGATAGAAATTTCACCAAACTCATAATCATTATCGCTTGTCTCATTTTAGGTTCTTATAAGTGTATTTCCAGTATCACATGATCTCACTCATCTAGGGGAAATGATGAACAACATAGACTGATGAACAAGAACAGACACAGGAGAAACAACTGTAATAATCTGAGCAATAAATATTTTTTTATAAAATAAAATAAAATAAAAAAAATAACAGACCCAGAGACAAGGAGGCATGGATCAGACTGCGGGACCTCAGAGGGAGTGTAGGGGAGGGTGGGGATGAAGGGGAGAGATCAACCAAAGGACTTGAGTGCATATATATGAGCCTAACCAGTGGTCAAGGACAACAGGAGTTGGGGGCATGCGTGGGGATGGATGCGGGATCAGAATGGGGGGATGAGGACAAATATGTAATACCTTAATCAATAAAGAAATAAAAAAGAAAGAAAACTCATCAAACTGTCATTAACTCTATGCTGTCAGGGGCACTCTTTAATTCTATTTCACATAAATACGGAGCAAACCAACCAGGTAATGACCGCACGAGTGGGCAGGACTCCTGTTGAAACAGGCAGGCCCTCCCAGATGCTCCGGGTTATAGCGGGCACCGCACAGCCTCCCAGGCCACTAGTGCTCAGGGCAACCGGTATGCATAACCCTTTGTCCCTGCCCTGTGACCGCTGCTATGAAAACACAGTGTGACTGCCTGAGCACATGTCGGACTCATGGTCAGGAATCGGGTTTACTCGAATCTTTTTACTTATGGGGGGCAACCCAGGCCTGGAGACAGGATGCAGAGTCCAGGCAGCAGGCGCCGGGTGCAGAGCTGTAGCTGGAACAGACTCCTGGGGCCCTGGGTCTACCACCCACTTGCTGGGACCTGGGGCAACCCCGCTGGGCTCTCCTCCTCAGCTGGCTCCGGCTGGCGCGTGGCCGTGAAAGACCTTTGTAAACACGTCTGTATGGTGGTTATGGTTTCAGATGAAGAAAAAATATCCACGACAAAGGAAATTTGCAAAAACGTAAAAATGTATTTAGTTAGAGATCAGCTAAGCCCTCTTGGAAAGCAATTCCGTTAAGATCATTGATTGGGAGGAAAATCACGCTATTACAGTCAGAAGCAGAGACGCCAGATTGGTGCAGAGCAGCACAGAGACGCCGCTCATTCAAGACCCCAGCACGTTACCGCGTGGCAGAGAACCATATGGCGAAGGTTCAGTTCAAGATCCAGAACTAGAAGTAGGTCAGCTCGTCCTGCTTGGTCTTGTTGGTCTGATAGTTGCTCAGGGCCAAGGCCTTGTTTTCATGAGGGAGACTCTCATACACACGGATGTGCACGAAGTCATCATCTGCAACTTGAACCTGTGAAGAGAGAGGTGAGTGAGGTGGGCAGGTGCTGCCTCTGACCCCAAGTCCCCGTGCCTGGCGGGCTGGGTGACGAAGGCCCTGAGAGCCTGGAGTCCAGGGCATCAGCAGCTAGGGTGGGGACATTCTCATCTTCCTCCTTCGGGCACAGTGGACACCCATCACCCGGGCCAGCACCTGGGCACGCTATATTCGCTCCTCAGAGCCCTCAGTTGCCTGAAAGGCTCAGTCCTCTCCTCCATGGAGTGCATGCACACTCATTTTATTCGTTTAAAAACATTTGTATTGATTTTTAGAGAGAAAGAGAGAGGGAGAGAGACATCGATGTGAGAGACACATCCTCCAAGCATCCCAACTGAGGCCAGGGATCGAACCTGCAACCCAGGTACCAGCCCTTGACCGGGAATCAAACCTGAGGCCCTTAGGTGTGCAGGCTGATGCTCTATCCGTTGAGCCACAGCAGCCAGGGCTACAGGAACCCCCTTAAGCACTTATGTCCTGGCCCCGATAGATCCTCCCTCCCCTCTTGTCTGCATGAGCTCTCCAGTAGCGGACACTCCACCTTGATGAAGTAGTTAGTCCCCTGGACCAGCTGGCTCTTATACTCTGTGGCCTTGAAAGTGTGGTACTTCTTGTTTACCTTCTCCTCCAGCTGGCACTTCACCTAGGGGGCAGGAGAGAGGGGAAATCATTCCTGCATGAGTGACTGACGGGATGTTACCAACTGACCTCTAAGGCCCGCCCTTTACAGATCATTCCTCAATGCAGGACCAAGCATGTCAAACTCGTGGCCGGCACAAGGCATGTGGCCCACCAGCATCGAGTTTGACATACTTGTGACTGTTCAGGCTAATGGTAAAGTGCAGCAAACAATTCCTTAATTCTACCCAGTTCCAAAGGTATGATTTAAGCATCTCACTTGTCCTTTCTTTTCTAGGTGCAGGAAGTTTTTATAACTTCATCATTATGACACTGCCTACAAGTTTATACCAACTTTTCTTTTTTACTTAAGACTCAAACAACTCATTTGAACACTGTTAAATAATTTTTTAATGATGCTTTTAAAATGAAAAACGTAAAAGTTTAGAATTTTAAACTAAAGTTAATTTTAATTGTAGATTTAACCTTCCATCTTATAGATGTGTCCGAACTCTCTTAACTTTCCCCGCCTGGGCCCCAAGGCTGTGCCCAAGTGCTTTTGAAGCAGATGAGGCAGCAGAGAGAGTGCTTTGTAGGTAGAGGTGCTTCCTGCATTGTGAGGTCATTTCCTGAGGACGCCATGCCTTTGGGCAGATGCTGATCCTGATCCAAGTCTCACACAGAAATCAAACTTGGGGTTCAATCCCGTCTCTCGGGATCTTGGCCTCTTATTAACTGAATATCTTCATGGAGGCAGGAGAGAGCAGGTTGGTGTGGGGCCAGACATGGTGGGGATCTCCCTTTTCCGAGTCTCGCATGGAAATGGAGATGAACGAATGGGTTCTAAGTGGAGGTGGCCAGGGATTGAGAAATAATAGCAATAAAGAAAGAAGACTCGGAGATAGATTTTAAGCTGGAAGCGCGGTGGGCTGCCATCCCATCTGGAGAGGCAGGAAGATGAAGACCCCTCCCAGCACATTTATTTTATCCTCCCTCCCCCCCCCCCCCCCCCCCCTCCCGAAACCAGGAAGTTATCACAACTTATTTGCATTCTTAAGTATGCCCTAGCATGCCTGGATTTACATATCTAGTCCCGCCCCTATGGACACCTGGGCTGATATGAAGGCCAAGCTAATTACACTTCCTGCCATCTTGGAGAAATGTGCATTGGAGCTTCGGCTCTGCCAGTATCTGTCTCAGCTGGCAACAGTTAAAAGCAATGCCCGTGTGCCTTCTCAGGAGGCCATCTACAGGTGGTTGGTTGGTTTTTCTTATAGTAAAATCAAAGCTGGTTGCAAGGTCTCTGGCTGCTCCCCAGACTACTGGTAGGCACTGGGGCATGCTGACTTGGCTGGAGGGACTAGAGGAGGTGTGGAAAGTTAGAGGACTTTCGTGAATTCAGCTTGATGAGCTGTGGGAGCCTACAGGGATGACTCTCATGACATGCCAGTGAGTCACTGGCTAACAGCACAGTGGCTTCATGGAGATAACAGAGGGCTAAGAAAGGCCAAGGTCGAGACTGGTGGGTGCTCCTCGAGGAGGCTGAGCCAGAATTAGGGACACTGACATCCTTCTGGCCAGGGCTCCCTCTCTGGCCTCTGTTCTCCTCCCCTGCAGCCCAGAGAGCTTGGGGATGAGTCAGTGTACACAGGGGAGGCAGCAAGATGTCCCTGCCCTGTGCTCTAGGAGCCACAGGCAAAGCCCGCCCTCCAGAACCCAGCGGTGATGGGACTGCCCTCTTACTTGTCACTCTCAAGGGACCAACATCACGTTAAGGAGCCCTGAGACAGCGACCTCTCTCTCCCGAGTGAGCTGATGCACATTCGAAGTTCACGCAGCAAGTGAGGAATCCCTTAGGCCCCGGAAACCCAACCGCAGGAGAGGCTGGGCTCGGGAGCCGTGGGACAGGAACGTCGCCCACGCTGGCTCGCCCGGCAGTCTACAGATTCCTCATTTTCAGTCCCATGGGCCTCATTCACCAGGCTTTACTGTGGTCAGATGGTCTGAACCACCTGAGCAAAGGAGGTGGGTTGCGGGAGGGGTACTATGAGGTGAGGAAAGAAACAGGTTTGTTTGACTTTGTGTCTCCTCCAAATCTGAGCCTTCCTAAGGCCCCACCCTCTCCCCTTCCTGTGTCCCCAACTTCTCCCCTTCCAGTGGCCCCACCATCTCCCCTTCCCGTGTTCTCACCGTCTCCCCTTCCCGTGGCCCCACCGTCTCCCCTTCCCGTGGCCCAACCGTCTCCCCTTCCTGTGGCCCCACCATCTCCCCTTCCCGTGTCCTCACCGTCTCCCCTTCCTGTGGCCCCACCGTCTCCCCTTCCCGTGTCCTCACCGTCTCCCCTTCCTGTGGCCCCACCGTCTCCCCTTCCTGTGGCCCCACCGTCTCCCCTTCCTGTGGCCCCACCGTCTCCCCTTCCTGTGGCCCCACCGTCTCCCTTTCCCTCCCCCAGAACCTCCGGGGAAGGCACCGAAGGATGACCACTATCTGGAAGAGAAAATGGAGGCACCGGAGTCCAGCGCTGCCCGGGTTCTGAGCCAGGTGCTGCCTCTGCCTCCCAGCCTGGTTTCTGGTTATTTTTCTTTTCTTTTTCTTTTTTTAACAATTATTTGGGGATGACTTCAAATGTACACAAGGACCACTAGAATAAGGGTAGACATGTAGGATCTCTTCCCCAGGTTCAAGGACCGCTAACTTCCATCCCACCTGCCCTGGCGCGCGCGCGCTCTCTCTCTCTCTCTCTCTCTCTCTCTCTCTCTCTCTCTCTCTCTTTCTCTCTCAGATTGATTCCCCCAGGAACCGCTCGAGGACCCACACCGGGCCCTTCCCTCTAAGCCTGATCTCGCAGAGCCCAGGCCCAGGGTCCCTTCAGAGCCCCAGCGGGGCTGCCCCTGTGCTGCGGTGCGGCCCTGGTCCGCCTACCTTGTCAGCGATGGCCTGGATCTCCGCCGTGGCGGGCTTAGTGACCGAGGTGCCACCTTTCACATTGCACTGCATCTTGGTGGAGCTGAGGGCCCTGAGCTGAGAGCAGAGGCCTGGGAGGGAGATCAGCAGGGAGACAGTGGGGAGAGTAGGGCCTCCTCTTAAACTCCCTTCAGCTGACGTGGGCGGAGCCGCAAGGAGGAGGAGGTCTGGCTGGCGGCAACCCACCCCCCCCCCAGCCATTTGAGGGTGGGATGGGGTGGAGTGTGGGTGGGGTGCCGGTGGGGTCGAGGTTGGGTGCATAGAGTGGGGTGGGGTTGGGGGGGTGGGCCTGGGGGAGGGACAGGTGCTTTGCACAATCTGGAACCCTGCAAAAAGCTGCCTGCGGGCCATGGTGTGTGCTGTATGCAATGCGTGCACCTGTTTGGTGTTGGTCCTTTTTTAAAATATATATATATTTAATTGATTTTTTACAGAGAGGTACAGAGAACTAGAAACAATGATGAGAGAGAAATATCGATCAAAGCTGCCCCTTGCACACCCGACCCCCCAGTGGAGATGTGCCCACAACAAAGGTACATGCCCTTGAACAGAATGGAACCTGTGACCTTTCAGTCCGCAGGCTGACACTCTATCCACTGAGCCAAACCTGTTTAAACTGGTGTTCGTATTATTGGCCTGGGAGATATGGCGGGCACCTCCAAACCATGCCGTTTTCCCATGTTGATTCTGCTGAGCACAGGGCAATGAAGACCCTGCCATTGGCGTGCGAGAACTTTCATCTCTCCCTTCACAGCATGTAGGTAAGGCCCTGGCTGGTGTGGCTCAGTTGTGAGTAGCTTTCCCCTGTGCACCAAACGGTCCTGGGTTCAACTTCGGATTCTAAATCCCTGAGAGCAAAGATCAGAGGTCATTTCTTTTTAAATGTGAGGCTCGCCTGCATGGCAGGCAGACAGCTGGCTACCAAGCTTCTGCTCTCCCATCTTACTGTGATGTGTCCTCCTCCCCTTTGAAGCTGCAGACCCACATCCTGGGCCTTAGCTCTGGAAGCTACGAACTCCGAACTCCACTGCCACATGCCGGCAGGGCAGGTTCCGGGTGGGAGAGACCCAGAGATGAGTGGGAGCCGGACCTAAGAGTCCCCAAGAGCAGGAGGAGAGAAGTCTGTGCTCCGGAAGTAGCTGGGGGACAGAGACTGCCAGGGCATCCTGGAGTCCAGGACCGGGCCCTGCCTGGCCTCCCTCCCCAGTGCCTTGGACTGCTCTGCACTTCTCATCTGCGAGACCTGGCCCCGCAGCCAGCTTGCACCAGCCACTCTGGGTGTCACCAGCATGTGAGCCAGGCACACGGTGAAGGGCTGATGTGTGTGAGCAGAGGAGGCTCAAAGGAGTCCAGTGAGGAGATGCCTGCCAGGGCCTCAGGTTGGAGTGGGAACCAGGTGTGGAGGGGAAGGAGAGACCCCTACAATTCAGTCATGAATGAATGAATGACTGAATGAATGTGTGAATGAAAAAGGTGCTACACAGCAGAATGGACAAGCTCGGGGCGCTGCTGGGTGAGCCTGACAGTAACCACAAAGGTGATTCGATAATAAATTCCTAGCTGGGCAGGTCGTGCGGGCAATCACATCCCACGCCCATTGCTTCCTGGCAAAGATCAATCTTTACCTTAAGCAAGCCCTGCCCATTGTTCTTATGCACCTAGGAAAGACACCTCTGATAAGTCAGCGTGAATTTCTTTTCCAAACCCCGTGGAGACATAACCACACTGGCACCAGTTATGCTGTTGCCCACAATGCATCTCTACTTACTGTAAATGTTAACTACCCTATACTCACTTATGTAAAGGAAGTGGGTGTTTCTCCATTTTGTGTCCTGTGTTCTCCATTTCGACACCTTACATGTTCTGTCAGAGCTCCATGCTGGGGAGGTAAGTGTGGCCTGTGTGACTTCACCTGGAGAGAATTCTGGAAGCCTCTTGCCGGTGTCTCCTGGACTCACTCTATATGACCTTTTCCTGTGCTGTTTTGCTGTGTGTCCGTTTGCCATAATAAACTACAGCCCTGGGAGACTTTACCTTGCTTAGGTGGAACCCACAATCACCAGATCTCCAGCCAATTGAGCATTTGTGGGACAAAGTTAAAAGAGCCATCAGGCAGCTGGTTCCAAAACCATGAAATCTCACAGAACTAGACAGTGCTATTCATTAGGCACAGTGTCAGACTCATTGTATCATCTTTCAACATCTTGTGGAGTCAATGCCAAGAAGAATCGCCACAGTATTGAAGGCAAAAGGTGGACCCACAAAGTATTGATGGGGTGGTCATAATAATCTGGCCACTCAGTGTGTGTTCAGTGCATGAATTCGTGCATGGGTGGGAGCCGGCCAGCCTGGCCAGGAGACGGGGACATTAGTGGTCAGCTGGCTTGCCTGCTGGTCAAACTCCTGTTCAAGGGGACAATTTGCATATTAGCCTTTTATTATGTAGGATATACATGGAGTAGCCAGATTATTATGCATTCAGAGATCATAATAATATGCCACTCATTGTATTCTACATCGACCCTGAGCCACATAGATAGAAATCTCACCAAACTCATAACCATTATCGCTTGTCTCATTTTCAGTTCTTATAAGTATATTTCCAGTAGGACATGGTCTCACTCATTTAGGGGAAATGATGAACAAGAATAGACCCAGAGATAGTGACAAGGAGTCAAGAATAGACCCAGAGATAGTGACAAGGATCAGACTGTCAGACCTCAGAGGGAGTGTAGGGGAGGGTGGGGATGAAGGGGAGAGATCAACCAAAGGACTTGAGTGCATACATATGAGCCTAACCAGTGGTCGAGGACAACAGGGGGATAGGGGCATGCGTGGGCATGGATGGTGGATGGGAGTGAGGGGATGAGGACAAATATGTAATACCTTTATCGATAAAGAAATTAAAAAGAAATCTCACCCAACTGTCATTAATCTTATGCTGTCAGGGACATTCTTTAATATTATTTCACACAAACGGGGAGCAAACCAATCAGATACTGACCGTACGAATGGGCAGGACCCTTGCTGAAACAGGCAGGCCGTCCCAGAGGCTCCGGGTTACAGCAGGTACCCCACAGCCTCCCAGGCCGCCAGTGCTCAGGGCAGCCGGTGTGTGCAACCCTTGGTCCCTGCCCTGTGACTGCTGCTACGGAAACACAGCGTGACTGAGCACATGTCAAACTCACGGTCAAGAATCGGGTTTAGTGCTCGCTTCAGCAGCACATATACTAAAATTGGAAGAATCGGGTTTCCTCGAATCTTTTTACTTATGGGGGTCAACCGAGGTCTGGAGACAGGATGCAGAGTCCAGGCAGTGGGGTGCAGAGCTGTAGCTGGAACAGACTCCTGGGGCCCTGGGTCTACCACCCACTTGCTGGGACCTGGGGCAACCCCGCTGGGCTCTCCTCCTCAGCTGGCTCCGGCTGGCGCGTGGCCGTGAAAGACCTTTGTAAACACGTCTGTATGGTGGTTATGGTTTCAGATGAAGAAAAAATATCCACGACAAAGGAAATTTGCAAAAACGTAAAAATGTATTTAGTTGGAGATCAGCTAAGCCCTCTTGGAAAGCAATTCCGTTAAGATCATTGATTGGGAGGAAAATCACGCTATTACAGTCAGAAGCAGAGACGCCAGATTGGCACAGAGCAGCACAGAGACGCCGCTCATTTAGGACCCCGGCACGTTACCGCGTGGCAGGGAACCACGTGGCGAAGGTTCAGATCAAGATCCAGAACTAGAAGTAGGTCAGCTCGTCCTGCTTGGTCTTGTTGGTCTGATAGTTGCTCAGGGCCAAGGCCTTGTTTTCATGAGGGAGACTCTCGTACACACGGATGTGCACGAAGTCATCATCTGCAACTTGAACCTGGGAAGAGAGAGGTGAGTGAGGGGGGCAGGTGCTGCCTCTGACCCCAAGTCCCCGTGCCTGGCGGGCTGGGTGACGAAGGCCCTGAGAGCCTGGAGGCCTTTAGGGCATCAGCAGCTAGGGTGGGGACATTCTCATCTTTCTCCTTTGGGCACAGTGGACACCCATCACCCCAGCCAGCATCCTGGGCACACTACATTCGCTCCTCAGATCCTTTAGTTGCCTGAAAGGCTCAGTCCTCTCCTCCATGAAGTGCATGCACACTCATATTCGTTTAACAACATTTGTATTGATTTTTAAAGAAAAGAGAGAGGGAGACAGACATCGATGTGAGAGAGACACATCCTTCATGCGCCCCAACTGAGGCCAGGGTTTGAACCTGCAACCCAGACACCAGCCCTTGACCGGGAATCAAACCTGAGGCCCTTAAATGTGCAGTTTGATGTCCTATCCGTTGAGCCACAGCAGCCAGGGCTACAGGAACCCACTTAAGCACCCCTGTCCTGGTCCTGATATGTCCTCCCTCCCTCCATGTCTGCATGAACTCCCCAGTAGTGAATACTCCACCTTGATGAAGTAGTTAAACCCCTGGACCACCTGGCTCTTGTACTCCGTGGCCTTGAAAGTGGGGTACTTCTTGTTTACCTTCTCCTCCAGCTGGGACTTCACCTAGGGGGCAGGAGAGAGGGGAAACCGGTCCTGCATGAGTGACTGACACGGGAGCTAAGGCCTCATGTCAGATGTTACCAACTGACCTCTAAGGCCCGCCCTTTACAGATCATTCCTCAATGCAGGACCAAGCATGTCAAACTCGTGGCCGGCACAAGGTATGTGGCCCACCAGCATCGAGTTTGACAAACTTGTGACTGTTCAGGCTAATGGTAAAGTGCAGCAAACAATTCCTTAATTCTACCCAGTTCCAAAGGTATGATTTCAGCATCTCACTTTCCTTTCTTTGTAGGCACGGGAAGTTTTTATAACTTCATTATTATGACACTGCCTACAAGTTTATACCCTGCTTTTCTTTTTTACTTAAGACCCAAACAACTCATTTTGAACACTTATATAATTCTTAATGACGCTTTTAAAATGAAAAACGTAAAAGTTTACAATTTTAAGCTAAAGTTAATTTTAATTGTAGATTTAACCTTCCATCTTATAGATGTGTCCGAACTCTCTTAACTTCCCCCTCCTGGGCCCCAAGGCTGTGCCCAAGTGCTTTTGAAGCAGATGAGGCAGCAGAGAGAGAGCTTTGCAGGTTGAGGTGCTTCCTGCATTGTGAGGTCATTTCCTGAGGACGCCATGCCTTTGGGCAGATGCTGATACTGATCGCAGTCTCAGACAGGAACCAAACTTGGGGTTCAATCCTGTCCCCCGGGATCTTAGCCTCTTATTAACCAAGTATCTTCATGGAGGCAGGAGAGAGCAGGTGGTGTGGGGCCAGACATGGTGGGGATGTCCCTTTTCCGAGTCCCGCACAGAAAGAGAGATGAAAGAACGGGTTCTAAGTGGAGGTGGCGAGGGATTGAGAAATATTAGAAATAGAGAGAGAAGACACAGAGATAGATTTGAAGCAGAGAGCTGGGTGGGCTGCCATCGTGTCTGCTGGAGAGGCTGGAAGACAAGGACTAACCCTCCCAGCACATTTATTTTATACCCCCCCCCTCAAACCAGGAAGTGACACCAACTGATTTGCATTCCTAAGTAGGCCCTAGCATGCCTGGATTTACATATCTAGTCCAGCCCCTGCAGACACCTGGGCTGATATGAAGGCCAAGCTGATTACACTTCCCGCCATCTTGGGGAAATGTGCATTGGAGCCTCAGCTCTGCCAGTCTCTGTCTCAGCTGGCAACAGTTAAAAGAATGCCCATGTGCCTTCTCAGGCAGACCTCTACAGGATGGATGGTTTGTTTTTCTTACAATAAAATCAAAGCTGGTTGTAAGGTCTCTAGCTGCTCCCCAGACTACTGGTAGGCACTGGGGCATGCTGACTTTGGCCGGAGTGACTAGACACGATGTGGAAAGTTACGGGGATGACTCTCATGACATGCAACTGAGTCACTGGCCAACACCACAGAGGTTCACAAAGGTTTCATGGCCGCCCTGCGCCTTCAGGGAGGGGCACTAACCAGGGATAAAAAAGGAGGGAAATGTAGTCAGCAGCTAAGGACAGGAGTGAGGGTCAGGAAGGGAGAAGGCAGGCCCCTCCTGCCTCTCCTATGCCCTCTGCACGTGGCCGGCTGGGTTCTCACTGCAGGCCCACCTGTCTCAGTGCTTACCTGTCCTGCAAGGCGCCATGTTTGGTCTGCAGGGATCTGGCCCTGCAGACGGTGGACAAGCCTCAGGGGAGGAGTGACACACACAACCCACAGGGCAGTCTGGGAAGGAATGGCCTCCCTCCTGGCCTGTTTCAGGAGTGGAGGCAGGAAGGCAAGGAATGGTGAGACAACGCAAATGTGGGCGCTGGGACTGGGCACGGGGCAGCCTCCAGGCCCTGCCTGTGGTGGCGGTTCACTGGTTTCCTGCCGGCCGGGGAAAGGCGGGCTGTGCTGGGGCGAAGGGGAGCACGGAAGGCCTGGGGATGGTTAGGAAGTTGCCCGTCACTAACCCTCCAGGGGCCAGGAGACAGCAGAGGGCCAGGAAAGGCCAAGGTCGGGACTGGTGGGTGCTAGTCGAGGAGAATTAGGGACTCTGACATCCTTCTGGCCAGGGCTCCCTCTCTGGCCTCTGTTCTCCTCTCCTGCAGCTCAGAGAGCTTGGGGAGGAGTCAGTGTACACAGGGGAGGCAGCAAGATGTCCCTGCCCTGTGCTCTAGGAGCCACAGGCAAAGCCCGCCCTCCAGAACCCAGCGGCGATGGGACTGCCCTCTTACTTGTCACTCTAAAGGGACCAGCACCACATTAAGGAGACAGTGACCCCTCTCTCCCGAGTGAGCCGATGCACAAAGTTCACGCAGCAAGTGAGGAATCCCTTAGGCCAGAGAAACTGAACCGCTTGAGAGGCTGGGCTCAGGAGCTGAAGGAGAAGAACCTCGCCCATGCTGGCTCGCCGGCAGTCTCTACAGATTCCCCATTTTCAAAGTCCCATGGGCATGATTCACCACGCGTTACTGTGGTCAGATGGTCTGCACCACCTGAGCAAAGTGGGTGAAGTGTGGTGAAGCGTTCTATCGGGTCAGGGAAGAAGCAGGTTTGCTTGACGTATCTCCTCCAAACCTGAGCCTCCGGGGGTCCCACCCTCTCCCCTTCCCGAGGCCCCACCGTCTCCGCTTCCCGTGGCGCCAACATCTCCCCTTCCGTGGCCGCACCGTCTCCCCTTCCCGTGGCCCCACCGTCTCCCCTTCCTGAGGCCCCACCGTCTCCCCTTCCCGTGGCCCCACCGTCTCCCCTTCCTGAGGCCCCACCGTCTCCCCTTCCAGTGGCACCACCGTCTCCCCTTCCTGAGGCCCCACCGTCTCCCTTTCCCGTTGCCCCAGCCTCTCCCCTTCCCGTGGCCCCACTGTCTCCCCTTCGCTCCCCCAGAATCTCCGGGGAAGGCACCAGGGATGCCCACTTTCCAGAGGAGAACACGGAGGCACCGGAGTCCAGCGCTGCCCGGGGTCTGAGCCAGGCTCTGCCTCTGCCTCTGCCTACCTGCCTGGTTTCTGGTTCTTTTTCTTTTTTAACATTTATTTGGGGATGACTTCAAACGTACACAAGTAGCACTAGAATAAGGAAGGGTAGACGTGTAGGATCTCTTCCCCAGGTTCACGGACCGCTACCTTCCATCCCACCTGCCCTGGGTCCCCTCTCTCTCTCTGATTCCCACGGAACCGTCCGAGGACCCACACCGGGCCCTTCCCTCCGAGCCTGGGCGCGCAGAGCCCAGAGCCCAGGCCCGGGTCCCGGTCCCAGCGCCCCGGCGGGGGCTGTCCCTGAGCGGCGGGGCGGAGGCCCTGGGCCGCCTACCTGGTCGGCGATGGCCTGGATCTCGGCCGTGGCGGGCTTGGTGCTGGAGGTTCCACCGAGCCGATTCATGTCGGAGCAGCGGGCACAGAGCTGGGAGCAGAGACCTGGGAGGGAGATGAGCAGGGAGACAGATGATGCTGAGTTGTGAGCTGAGCCTCCCTCTTAAACCCGCCAACAGCTGAGGTGGGCGGAGCCTCGGGGAGGAGGCGGTTCGGTGGGCGGGACTTGGCCCCTGGGCCGGTTGGGGGTGGAGTCGGGTCTGGATGGCCAGGGGCGGGATGAGGGGAGCTGGGGGCGGGACAGGCGCCCTGCACAATCTGGAACCCTGCGGAGGGCGCCGCCTGGGGACCATGGCCTGTGCTGCATGCAGTGCATGCACCCCATTTGGTGTGGGTCTGATTGGCCTTGGAGATAGGCTGGGCAACTCCAACACATGCCACTTTCACTGTTGATTCTGCTGAGCAGAGGGCCATCAAGACCCAGCCACTGGGGTGGGGAGAACTTTCACCTCGCCCTTCACAGCTTGTAGGTACGGCCCTGGACAGTGTGGCTCAGTCATTGGTAGCTTTTCCCTGTGCACCAAAGGGTCTTGGGTTCAACTTAGGGTTCCCTATCCCCAGGGCGCCATAAACTGGAGACAACTGATCCATGTTTCTCTCTCACATTGATGTTCCTCTCTTGCTCTCCCTCTCTCTTCCTCTCTATAAAAGCAGGGTTGAGGGGGTCGGGGGTTGTGTGGAAGGGGGTCGGGGAGACAAAAAATGAAATGATTACATTAAAATCATGTAGGTAGGGAGCCTGGTCCAGAAAAAGAGCAAAGGTCAGAGGTCATTTCTTTTTAAATGTGAGGCTCGCCTGCATGGCAGGCAGACAGCTGGCTACCAAGCTTCTGCTCTCCCATCTCCCCTTTGAAGCTGCAGACCCACATCCTGGGCCTTAGCTCTGGAAGCTACGAACTCCGAACTCCACTGCCACATGCCGGCAGGGCAGGTTCCGGGTGGGAGAGACCCAGAGATGAGTGGGAGCCAGAACTGAGAGTCCCCAAGAGCAGGAGGAGAGAAGTCTGTGCTCCGGAAGTAGCTGGGGGACAGAGACCGCCAGGGCATCCTGGAGT
Source organism: Nyctalus aviator (assembly GCA_036971965.1). Lineage (NCBI taxonomy): Eukaryota > Metazoa > Chordata > Mammalia > Chiroptera > Vespertilionidae > Nyctalus > Nyctalus aviator. Next base: position 6,812,351 of record CM072923.1, read on the forward strand.
CCAGGACCCGGCCCTGCCTGGCCTCGCTCCCCAGTGCCTTGGACTGCTCTGCACTTCTCATCTGCGAGACCTGGCCCCGCAGCCAGCTTGCACCAGCCACTCTGGGTGTCACCAGCGTGTGAGCCAGGGTCACGGTGAAGGGCTGATGTGTGTGAGCAGAGGAGGCTCAAAGGAGTCCAGTGAGGAGATGCCTGCCAGGGCCTCAGGTTGGAGTGGGAGCAGCATTCTGGCCGCACCCCTCCCCCACTCCAGGGCTGCACCTCAGGGGATGCTGGGCCTCTCCCACCCCTGGGTGCTGACTGCGGGAGCAGGCCCAGCCTTGCCTTCTGTAGGGCTCAGTGCGGAACCCCAATGGGAGTGGCCCATGAGCAGGAAAGTGGGAGAGGCCAGCTTTCCTGGTACCTGCCAGGGAAGAGTCTGGTTTGTAATTCCAGGAAGGGTGGGAGGCCAGGTGTGGAGGGGAAGGAGAGACCCCTACAGTTCAGTCATGAATGACTGACTGACTGAATGAATGAATGTGTGAATGAAAAAGGTTCACACAGCAGAACGGAGAAGCTCGGGGCGCTGCTAGGTGAGCCTGACAGTAACCACAAAGGTGATTCGATAATAAATTCCTAGCTGAGCAGGTCGTGCGGGCAATCACATCTCACGCCCATTGCTTCCTGGTAAAGATCAATCTTTACCTTAAGCAAGCCCTGCCCATTGTTCTTATGCACCTAGGAAAGATACCTCTGATAAGTCAGCATGAATTTCTTTTCCAAACCCCTTGGAGGCATAACCACACTGGCTCCAGTTATGCTGTTCCGCACAAATCATCTCTACTTACTGTAATGTTAACTATCCTTTACTCACTAATGTACAGGAATTGGGTGTTTCTCCATTTTGCGTCCTGTGTTCTCCATTTCGACACCTTACATGTGCTGTCAGAGCTCCGTGCTGGGGAGGTAAGTGTGGCCTGTGTGACTTCACTGGATAGGATTCTGGAAGCCTCTTGCCGGTGTCTCCTGGACTCACTCTATATGACCTTTTCCTGTGCTGTTTTGCTGTGTGTCCGTTTGCCATAATAAACTACAGCCCTGGGAGACTTTACCTTGCTTAGGTGGCCCCCACAATCACCAGATCTCCAGCCAATTGAGCGTTTGTGGGACAAAGTTAAAAGAGCCACCAGGCAGCTGGTTCCACAACCGTGAAATCTCACAGAACTAGACAGTGCTACTCATCAGGCACTGTGTCAGTCTCCTCTTACAAAATCTTGTGGAGTCAATGCCAAGAAGAATCACCGCAGTATTGAAGGCAAAAGGTGGACCAATGAAGTGCTGATGGGGTGGTCATAATAATCTGGCCACTCAGTGTGTGTTCAGCACATGAATTCGTGCATGGGTGGGGGCTGGCCAGCCTGGTCAGAGGGAGGGGACATGAGGCGGCCTGCCTGCTGGTCAAACTCCTGTTTAAGGGGACAATTTGATTATTAGCCTTTTATTATATAGGATATACACGGAGTGGCCAGATTAAAATGCATTCAGAGATCATAATAATCTGCCACTTATTGTATTCTACCTCAACCCTGAGTGACACAGATAGAAATCTCACCAAACTCATAACCATTATCACTCTTCTCATTTTCGGTTCTTATAAGTGTATTTCCAGAAGGACATGATCTCACGCATCTAGGGGAAATGATGAACAACATAGACTGATGAACAAGAACAGACGCAGAGAGAAGGTGGCATGGATCAGACTGTCAGACCTCAGAGGGAGTGTAGGGGAGGGTGGGGATGAAGGGGAGAGATCAACCAAAGGACTTGAGTGCATACATATGAGCCTAACCACTGGTTAAGGACAACAGGGGTTGGGGGCATGCGTGGGGATGGATGGGGGATGGGAATGGGGCTGAGGACAAATACATCATACCTTAATCAATAAAGAAATGAAAAAGAAAGAAATCTCACCCAACTGTTATTATTCCTATGATGTCAGGGGCACTCTTTAATTCTATTTCACACAAACACGGAGCAAACCAATCAATTACTGACAGCACGGATTGGCAGGACCCCTGCTAAAACAGGCAGGCCCTCCCAGATGCTCTGGCTTTGAGCAGGCGCAGCACAGCCTCCCAGGCCGCCAGTGCTCAGGGCAGCTGGTATGCGCAACCCTTTGTCCCTGCCCTGTGACCGCTGCTACAGAAACGCAGTGTGACTGCCTGAGCACATGTCGGACTCACGGTCAGGAATCGGGTTTACTTGAATCTTTTTACTTAGGGGGGGCAACCGAGGCCTGGAGACAGGGTGCAGAGTCCAGGCAGCAGGAGCGGGGTGCAGAGCTGTAGCTGGAACAGACTCCTGGGGCCCTGGGTCCAGCACCCACTTGCTGGGACCTGGGGCAACCCCGCTGGGCTCTCCTCCTCAGCTGGCTCAGGCTGGCACGTGATCGTGAAAGTCCTTTGTAAACACGTCTGTATGGTGGTTATGGTTTCAGATGAAGAAAAAAAATCCACGACAAAGAAATTTGCAAAAACATAAAAATGTATTTATTTAGAGATCAGCTAAGCCCTCTTGGAAAGCAATTCCGTTAAGATCATTGATTGGGAGGAAAATCACGCTATTACAGTCAGAAGCAGAGACACCAGATTGGCGCAGAGCAGCACAGAGATGCCGCTCATTCAGGACTGGCTCGCGACCACGTGGCAGGGAACCACATAGCGAAGCTTCAGTTCAAGATCCAGAACTAGAAGTAGGTCAGCTCGTCCTGCTTGGTCTTGTTGGTCTGATAGTCGTGCAGGGCCAAGGCCTCGTTTTCGTGAGGGAGAGCCCGAAACACGCGGATGTGTACGAAGTCATCATCTTCAACTTGAACCTGTGAAGAGAGAGGTGAGTGAGGGGGACAGGTGCTATCTCTGACCCCAAGTCCCCGTGCCTGGCGGGCTGCGTGACAACGGCTCTGAGAGCCTGGAGTCCAGGGCATCAGCAGCTAGGGTGGGGACATTCTCATCTTCCTCCTTCAGGCACAGTGGACACCCATCACCCGGCCAGCACCTGGGCACGCTACATTCGCTCCTCAGAGCCCTCAGTTGCCTGAAAGGCTCAGTCCTCTCCTCCATGGAGTGCATGCACACTCATTTTATTCGTTTAAAAACATTTGTACTGAGGAGAATCCAAGATGGCTGCACAGGTAAACACCTAGCCACAGCCGCACACAACAATTTCAATAAAATACAACTAATATAAAATGGACATTACCCAGAATTACAGGAAAGTCGACTGACTGGAAATTCTACAACTAGAAGGAAGGAGAAAACCAGAAGGAAGAGCGGAGGAGCTGTAAAAGCCTAAGGTACGGCGCAGGGAGAGGCAGTCCCGGAGGCCCGCACATTGTGCGCAGAGGACGGACTGTTGACTCTGCTGCCAGATTACCCTGGCGGGAAGGAGACAAAGGCTCCGGACTGTGCTGGGCCCCAGTTCCGACTCCTCTGAATCCCAGTTCTAGGGCAGACCCTGCGGATCTAAGCTCAAACAGAGCGAGCTGGGCTGTAAGGTGGAACCCCAGGGGAGCGGCGAAAGGAGGTCCCGGAGGCGCACACATTGCGTGTAGAAAAGGGACAGTTGGCTGTGCTGCGGGATTACTCTAGCGGGAAGGATACAAAACCTCTAGACTGCTCTGAACACCACCTCCAACTCCACTTTCAACTGAACTGAACCCCAGTTCCGGGCTCATTGGGGGAGAACCCACACTGTTTGGTAGCAGGCGAAAATCGAGAACACCTTTCTCTCAGAGGTGCTTGCAGCGAGTACTGAAGGACCCTAAGGAACACTGAGACTCAGGAGCCGCATAGGGTGTGGCTAATGGAAGCCAAGTCTGTAGGCTCCACCCTGAAACTCCGCCCCATCAGGGAAGCTGCGAAAATGCCAAGACAACGGAATAGATCACAAACGAAAGAAATGGAGGACAAAAAGCGGCTGGATATAGAGTTCAAAACCACACTTATAAGGTTGTTCAAGAATCTCCTAGAAAAGGCTGATAAAATAAATGAGACCTATGAGGATGTGAAAAGGGATCAACTAGAAGTAATAAGGGATCAACAAGAAACAATACATTGCCTGAAATAAAAAAATATTATACAGAGTCCTAAAAACAGAATGGAAGACTGCAAGAATCAAGTCAAAGATTTGGAACATAAAGAGCCAGAAGTCACTCCTCCGCAGAAGCAAGATGGCAAGAGAATCCAGAAAATTGAAGATAGTGTAAGAAACCTCTATGATAACTGCAAGCAAACCAACATCTGAATTATGGGAGTCCCAGAAGATGAGAGAGAGCAAGATAACGAAAACATACTGAAAGAAATAGTGACAGAAAATTTCCCCCACCTGGTGAAAGAATCAGACTTACAAGTCCAGGAAGCGCACAGAACTCCAAACAAAAGGAATCCAAAGAAGACCAAACCAAGACAAATCATAATTAAAATTCCAAGAGCAAAAGACAAAGAGAGAATATTAAAAGCAGCAAGAGCAAAGCAGGTAGTTACCTATAAAGGAGCACCTATATGATTGTCAGCTGATTTCTCAACAGAAACCATGCAGGCCAGACGGGAATGGCAAGAAATATTCAAGGTGAAGAATAGTAAGAACCTACAGCCAAAAATAATCTATCCAGCAAAGCTATCACTCAGAACTGAAGGTCAGATAAAGAGCTTCACTAATAAAAAAAAAGCTAAAGGAGTTCATCACCACCAAACCAGAATTATATGAATTGCTGAAGGGGGTTCTTTCGGAAGAGAAAGTAAATAAAGATAAAAATTATGAACAACAAATACATAACTATCAACAAGTGAATCTAAAAACCAAAGAAATTAAAAAAATGATGAACAATATTAACAGTTGAATATAATAGAATCAGAGGTATGGAAGGGGAGTGAACTGACGATTCTTGGGGAAAAGGGGAGAGGGGGAAGTGGGAAGAGACTGAACATAAACTGTGCACCTATGGATGAGGACAATGGGGGATGGGGAAAGGGCAGAGGGTGGGATGGGAACCTGGTGGAGGAGAGCAATGGAGGAGGGGGAAAAGAGGACCATTTGTAATAATATGAACAATAAAGATATATTTTTTGAAATATATATATATAAAAAAACAAAAAAAAAAACCCAAAACATTTGTATTGATTTTTAGAGAGAAAGAGAGAGGGAGACAGACATCGATGTGAGAAAGACACATCCTGCATGCTCCGCAACTGAGACCAGGGATCAAACCTGCAACCCAGGTACCAGCCCTTGACCGGGAATCAAACCTAAGACCCTTAGGTGTGTAGGCTGACGCTCAATTCATTGAGCTACACCAGCCAGGGCTATAGGAACCCCCTTAAGCACTCCTGTCCTGGCCCCTATAGGTCCTCCCTCCCCCCACGTCTGCATGAGCTCCCCAATAGCAGACACTCCACCTTGATGAAGTAGTTAGTCCCCGCGACCAGCTGGCTCTTGTATTCCATGGCCTTGAAAGTGGGGTACTTCTTGTTTACCTTCTCCTCCAGCTGGGACTTCACCTAGGGGGCAGGAGAGAGGGGAAACCGGTCCTGCATGAGTGACTGACAGGGGAGCTGCAGCCTCGTGTCAGATGTCGCCAACTGACCTCTAAGGCCCGCCCTTTACAGATCATTCCTCAATGCAGGACCAAGCATGTCAAACTCGTGGCCAGCACAAGGCATGTGGCCCACCAGCATCGAGTTTGACATACTTGTGACTGTTCAGGCTAATGGTAAAGTGCAGCAAACAATTCCTTAATTCTACCTAGTTCCAAAGGTATGATTTCAGCATCTCACTTGCCCTTCCTTTTCTAGGTGCAGGAAGTTTGTTTTTTGTTTTCTTTTTAAATATATTTTATTGATTTTTACAGAGAGGAAGAGACAGGATAGAGAGTTAGAAACATCGATGAGAGAGAACCATTGATCAGCTGCCTTTTGCACACTCCCCACTGGGGATGTGCCTGCAACCAAGGTACATGCCCTTGACGGGAATCAAACCTGGGACCTTTCAGTCCCTAGGCTGAGGCTCTATCCACTGAGCCAAACCGGTTTCGGCAAGCTGTGGGAAGTTTTTATAACTTCATTATTATGACACTGCCTACAAGTTTATACCCTGCTTTTCTTTTTTACTTAAGACCCAAACAACTCATTTGAACACTGTTAAGTAATTTTTTAATGAGGCTTTTAAAATGAAAAATGTAGCCGAAACCGGTTTGGCTCAATGGATAGAGCGTCGGCTTGGGGACTGAAAGGTCCCGGGTTCGATTCCGGTCAAGGGCATATACCTTGTTAGCGGGCATATCCCTATTGGGGGGTGTGCAAGAGGAGCTGATTGATGACTCTCTATCCCTCTCTCTTCCTCTCTGTACAAAATCAATAAAATATATTTAAAAAAATAAATAAATAAATAAAATGAAAAATGTAAAAGTTTAGAATTTTAAACTAAAGTTAATTTTAATTGTAGATTTAACCTTCCATCTTATAGATGTGCTGGAACTCTCTTAACTTCCCCCTCCTGGGCCCCAAGGCTGTGCCCAAGTGCTTTTGAAGCAGATGAGGCAGCAGAGAGAGTGCTTTGTAGGTAGAGGTGCTTCCTGCATTGTGAGGTCATTTCCTGAGGACACCATGCTTTTGAGCAGGTGCTGATCCTGATCCGAGTCTCACACAGGAACCAAACTTGGGGTTCAATCCCATCTCTCGGGATCTTGGCCTCTTATTAACCGAGTATCTTCATGGAGGCAGGAGAGAGCAGGTTGGTGTGGGGCCAGACATGGCGGGGATGTCCCTTTTCCGAGTCCCGCACAGAAAGAGAGATGAAAGAACGGGTTCTAAGTGGAGGTGGCCAGGGATTGAGAAATACTAGAAATAGAGAGAGAAGACACAGAGATAGATTTGAAGCTGGGAGCTGGTGGGCCGCCATCCTGTCTGCTGGAGAGGCAGAAGACAAGGACTAACCCTCCCAGCATATTTATTTTATACCCCCCCCTCAAACCAGGAAGTAACACCAATTTATTTGCATTATTAAGTAGGCACTACCATGCCTGGATGTTTACATATCTAGTTCCGCTGCTGGGGACATCTGGCCTGATCTGAAGGCAAGCTGATTACACTTCCCGCCATCTTGGGGAAGTGTGCATTGGAGCCTCGGCTCTGCCAGTCTCTGTCTCAGCTGGCAACAGTTAAAAGAATGCCCAGGTGCCTTCTCAGGCAGCCATCTACAGGGTGGTTGGTTGGTTTTTCTTACAGTAAAATCAAAGCTGGTTGCAAGGACTCTGGCTGCTCTCCAGACTACTGGTAGGCACTGGGGCATGCTGACTTTGGCTGGAGTGACTAGACGAGGTGTGGAAAGTTAGAGGACTTTCGTTAACTCAGCTTGATGAGCTGTGGGAGCCAACGGGGATGACTCTCATGACATGCCAGTGAGTCACTGGCCAAAGTCACAGAGGTTCACAAAGGCTTCATGGCCGTCCTGCCCCTTCAGGGAGGGGCACTAACCAGGGCTAAGAAAGGGGAAAGGTAGTCAGCAGCAAAGGACAGGAGGGAGGGCCCTCTGCACGCGGCCGGCTGGGTTCTCACTGCAGGCCCACCTGTCTCAGTGCTTACCTGTCCTGCAAGGCGCCATGTTTGGTCTGCAGGGATCTGGCCCTGCAGACGGTGGACAAGCCTCAGGGGAGGAGTGACACACACAACCCACAGGGCAGTCTGGGAAGGAATGGCCTCCCTCCTGGCCTGTTTCAGGAGTGGAGGCAGGAACGAAGGAATGGTGAGACAACGCAAATGTGGGCGCTGGGACTGGGCACGGGGCAGCCTCCAGGCCCTGCCTGTGGTGGCGGTTCACTGGTTTCCTGCCGGCCGGGGAAAGGTGGGCTGTGCTGGGGCGAAGGGGAGCACGGAAGGCCTGGGGATGGTTAGGAAGTTGCCCGTCACTAGGCCTCCAGGGGCCAGGAGACAGCAGAGGGCCAGGAAAGGCCAAGGTCGGGACTGGTGGGTGCTCCTCCAGGAGACTGAGCCAGAATTAGGGACTCTGACATCCTTCTGGCCAGGGCTCCCTCTCTGGCCTCTGTTCTCCTCTCCTGCAGCCCAGAGAGCTTGGGGAGGAGTCAGTGTACACAGGGGAAGCAGCAAGATGTCCCTGCCCTGTGCCCTGAGCCACAGGCAAAGCCCGCCCTCCAGAACTGCCTCACAGTGGCGATGGGACTGCCCTCTTACTTGTCACTCTAAAGGGACCAGCACCACATTAAGGAGACAGCGACCCCTCTCTCCCCAGTGAGCTGATGCACATTCAAAGTTCACGCAGCAAGTGAGGAATCCCTTAGGCCCCGGAAACCCAACCACAGGAGAGGCTGGGCTCGGGAGCCGTGGGACAGGAACCTCGCCCACGCTGGCTCGCCGGCAGTCTCTACAGATTCCCCGTTTTCAAAGTCCCATGGGCCTGACTCACCAGGCGTTACTGTGGTCAGATGGTCTGAACCACCTGAGCAAAGGAGGTGGGGTTGGGGGAAGGGTTCTATCCGGTCAGGGAAGAAGCAGGTTTGCTTGACTTTGTGTCTCCTCCGAACCTGAGCCTCCGGGGGCCCCACCGTCTCCCCTTCCCCTTGCCCTACCTCTCCCCTTCCCGCGACCCACCCTCTCCCCTTCCCCTTTCCCCACAGTCTCCCCTTCCCGTGGCCCCACAGTCTCCCCTTCCCTCCCCCAGAACCTCCGGGGAAGGCACCAGGGATGCCCACTTTCCAGAGGAGAACACGGAGGCACCGGAGTCCAGCGCTGCCCAGGGTCTGAGCCAGGCTCTGCCTCTGCCTCCCAGCCTGGTTTCTGGTTAGTTTTCTTTTCTTTTTCTTTTTTAACATTTATTTGGGGATGACTTCACACGTACACAAGGACCACTAGAATAAGGGTAGACGTGTAGGATCTCTTCCCCAGGTTCACGGACCGCTACCTTCCATCCCACCTGCCCTGGCTCCCCTCTCTCTCTCTGATTCCCACGGAACCGCCGAAGACCCACACCGGGCCCTTCCCTCGGAGCCTGGGCGCGCAGAGCCCGGAGCCCAGGCCCGGGTCCCGGTCCCGGTCCCAGCGCCCCGCGGGGGCTGCCCCTGAGCGGCGAGGCGGAGGCCCTGGGCCGCCTACCTGGTCGGCGATGGCCTGGATCTCGGCCGTGGCGGGCTTGGTTTCGGAGGTTCCACCGCACAGAATCATGTCGGAGCAGCGGGCACAGAGCTGGGAGCAGAGACCTGGGAGGGAGATGAGCAGGGAGACAGAGGCTGCTGAGTTGTGAGCTGAGCCTCCCTCTTAAACCCGCCATCAGCTGAGGTGGGCGGAGCCTCGGGGAGGAGGCGGTTCGGTGGGCGGGACTTGGCCCCTGGGCCGGTTGGGGGTGGAGTCGGGTCAGGATGGCCAGGGGCGGGATGAGGGGAGCTGGGGGCGGGACAGGCGCCCTGCACAATCTGGAACCCTGCGGAGGGCGCCGCCTGGGGACCATGGCCTGTGCTGCATGCAGTGCATGCACCCCATTTGGTGTGAGTCTGATTGGCCTTGGAGATAGGCTGGGCGACTCCAACACATGCCACTTTCACTGTTGATTCTGCTGAGCAGAGGGCCATCAAGACCCAGCCACGGGGGTGGGGAGAACTTTCACCTCGCCCTTCATAGCCTGTGGGTACGGCCCTGGGCAGTGTGGCTCAGTCGTGGGTAGCTTTTCCCTGTGCACCAAAGGGTCTTGGGTTCAACTTTGGGTTCCCTATCCCCAGGGGGCCCTAAACTGGAGACAACTGATCCATGTTTCTCTCTCACATTGATGTTCCTCTCTTGCTCTCCCTCTCTCTTCCTCTCTATAAAAGCGGGAGGGGGTGTGTGAAAGGGGAACGGGGAGGAAGACAAAAAATGAAATGATTACATTAAAATCATGTAGGTAGGGAGCCTGGTCCAGAAAGAGAGCAAAGATCAGAGGTCATTTCTTTTTAAATGTGAGGCTCGCCTGCATGGCAGGCAGACAGCTGGCTACCAAGCTTCTGCTCTCCCATCTTCCTGTGATGTGTCCTCCTCCCCTTTGAAGCTGCAGACCCACATCCTGGGCCTTAGCTCTGGAAGCTACGAACTCCGAACTCCACTGCCACATGCCGGCAGGGCAGGTTCCGGGTGGGAGAGACCCAGAGATGAGTGGGAGCCGGACCTGAGAATCCCCAAGAGCAGGAGGAGAGAAGTCTGTGCTCCGGAAGTAGCTGGGGGACAGAGACTGCCAGGGCATCCTGGATACCAGGACCCGGCCCTGCCTGGCCTCGCTCCCCAGGCCTTGGACTGCTCTGCACTTCTCATCTGTGAGACCTGGCCCCGCAGCCAGCTTGCACCAGCCACTCTGGGTGTCACCAGCGTGTGACCCAGGGTCACGGTGAAGGGCTGATGTGTGTGAGCAGAGGAGGCTCAAAGGAGTCCAGTGAGGAGATGCCTGCCAGGGCCTCAGGTTGGAGTGGGAGCAGCATTCTGGCCGCACCCCTCCCCCACTCCAGGGCTGCACCTCAGGGGATGCTGGGCCTCTCCCACCCCTGGGTGCTGACTGCGGGAGCAGGCCCAACCTTGCCTTCTGTAGGGCTCAGTGCGGAACCCCAATGGGAGTGGCCCATGAGCAGGAAAGTGGGAGAGGCCAGCTTTCCTGGTACCTGCCAGGGAAGAGCCTGGTTTGTAATTCCAGGAAGGGTGGGAGGCCAGGTGTGGAGGGGAAGGAGAGACCCCTACAGTTCAGTCATGAATGACTGACTGACTGAATGAATGAATGTGTGAATGAAAAGGTTTCACACAGCAGAATGGAGAAGCTCAGGGCGCTGCTGGGTGAGCCTGACAGTAACCACAAAGGTGATTCGATAATAAATTCCTAGCTGAGCAGGTCGTGCGGGCAATCACATCTCACGCCCATTGCTTCCTGGTAAAGATCAATCTTTACCTTAAGCAAGCCCTGCCCATTGTTCTTATGCACCTAGGAAAGATACCTCTGATAAGTCAGCATGAATTTCTTTTCCAAACCCCTTGGAGGCATAACCACACTGGCTCCAGTTATGCTGTTCCGCACAAATCATCTCTACTTACTGTAAATGTTAACTATCCTTTACTCACTAATGTACAGGAATAGGGTGTTTCTCCATTTTGCGTCCTGTGTTCTCCATTTCGACACCTTACATGTGCTGTCAGAGCTCCGTGCTGGGGAGGTAAGTGTGGCCTGTGTGACTTCACTGGAGAGGATTCTGGAAGCCTCTTGCCGGTGTCTCCTGGACTCACTCTATATGACCTTTTCCTGTGCTGTTTTGCTGTGTGTCCGTTTGCCATAATAAACTACAGCCCTGGGAGACTTTACCTTGCTTAGGTGGCCCCCACAATCACCAGCTCTCCAGCCAATTGAGCATTTGTGGGACAAAGTTAAAAGAGCCATCAGGCAGCAGGTTCCACAACCATGAAATCTCACAGAACTAGACAGTGCTACTCATCAGGCACTGTGTCAGTCTCCTCGCATCATCTTACAACATCTTGTGGAGTCAATGCCAAGAAGAATCACCGCAGTATTGAAGGCAAAAGGTGGACCAATGAAGTGCTGATGGGGTGGTCATAATAATCTGGCCACTCAGTGTGTGTTCAGCATATGAATTCGTGCATGGGTGGGGGCTGGCCAGCCTGGCCAAAGGGAGGGGACATGAGGCGGCCTGCCTGCTGGTCAAACTCCTGTTTAAGGGGACAATTTGATTATTAGCCTTTTATTATATAGGATATACACGGAGTGGCCAGATTAAAATGCATTCAGAGATCATAATAATCTGCCACTTATTGTATTCTACCTCAACCCTGAGTGACACAGATAGAAATCTCACCAAACTCATAACCATTATCACTCTTCTCATTTTCGGTTCTTATAAGTGTATTTCCAGAAGGACATGATCTCACGCATCTAGGGGAAATGATGAACAACATAGACTGATGAACAAGAACAGACGCAGAGAGAAGGTGGCATGGATCAGACTGTCAGACCTCAGAGGGAGTGTAGGGGAGGGTGGGGATGAAGGGGAGAGATCAACCAAAGGACTTGAGTGCATACATATGAGCCTAACCACTGGTTAAGGACAACAGGGGTTGGGGGCATGCGTGGGGATGGATGGGGGATGGGAATGGGGCTGAGGACAAATACATCATACCTTAATCAATAAAGAAATGAAAAAGAAAGAAATCTCACCCAACTGTTATTATTCCTATGATGTCAGGGGCACTCTTTAATTCTATTTCACACAAACACGGAGCAAACCAATCAATTACTGACAGCACGGATTGGCAGGACCCCTGCTAAAACAGGCAGGCTCTCCCAGATGCTCTGGCTTTGAGCAGGCGCAGCACAGCCTCCCAGGCCGCCAGTGCTCAGGGCAGCTGGTGTGCGCAACCCTTTGTCCCTGCCCTGTGACCGCTGCTACAGAAACGCAGTGTGACTGCCTGAGCACATGTCGGACTCACGGTCAGGAATCGGGTTTACTTGAATCTTTTTACTTAGGGGGGGCAACCGAGGCCTGGAGACAGGGTGCAGAGTCCAGGCAGCAGGAGCGGGGTGCAGAGCTGTAGCTGGAACAGACTCCTGGGGCCCTGGGTCCAGCACCCACTTGCTGGGACCTGGGGCAACCCCGCTGGGCTCTCCTCCTCAGCTGGCTCAGGCTGGCACGTGGTCGTGAAAGTCCTTTGTAAACACGTCTGTATGATGGTTATGGTTTCAGATGAAGAAAAAAAATCCACGACAAAGAAATTTGCAAAAAAATAAAAATGTATTTAGTTAGAGATCAGCTAAGCCCTCTTGGAAAGCAATTCCGTTAAGATCATTGATTGGGAGGAAAATCACGCTATTACAGTCAGAAGCAGAGACACCAGATTGGCGCAGAGCAGCACAGAGACGCCGCTCATTCAGGACCGGCACGCGACCACGTGGCAGGGAACCACATGGCGAAGGTTCAGTTCAAGATCCAGAACTAGAAGTAGGTCAGCTCGTCCTGCTTGGTCTTGTTGGTCTGATAGTCGTGCAGGGCCAAGGCCTCGTTTTCGTGAGGGAGAGCCCGAAACACGCGGATGTGTACGAAGTCATCATCTTCGACTTGAACCTGTGAAGAGAGAGGTGAGTGAGGGGGACAGGTGCTGTCTCTGACCCCAAGTCCCCGTGCCTGGCGGGCTGCGTGACAACGGCTCTGAGAGCCTGGAGTCCAGGGCATCAGCAGCTAGGGTGGGGACATTCTCATCTTCCTCCTTCGGGCACAGTGGACACCCATCACCCGGGCCAGCACCTGGGCACGCTACATTCGCTCCTCAGAGCCCTCAGTTGCCTGAAAGGCTCAGTCCTCTCCTCCATGGAGTGCATGCACACTCAGTTTATTCGTTTAAAAACATTTGTACTGAGGAGAATCCAAGATGGCTGCACAGGTAAACACCTAGCCACAGCCGCACACAACAATTTAAATAAAATACAACTAATATAAAATGGACATTACCCAGAATTACAGGAAAGTCGACTGACTGGAAATTCTACAACTAGAAGCAAGGAGAAAACCAGAAGGAAGAGCGGAGGAGCTGTAAAAGCCTAAGATACGGCGCACGGAGAGGCAGTCCCGGAGGCCCGCACATTGTGCTCAGAGTACGGACTGTTGACTCTGCTGCCAGATTACCCTGGCAGGAAGGAGACAAAGGCTCCGGACTGTGCTGGGCCCCAGTTCCGACTCCTCTGAATCCCAGTTCTAGGCAAGACCCTGCGGACCTAAGCTCAAACAGAGCGAGGTGGGCTGTAAGGTGGAACCCCAGGGTAGCGGCGAAAGGAGGTCCCGGAGGCGCGCACATTGCATGTAGAAAAGGGACAGTTGGCTGTGCTGCGGGATTACTCTAGTGGGAAGGATACAAAACCTCTAGACTGCTCTGAACACCACCTCCAACTCCACTTTCAACTGAACTGAACCCCAGTTCCGGGCTCATTGGGGGAGAACCCACACTGTTTGGTAGCAGGCGAAAATCGAGAACACCTTTCTCTCAGAGGTGCTTGCAGCGAGTACTGAAGGACCCTAAGGAACACTGAGACTCAGGAGCCGCATAGGGTGTGGCTAATGGAAGCCAAACCTGTAGGCTCCACCCTGAAATTTCGCCCCATCAGGGAAGCTGCGAAAATGCCAAGACAACGGAATAGATCACAAACGAAAGAAATGGATGACAAAAAGCAACTGGATAGAGTTCAAAACCACACTTATAAGGTTGTTCAAGAATCTCCTAGAAAAGGCTGATAAAATAAATGAGACCTATGAGGATGTGAAAAGGGATCAACTAGAAGTAATAAGGGATCAACAAGAAACAATACATTGCCTGAAATAAAAAATATTATACAGAGTCCTAAAAACAGAATGGAAGACCGCAAGAATCAAGTCAAAGATTTGGAACATAAAGAGCCAGAAGTCACTCCTCCGCAGAAGCAAGAAGACAAGAGAATCCAGAAAATTGAAGATAGTGTAAGAAACCTCTATGATAACTGCAAGCAAACCAACATCTGAATTATGGGAGTCCCAGAAGATGAGAGAGAGCAAGATAACGAAAACATACTGAAAGAAATAGTGACAGAAAATTTCCCCCACCTGGTGAAAGAATCAGACTTACAAGTCCAGGAAGCGCACAGAACTCCAAACAAAAGGAATCCAAAGAAGACCAAACCAAGACAAATCATAATTAAAATTCCAAGAGCAAAAGACAAAGAGAGAATATTAAAAGCAGCAAGAGCAAAGCAGGTAGTTACCTATAAAGGAGCACCTATACGATTGTCAGCTGATTTCTCAACAGAAACCATGCAGGCCAGACGGGAATGGCAAGAAATATTCAAGGTGAAGAATAGTAAGAACCTACAGCCAAAAATAATCTATCCAGCAAAGCTATCACTCAGAATTGAAGGTCAGATAAAGAGCTTCACTAATAAAAAAAAAGCTAAAGGAGTTCATCACCACCAAACCAGAATTATATGAATTGCTGAAGGGGGTTCTTTCGGAAAAGAAAGTAAATAAAGATAAAAATTATGAACAACAAATACATAACTATCAACAAGTGAATCTAAAAACCAAGGAAATTTAAAAAATGATCAACAATATTAACTTTTGAATATAATAGAATCAGAGGTATGGAAGGGGAGTGAACTGACGATTCTTGGGGAAAAAGGGAGAGGGGGAAGTGGGAAGAGACTGAACATAAACTGTGCACCTATGGATGAGGACAATGGGGGATGGGGAAAGGGCAGAGGGTGGGATGGGAACCTGGTGGAGGAGAGCAATGAAGGGGGGGGAAAATGAGGACCATTTGTAATAATATGAACAATAAAGATTTATTTTAAAAAAAATATATATATATAAAAAAACAAAAAAAAACCCCAAAAACATTTGTATTGATTTTTAGAGAGAAAGAGAGAGGGAGACAGACATCGATGTGAGAAAAACACATCCTGCATGCTCCGCAATTGAGACCCTTGACCGGGAATCAAACCTGAGACCCTTAGGTGTGCAGGCTGATGCTCAATTCGTTGAGCCACACCAGCCAGGGCTATAGGAACCCCCTTAAGCACTCCTGTCCTGGCCCCTATAGGTCCTCCCTCCCCCCACGTCTGCATGAGCTCCCCAATAGCAGACACTCCACCTTGATGAAGTAGTTAGTCCCCGCGACCAGCTGGCTCTTGTATTCCATGGCCTTGAAAGTGGGGTACTTCTTGTTTACCTTCTCCTCCAGCTGGGACTTCACCTAGGGGGCAGGAGAGAGGGGAAACCGGTCCTGCATGAGTGACTGACAGGGGAGCTGCGGCCTCGTGTCAGATGTCGCCAACTGACCTCTAAGGCCCGCCCTTTACAGATCATTCCTCAATGCAGGACCAAGCATGTCAAACTCGTGGCCGGCACAAGGCATGTGGCCCACCAGCATCGAGTTTGACATGCTTGTGACTGTTCAGGCTAATGGTAAAGTGCAGCAAACAATTCCTTAATTCTACCCAGTTCCAAAGGTATGATTTCAGCATCTCACTTGCCCTTCCTTTTCTAGGTGCAGGAAGTTTGTTTTCTTTTTAAATATATTTTATTGATTTTTACAGAGAGGAAGAGACAGGACAGAGAGTTAGAAACATCGATGAGAGAGAACCATTGATCAGCTGCCTTTTGCACACTCCCCACTGGGGATGGGCCTGCAACCAAGGTACATGCCCTTGACGGGAATCAAACCTGGGACCTTTCAGTCCCTAGGCTGAGGCTCTATCCACTGAGCCAAACCGGTTTCGGCAAGCTGTGGGAAGTTTTTATAACTTCATTATTATGACACTGCCTACAAGTTTATACCCTGCTTTTCTTTTTTACTTAAGACCCAAACAACTCATTTGAACACTGTTAAGTAATTTTTTAATGAGGCTTTTAAAATGAAAAATGTAGCCGAAACCGGTTTGGCTCAATGGATAGAGCGTCGGCTTGGGGACTGAAAGGTCCCGGGTTCGATTCCGGTCAAGGGCATATACCTTGTTAGCGGGCATATCCCCATTGGGGGGTGTGCAAGAGGAGCTGATTGATGACTCTCTATCCCTCTCTCTTCCTCTCTGTACAAAATCAATAAAATATATTTAAAATAAATAAATAAATAAATAAAATGAAAAATGTAAAAGTTTAGAATTTTAAACTAAAGTTAATTTTAATTGTAGATTTAACCTTCCATCTTATAGATGTGCTGGAACTCTCTTAACTTCCCCCTCCTGGGCCCCAAGGCTGTGCCCAAGTGCTTTTGAAGCAGATGAGGCAGCAGAGAGAGTGCTTTGTAGGTAGAGGTGCTTCCTGCATTGTGAGGTCATTTCCTGAGGACACCATGCTTTTGAGCAGGTGCTGATCCTGATCCGAGTCTCACACAGGAACCAAACTTGGGGTTCAATCCCGTCTCTCAGGATCTTGGCCTCTTATTAACCAAGTATCTTCATGGAGGCAGGAGAGAGCAAGTTGGTGTGGGGCCAGACATGACGGGGATATCCCTTTTCCGAGTCCCGCACAGGAAGAGAGATGAAAGAACGGGTTCTAAGTGGAGGTGGCCAGGGATTGAGAAATACTAGAAATAGAGAGAGAAGACACAGAGATAGATTTGAAGCTGGGAGCTGGTGGGCCGCCATCCTGTCTGCTGGAGAGGCAGAAGACAAGGACTAACCCTCCCAGCATATTTATTTTATACCCCCCCCTCAAACCAGGAAGTAACACCAATTTATTTGCATTATTAAGTAGGCACTACCATGCCTGAATGTTTACATATCTAGTTCCGCTGCTGGGGACATCTGGCCTGATCTGAAGGCAAGCTGATTACAGTTCCCGCCATCTTGGGGAAATGTGCATTGGAGCCTCAGCTCTGCCAGTCTCTCTCTCAGCTGGCAACAGTTAAAAGCAATGCCCATGTGCCTTCTCAGGAGGCCATCTACAGGGTGGTTGGTTGGTTTTTCTTACAGTAAAATCAAAGCTGGTTGTAAGGTCTCTGGCTGCTCTCCAGACTACTGGTAGGCACTGGGGCATGCTGACTTTGGCTGGAGTGACTAGACGAGGTGTGGAAAGTTAGAGGACTTTCGTTAACTCAGCTTGATGAGCTGTGGGAGCCCACGGGGATGACTCTCATGACATGCCAGTGAGTCACTGGCCAAAGTCACAGAGGTTCACAAAGGCTTCATGGCCACCCTGCCCCTTCAGGGAGGGGCACTAACCAGGGCTAAGAAAGGAGGGGGAATGGAGTCAGCAGCTAAGGACAGGAGGGAGGGTCCTCTGCACGCGACCGGCTGGGTTCTCACTGCAGGCCCACCTGTCTCAGTGCTTACCTGTCCTGCAAGGCGCCATGTTTGGTCTGCAGGGATCTGGCCCTGCAGACGGTGGACAAGCCTCAGGGGAGGCGTGACACACACAACCCACAGGGCAGTCTGGGAAGGAATCGCCTCCCTCCTGGCCTGTTTCAGGAGTGGAGGCAGGAACGAAGGAATGGTGAGACAACGCAAATGTGGGCGCTGGGACTGGGCACGGGGCAGCCTCCAGGCCCTGCCTGTGGTGGCGGTTCACTGGTTTCCTGCCGGCCGGGGAAAGGCGGGCTGTGCTGCGGCGAAGGGGAGCACGGAAGGCCTGGGGATGGTTAGGAAGTTGCCCGTCACTAGGCCTCCAGGGGCCAGGAGACAGCAGAGGGCCAGGAAAGGCCAAGGTCGGGACTGGTGGGTGCTAGTCGAGGAGAATTAGGGACACTGCCATCCTTCTGGCCAGGGCTTCCTCTCTGGCCTCTGTTCTCCTCTCCTGCAGCCCAGAGAGCTTGGGGAGGAGTCAGTGTACACAGGGGAGGCAGCAAGATGTCCCTGCCCTGTGCTCTAGTAGCCACAGGCAAAGCCCGCCCTCCA
This sequence comes from Nyctalus aviator, assembly GCA_036971965.1. NCBI lineage: Eukaryota > Metazoa > Chordata > Mammalia > Chiroptera > Vespertilionidae > Nyctalus > Nyctalus aviator. The sequence continues at coordinate 6,830,767 of CM072923.1, forward strand.
GAACTGCCTCACAGCTGCGATGGGACTGCCCTCTTACTTGTCACTCTCAAGGGACCAGCACCACATTAAGGAGACAGCGACCCCTCTCTCCCGAGCGAGCTGATGCACAAAGTTCACACAGCAAGTGAGGAATCCCTTAGGCCCCGGAAATCCAACCACAGGAGAGGCTGGGTTCCGGAGCCGTGGGACAGGTACCTCGCCCACGCTGGCTGGCAGGCGGTCTCTACTGATTCCCCATTTTCAAAGTCTCATGGGACTGACTCACCAGGCGTTACTGTGGTCAGATGGTCTGAACCACCTGAGCAAAGTGGGTGAAGTGGGGGGAAGGGTACTATCGGGTCAGGGAAGAAGCAGGTTTGTTTGACTTTGTGTCTCCTCCGAACTTGAGCCTCCGGGGGCCCCACCGTCTCCCATTCCCTCCCCCATGACCTCCGGAAGGCACCAGGGATGCCCCCTTTCCAGAGGAGAACACGGAGGCACTGGAGTCCAGCGCTGCCCGGGGTCTGAGCCAGGCTCTGCTTCTGCCTCTGCCTACTTGCCTGGTTTCTGGTTCTTTTTCTTTTCTTTTTCTTTTTTAACATTTATTTGGGGATGACTTCACACGTACACAAGGACCACTAGAATAAGGGTAGACGTGTAGGATCTCTTCCCTGGGTTCAAGGACCGCTAACATCCAGCCCACCTGCCTGGCTCCCCCCCTCCTCCCCCCTCTCTCGGATTGATTCCCCCTGGGAACCGCCGAGGACCCACACCGGGCCCTTCCCTCCGAGCCTGGGCGCGCAGAGCCCGGAGCCCAGGCCCCAGGTCCCTGTCCCAGCGCCCCGGCGGGGGCTGTCCCTGTGCGGCGGGGCGGAGGCCCCGGGCCGCCTACCTGGTCGGCGATGGCCTGGATCTCGGCCGTGGCGGGCTTGGTGCTGGAGGTTCCACCGCACCGAATCATGTCGGAGCAGCGGGTACGGAGCTGGGAGCGGCGGGCACGGAGCTGCAGCAGAGGCCAGGGAGGGAGATGACCAGGGAGACAGTGGCTGCTGAGTTGTAAGCTCGTCCTCCCTCCTAAATCCGCCGTCAGCTGACGCGGGCGGAGCCGCGTGACGGGCGGTCCGGTGGGCGGGGCGGGGCGGGGCGGGGCGGGGCCCCCGGGCCTGATGGAAGTGGGGTGGGGGGAGATGTGGGAGGGACAGGCGCCTTGCACAATCTGGAACCCCGCGGAGGGCGCCGCCTGGGGACCAGATCCTGTGCTGCAGGCAGTGCCACTTTCACTGTTGATTCTGCTGAGCAGAGGGCCATCAAGACCCAGCCACTGGGGTGGGGAGAACTTTCACCTCGCCCTTCATAGCCTGTAGGTACGGCCCTGGACAGTGTGGCTCAGTCGTTGGTAGCTTTCGCCTGTGCACCAAAGGGTCTTGGGTTCAACTTCGGGTTCCATGTCCCCAGGGGGCCCTAAACTGAAGACAACTGATCCATGTTTCTCTCTCACATTGATGTTCCTCTCTTACTCTCCCTCTCCCTTCCTCTCTCTAAAATAAAAGGGGGGAGGGAGGGACAAAAAATGAAATGATTACATTAAAATCATGTAAGTAGGGAGCGTGGCCCAGAAAGAGAGCAAAGATCAGAGGTTATTTCTTTTTAAATGTGAGGCTCGCCTGCATTGCAGGCAGACAGCTGGCTACCAAACTTCTGCTCTCCCATCTTCCTGTGATCTGTCCTCCTCCCCTTTAAAGCTGCAGGTCTATGTCCTGGCCTTAGGTCTGGAAGCTACAAACTCTGAACTCCGCTGCCACACTGCCTGCAGGGCAGGTTCCAGGTGGGAGAGACCCAGAGATGAGTGGGAGCCGGACCTGAGAGTCTAGTCTATATGCAAACTTTCCCAGTTGATCCCAAATGACTTATAGAGCTTTTTCTTTGAACCAGGATCCAACCAAGATTTGTATATGCAACTACATGAAGGAGTATATCCCCTCCTTTACATAGGCGTTCCTTCCTTCCTTCATCCATGACTTTAACTCTGAAGATATTAGGATGGTTGTCTTGCCAACTGTCCCAGACTAGGGTTGTGATTGTCTTCTTGTGCACCCTGCTTGGCCTTCCTATTTTCTGAAAACGGGGGTGCAGTCCTGAAGGCTGGATGAGGGTCAGCCTTGACTGCCCACAGGTGCTGCTACTGTGTGGGAGGGGCCGCCCACCCACAGGGGCAGGCCATTTGGGGCGGGGACTGATAGCTGAGACCACCTTTCTTTAGCCCCTGTGCCATTTTCTGACGACTTTCGCCCTGAATTAAAGATTTACTGGCGGGCTGCACAGATTTTTCTCCAATTCTACCATTCCTTCCATCTGTGCTCGCTGGCATTCTTTGCTAAAGAACCTTCTGTCATTTACCAGGTTAAACTACCGCCCCCCTGAAAGGCGGGCACACGCTTAGTGACCCTTTAATTACAACTGTCTAATGCTGTCATTGCGGTGTCCGGCCATTATGGGGCAGTGGCGTGCGGCCGCGGAGAGGCCCTTCTACGCGCCCGTAGTCAGAGAGCGCGCCCGGGCCAGGCCGGCGCGGTCGTGTGACGTCACACCTCGCGACAGGGCGAAGCGCGGCAGCGCTGGCTCAGGTACCTGGGGCTCTTAGTGCGATCGCCATGGTTCCGCAGCTCCCCCCTGAGATCCAGCTGGCGCAGCGCCTGGCAGGGAACGAGCAGGTGACCCGGGACCGGGCGGTGAGGAAGCTCCGGAAATACATCGTCGCCAGGACTCAGCGGGCTGCAGGTTGGCGCGTGGCCGGCGGGGCCGCGCCGGGACTGGGCCTGCCGGGCGGGGGCGCGGCGCGGCGGGGGCGGTCCCGGCTGGGTGGCCTCCGAACCACGCGGGCCGGCGCGCCTGCGGGGGTATTTTCCACGGCCGCTCCCCGCGGCATTTGTCACTTGTCACTGTTAATGCGCCTTGTGTAACTGTTGGGCTGTCATTTGAGTATCACTGGTGCGTACGGTCCGCCAGAGCAGAGGACATGCTTGTTAACTGGTCTTTGTTGTAACAGTGGTTCTCAAAGTGTGGCACCCCATCGGCAACTTCGGCGTCGCCGGACGTTCGTTGGAGATGCAATTTCTTCTTCTTCTTCTTCTTCTTCTTCTTCTTCTTCTAAATAACAAAAACAAAATGTATATATTTTATTGATTTTTTTATATTGAGTAAGAGAGAGGGATAGAGAGTTAGAAACATCGATGAGAGAGAATCATCGATGCCTCTTGCACACCTCCCACTGGGGATGTGCCCGCAACCAAGTTACTTGCCCTTAACCGGCATCGAACCCTGGACCTTTCAGTCCACAGACTGATGCTCTGTCCACTGAGCCAAACTGGTTTTGGCTGGAAATGCAATTTCTTGGTTGCCTCCCAGCCGCAGGGTTAGCGACCCATGTGTTAGGAAGCCCCCGGGTGATTCCAGCACTGGTGCTCAGGTCTGAGAACCACGGCTCATTAAACACGGTGCCAGACACAGGAACTCAGTCAATATTTAGAGTGATTGTATGTGTCTTCCTGTAGTGGCCTGATGACGTAACCTTTTCTTTTGAAATTTGAAATCTGCAGAAAATTGCACAAACCCCAAGTGTAACACTGGATGAATTAAAATTCACCTGGGTAGCCAGCTGCCATCCAACTCAGGACATAGTGACTCACTCAGTTTTGAATCTCCAAAAATGTACAGTTTTGGAGGTTCTCAGTTTTTACGAAAGAATGAGATGGCAGTTACCTGGGGGAGTCCCTGTGGGCCCAGGCCCAGTGATTCCGAGTTAGGAGGATGTCTTGAGAGGAGAGGGGAGGTACTAAAAGGCTGGGGTCCACGTAGTCTGAGCGTTGCCGTTTTGATGCAGGTGGTTTCACTCATGACGAGCTGCTGAAGGTGTGGAAAGGACTGTTTTATTGCATGTGGATGCAGGACAAGCCGCTCCTCCAGGTGAGTGTATGGGAAGGCAGAAGAAGCTGGAGCAGCAGCGTCAGTAGGAGGCCAGATGGCCTGTGGTTGACTCTGGGCGAAGATTACAGCTTTTTTATTTATTTATGGCAGGAAGGTGAGGGCCTTCGTTTAGAGAGAGTCTTGTATGTGTTGAGTTGAGCACCATAGCCACACAGGTGCTCACCAGTGCAAGTCAGAGTAGTTTCATTGCCCTCAAATGCTAGCCTTTGTAAAGCAGGGTTTATTAGCATATGAATTGTTTACTCTTCTTTAAGATCCCTTGGGAGTTGGGGCAGTAGTTAAAGTGCAGAATCCTGCGCTGTATTCCATGCCCACTAAACTGGAGTCATGGGGAAGGCTCTGGAATTATCCATTTAGGACGTGCACTGAGTGCTGCTTGGCCAGGGGCACAGGCAGGCAGTGAGAAAGTTAGAGGGGTCTGGTGGCTGCATGTCCCTCCCCTGTCTTCTCTTATTCTCCTTTCACGGCCAACCTCTGTTGCTCAGGGCTCAGCGGGATCACGCGGGCAGTTACTGCCCTGATGCCAGGTTCTGCTGGCCCAGCTGTAGCGTGAAGCCCTTCCAGCAGGGATGTAGCTTGCAGCCTCACGCACACTGGGCTGAAGCAGCCAGGGAAGCCTGTCTCCTGGCGGGTGGCATTGTGTGTGCTGCCTGTTGTGAGACTGCATTTCCTCAGGGGCTGAAGGAGATTATTTTACTGTTTCCTGCACAGGAGGAACTAGGAAGGACCATTTCCCAGCTTGTCCATGCTTTTCAAACCACAGAGGCACGTGAGTATCCTTACCCCATGAGAAGGCCAGAACCACGGAGTCAGTAGCTACCACACACAGAAGCCTAAGCTCTGAGATCTAGAGCAAGAGAGAAGACCATTGTAGCTGGTGTCTGCTGGTGCTTATGTGTGAAACACTTCAACTCGTGTAAACCCCTTTACCTAAAATACACTCAACTCAAAAGTCTAAAGGGCTAAAACCCTACATTTTAACGTTAAAATGGCAAGCAATTGTGGTGTTACCAAGCTGCCAGACTGAATCTCATCCGATCGTTGTGGAGTTCCTCCGTGAACTTTTGTTTCTCTTCTGACCACGATCAGTAGTTGTCAACACTGCCGCTTGCCCTTAGGAATTGCACTGAGTGCTGCTTGGCCAGTGGCACAGGCAGGCAGTGAGAAAGTTAGAGGGATCTGGTGGCTGCATGTCCCGCCCCTGTCTTCTCTTATTCTCCTTTGGTCACTTGGGAGTCTTTAGAGTCTTGATGTCCAGACCCTGCTGTCCTTAGGTGGAATTCTAAGGGTGGGGCCTAAGGTGGCCAGGGCCGGGAGCATCACCGGCATAGGCACTAGGACCATTGCTGGCGGGTTTAGTTCAGACTTAAATAGGCAAAGGATCTGGGGGTGGGGGTGAGGGAGTGGGGAGTGGGGCCTGCACAAAAATCACAGAAACTACTTCCTCAACTTGGCAGAGTGTAAGGAGAATATCTTCCTTCTGTAGTTTTTACCTCCTAAGAACCTGCAGGAGAGTCTGCTCAGCAAAAGGTAAAGTAGAGAGTGCTCACCTAGTGATACTGAAATGAGTCTGAACGCAGGCCCGTCCGTTGCTGAGCCATCTGATCAATTTTTTTTTTAAATATATTTTATTGATTTTATACAGAGAGGAAGGGAGAGAGAGATAGAGAGTTAGAAACATCGATGAGAGAGAGTCATCGATCAGCTGCCTCTTGCACACCTCCCACCGGGAATATGTCCGCAACCAAGGCACATGCCCCTGACCGGAATCGAACCCAGGACCCCTCAGTCCCCAAGCCGACGCTCTATCCACTGAGCCAAACACGGGCCATCTGATCAATTTTTTGCTGTTGGAGAAGCCATAAGGGGGAGTAAGAGGTGCCCCTCTGTGTCCTGATGGCAGGGTGTGGGCAGGGCTGGTTTCTCCTGGGGCCTCTTTCTTTGGCATGTAGATGCTGTCTTCTCCCTGTGCCACCACGTGATTGTCCCTCCGTGTCTGTGTCCTGATCGCATCTTATAAGGACAGCAGTCTGATTAGATGAGGGCCCACACCAGTGACCTTATTTTATCTTAACTACCCCTTTAAAGACTATATAATAATGAAAACGTAATATGCTAATTAGACTGGACGTCCAGCCAGGGCTGCAAGGGAAGCCTGGGTCCCGGGTGCCTTCCCGGGGTGAAGGGAAGCCGGAGCTGGCAGCCAGGGGAAGGAAGGCCTACTCGTGCATCAGGCCTCTAGTATTCAAATAAAGTCCTATTTCTAGTTATGAGGGTCAGAGCTTCACCACAGGCGTCTGTAGGGCATAGCCAGCCCCTAGTGCACTGGCATAGCCATTGTCAGCAGGGTTTTGTGTTTGGTTGGTTAGTACGGCTGGTGGGGCAAGAGGCGAGGTCCTGAATGGGTGTCAGGCGGGGAGGAAGTGGCCTGAGCAGCCTCCTTTCTTGCTGCTGGCTTTGCAGGCTCTTTGCACCTGCTCTTCAGAGAATGTAGCTGCCACGCAGAGTTGTAGGGGAGCTCTGCTTTTCCTTCTGAGGTTCCTCATTGCTCCATCTCTAAGCCAGATTCTTAGCAGACTCAGACTGAGAATGGCAGGGCTTGGTTGCACACAATGCCCTGACCAGTTTCTCATGATTCTGTCCCTTTGCTTTCCAAAGTTGGCTTCTGTAGCCCTCCATGATTCTCTTGTGGCCTGTTTTCCTCCCCAGAGCACCTGTTCCTTCAGACCTTCTGGCAGACCATGAACCGCGAGTGGACGGGCATAGACAGGCTGCGCCTGGATAAGTTCTACATGGTGAGGAAGCAGCCTGCGCCCCTCAGCCAGGTCCCCTATGGTGCAAGAGTAGCGGGGGGAGGGGAGGAGCAGGTCTGAGCACCCAGAGAGTTGGGGAGGGCGGGCTGGGGTGCAGCATAGAGTGGTCTGGTCTTTGAGCCTCCACTCCAACAGGGCAGAGCTAAAGGCTTCTGGTCAGTGCAGCCACCCTGACCGCTGACCCATAAGCCTGGTGGTCGAACGGGGAGCCTAGGTCTTGTTCGGGGGGCACAAGCACTTGGAAAGCTGGGCATCCCAGCCCCAGGTTCTGAGGGCTTGGTGTCCTGTCCTCCTCCAGCTCTGGGGCCTGCTGTGTGTTTGGGGCTCGCAGACAACCCGGGAGCAGAGGGGCAGTCTGGGTTGCGCTGCACTAACGGCCTCCTTCTGTGCACAGCTCATGCGGATGGTCCTGAAGGAGTCCTTCAAGGCCCTGAGAATGCGGGCGTGGGAGGAAAGGTCAGTATCGCAGCGCGTCCTCAGGCTGCTGCTCGCGGCCAGTCCCGGTTTCTGTCAGGGGATCGGGTTCACGGGTTCTCTCTCAGTTATTAGTTGTAAAGGAGACATCACCTTAACATTAAAGAGTGACCCAATGGCACTTACAATGAAGGTGTTTTAAAAATTACAGTTTGCATGTGTTCATGTAAATATTTGTTTTCAACCTTGATGGTAAGTTGTGAATTAGAATTGAGTTCTCACATAAAAAATACCGTGTATTCATGTTTAGCTCTTATCAAAGATAATTGCTCCCGGTTCTAGAAATAGTTGCCCAGACTCCTCACTCTGCCAGTCGTGCTTGTGGTGGGGTAATGTGTGTCCTCTAACCTGCAGGGGGCCTCCATTCCTGCTGGCACAGGCAGAGCCGCTCTGCCGCATGGGCGGCCTGGGCTCTGCTGGGCTCTGCTCTTCCGGCCCCTCCTGGGACCGGGCAGGGCCGGTCCAGCCGCCTGGCCTGGAGCTGTGCGTCCAGCTGAGGGGGAGCAGGTTTCTAACCTCGGGGGGGAGGAGGGAGACTGAGATCTAACACACAAAGTGGGTTTCTGAATGTTCACTTTAAAATTTTTAAAAATTAATCTAAAATTTGGTTTCTTTATAATTGTTTTCTAATTTCAAGAGTGATACATGTTTGGTATAAAGAACTCAGAATTTATAAGACATTAAAAAGCGATTTTAACTCCAACAGACATTTTTTAAGATATTGCATTGCCTTGTGCACATGGTACGAACGTGGTGTCATTCAAACATGACATCTGCAGGCTGCTCTTTATTTTACTGAGGATGCACCAGAAACATCCTGCACGATTGTAGGGCAGGGGTGGGAAAGACAGGAGGAAAGGGGCTCAGAAACAGTATTTTGAATTGATTTATAAGTTAAAGTGTACATTAAAGGAGTTAATTTCAAGTACGTGGATACTAAAACCAGTCCCCAGATGCTAGAATAGCTACTGAACCAGAGACTTCAGCTCACAGCCCCCGGTGTGCGAGGACTTTTTACCTTTGGAAAACAACGTTAGCAAAACCTTGGCGCTGCCCACTTTTCCCATGTAAAAAAGATCAGGAGGAGTTGGACTGTAGTTAGCTGTTTGTTTGCTTGTTCAGAGGCCTTGTGGGTAACTTACGTTGGGTACGAGTTCTTTGGTTTTGAGTGGGGTCAGCCCTAAGTCCCCAGGAGGGCCTTGAGGCCTGTGGGTCTCTCTCATGTCAGGACCTTGGGCTGTGGGTTCCCCAGGAGCAGCTAGTGACGGGAGCGGAATTCAGTGGTAAAGGCACGTTGTACTTCAGTTAACTTCCTGTTGGTTTGTGATTACGGAGGTAGCTTCGTCCTCATTGTTGCTAGAAGTTCAGTGCAGGGATCATGTTTGAGCACGTGGCCTCCCGTTGCCTGGGTGACCTTGCTATGTGCCCTCTGCTACCCTTCTCAGCCCTGACGTGCATCTGTGATCAGCTTGTTTTTGGTAAGCGTTCCTTAGCGTGGTCAGCAGCCCTGGGAGGACGGCTCTTGCACCTGCTCTGGCTCGACTCCTTTTTCCCACTTTTCCTTCCCGAATGCTGAATCCCTCCTGTTGCCACACACCCACACATCCGGGCAGCCCCTTACAGAATGCCCACTTTCCAGCTCAGGGGGAGAGATCTGTGTGTCATCAGATGCATGTAGACCCTGAAGATTGGCCTCCGAGCTCTCCGACCTGGGAGACAGGCCTGTGTGGTCACTGAAACCAACGTGCCAGGCAGCGGTCTGGTGCGACCTTCACGGGCGTGTACTCGGTGAAGCAGCACCTGGGAGCAGGCTCATGCCCGCGTGTGGCCTCCGTCTCCTTCCTTGGCACTGCTGGGTCCTGGTGTGCCTTCCTGAGCAGCTCCCAGCGAGGACAGCGAGGGGTGCGGACAGCAGGTGGTGCTAGCCTCCTGTCGCCCCAGCCTCTCCCTGCACTCGGACAGGGAGGGCCTGTGGGTGCTCACACATCTTGCACTTTGTAGCTGAGCTTGAGTCAGGCCGTATGTTCTGGTATTGGGAAGGTCACGTGACTCGGTAATTGCCAGGGTCCTTTGTCGTGGAGGACCGCGTGCCGCCGCAGGTTGGTGTGCTAGATGGCCGGGTGTCTGCGTGATAAAGGTATAGAACAGCATACCCTGGTGCCTGTCACGGCTGCTGCGTTATGTGCTTGTTTCTTTCTTCAGACAGATTGAGCAGCTGTTGGAGCTGCTGACGACCGAGATCCTGCACCCCGATAGCCAGGCCCCCAACGGGGTGAAGAGTCACTTCATCGAGATCTTCCTGGAGGAGCTGGCCAGAGTGGGCGCCAGTGAGGTGAGGGGGCGGGGGCGGTGGGCTGGGCAGGGTTGGCAGCTGAGCTCCTCCCTGGGTGTCGGTGAATGAGGGCCTGAGGCAGCTCCCGCTTACCTTTCCCTGCAGCTGACGGCAGACCAGAACCTCAAGTTCATCGATCCCTTCTGCAGAATCGCTGCCCAGACTAAGGAGTAAGTGGCAGGGGCTCCCTCCTGCCGGCTCTTCCTTTGCACTGAGTTTTCAGGGACTGTCTTTGGGAAGCTGCTGTTCCCTTCTGGGAAGAGGGTATGAATAGTGTCCACAGGACAGATTCACGGAGGGGCCGTTGGCCGCGGTGTGGGAGAGATGGTCACAGGAGGCAGCAGGCCTTTTCCTGTGGGTCCTGCCTAACGCCTGCCTTCGTGCCTGCCTCCCGTTCAGCTCCCTGGTTTTACATAACATCAACCGAGGCATCTTTGAAACGATTGTGGAACAGGCCCCGCTCGCCATTGAAGACCTAATGAATGAAATGGAGAACGAGGAGGACGAGGACGAGGAGGAGGAGGAGGAGAAAGAGGAAGAGGAGGAGGGGGAGGGGGATATGTCAGAGGATGATGGGCAGGAACAGGGCGTGCCGCCCAAGAAGCTGTTTGAGAAGCCCCCTAAAGGTGAGGCTTACAGTGTGCTCAGTACGACGGGCCTGCCCCCTCTCTGCACTTGCTCTGGGCCTCTTTTCTCCTCTCTGCCTTTTCCCCCAAAGTCTGTTCTTGGCCTGATGGCCACGTGTCCTTTAAAAACAAGCACCATGTCACTCACTCTCCTGGCCCTCGCTGCATGTGCGCTATTCTGACTCCCCCGGCCCTCTCTCCCACCGGTCTCACCCTTTCCCTCCGGGGGCCCTCCCCTGACCGCCCTGCTCAAGGCGAAGCCTCCCAGTCCTCGTTACACAAATCCCTGTGCATTGTTCCCGACCCATCTTTCCCACTGGATGTCCACTCCACCAGGACAGGGAGCTCTATTGACCATCCATGTGGAAGCCTGTGTCAGGATCTGCTCCTTTTTAAGGCCGAATAGTGTTCTGTTGTGTGGATGTACACTTTTTGTTTGTTTTTAAAAAAATATATTGAATTTTTACAGAGAGGAAGGTAGAGGGATAGAAACATCAATGAGAGAAACATCAATCAGCTGCCTCCTGTACACCCCCTACTAGGGATGTGCCCGCAACCAAGGTAGTTGCCCTTGACCAGAATTGAACCCGGGACCTTTCAGCCCCCAAGCCGATGCTCTATCCACTAAGCCAAACAGGTTAGGGCAGTAATTCTATTCTTAATTTTTGAGAAACCACTGTGCTTTTTCCACAGTTGCTGTACCATTTTACATTCCCACCAACATTGCACACGGGTTCACATATCCCACATCCCTGCTAACACTCGTCGTTTTCTGTTTTTTTTTGATAGCCGTCCTCATGGGTGTGAGGTGGTGTCTGGTGGTGGTTTGGAGTTGCATTTCCCTAAGGATTAGTGATGTTGAGCACCCTTTTATGTCCTAGTTGGCCATCTGTATGTCTTTGGAGAAGAGTCTGTTCAAGTCCTCTGTGTCTTCCTCACTGGGTGGTTTTGTTGAATTTTAGGCATCCTCTATATATTCTGGATACTAACCCTTTCCAAATGTATGATTTGGAGATAGCTGCTCCCACTTTGAGTTGTTTTTGCTTTATTGATAGTCTCTTCTGATGCACAACATTAAAAAATTTTCAAGTCCATTTTGTCTATATGTTCTCTTGCTGTCTGTGCCTTTTGTGTAACTCAGTGCCACATGCAATGCTGTGGAGCTTTTGTCCTGTTTTCTCCTAGGAGTTTTTTTTTTTTTTTTTTTTAATATATTTTATTGATTTTGTACAGAGAGGAAGGGAGAAACATCGTTGAGAAAGAGTTGAGAAACAGAGAGTTAGAAACATCGTTGAGAAAGAGTCATTGATCAGCTGGCTCTTGCACACCCCCTACTGGGGATATGCCCGCAACCAAGATACATGCCCTTGACTGGAATCGAACCCGGGACCTTTCAGTCCCCAAGCCTATGCTCTATCCATTGAGCCAAACCGGTTTCGGCTTTCCTAAACTAATAAACTGATATTTATTAGTTTAGGTTTATGTGTAGGCTGTGGGTCCATTTGAGCTAGTTTTTGTATGTGGTGGTAGGGAAGACCCAGCTTCTCTCTTTCGCTTGTGATGGCCGGCTTTCTGGCACCATTCCTGAAAGAGATGGGTCCTGGCACCGAGTGAAGGTCATTTGACCATAAATTAAAGGTTAATGTCTCCCTCCTCAGACTCTTAATGCCCTTGCTGGCCTGCTCCTTGGCTTTCTTATTAGTCAGCACTCCCCTTTCATGTTCTCTGGCCATCCCTTGTCTCGCCTGTCCCTCCCTTTCTCTCACTCTAAGCACCTGAGAGGCCCTGGCCCAGACAGACCCAGGAGTCTCCTGACAGGCCTGCCCGTGCCCGCCTGTGCCTGCCTGCAGCCTCGCTGTGCTCATCTGCCACACACACCTGCCCCCACGGCCACCTGTGGTCCCGAGGTTTCTCTGTGGGCGGTCTCGTGAAAGCCCCAAATGGTCTGAAACATCATCTCCATAGGCCTGCCCTGTGGCTGGACTAGCTGCCCTTCTCCCTGGCATCTGGAACTCTAGCACCCCGTGTACCTAAGATGCCACTCGTAATTCCCTCTGAATCTCCCTCCTCAAGGATCTGTCAGGCCTTCACGCCCTCTGGGGCGTCTCCCTTGTTTCCAGGCCTGTGGCGGCCCCACTTCCCTCAGCGTGAGGCTGTCGGGGTCCCCCACTATCTCGGGCTGTGGGCTCCCACAGCCACACCTGTGCACTCTGGGCCTGGCAGAGAGGGCAGCTTCCTGTTGTTTGAGTTGATGCAGCTCTTTCATTCCAGGCTCCTGTGGGGCTGCCCCGGGCCTGGCTGAGGAGCAGGGCGAGGACGATGAGGACGGCACTGGCGCCGTCCTTCAGGTGGGTGTCGTGGGCTGTGGGCTGAGCTCAGCCGACTCGGAGCTGGCAGAGCTAGAGGGGAGGAGGCGCCAGGAATGGGAGGGCAGCCGTTGGCTGGGACTTGGGGGCCCCTGCGTCTGCCAGAGCACAAATCCTTGAAAACGGGTTGGGGGCCGGGCACCTGGAGACTGCACCGTTGTCAGCCACCCAGTCCCTGGACTGCCCACCGCCTCCTGGGGCTGGGCCAGCGAGGACCTGTGATTTCAGGCGAATTGGGAATGTGGGATGGTTACAACTTTTCAATACCGATTACTTCGGAAATTAGTCAGATTTTAGATATCTGATTTAAATAAAATTGATCAAAATTAATTTTACTTGTTTTCCTGTGACTACAAGAGGATTTAAATTTACACATTGTGTCTCCCTCTTCCTCCCCTCAATTCTTTTGGGGGAGGCACTGTCCTGGAGTGAGCTGTTCAGTCACCTTTGCTGAGGGGAGAGCAGGTGCTTCTCTCTGCTTGCTCACACCCTGACAGCACCTGGCTCTAACCGGCTCTTTGTCTCCCTGTGTCTCCTTCTGAAACAGTTTGACTACGAGGCTGTTGCTAACAGGCTGTTTGAAATGGCCAGTCACCAGAGCACCCCTTCTCAGAACAGGAAGCGTCTCTACAAAGTGATCCGAAAGTGAGTGTTTCTCTGAAGGTGGCCGGCCTGTTCTCCCCACTGCCCCGGCGGCCCCTCCCTCTCAGGCAGCCTCAGCTAGCGGGGCGGGGGAGGGGGAAACAGTTCTCCACTTGAGAGTTCAGGGGGCGAGGGGCCTCACCGAGGGCCACCGTGCTGCCCCCACGGGACGCGGGAGTACCGCCTCCTTCCTCCTGCGGGATCCGCAGCATGGGGAGTGACTGTCTCTTGTTCTTGCAGGTTGCAGGACCTCGCTGAAGGTGAGCACCGGACCGAGCACTGAGACCGGCCCCAGGGAGAAGGCATCTGTCCCCTTCTCTCGGGAGAGCGTTGGACCTCGCGGGTTCACCCTCGCAGCATGAACAGTCTGCAGAGAGGGGGGCTGGGGTTCTGCAGTTCGTCTTAGTTTGGTGCTGGGCCTGGGGCAGCATGGGGTCCAGGAACCTGCATTTCTAGTAAGTTCCCAGCTTGCTAAGGCTGCTGGTCTGCGGCAGACCTCTCCACGTCCTGGTGTGTGGCTCATGGAACTGGTATGGTTCCTTCTGCAGCCAGTTTTCTGGAAGGCTCATGATTGGACACGTAGCATTTCCCCTGCCAGCATTTCATTACAGACATATTTACACATATAGCAGAGTTTAAAGGATTTTATCGTGAAGGCCTGACTATCCACCTCCTTGACTCTCATCATCATTTCACTGTCCTGGTCTGGTCATGAATCTGCCCATTGAGCCTTCCCGATCCCTCCCAGCATAAGCGTTTTAAAGAAGTAGGCCTGGCATCCTACATGTTCCAAGAGCGGGCTCTTCCCCGTTGTGCCGACTAGGGTTTCGGGCTGGCTGAGCTGTGGTGGGCGAGGAGCAGGGCCTCCTGGCACAAGCTTGGGGAGGGCTGCTTGCTGGGTCACAGGGAGCAGAGAGCTCACAAAGGAATGGCCTGCCCTCAGCCCTGCCCTCTGTCTGCCTGGTCCGCAGGCCTCTTCCCTGAGGAGGACATCCCGGAAGAAGCCCACAGGAAGCTGCGGGAGGGGAAGAAGGGGAGAAGGGCGAAGAAGCGTTCGCCCAAATCCCAGCTGCAGAACAAGACAGGTAGGACCAGTGCCTGCCGAGGCGCTTACACACTTTTAATGGGAACTCACCTGTCACTGTCCCCGGGGGGGGGCCTCCAGGTGTGCCCCCTCCTCCTGCCCTGGCTCCCAGCATCGTGATGCCCTGGACCGATGCCCTGCAGCAGCAGACTGCCCTGTGCAGCTGGGACTCAGCTGGTCTGGCTTCCGGGCCACTTGCCATCTTCCCCGCTCTCCTTGTCTGCAGTTTCGGTCTGTGCCGCTGCTGCCCGATCCTTTTCATCTTGGATCTGTGTGCATCTGAGGGTTCGGACCCATCCACTCCTCATCCTCAGTGTCCTCCCGAGACCAGTTCGCCTCACCGCTCTCCTTGATCCTAGAGGCTTTCCTTTCCCTCCTCTCTCCTTCCCCCTCCTTAGCTGTCCACAGTTATGGTGAGAATGTGACAGCCTCCCTAAGGACGACTCTGCTGCTGTCACCCAGGCCCTGGGCCACTGCAGACCGCCGGGCATAGGCTGCCTGTTGCAGTGCAGGGCCGTGCCCTTTGAAGGGTCTCGACTCACTGCTCTGGCACAGGGCCCACTCAGCACCTACGCCAGCGGCCCCCAATGCCATCTCATGGCTCTGGTGCACCAGGCCGAGTCCCTGCTCCTGGCCCTGCTTCCGAGCCTGGCCCTTCTGACCAGCATCACCTCCAGCCCCAGTGCACCGGCCCCTGCCATGTCTTTGCCTGGATCCTGTGCTCACCGTTCTTTGTGAGGCTGCCTCTCTGTTGGCAGGAGCCAGCGTGTCCACACGGTGCGGGCCCGCCTGCTGGTGTGTGTCTGCGCCTGAGGCCGTCGGTGCTTCTGTGCCAGGTGCTCTCGTGTCCTCTGCTGCCCTGGGGCTGGCCCCTTTGGTCAGCATCACAGTGAAGCAGCCCAGGCCTTCACGCACCTCATCATGTGGCCTTGCTGTTTTAGGGAAAGGTGAACAGGAGGACCCGTGTGCAGACCTGAGTTCCAGAGTGGAGAGAAAGAGGCGGCATCGGGGCCCAGGGGCTGACCCCGCTGCGCCGCAGGAACAGCCCGGGGGCCGTGGCAGGAGAGGAGTGCGCAAGAGGCGGCGGCAGCCTCAGGCAGGGGCCAGAGCAAAGGTGCCTGGGTGCCGGGAGCCAGGCGTGAAAAAGAAGCGGACACGGGAGAGCAAGAAATGACGTGGCCGGGCCCAGCCCCGAGGACAGCGCTATCTCCGCCACTCCTCCCGTCTGCGCTGTGTCGAGTGAGCGAACAGGACAGGTGGGCCGTGCTCCCAAGACTCCAGACATGCATGGTCAGCACTAAGTGAGGCTGGCTCTCAGTCAGTCATGCCCCAGAGAGCGCTGCTGCTATGCTGACCCCTGTTAGGCAGGACCCCGCAAATAACCCTCCCTGGCAGGGCCGGGGACTAGCCACGCAGCGGGCGGCTGTAAATAAAATGCTATGCATTCTTAGAAATGGGAGTCCCACCCTGTCTTCTTAAGCTGGAAGGTTCCCGTGGGGTGAAATGATAGGTGCCGGCTCCTGAATAGTGCACCGGTGGGGTCCCTCGGCGTAGCCTGAGGGAGATCGGGCTGAAACCGGCAGTCCAGTGCCGCCTGCTGCTCCTGTCTGCTGCTCCTGCTCATCTCCGACATGCCTGCCACCACCATTGCTGCCCCTCCACTGCGGTCTCCGGGCTGCAGTAGCCGGCTGTGAGCCCTGTGTCTGGCACCCATTGGTCAGCTGAGCAGCGCTCCCACTGCATTGAGCGTCTGTCCCCTGGTGGTCAGTGCATGTTAGCGACTGGTCATTAGGTTGTTGGTCGCTTAAGCTTTTATATATATATAGATTCCCATTTTTGTGGGTAAAATGGTTTATACATTTCTCAAAATCTGGGAGAGGATGCCAAGTGCTGGTAACCTATCTAGCTGGTAACCTCTTGGTGCATGGGACTACTGAGCCACGCTGGCCAGAGCGGTTCCCCATACTTCAGCGCCTTCAGATTGTCCCAGAGGTCCATCCAGGAGGGTCTGAGCGGCTGTATGTTTGCTGGACCCTGACCGGAGTACCGTGAAGGGAACCTACCGGGACAAGCCCTGGCTCCTGAATACCAATGAGAGGGGAAACAGGGATGTGAAATAGTGCTGTGTGGTTCCCCGTGGCCTACAGCCATCACCGCAGACGTCATGTGGGCACTATCTTGGGCTCAGTGCACATCCTGTGTTCCACCGGCATCCAGGCCAATTGGGCCACGGCTGGGCCAAGGCGTGGGGGTGAGCCAGCAAGAGGACCGCCCTGGAAAGACCCACCGAGGCTTGAACTGAACCCCAATTTCCAAAGCCCTGCTGCCTGAGCACATCGCCCACCCCTGGGGAGCCAGGGCCATGTGGCTCTGGCTGCTGGGCAGGTGAGGCTGGCCAGGGGAGCACGGTCAGGGGACAGGAAGAGGCAGCACGCAGCAGAGTCATCAGTTCACAGTTCCCTGTCCCCAAAGAGACAATTTTGTTTCTGTTGAAATTCCTTTAGTCAAAGTAAGGGAACAGCGCGGCTGGAGTTGCTCAGCAGTTGAGTGTCCACCTGTGCACCAAGATTTCCAGGCCGGGCAGGATTTCTCTCCCTCCCTCCCTCCCTTTCCCTTCCTCTCTCTAAAAATCAATAAAAACATTTTAAAAAAGAAAAAAGTAAGGGAACCAGCCATTCCATGGATCTATCTGATTGCAGGTCCTACACCAGAGCCCTTCCTTGCTGCACCACCACATGGTTTGTCACTGTCCCCCTGAGAATTTACAACATTTGCGACATTGTGCTCCTGGCATAACGGCATCACTGTGGGAGAGCCAGCGGCTGCTGTGGACAATGGGCGCTTCTCCCCGGCAGGAAACGTTCTCAGTGGGCAAAGTGGCGAAACCCTGAGGGAAAGTTGAATGTGACCATCAACCACTGTCCCCCAGGAAAGCTTGTGTTCAGAAGTTGGCATTGATTTTCTTTCCTGCTCTCTTAAAAATGCTTTAATGAGAAATCGTTTACATACCATGCAGTTCCCCCACCCACAGTGGACAGGTTGGTGCTTTTTTTTATTTAAAAAATATATATTGATTTTTTTTACAGAGAGGAAGGGAGAGGGATAGAAAGTTAGAAACATCGATGAGGAATATCGATCAGCTGCCTCCTGCACACCCCCTCACTGGGGATGTGCCTGCAACCAAGGTACGTGCCCTTGACCGGAATTGAACCCGGGTCCCTTGAGTCCACAGGCCGACGCTCTATCCATTGAGCCAAACCGGTTTCGGTAGGTTGGTGCTTTTAGTGTATTCAGTCACCACAGTCAATTTTAGGACATTTTCACCCCAAAGGACATGGTTAGCTGTCACCCTCCCAGTCCCTGGTGACCACTGATCTTCTGTCTACAGATTCCCTGATTTGGACTTTGAAATAATTGGGGTTGTACAGCGTGGTGGTCTGTCTGGCTTCCTTCACTCGGCACGTTTTCAGCGTTCATCCACGTTGTCTGTGTCAGAATCTCATTTCCCAGTGGCTGGATGACATTCCCTTGTGGAGATGGGCCACGCGTTAGTTTACTCATTTGTTCACAGGGATTGCCCTCATCCTTTCCCTGCCCCTGGTTACGGGAGTAACGCTGCTGCGAGCGCTCACACGCAGGTCTTTGCGTGGCCTTGCATGTCTCCTGTATATCTAGGCGTGGAGCTGCTGGGCCAGGAGGCAGGAGGTGACCATGTTTAGTGTGAAGAAATGCCAGTCACATGGCCACACCAGTTTATGTTCCCACCCTGGGGTTGGGGGTCCCTCTCCAGGTGTGACCCCATGGTGCAGCCTCAGGTGAGCACTTGCTGGTGCTCCTTAACCGGTAAGCCTGTGGTGTGGCCGGCACAGTGGCACCGCTGGCCAGAGGGCTGGTGGTCCAGCAGAGCCCTCGGCTCACCCCTGCGGAGGGGTGCGCACTGAGGAGGCCCACCCCTGACTCCTCCCATCTCTGCCCCAGCTGGTCCCTTTTAGGACCCCATGAGGTGACTCTTCTCAGGAGACTTGGCTGCAACCACTGAACCCTCACTTACTGACCTGTAAAATGGGAATAATGGGGCTGTGATGAGGGTTGTGTTGCTTTTCTTTTTGAAACAGAAACAGGAAAGTTGCAAGTAGAGAGGTTCCCGCCCCTCCCCCAACTGTCACAGTATGTGCTGCCTTGATGTGCGTCACCCCAAAGACTTCGGGTGAGTTTCCTACAACAGTGAGTTACTGTTAACCACAAAGCAACCATCCAGTCAGAATTGCACAGGCCCCTCACTGACCCTAACCCACAGGCCTGATCAGGAGCCCTTTTCAGCCAGTCCTTTCCCCGCCGGGAATGGGTTTTGTGTCTTTGGTCCCTGCCATCTGGGCCAGTTCCTCTGTCTGACATTTGAGATCTCAGGTCCATGATGCAGCACCCCTTGCTGAAGTTACCCCTTGTCTGAACTCAGACAGGAGCACCACAGAAAGCAATGAGGGCCCCGTGTCCTGCCTGGGCTGCATCCTGCAGAAGGTCTTGGGGAAATGGTTGAGTGGTGGTGTGGGGTACTTGACCTACATTTAGTCGATGACCTACATCATGGCTGTGGTTTCTTGTTTACTCAGTGGATTTCAGTCCATTACTATCACTTGACCACTCAGACTGTACCAGTTTGGCCATGAGAGCCTTCAGGCTGGCTCTGTTCTCTTTAAGGAGTCCCACCATGCCCTGGGCATTCCTTGCTTTTATTTTTTTAAATCCATAATTAAATCTATGGATTTTTAATTATATATTTTATTGATTTTTTACAGAGAGGGATAGAGAGCTAGAAACATCTATCATAGAGAAACATCTATGATAGAGAAACATCCATCAGTTGCCTCCTGCACACCCCCTACTGGGGATGTGCCTGCAACCAAGGTACATGCCCCTGACCGGAATAGAATCTGGGACCTTTCAGTCCGCAGACCAACGCTCTATCCACTGAGCCAAACCAGTTTCGGCATTCCTTGCTTTTATTAGTATAAGAAGCCCAGGCCCCTCTAGACTCCAGTCTGGAGTCAGGCTGACCACTTTGATTCCACAGTGAGGCGGGGGGTGGGAGTGGCAAAGCAGGGAGCAGCTGGGCCCAGGCTGCACGGGAGGGGCCTCATTAGGGGTGAGGAGGTGGGGAAGGACCTGTGTGCTGGGCAGGGTGTGAACCAGGTGGTTTTGGACCCAACCCTCCAGTAGCTGGTTGGAGGGTGGAACTGGGGACAGTCCTGCCAGCAGCCCCAGTGTGGATACTCGGACCAATGTTTTGGGGAGCACCAGCTTTTCCACAAACTGCCTTACAAAAATAGCCTTTTCATTACCTAGGGCCAGGCGGCAGGAGACTATGTCCTCATCCTTGGCCGGAAGTTAAATGGGCAGCAAGACTCAAGACCCAGCCTCCAGGTGGTCCGTGTTGAGGCCTGGACTATGGAAGCAGCAGGGGAGGGGCAGATAAAGGGGCGATGCCACCCCCCATCCAGGGCCCTGCACCAGCTGGAGGAAGAGGTGCCTTAGAGGAATCCATGTCAGGTGGGCAGCTTCAGCCCGAATGCAAGGGCCGAGGCAGGGGGCCCAGTGCCATCTGAGTCCTCGAGGGGCCCAGCCCGCAGTCCGGGAGGACCCGTTAAATCTCGGATGGGAACTAGCCCCCGGACTTTCATGCTGCGAGAAGAACAGGCCCGTCAGCCGACCGCTGGGTCAGGCTCGGGCACTAGATTGAAATGGCCACTTGTCCTGTAAGCCGGGCCGAATGTGTTTCCCACACTGGCTTTGGCTGGAAGGCGCTGTCTCCTTCCCGCAGCCAGCGGGGAGTTGGGAGGTTCCCTCTCAGATCCGGCCTCCTGGCGCGAGGATTTCGTTTGGCTCCGCCTCCTGAGCTGTTTCTTTGCTTTGAGCTGGTTGGTGGCTAGCCAGACATGTCCACTCAGGTTGTGCTGCAGATTGTCTGTCCCCACAGAACTGCCTGTGGGCGTGTTTGCTAATGAACACGCAGTGACATCACTGTCCATCCGTTTGTCCACCGCTCTAGCTGCCCACCTACTCACCTATCCCCTCTTCCTACCTGTCATTCATCCATCACCTCTGCCTGCCTGCTTATCATCGTCCACCTCACCCCCCACCGCCTCCTCCTCCTCCTCACCTTAGAGAAGAGGTAACGGAATGAGAACCGTGGTAACTATCTTCAAAGTAGCCATTCCCCTCAAAAGTGTCCCCCCCTCTCCCCACTTGGTGTCTCTGGGTTACCCCCATAATGGCGTCCTCTGTGGCAATGCCTTATTTGTGGGGAGCCCTCCACTCTTCTTTTTTTTAAAAATATATATATTTTATTGATTTTTTTTTACAGAGAGGAAGAGAGAGGGATAGAGATTTAGAAACATGGATGCGAGAGAAACATCCATCAGCTGCCTCTTGCACACCCCCACTGGGGATGTGCCCGCAACCAAAGTACATGCCCTTGCCCGGAATTGAACCCGGGACCTTTCAATCTGCAGGCCGACGCTCTATCCACTGAGCCAAGCCGGTTTCGGCAGCCCTCCACTCTTGCTGTGGATGGGGGCAGGGTGGAGGTCCAGGGGGCTGCCCAGCCCTCTCTGGCCCTGATCCTGGGGATGTTGCCTCTCCCCACTCCTTCCCTGGTCATCTCCCTCACCCACTCCCATCTGGGTCTGGCCCCAGGGAGCAGGTGCAGTCCCACCATTGGCCTCTGGGGGGCGGCGGTGGCATCTCCATTCTCTTCAGGGTCAGAATGCCATCCCACCCTCTGCCAAGGGCCAACTCCACACTCCATCACACTTCTGCCTTATTCTTTTCCTCAAGCGCAGCCTCCGAAGGCACCTCCCAGCGTCTTAACCCCACAGCCATGGCCCTCCCAGAGCTGTCCATCCCTGTGCCCCATGCGGGTGACCAGGGCTCTGAGGGTGTGGTGGGCATGGGCTGCTTGGTCACTCATCCAGCCTGGCACAGGCCTGGGGGTCCTCGGAGCCGGGTTCAGCTGTTGGGCAGCCCATGTCACATGGCTGGCTTGGAGGACTTGGCTTCTCACCACTGGGCTCACAGGTGAGACCCATCAGGAAGTGGGGAGAGGGGAGGACGGGAAGAGATTAACCAAAGATCTTATGTGCATTCTAGAGGCCTGGTGCCCGGATCCGTGCGCTGATGGGGTCGCTCTGTCTGGCCCATGGGGGTCGGGCCGAAACCAGCCGTCCAACATCCTCTGAGGGGTCCCGGACCGCGAGGGCGCAGGCCAGGCCGAGGGACCCCACCAGTGCACGAATCCGTGCACCAGGCCTCTAGAAGTTATTATAATAATAAGTTCTGCCCTGAGACAAATCCAAGATCTGCTTGAATTTCAAAAATGGGGCCAGTGTGAATCTGAATACCTCAGCGAGCAGCCTAAATGGCCTAAACAGGACAGAATTCACTGGCTCTCGGCCCTGAAGATTTCTGGAAGCACCGGCCTCAGGTGAGGTCACTGATGGCCAAGTCCCTTTTCCACCTACGGAGCAGCAGCTCTGGGGCTCCCGTGCCCTCGGTCACCTGGACGGGGCCACCCGCCCTGACCAGGCAGGAACCCAGTCTCCACTTTCTCTTGGGGTAAAACTGGCAAAGTGGAGACATGTATTAACACCAAGAAGCACCATGGTCACAGCCTCAATGGCCACCTTTCACCCCAACCCCCTCCCTGGATGCCCTCACACTGCGTGACATCCCACTTGGGTAGCCAGGCTCTGGGCACAAAGATCAGCGTTTCTGCTGAAACCAGTTTGGCTCAGTGGATAGAGCGTCGGACTGTGGACTGAAAGGCCCCAGGTTCGATTCTGTTCAAGGGCATGTACATTGGTTGTGGGCACATCCCTGGTGGGGGGTGTGCAGGAGGCAACTGGTCAATGTCTCTCATCGATGTTTCTAGCTCTCTGTCCCTCTCTCTTCCTCTCTGTAAAAAATCAATAAAATATATATATATTTTTTAAAAAATCAGCGTTTCTGCCCACCCCTCCCCTGCCTGGTAACCCTGTGTCCCTCAGCACTGTGCCCACTGGGCTGGGGGGCTGGGCAGGATGCCCTGACTCCTCACTGGCTGCTTCCTGCTGGTCCAGCTCACGGGTCAGCCTCCCCGCCTCTCAGAGGCTCCACCCCGACTCTAATTATGCCAGTCTCTACCTCGTAGGCCTGAAGCTGCCTCCCCCCACCTGACCTCCCCATCACGGTCTTCAGCAGCTCCTCCTGGGCCGTGCCTTGACCTTGAGAGGAAAACCACACAGTTTACACTTCATGTGATTGACTTGAGGAAGAGCCAGAGTTCAGGCCTCGGCACAGTTCTCTCCAGGCCCGAGCTGAGGGCTGCTGGCCCCGAGCTGTCTGTGGGGCGCCAGGCTGTGGGAGGGAGCCAGACAGCCGTGCCTCAGCTTCCCCCTCTGTCACACAGTGATCGGCATTAGTTCCTGCCTCAGAGGCTGAAGACTCAATAAATCAGTGTGTGTGGATTTCTTGGGAGTGAGCCAGGACAGAGCAGCTGTGGGCAAGCGCTAACCATCTGATTTTTTTCCTGTTTTCCACTCTGCCTGTGCTGGACAAAGGCCGCCCCCAGGCGTCAGGAGGGCGTCAGGAAGTGGACAGGGAACGGGAGACCCTGGGCAAGTGGGAGAGGCCGGGACACGGCAAGCCTGTGTGTGGGGAGCCACCGTGCACGCCTGGCTGACGGTGACCGGGACAGAGCCGCATGCCCGCCCACCGCAGGGAAACGCCATTGGCTGTTTACTTCAAGGAAGTGATATTTTTGGAGAAGCCTCTTGCAGCATAAAAGCACACACATTGCTTAAGAGAAAAGAGCCCTTTTACTGCTTAACCTGCCAGAGACGGAGGCCCCCGAGCCCACGTTCCGGGCCTGTCAGAAGCGCGCTCCGAATGTAAAGATCACGTTAGGGGAGTAATTGGTGTCTTAAATAGTCACCTATAAATAGGACAGATGGAGTCGGAAGGAAGGAACGAGGAAAGGTGCTGGGAACAGCAATTACCCCGGCAATTACCCCTGCCGGAGGAGAAGGGGCTCAAGGCCATGGTCCCTGCCACCAGCCCTGCAAGGACCAGGCGCCCCCGCCAGGCAGCTGCAGGGGCTGACCCTGCGGGGCGGGTCCATGGAGCCGCCTTTGCTCTCTGGATGGTCCCTGCCCGTGGCTGGTGGGGGCAGTTCTGGCCCCAGAGCCCACCTGCCCTCCCCATGGCCCTGAAGAGCCGGTGACCAAGCTCGGTGCAGACCACGGTCCACCCGACAAGGCGGGGCTTCTCAGGGACGATGCACAGCAGAGGGTCACCCCTGCTTGAGCAAAGGGGTGAGCCCTGACCCACCTGGGGAGCCTGACCCCTTCTTCCTCCCCTCTTAAGAGGTCAAGCTGCCCACGGGGTCAGGGGGAGGTGAGTGAGACCAGTAGGCAAGCTCAGGGCCAGATTTTGAATTTATTTAAAATTTTGACATTTTGTTTCTGCTGTCGATTTTTTGGCATCAGTTTTGATTTGTTAAATATTGTGTTAAAGCCTTAGCCAATTGGGCTCAGTGGGTAGAGCGTTGGCCCACAGATGGAAGGTTTGATTCCGGCCAAGGGCACCTGCCTCGGTCGCAGGCTCAATCCCTGGGCCCAGTCAGGGCACGTGTGGGAGGCAACAAATCAGTGTGTCTCTCTCAGGTCGATGTTTCTCTCTCCTTCCTTTCATTGTTTCTAAAAATCAATGAAGCCCAGCCGGCATGGCTCACTGAGTTCTGGTCAGGGCACATGTCTGAGTTGCAGGCTTGACTCCAGTGCAGGAGGTAGTTGATGGATGCTTCTCTCTCATTGATATTTCTATCTCTCTATCCCTCTCCCTTCTTCTCTCAGAAATCAATAAAAATATAAATATTTATTTATAAAAAATAAAGTAAGTGTTAAAGTACTATGGAATTGACCCCAACTGCTGAGTTTTTGGCGCCTCTGAAATTTTTCGCCCAAATGAGCAAGGCTCTCCCACCCAGCCCCGCCTTCCCCACACCTGGCCCTGAGGGACACCAGCCCCCTCCACCCTCCCTCACTCCCTCTCTAGCACAAGAGTTTTGGTCCTTTATACACACAGTTTGATGGTGACACAGTCACAGCCTTGGGCTTTGTGAGATGGGAGGGATAAGAAGAAAGGACCCTGCCCTGGCTGGTTTGGCTCAGTGGCTAGAGCATAGGGTTCCTGGTTCAATTCCAGTCAAGGGTACATGTTCGGGTTGTGGCTTGGTCCCCAATAGAGGGTGTGCAGGAGGCAGCCGATCAATGACTCTCATCATTGATGTTTCTATCTCTTGCTGCCTCTCCCTTCCTCTCTGAAATCAATAAAAACATATTTTAAAAAAGAAGAAGAAGAGAGGCCCCTGCAGTGGGGGTGGGGCTGGACCTTGCATCACCCTCATCCCGCTGGCGAAGGGTGATGACTCCTGTGTCCGCACGTGCCTTCGCCCCCCTCCTCCCCCCCCCCCCGCTTCAGTGGTGGGCCAATCAGTTCTATTTCCTACGAAGTGAAGTAAACACAAACCGCATGAATGCCTTGTCAGGGTGACAAGCAGAAGCAGCAAAGATTGAGCAGTTAAACAGCAAGTGGAGAACAGACTTTATTTTCTTCTTCTGCCTCAAGTTCATCTTTGAGTATCAAAGCTAAGGAGCATAAAGGGCCAGAGGGTGAGCTCAGACCCTGAGTGTGCATGTGTGAGTGTGAGTGTACAAATGTGAGCGTGTGTGTGTGTGCACTTGAGTGTGAGTGAGCATGGGAGTCTATGTGTGTGAGCATGCGTGTGTGTTTGTATTGTGTGAGTATGTGTGTGAGCATGTGAGTGTGAGAATTGTGTGTGTGTGTGTGAGCATGTGAGTGTGAGAATTGTGTGTGTGTGAGCATGTGAGTGTGAGAATTGTGTGTGTGTGTGAGCATGTGAGTGTGAGAATTGTGTGTGTGTGAGCATGAGAATTGTGTATATGTGTGTGTGTGAGCATGTGTGTGTGAGCATTGTGTGAATATGTGTGTGAGCATGTGAATGTGTGAGTGTGTGAGTGTATGAGTGTGTAAGTGTGAGAAAGAGAGCTGAGAGGAGCCCAGAGGAGAACCCGCAGAGATGCCGTCTCCATGGGAACGTTTCTCAGTTCCGGTAACAGCCCTGCAGCCAAGCCCCAGGTTCCCCTGAACAGAGGAGATGCCATGATGAGCACGGGTGGTGGTGTGCCGTGTGCTGTGTCTCAGCCAGGAGACCTGAGAGGTGTGAGTGTGGGGTGTCTCTTCCACAGCCTCAGTGCTCTCCCCTTGGCACCTCACCCCCACCCTGGGAGCACTCTGTGTGGCAGGGCCTGACACGGCATCTGATCTCTGGAGGAGTAGCTACAGCAGTTGGGTCCTTACTGGACAGCAGTAGAAGCTGGCTCATTCAGTTTGAAGGGATGTCAGGGAGCACAGGGCCATGGGAAAGCCAGAGATGCTTCCAGAACCTTGCTGAGACCTGGCCCACTAGAATCAGCCTGAGCCTGCTGGCACCCACAAACACAAAGGTTTTGTGCTGAGCCTGCCCCTCCAGTCCCCCACCCCAATGGGGGCTGGAGCCTGGCCTTGTGCCTGATGGCAGAGGATGGGGACCGGAGCTGTGTCTCTGACCCAGGTGACGCTGATGATCTGGACACTTCCCCAAATAAAGACAGGCCTTTCCAGACATGTGCCACCTAAAGGGACAGAGTTGACACACACAGACAGCTGGATGGGTCTACGGGACATTTTGCGTGAAAAAGCCAATCCTCGAGGCTATGTGTGTGTGATTCCATTTAGAGAACTTCCTTCAAACGCAGACTATGGAGCCAGAGGGCAGATGGGTGGTTGCTGGGGCTTGGAGGGGCAAGGCTGTGGGAGGGCAGCTGAGGACCACGGGGGGACGGGAAGCCCCGTGTCTCATCTGTATCAATGTCAACACCTGGCTATGACACTACTGTGCTGCTGTTTGCTTGTTCGTTTGTTTGTTAATCCTCACCCAAGGACATTTTTTCATTGATTTCTAGAGTGAGTGGGAGGGAGGGGGAGAGACACAGAGAGAGAAACATCGATATGAGAGGGACACTCCATTGGTGTATCTCCTCTAGCACGCACCCTTACCTGGGCCAGGGATGGAGCCTGCAACCCAGGTGCGTGCTCTTGACTAGAATTGAACCCCAGAGCTTTCAGTCCGTGGGCCGACACTCTATCCCCTGAGCCAAACCAGCAAGGGCTCTTTTTAAAAAATATATGTATTTATTGATTTCAGAGAGGAAGGGAGAGGGAGAGAGAGATAGAAACATCAATGATGAGAGAAATTATCAATCGGCTGCCTCCCTTATATCTCCCCCTGGTGCTGGAGCCTCAACCCGAGCATGTGCCTTGACTGGGAATTGAACCATGACTTCCTGATTCATGGGTTGATGCTCAACCAGCAAGCCACACCGGCCAGGCTGTACTGCTGCTGTTTTGCAAGATGTTGCCATTAGGGAAATGGAGTAAAGCATCTCTCTGTGTTATTTCTTTTCTTTAAAAATAAAAAATAAAAAAATCTGCTGAAACCGGTTTGGCTCAGTGGATAGAGCGTCAGCCTGTGAACTGAAGGGTCCGGGGTTTGATTCCGGTCAAGGGCATGTACCTTGGTATCCCCAGTAGGGGGTGTGCAAGAGGCAGCTGATCGATGACTCTCTCTCATCGATGTTTCTAACTCTCTCCCTTCCTCTCTGTAAAAAAAAAAAAAATCAATAAACTATATTTTTTAAAAAATCTTTGTTGTTGAAAGTATTACAAATGTCCTCTCCCCTCCCCCACCATTGACCTCCTCTAGCCCACCCCTCCCCGCCCCAACTCTGTGGTATTTATCACAACTGCATGGGAAGTGACTCTTATCTCAAGATAAGAAGGTTAACAGTGAAATTTAAACAGTGGGCAGCCAGGCCTGGCCAGATGCCCGTGTGCCGGTGATGGCGGCCACACCGGCTATGAGTTGCTGGCACTGTGTGATTTTATCTGCCCAGGAACGTGCAGACCCGGGACACGGGCCTGGCAGCTGGAGGCTTGCTCCCTCAGATGTCTCCCGGCCAGGGATCGGGGGTGGTCACAGGAAGATGAGCCCGTGGGGTGACACTGCCGCACCTTTCCTGGCTCTCAGCGTGTCTCTGCTGTCCCTCTGACCAGCTTCACGGGTCGCCGTCTCCAGGGCTGCAGAGCAGCGCCATCCACAGCGATCACAGCTGTGCTTCTTGCACATCCGAGGAGCCTGGCAGCTCCAGGGACAGTGCACTGGCTCTTTTATTTATTTTTTATTGTTTTTTAAAAATTTCCCCCCTATTTATTTATTTTCTTTATTGATTAAGATATTGCATATGTGTCCTTATCCCCTCATTGCCACCCCCCACACACACTTGTTCCCTTACCCGCCCTCCCCCGCCCCAGTGTCTGTGTCCATTGGTTAGGCTTTTATGCATGCATACAAGTCCTTTGGTTGCTCTCTCCCCCTTAATCCTCCCCTTCCTCCTCTCTGAGGTTTGATGGTCTGATCGATGCTTCTCTGTCTCTGGATCTGTCTTTGTTCATTAGTTTAAGTTGTTCATTATAATCCAAAAATAAGTGAGATCATGTGATATTTATCTTTCACCGACTGGCTTATTACAATAATGCTCTCCAGGTCCATCCATGCTATTGCAAATGGTAGGACTTCCTTCCTTTTTACAGCAGCAGCAGTGTAGTATTCCATTGTGTAGATGTACCACAGTTTTTTAATCCACTCATCTGCTGATGGGCACTTAGGCTGTTTCCAAACCTTAGGTAATTTTTTATTACCTTAAAAAATATTTTTATTGATTTCAGAGAGGAAGGGAGAGGGAGAGAGAGATAGAAACATCAATGATGAGAGTCATTGATGGGCTGCCTCCTGCATGCCCCCTACTGGGGATGGAGCCCACAACCCGAGCAGGTGCCCTGACTGGGACTGGAACCATGACCTCCTGGTTCATATGCTCGACCACTGAGGTCAATGCTCGACCACTGAGCCACACCGGTTGGACGGCTCTTATTTTTACTCTTTTCTTTTCTTCAGTTTGCCAGTGTTTCGTGTCGACTGTGTTTGCAAAGGAGCATGAGCACTGGAAGCTCTGATGCTCCGTGCTTGGTTGAAACAAGACGGAGGCCGTGTGGGGGGCAGGGCACACCGTTTTGCTGACGTTGGCGTGGATCTGGGGTTCCACGGCCCTCTGGCTCAGGGGGGAGCTTCCTGGGGCCTCTCTCTGTGGGGCCCCGCCTGCTCCTCGGCAGGAATGTGGCGTCTGCCAGATGCAGACCATCCAGGCGACCAGATGTCTCCTGTTTGTGTCTCACTGTCTGACTCAGCGTCCCCAGCAGACGTCACGGTGCAGGTGAGATTCCAGCGCCTGAGGCTCTGCATGTTCGCCTGGGGTTTAGCTGACATGAGAGAGAGGGATGGAGCCACAGACTCACCGGGACCGCACAGCAGATGCCGGACACAGCGAATTCCAGCCACCGGGCTGGCGAATGGAAAACAAAACAAAACAAAACAAAACAAAAGCCAACCAAGCAAATTCCACCCTCAGAGTCTCCTGGCGGCTTACAGCTCCATCTACTCACCTCTCCTCACTTCTTTTCATTTTTCTTTTCTTTTCTTTTCTTTTTTTTGTGGCAGCGGTGGGATATGAACTACTTCCCTTCTATTTCTGAGTTGCTGGCGCTTGTGTGGTTTTACCTGTTTCTGTCACAGAGAAGAAGTGAGGATCTGATTTTAGAGCCGTCAGTGGGACAAGCATGCTGCCATCTGGGGTATCTGCTCTCTCTATCGGGGCCCAGCACACATGGCAAGACCCTTCCCTGCATCCAGAGGGGCCGCCATCCCTCAGGAACTCCTGACAGCAGAAGGCTTCCCTTGTTTGCCCTCTTAGCTGTGTGTGTATTGGGAGGGGAGAGTTTGGAGAGGGTGGGAAACACAGGTTTTAGACTTTTTACACTTGAGCACCCCCAACACTGTTTGGGAAGGTCGCTTCACAGCATAGAATGGCCCCTGGAGCACCAGCCATCACAACCACATCCCAGGCAGGAAGGAGGAGGGTGAGCGGGGAGGGCACCTCTCAGCCCAGGCAGTCCTCTCGAAAGGAACGTTCTAGAGCGTGGGGAAGCAGGGAACGAGGTTGGAGAGTCTGTAAGGAGGATTCTCGAAAGGCCGGGCCTCTGAGGGGACCTTGCGGAAGGCGGCAGCCCCGGCCTTGACTTTTCCAGACACGTCCGGGCGTTCTGCTAGAATCTCCACGTGGAGCCTTACAGATGGGCCTTGTGGAAGCAGGTGTGTTCCCAAGGATGCCCACCTGCTGACTGCACCCAGAGGTTAGTTTCCGTCCCAGCTGCTCTGACAGTAAAAGGCAGAGGAGGCCGGCGAACGGGGTCCTTGGCCGCGATAGCCAAGCAGACCCTTTCCTTCTTGTTCACAGAAACGTGTATCAGAGCAATCTGTTCATCCGTCGCTCAGGGTCTGCGGCCAGCCCGGCACTAGTCTGAGGTCATCATTTATATCTCTCCGCCCCCCCTTCTACCCCTTCCCTCCGCCTTCCTCCCCACTCCCTCCCTCCTCCGGCCTCGGAGTTGGCAAACTCCACTGCAAGGGGCGCTGAGGAACCTTTTCAAAGCTGCGCTCGTGGCTGCATCACCAACACGGAGACTGTGCTCAAGGGAGGAGGGAGCATGCATGCTGGACAGGTGCCCTCGCAAGGAGGCTCCCCTGCCAGGTCTGTTTTGCTTTTGCTTTTGTTTTTAGCTCCTATTTGCTTTGTTTAAGGCACTAACCACAGATGATAACTATGGCTTTTGCTTGCCTCCCCATAAGAATGCACGCTTGCCCTAGCTGGTTTGGCTACGTGGATAGAGCATCGGCCTGTGGACTAAGTGGGGGGGGGGGGGGTTCCCAGGTTCGATTCCGATCAAGGGCATGTACCTTGGCTGTGGGCACATCCCCAGTGAGAGGCGTGCAGGAGGCAGCTGATCGATGTTTCTCTCTATCCCTCACCCTTCCTCTCTGTAAAAAAAAAAAAATAAATAACAATAATAAAAAGAAGAATGCATGCTCCATGAGAGTGTGGGCTGGGCTGATCTGCACCCCCACCCCCAATCCTGGCTGCAGCCCCTGTGGCCCCCGGAGCAGTGCAGGGTTTGCTGGAGGGTGGGTCTGAGCCCGCCATGGGACCAGGTGGGTGGAGACCTGCAGCATCGACTCAGGGGCCTCCCCCCACCCCCCAACCCCCAGTCTGGGGCCTCGCTTCCCACGGGGGTCCGCTCTCTGTGGCCCTGGTGTGAGGGTGAAGGAGAGGGGACTCCCCGAAGCCCTCCGACCAAGCACAGGCTTTGGCAGAATGCTGGCTTGGCCCGAGCGGCCGCGGTTGTGAAGGAGGAGGCCGGAATACAGTCCTGAAATCAGCCCTGAAATCAGCCCAGAGATTCCATTTCATTTTTTTTTAAAATATATTTTATTGATTTTGTACAGAGAGGAAGGGAGAGAGATAGAGAGTTAGAAACATCGATGAGAGAGAGTCATCGATCAGCTGCCTCTTGCACAACCCCCACCGGGGACATGCCCGCAACCAAAGTACATGCCCTTGACCGGAATCGAACCCGGGATCCTTCAGTCCCCAAGCCGACGCTCTATCCATTGAGCCAAACCAGTCTCGGCTCCATTTCATTTAAATTCAAATAATGTCAATGGAAAGCATGGAGGGGTTTCGTTTTTTGGTTTCTATTATGAAGTTAACCCGTGATTATTGATCTAAAAAGCCATGACTGTTCTCAAGAGTCACCGCTGCTTTTTAATAGACTTGTTCGTTTTTGCTTTAATCACCCACTCATTTGTCCGCGGTTGTCTGAGCTTGTAGCCGGCTAGGTGCTGGCTGTGGGCGCGGGGAAGGAGTACAGAGCAGGAAGGTAGACCCATCTGCAGGGCATGTGGCTGCTGGGAGGCGGGGAGGCTGAGGGGGAGGTTGGGGGGCAAGATGAGAAGGGGGCTCAGGGAACACCCAGCTGGACAGGGTGGGGCAGGAGTTAGGGGAACCTGGCACCCCTAGCAGGCAACACGGAGTGCTCCCATTTTCCCAGCACGGGCTCCTGGTGATAGCAGGGTCCCCGTGGAGGGGGTCCCCAGTTCCACCCGTGCTGAATCGCTGTGGCCCCCACCCGTGCTGAATCGGTTCTGGCCATCAGAACCCCCAGTCCCAAGGGGGGCATCTTGATGGGTCCCGGGGATGAGGACACCAGCCAGACACAGGGAAATGGCATCACTGCAGAGTGTCGGTGTCCACTGGGAGCAGACAGGCTTCCTGAACCTCACCAGGAGGTTGCAGTTCGATTCCTGGCCAGGGCACATGTCTGGGTTGTGGGCATGCAGGAGGCAGCCAATCAATGATTCTCTCTCATTATTGCTGTTTCCACCTCTCTCTCCCTCTCCCTTCCTCTCTCTGAAATCAATGAAAGCACATTTAAAACAAAAATATAAACAACAGAGTAAACTTGAAGCAGCTGAGGAAATAGGAAGCCGGTGGTGTAGACACAAACAAGTTTCTAGAAGAACCCGCCTGTGGGTGCCTTCCTTCTTGATTTGG
Organism: Nyctalus aviator; assembly: GCA_036971965.1. Lineage (NCBI taxonomy): Eukaryota > Metazoa > Chordata > Mammalia > Chiroptera > Vespertilionidae > Nyctalus > Nyctalus aviator. The sequence goes on from CM072923.1 coordinate 6,862,727, forward strand.
CAACGGGCTCCCGGGGGCCTCCTGGTGGGTGGCGCTTGGGCCTCGGGTGGGCCTGGCCTCGTGGGCTCGGCTCCGCGCTGTCCTTGCATCTCCCTGCAGCTCAGAGCTCCCGCTTCCCAGCTCCAGTGGGGGAAGGGGGACGGGGGACCAAGCTCTGTCCTTCCTGAGGCCTCACCTCTGTCTGCACCGGGGCCGCCGCCTTTCCTTGGGTTCCTTGGTGCCCCATCTAAGCCAGGCCACTGCCCCGGCCCCGGGACTTCTCAGGCGGGCCTGGCCCTGGAGCACAAAGCTGGGGCCTGGCTGGGCCACCTGTGTTCTGTCAGGATTGTCCTTGGCCTTGAGGTGAACGTGCTGCTGGGCCCGTTACCGTGAGGACGGCTGGGGCAGGCCCCTTGGAGGCCTCCCAAGAGACCAGGTGCCTCCACCAGGCACCGTGCCCCGGCCCAGGGGACACCCTGGCTGGGGGGTCTTGACCTGTGGATGCTGGCCTCTTCCTTCCTGAAAAAGAGCCCCAGGAGGAATGTGAAACGCAACCCCCAAGGGTTGTAATTTATCTGACGCAGAACCAAGGACCGTGATGAACTTGGATCTGCTCCCAGCGGGGCTGCTCAAGCCATCCTGGTGCCCGACACTTTGTGCGTGGATTCATGGGCGCCACCTTGAGTTGATCTCCTCGTCACAGCTCCTGGCTGGGTGGCACGCGGACAGCCATGGCCACTGAGAGTCTCACTAAGGATCAGCTTGGGCGGCAGGACTCTGTCCACGGCTAATGGGGGGCGGGGGGGGCAGTGTGGGCTGGAACAGAGTCTGGGGCCACCGTATTCCATAGCGAATAGAAACCCTGCCCCAACTCCCGGTTTTATCCTTCCTAATTCAAAACTGTAACAGAGGGCAATAAGTTCGTTCAGCTGGTCCTGAAAGCAGCGCAGCGGGAGGCTCCCTGAGTCGTGTTTCCACAAGATTACAATTCCCAGGCAGCCATGCCACGGGCAGCCTCCCACTGGAATCAGGACAAAGGAGCACCACTGGCTCCATCTCCTTCCGCATTAACACGAAGGGAGCACAAAAGCCTGTAGCCGTTTGAAACACATCAGCTCCTCACAGCTACGAGACAGACAGGATGCTTCTCTATTCACAGGAGCGGAAGGTGCTGGTTGTAACTTCCCCACGGGTTCTGGAAGGAAGGCGAGCCGAGGCCTGTCTGGGTGTGAGCGGCAGAGAGGGCAGTTAGCCGGTGTCGGCCATCTGTAGCTGTGGGACCATGCGCCTCAGTGGCTTCAAATCACCATCTATTTAGCTCTTGTTGCTGGGGGCTGGCAGTGAGTGGGGGCTCAGCTGAGTGGTTCTTCTGCCGGGTTTGCCAGCACCTGAAGCCAGCTGGTGCTCCGGCCTCACTCTCGGGACTGGCGGTTGGCTGAGGGATGGGTGACTGGCTGTGTTACTCTTAGCACCCACCAGCTGGCCGTTCATATGGTGGGACCCCAGTCTTGCAAAGAACATCAAGGCAATGAGCCCATAGGCAAGACCTTTTATAAAGCCACTCATTTGTTTTAATCATTTATAACATAGATGTATCATTTTGACCACTTTTTAAAAATATATATATATATTTTTAATTGATTTCAGAGAGGAAGAGAGAGAAACATCAATCCTGAGAGTGAATTATTGATTGGCTGCCTTTTGCAGGCCCCACACTGGGTATTGAGCCCACAACCCAGGCATGTACCCTTGACCAGAATCGAACCCTGGACCCTTCCGTCCGCAGGCTGACGCTCTATCCACTGAGCCAAACCGGCTAGGGCTCATTTTGACCACTTTTTGTTGTTGCTTTTGTTTTGTTAATCTTTACCCGAGGATATTTTTTCCACTGAGTTTTAGAAAGAGTGGAAGGGAGTGTGTGTGTGTGTGTGTGTGTGTGTGTGTGAGAGAGAGAGAGAGAGAGAGAAACATCCACCATCAGCATGTGCCCTGACCAGGAATCGAACCAGCAACCTTTTCAATGCACAGAACAATGCTCCAACAACTGAGCCATACTGGCCATGGCAGGATCAGGATTTTTATTTATTTATTTATTTTTGTGTGTGTGTGTGTGTGTGTGTGTGTGTGTGTAACGATATGAACAATGACGTTTGGAAACTGGCCAGATGAGAACTGAAATTGAAAGGAAAGGCCCAGGTATTCCCCTCTCCTAAGTGTTTCCAGGAAGTGACACTGAGCTTGAAACAACCCTTCTGCTGCCATTCTGAGTATTTGGATTTTATATATTTTACTAGTGGCCTGGTGCACAAGTTTTGTGCACATTAAAGGGGAAATTAACACATTAAGCGCCCTGTCAGTCACTGGTGACTGACACTGTACCTTTTGTCAGAAGACAAAACAGTCTAGGCACTTAAAGTGTTAATTGGAGGAAATACTTAAATATTGCTATTTGACCTTTCTCTGTAATAGAAGGGTCAGAGATGAAAGAAAATTAGTAAAATGTATATGACAATCTCCCTCCTGTCAGAGTCTGGGTTGCGCGTGGGACCCAGAGTAAGTGCCTGCCCACCTGTGTGTACCTTGAAATCACCCGAGACCCAGACCTGGCTGGCCCCACCCCCGTCAAGCCCGGCAGGGTGGGGGGCAGCCCCCCGGCCCAGCCTCAGGTCCCCCAGCCCTGTCATGAGGGCAGGAGGGTACAACAGCGTGACGACCATTTGCATATTAGCTCTTTATTCTATAGGATTCCCAGTCAAATCAAATCAGGATCTGTGCCCATGCCTACATCCTATGCCTGGGGCATTTAATAGCCTCTCCAAAAGCTACTGAGCTACTCCTCCCCTTCATACTAACCCACTGGGTTGTATTTTTTCCCCCTGGAAGCATTTCCTTGATTCACTAGAAATAATCCCGAGTAACTTCTTTTCCCATTTCTTGGGAATCAAATGGTGTAGTGGGCCTGCGGGCTGGGCTAGCCCAGTGGTCAGCAAACCGTGGCTCTTTGGCCCCTTGAGTGTGGCTCTTTCACAAAATACCACGTGCGGGCGCGCACGGACAGTGCGATGGAAACTTCAGGGCCCACGCGCAGAAGCCAGTTTTCAGCCTGGGCGAGCCTATTTTGAAGAAGTGGTGTTAGAACACTCAAGGGGCCAAAGAGCCGCATGTGGCTCGCGAGCCACGGTTTGCCAACCACTGGGCTAGCCTTTTCCCGCATGCATTAGCAATACCACGTCTGAACCGGTGAATTTTTAGAAACAGCATGATTTTTTTTTGTTGTTGTTAATCCCACAGGATAGTTGAAAAAGAATTTGCAAGAAGAAAAAAGTTAAAAATTAAAAATTATGCACCCCACAGCCCTGTTCTGACCTCCCTGTCTCTGCCATCAGCCTGTCTGCTGGCCCCGCTGGCCTGCTCTCTGCCATCCTCAGTTCTTCCGTGGGACTCACTCACTGGTCAAAGGCTGCTGCTGCTGGTCCAGGCTGCTGCTACCAGCTCAGGAGCTCTCCCTGAGGCAGGCCCTCCGTCCCTGTAAGATGACAACTGCACACAGCGGTTACTACCTGCAGAGGGGGCTCTGATCTGCCCTCACAGCCATGCAAGGGGGGGTCCAGGTTCAGGCCAGGCTTTATCTCTGCTTCCCATGTGCTGGGTTTCTGCCTCCCTCCCCTCCACCCATCTGTTCTCCGAGCAGCACTGGCTTCTCCTGCCCTTGGGACTTTGACTTTGACCTCCAGGCTGGTCAGGCCAGGCTCCTCTCTAGTGTCCCTTTCGCATGGCACTTTTGTCGTTTCAGCTGATGTGGCTGAAAGAGATTTCTCATCAACCACCTCGAGGGTGGGCTCTCAGGATGTCCTGGGGGCCTCCCGTCTCCACCGCAAAAATCCCTTTTCTTCCTTTCGCCCTTGTACAAGCCCCTGTGTAAAACAATCTGTCTCCTGAAAATTGCATTTGTCACTGCTTTAGTCAAAAGCACACGACACCTATCTACCAGTATTTGAGATTAGTGACAACTTATAAAATTCCAGCAAAGTTATTTTCTTTAGCGAGGGGATATTTTTACATCTTGGAGAAATGCCAAGTTCGCCTTAGATTGTTAAAAATGTCGGAAGTAGCCCCAGAGCTGTGACTTTCTTGGCCTATTCTTGGAGCTCAGGGAAAACTCCAGTGGGAACTTCCTTGCTTCACAGAAAAGGAAACCAAGACCCCAAGGGAGAATGACCTTGTCCAAGGTCACAGGCCAGCTGGCTCTGAGTCCCCTGGGCGGTGGTACTGGGCGGAGGTCTGTGTCCAGCAGCCCTGGAAGCCTCCCCTGATTGTCCACCAGCCAGTAGTCCTCCCCCAGGACCCTCCCAGAGCCCACGCCATTGGCCATGCTCCTAAATGTGCTGTGACTGGCAGGCACGTTCTCCAATGAGAGTCTCAGAGGTGGGCACCTGCCTGCCATTTGACCTTGGGATCACCTCTGGGACTCTGGCTTACTTATCAGTAAAATGGGATCCCTGCAAATTTGTTCTAAGAATTAGAAGTCATGAACCAGGGGTGCTCCCTCTCCCCAAAGGCCCAGTCACACTCACGGGGGCCCTTCAATGTCGTTTTCCTTCTCATTCCCGGCAGAGATGCCCCCTCTCTGTAAATCTGTGCCACATAACACTAGGCAAGAATTGTCCTTCCCCTATTTTAACTTAGGCACTGGGGTCCGAGGGCGTCTCCTAACGAGGAAGCTTCAATCACTAATGGGGCCAGGAGAGGCCCCAGCCCTGTGGCCGAGCCAGGGGGCTCAGGGGGTGCCTGGATTCTGGTGGGAGAAATGTGCAACTTGGCTGTGCCTCAGTTTCTACAAACATTTCCCTAAGTAGGTGAAATGCCTCGTACAACAGGCTCTCAGCAAGCCTGCACAATGAGCACATTTCCCATCAGCCGCACTCCACAGGGCCTGGCCAGCAGCGAACGGCTGGCTGGCGGACTTCCAAGTTCCATTTAACTGTTTACTCTTTCGTATGAGCTTTTCCTTTTTCCTGCTCCGCTTAGGTCCGAGTGACCATAGATTCTAACTGAATGGAGATTAGCTCATACTGATGGACACTTTGTGCTGTCGAGAACAATGCAGTGTTGTTTTTTTTTTTTTTGGTTGATATAAAAGCTCAAAGTAATTTTGTTGTTGTTGTTAATTCTTTTTTTTTTTAAATATATTTTATTGATTTTGTACAGAGAGGAAGGGAGTGAGAGAGTTAGAAACATCGATGAGAGAGAGTCATCAGCTGCCTCTTGCACACCACCAACTGGGGATGTGCCCGCAACCAAGTACATGCCCTTGACCGGAATCGAACCCGGATCCCTTCAGTCCCCAAGCCGACGCTCTATCTATTGAGCCAAACCAGTTTCGGTTGTTGTTAATTCTTATTGGAGGGTATTTTTTCCATTGATTTTTAGAGAGAGTGGAAGAGAGGTAGGGAGGGAGGAAGGGAAGGAGGGAGGGAGAGAATGAGAGAGAGAGAGAGAGAGAGAGAGAGAGAGAGAGAATTAATGTGAGAGACACATCAATTGGTTGCCTCCCACACCGGCCCTGACTGGGGCCTGGGGATTGAACCTGCAACCCAGGTACGTGCCCTTGACCAGGAATCGAACCTGAAACTCTTTGGTCTGCAGGTAGATGTTTAACCACTGAACAGAAACTGCCCAGGGCAGTTTTTAGTGTTTTAAATTTAAAATAGTATTGGATGAATATTCTGGAGTGCATTTGACCAGGTCTGTGTCGGTATGCTCAGGTTTTCTGTAATTCTGTGCTGACGTCAGAATGTTCTCGTACACACAGCTGTGGTGCTGGTGGGATTCATCTGTGGGATGAACGCCTGGGTGTGGCTGTGCAGGGTCCAAGATTCTACATGTAATTTCTACAACATTGCAAACCGTAACTTTTCCTCCCCCAATTATAAGGGAATTGCGAATAGAGCAGGTGCATGTATGTTTATTTCAATCTAGGGGTTTGAGGAGCTTAAGAACAGGCACAGCCAGCACCTGGTATTTTAAATACCTTTTGGTGAAACCGGTTCAAGCTGCGGAGGGACGGGGGGACCTGAGGACCCAGCAGAGACTGCGGAGTGGAGGTGACCCTCTGTAATGGCCACCAATGGAGGGGGCTGCCTCAGGACAGTCCTGCATGCCACTCCCGGAGGCCCGGCCCGACGGCAGGAGATGCTGGAGATGCTGGAGACGTGGGCTCCGCCAGGCCAGAGCAGACCGGGGTCGGGGAAACTGTTTCCTGTGGGGACACTGGCTCCAGGGTCAGACACCAGTAAAGCCGGAGCCAACGACAAGAGCACGTGGGTCTGAAACAGGACCCGCCCGCGGAGTCCAGGCTCCCAGGACACTCCCCACGGTGACCCCGCTCCGGCGGTGAGCCTCAGACCACAGCCCGGATTCGGAGATCCGGACGGGAGCTCACGCCTGGAAACACCCCCGTGCCCTCTCGGGGTTCCCCCGGGAGGTGGGGAGTCCAGGCGGGTCCCAGGGCCTCCAGGGCACTGTCTCCGCGACCGTCTGCCCGGACCCTCCCGCCACGCGTGCCTGGCCCCAGTCCAGTTCCCCGTGGGTGCCTGGGCATTGGCCCCCTCCACCCCTAACCCGGCCCCTCCACCTCCATAGTCCCCACCCCACGTGCCCTCCTCCCCACCCCAGGCCCCGCCCACGCGTGTCCTACAGGCCCGCCCAGCCCCGCCCCTGCCGCCCCCCATCCGTGCCCCCTGTCACCCCAGTCTCCCCTGCCCCTCCCAAGGGCTCCCCAGCACTCCACGGACCCCGGTCCCCCGCGCGTGTTCGCTCCGCGTGTCCCCCGAATTCCCCGCGTGTCCCCCGAACCCCTCGCGTGCCCCCGCCCCGCGTGTCCTCCTGCCCCCCGCCCCGCGTGTCCCCCTGCCCCCCGCCCCGCGTGTCCCCCGCCCCGCGCCCCCTGCCCCGCGTGTCCCCCGCCCCGCGTGTCCCCCGCCCCGCGCCCCCCGCGTGTTCCCCGCCCCGCGTGTCCCCTGAATCTCCCGCGTGCCCCTGCCCCGCGTGCCCCCGCCCCGCGTGTCCCCCGAATCCCCCGCGGGGCCCCCGCCCCGCGTGTCCCCGCCCCGCGCCCCCCGCGGGGCCCCCGCCCCGGATCCCCCCCGTGGCCCCCCCCCCCCGTGGCCCCGCCCCGCGCCCCCCCCGTGTCCCCCCCCCCCCCGCCGGCGGGACTGTGGGCGGGGCGCGCACAGGAAGTGGCGGGCCGGCGCGGGGGATGGGGGCCGGGGGCGGCGGGCGCCGCACTCGCTGAGGCCCGACGCAGGGCCGGCCCCGGGGCCGAGCGCAGGCCGAGCGGCCCGGAGGCGGCGGAGGGACGGGCCGCGCGGACCCGCAGGTGAGGTCGCCCCCCCCACCCCCCCGCGCCGGGGTCGCCCCCCAGCCCGCCGCCCGGGGTCCCCCCTCCCGCCGCCCGGGGTCCCCCCTCCCGCCCCGGCCCCGCCGCAGTGGCGGCCGCTCCGGCTGCGGCCTCCGGGAGGGGCGCCCGCGGCCCGGCTCCCACCTGCCGCCCGGCCTGGTCCAGCCCAGGCCCAGGCCCTGCCCGCCGCCTGCAGCCCGGGCTCCGGTCCTGGGAGGGCCCCGGGGGGCCTGGCTGCTGGGAGGGGCTCCCCCCACCCCGCACCCCGCACCCCGCACCCGGACTTTGGGGGGATCCCCTGTGCCCCACAGGACGCGGCGCGCCCCCTGGACCCGGGACCCCGGGCGCCCTCCCTCCCCTCCGCACGCGGGCCGGGTCCACGCCGCGGGAGGAGGGAGGGCTGCAGGTGGACTGCAGGGAGGGGCGCCGGGGTCCGGCCTTGACTTTGGCGTTTGGACCCGGGGCTGACTGCGAATTTCCCTGGTTCCAGTCAGGTGATGGGTCCGGAGGAGCCCGGAGCCCGGGAGGAAGCCGCCTCCCGGGGCCACCGGAGGGCATGCCGGCCCCGGGCCCCCGGACCCCGGGACAGGAGGGTTCCTGGCGGCGAAGCCACCTTGGAAAATTGTGCTGGTTTTTGTTTTTCCCCTTGAACTTTGAGAGAAGTTCAGTGGAATAGGAAAAACGCTTTTTATAAATGGCTCCCCGGCCCTTTCCCTTTAAAAGCATCATGCCGGTCTTTGCCTAAGAGAATACTTGAGCAGTTGGATTGCTGTCAGAGGAAACATGATCTCCCGAGAAGGGAAGATGAGGGCTGCTGGCCCGGCCCGGCCCGGAGTGAGCGGCGGCCCGGGTTAGAGTGAGACTCCTCCCAGACCAGGCCCGTGAGCCGGTGCTGGTGGAACTGGTGGGCCCTGCCTGGGCTGCCTCCAGCCCAGAGGTTCCCTACCCGTTAAGTTACAGCGCTGCGGGCTGGTTGTACTCATTTGGGGATTGCTAACCAACGCCTTTCTCCCTTTAAAAGCCTCAGAGGCTGTCAGTCAGATGCTGAACCTCCTCTAATTGGATCACTTTCTTTGTGTCCCCGCCCCCTACTTTGTCCCTCCCCCGCGCCCCTGAAAGTTTCACAGTGAGTCTGTTACAGTTCACTTCTGTATCCATTTCTTGGCGACTCTCAGAGATGGTCTTGGTTAAGTGTTTGACCAAGAAGCTACATGGGATGGACATTCAGCATGCACAGGGCCTCCCCTTGAACTTGGAAACTGTAAGGTGCCTTAATGTTTTGAACCAAACTTTATGTGCTTGGTGGAGCCTCTGTTCACCCCACCTGCAGGGCAGGGGAGGGGTGCCCTACGTGGGCATCTCTGCCAGAAAACCCGTGTCTTAGCAGTAGCCTGCAGAGTTGGTGAGAGCAGGGCTAATGCCAGTGTTACTGGTGGTGAAGGCAGACACAGCAGGGGTCCTTGAACTGGTGGTGAGTCCTGATTCTGGAAGCTGTGCCCAGTGAGGGGATGCCCCTGTCCCCGGGCTGGCCCACTCGCTTGCAGAGATGCTCCCTGTATCTGTACCCATGTTGGTGTGTCAGGGCTGCGGATGTAATCTGGAAGTTGCTTTATTTTGGAAGTTAAAACAAGAGCATCCATCAAAGTGACGCTTTTCACTCCACTCCCCCTGTTAGCCAGCCGTGGATCCTGACACGCTGGGTTACCCTTGAACCTGTGCTGGCCCCGATCAGACTTTGACCTTGTAGAGTGGTCGTGGAAAAACAGTGAGGCTCGGTTACCTGCTGGAGGTCAGATCACAGATCAGCGCGGCCAGCATTTAAATTAAGCTCCACGGGACTCTCATCTTTTCAGATCCATCCGTCCGCTGGAAGTCTGTAAACTTTTTATCTCTGGTGTCTTCAGAGGCGGGAGGGCATGTTGAAACCCTTACACACACACACACACACACACACACGGAAAATGAAAAACAGATGTTGTTGTGTTTGAGCGGAGCCGGATGGACTGGGGTTTGTCTTGGGAGTGTCCGGTTAACTTGTCCGGTCGCGTTTGACTCTGAAACACACACGTTCCATTGACTTTCCGTCTGACTTAGAGGGGGCTGGCCCCTCCATGCGAGCTGCTCCCCGCTTTGTCACCCTCAGAATGCACCCGTGGCAGGAGCGACGGCTTCCCCTCCCATCCTTGCCTTCCCCCTCTCGCCTTGTCAAAAACTCCAACGTTTTACTGTTACAGTTTGTGGCTGATAGATATGGAGAGAGCAAAGCATTGGGTGGGTGGGTTACCTCCGTGTGTTTCTTTCTGAACGATCTGTACAACTGAGATCTCCGTTACTTCATCTTCTTATTGAGAAAACTTATCTCAGGTGGACTGAACGTTGTAAAAACAGTTGCTAAGAAATTTTGTGGGTGTTACTGGGGTGAGCCATTCTCTGGTCGGTCAAACAATGCTTGAAGTTTTAAAGGAGTCGTTTCACAGGGTAAAGGGAAGTGATTGTGACTTCATCTTTCGTTCCCGAAACCCCTTATTGGTCTTTTAACAACGAATCCTAAATTACTGATTTTAAAATATATATATTTTTTATTGATTTTGTACAGAGAGGAAGGGAGAGAGATAGTTAGAAACATCAATGAGAGAGAGTCATCGATCAGCTGCCTCTTGCACGCACCCCACTGGGGATGTGCCCGCAACCAAGGTACATGCCCTTGACCGGAATCGAATCCGGGACCTTTCAGTCCCCAAGCCAACGCTCTATCCACTGAGACACACCGATCTCAGCCTAAATTACTGATTTTAAAATGCTGCATCTCGGGCAAGCACGTTAGTGGCTCATCCTCTGACAGTCTTTCGTATCTAGTTACTTATTGAGTGCTGTTTGATGACCTTTGTCAGGCAGGTGTGAGAGAGACTGTGACACTTGTCACAGGGGGATTGGGGGGCATCTGTGTGTGTGTTTGTGGAGGGAAACTGGGGCCGTGGTCTTTTCCCCGGGAGTCAGAGGGTTGCAGACACATGTGAGATGTCGGTGTCACCACACTCAAAGGAACATGTGTCCTCGAACATGTGACAGGCAGAATTCTTCCTGGTCAAGTGCTTTGCATGGAGTGGGACTAGAAGCTGAAGCTGGGTGCGCCGGTGGGAGCGGCAAGAGGCCTGTCCCAAGGCGACTTGGGAGGCCACGTGCCATTCACTTGGAGCGTCTGGATCCCTCTGGAAAGCGGTGGGGAGTGAAATCAGCCAAAGAGCAGAGTGAAGCTGCTGCCAGGGAAGGCCTCGCCCAGACCGTGGCTCCCGGGGACCTGCTCCCTAAAGGTGGCACCCAGGCCAGGGGCTGGTTCTGGAACGCCGGAGGGCGCTTTCTCTCTCCATCACGTCGTTTGCTGACCTGAAAACTGGGTGCGCAATGCCGACATCAGATGTGCACCCTCCCGCGACATTTAGGCTCCGTGTGTTGTTTTTGTAGCAACAGCTTCAGTTCTTGCACCTGTCCGCATTTTATCTGCTTCTTTGGTTGTTGGGTTCTCAAAACAGCCCCGTGTAAGGACAGTAGTGTTGCCCCATTACACAGATGGAGAAACCGAGGTGGGGCAGGCTTGGCCAGGGCCGCTCAGTGAGCAAGCGGCGGATCTAGATTGCAGACAAAGGTCTGATTAATCACATCGCCAGGATGCTCAGAAAACTCAGTAAGCGAAAGCCTGCGTTTTAGGAACAGACTGAGCGAGTGGCTTTCCAGAAGTCCTCACTCACAGACTTCTCACCTGTGGACCGAGTCAGCGGCCTGCCTCTGGGATGATAGAGGCAGACACGAGGCAGGCAAGATGCTGCTTCGGAAAGAACAGAAATTCAGTTTATGTAGCTTCACTGTGCCCAGCGTTTTTCTAGACACAGGGCTGAGCTGAAGAGCTGTCCGCTGACCCATCACGTAAGAACGTGCTGATGATTGCCTGAAACTCCCCATCGATCCATTTCTAACCTAGGCGACTGTCCCGGTCTCATTGGAGTGATTGCGTGCAGGGATGTAACTTTTATTAGGAAGATCTATGTAATTCTTACGTTCAGAGAGAAGTCACTCAGTGGACAGGCCTTGCAAAGTACGGTTCAGTACCAGCAATTTTTGCCACATGAGACTGCAGTCACATGGTTAGGTGTGGGTTAATCGGCAGGTGGACATCAAGGTGAGTGGTGCCAGGAGGGTTCAGAGAAGGCCCCGGTTTCAGCAAGGTCTCCTGAAGCTGTCACTCAAGCCCCTTCACTGCCACGCCTCCGACGTGGAGTGTCCCGGCAGGTGCTTCCAGACGGACGACAGAGATCAGCACACAAAGGTCGCTCTCGGTTTTCTAAACCGAAGCCCGTTATTTGCTCGCACACGCACTGGTGGCTGCAGGTCAGCTCCAGCTCCAGGCGAGCACCTGTCTTCCCGGAGCCCCGCCTGCTTCGTGCCTCTCGCTAATTTCCTTCACACATTAGAGTTATTGGGTATAAACACTTCTCTTTTTTTGTGAACAAAGCTACACGTGAAAGTTGTAGACACAGATTCTGACAGGGGCCAGGAAGGTGAGCCAGCGACGGAGCGAGGGTGGCCATGTGAATGTGAGTGATGACCGAGCGCCTCTCCTGGGGCCCCCTCGCCTGGTCCAGCATGGACACCCAGCCAGCAGGACCAGGTGGGAGCCGGACCAGAGCTACTGACCTTTGGTCTGCTGGGGTGAGCCAGGAATCTGGATTTCTATATGCAGTTATTTTTTTTTTAATTTTAAAAAAATATATTTTATTGATTTTACACAGAGAGGAATTGAGAGGGACAGAGAGTTAGAAACGTCGATGAGAGAGAAACATCGACCAGCTGCCTCTTGCACACCCCCTACTGGTGATGTGCCTACAACCAAGGTATATGCCCTTGACCGGAATCGAACCCGGGACCTTTCAGTCCGCAGGCCGACGCTTTATCCACTGAGCCAAACCGGTCCCGGCTATATGCAGTTATTTTTAACAGACCATGCAGGCAAATGGAAAATGTTCATGCTTTAATTCGACCAGTTAGACCCTATTTTTGCAACCTCTGGCCTAAAATATATGTTTAATTTTTGAAATAAAGTAACTGAGCTAATTAAGCAAAGACACAATGGGCACTTCCCAAATGCATGTGAAGGGAGCAGGACATGGATAACGGAAGCCTAAGCCTTTATCTGCAGGTGAAAACCATATACATTGAGTGGCCAGATTATTATGTGCTCAGAGATCATAATAATCTGGCCACTCAGTGTATATTCTATATAATAAAAGGCTAATATGCAAATTGTACCCTCGACTAGAGTTCAACCAGCAGGCAGGCCAGCCAACTGCCCATGTTCCCTCCCCCTGGCCAGGCTGGCCGGACCCCACCCATGTACAAATTCATGTAATGGGCCTCATACACACACACACACACACACACACACACACACTGTGTGGCCAGATTATTATGCATTCAGAGACCAAATAATCTGGCCACTCAGAGTATATATATTTTGAAAAAACAGTAAACGATTTTATCGTTTCATAAAAACTTTGTCAGGATTTTGATTGAAATTGTATTAATCCTGTAGATCCGTTTGGGGGATTTTTAATCTTTATGATAAGATATTCAGTCTCCCTGCTGTAGACATAGTATGTGTCTCCATTAATGAAGATCTTTGACTTGAAATTAGGCTTTATAATATTCCACATACTGCCTTACACTCTGCAGTTAAATTTATTCCCAGACACTCATAACTTCTGTTGCTTTTGTAAGTGGTGTTTTAAAAATTTATTTTTAATTAAATTGGTTTCTAACTTCTTGTGGGTGTTGCACAGAAAGGCAGTTGATTCCGGTTATCAATTTTATAGCCAATCCCCTTATCCATCGTTATTTCTAGCTTTGTGATATTGGGGGATTCTGCGCAGACATCCCTATTGTCTTGGGAGTGGTGGCGGCTGTGTCTCCTCCTTGTGCTGTTACTGTCTTTCCTTCCCATTTCACTGCCGGGGCCTTCGGGACGGGCTTGGATGGCAGCGTGACAGGGTGTTCTCTCTGGTTCCCGGTTTCAAGAAAGGATGCTATTGTTTCCCCTTGTTGTGCTGGTATAGACACAGGCTGATTGGTTCTGAATCATCCCATTGTGCCTCCCGGGATTAGAGGCCAATAAAGAGATTAAAGACTTACCTCCATTGGTCATCAGGGACCCGCAAAAATACTGCCACAGGGAGGTGCCGGCCCGCCCACCGGGGTGGCTAAAATGTACGGGGGCCTTGGCCCAGCGCTGCAAACGGGGCAGCGCTTCAGAGGTCCCGTGGCCAGATCTGCGGGCGAGGCCATTGCGCGTGACCCAGTGTGCGTGTCAGGACCGGAGCAGGACAGGACGGCCACACCACTTAGCGGACGGGCCCTGGAGAAGAAAAATGTGGTGTGTATGTACAACGGAATACTGCTTCCAATAAAGTTCACACGATGGGAAGGAGACGAAATGCCGCAGCCACCGGCAGATACGTGTGGCTCTCACAGGTGTGGGAGCGGAGGGCGTGAGACGCAGGTGCGTGCTGCCTGGACCACGGATAGGAAGCACAAAAGCAGGCAAGACCGGGCCATGCTGCCTGGAGTCAGGGTGTGGCCACTGAGGGGCCCCTGGGGACCTGAAGGGGACATGCAGGGCCTCCTAGGGGCACCGGGAATGCTTTCTGTCTTGATCCAGGAGTTGGTTACTTGGGTGTGTTTAATAGTTGCACATCTGTTCAGGTTTTCCAATCCCGCTTGAATATAACTTGGTAAGTTATTTTTCTAGGGAGGCATCCGCATTAGTTACCTGTGCTGTGTGACAAATGGCACCAATGTTTGTTGGCTTTAAAAACAGCACTATCATTTCACAGTTGCTGTGATCCAAGAACCTGGGCTCAGCCTAGCTTTCATGGGCTGCCATCGAGTGTCGCTGGGCTGTGGTCTTATCTGAAGGTTCTATGGGGAAGGGTCCCTTTTCAAGTTCACTCATGGGCTGTTGTCAGGATTTTGGCCATTTTCTCATTGCAGCATGCAAGCATGAAAGGAGAGAGAGGAATAGAGAGGGAGGGAAATAGAGAAAGAGAAAGTTGCAGTCTTTCAAAACCTCATCTTAGAGGTGACCTTCCATTACCTGTGCTGTACTCTTTAAAACACACACACACGTTTTTCTTGATTTCAGAGAGGAAGGAAGAGGGAGGGAAATAGAAACATTAATGATGAGAGAGAATCATTGATTGGTTGCCTCCTCCACCCCCCACACTGGGGACTGTGTCCATATGGGCATATGCCCTAACTAGTAATCAAACTGTGACCTCCTGATTCATAGGTCAATGCTCAACCATTGAGCCACACCAGCTGGGGTTGCTGTACGCTTTTTGTTAGAAGCCAATCTCCAGGTCTAACAAACCCTCAAGAGGAGGGGATTGCATGAGGGAGTGAACCCTGGGGGTCATCTCAGGGCTGCCTACCGTACTATCCATTTCCTTAAACTGGCCGTTTCCTTGGTACAGAGGTCATTGTATTTTCTTAATTTGAAAACCTCTACTGTGTCTGACATTAAGTTCCTCTTTGCATTCCTAAGATTGCTCTCGCCTTTCTTTTTTCTTGAGTCATCTCAGCAGAGGTTTATCTCTTGTATCCCTGACTGCAGCGCCGGCTCTAGCTTTGTGGACCATCTCCATGGTCTGCTTTCTGTGTCATTAATTTCTGCTTTCTTTGTCATCACTGCTTTCCACGCTCCTTCAGTTTATCCTGGTGTTCTTCTGCTAGGCTACTGGATTGAGATCGTTATTTTCTTTAATATATTCTTTATCCCTTTTTATTTCTTTTTTCTTTATTATTATTCTTTATCGTTTCTGAGCATCGTTTCTTAATTTTCAGGCTTTTTTCCTATCATAAGCATTTAAGGCTGTCACTGTCCGTGGCTCTGCTTTAGGGGAGCCTGTATGTTTTGGCACATAGCATTTTCACTGTTCAGTTATCAGCATTTAACCATTTCTGGTGTTATTTTTCTGTGACTCATGAGTGATCTTTATTTTCTAAATGTGTGGGGATTTTAGGTTAATTAATTTTTTATCCTCGCCTGAGAATGTTTGTTGATTTTAGAAAGAGAAGAAACATCAATGTGAGAGAATTGCCTCCTCTGTGTACCTGACCGGGAATCGAACCCACAACCTTTTGGTGTACGGGATAATGCTACCCTTGCCCTCTGAAAGGGTCACACGGTTTCCACTCGCCCCCGTCGCATTGGAAAGAATGACACCCTTCCAGGCGCCTACCGGTTTTCTCATTTTCTGTTATTTCCTCATTTTGAAATCCAACATGCTAGGACCTCGTTGTGAGCTGTGACAGGGCCATAGTCAATGCTGTTGAGGACCGCGGTGAGCATGGAGAGCAGGTGACTGGCCTCTCCTCTGGAGGGGTTGGGGCACACATCGGCTCCAGGTCAAGGGCATGGGTGACAGCGGCTCTGGCAGGTGACCCCTCGTCTCGGTCACGGCCTCCGCTCCTCTTCTCTTCCCCGCGTGAGGATCAGAAAGGCCACGTGTGAAAGCGCTTTGTAAGGAGGTGTGCACGCACGACGTACCTCATGGGGTGGAGCAGGGACGTCCACGTGGCAGTGTGTGTGAGTCCCGGCCTCCCGCCAACACTTAAGAAAAGGGAGCTCCGATGGGCCACAGGGAGAGGGGAGCAGGAACAGAAACATGGGCTGAGCTTTGCACGGATTCGTCCCCAAACTGGCCACCAGCCCTTGGACACCCGACAAGGGTGCCTCCGGCGTGCCTCCCCTGCTGGCGTGGGCTCCCCCGCTCTCCCCGTGGGCGCCGACCGGGAGACGTGGGCTTTGTCAGTCCCTGTTTGCTTTGTTTGGACGAGGCGTGGCGGCATCAGCCCAGTGATTGCAGCCCAGCGTCTCGCAGGTGCTGAGCGTGGTAGAGGCGGGGGCATTGGCATGAGCTGTGCCACCCACCTCCACCCAGCCTGGGTGTCTGCCTGTCCACACAGCACCGCGTTCTGTGCCAGCGTTGGTGTTCCTTGTTGCTGAATCATTTCATGGCTCAGCAGATCTCTCCTTCCGTGAGCGCCACTGGCCTGAGAGGGGCCGGGCCGCTGGCGGCGGGTTCACGCTGTGCGGGCGGCTGATGGGCAGGAGCAGGCGAGGCCCCCTGTCCCGGTCTCGTGTCCTCAGGCCACTCTGGGGGCGAGGGCTGCGTCTGGGAGCCCCCGGAGAAAGCCGCTTTAGGGACCCTGTAGGGCGACTTCAGGTCCGGGGGCTAATGGGCTCAGCGGGGCTCATCCCCCCTTCCCAGGGGTTTTGTTTATTGCCCTTTGTGTGGGGGAAGGGAGGGTGTGAGAAGAAGTTTTAACATTTGCCACCACATCGAGGGCAGGACAGGTTTACGTAACAACAACGATTGCACCAATTAGTCTTTTTATTTCCCCTCACGTGTATCTGCCAAACAATGACATAAGCACCCGAGAGGCGCCTGGCCCAGCACGGATCGGCAGCAGCAGCCCCGAGCGTTTCAGATGCGCTTTATTTGACTTGGCGTGTAATTTGACACGTGTGACATGTAGTATGTCAAGTGTACAGAACAAGAAAGATTTGTGCCGGGCGGGTGGTTTGATGACCGAGATGGGCCTTCCTGTTGTTGGGAGTGGGGCTGGGAGGCGCTGGGGGTTGAGAGACAGTCTGATAGAGAGACAGAGAGAATATAAATCAGAGAGGGGCTTCCAATTCATAAGAACTTTTTTTTTTTTCCTAGAAAAAAAGAGAAAGTTTAAAAGGAAGTGATGATAATTACAAATTGTTGATGTGTGGTCATTTGTACTTAGTTCCAGAAAGGGTTCAGTTTCTTCTTTCCCTTCCAGAGTTTACAGAAGAAGTAGAAAATTGGGAGTATTTGATAATCTTGTCATTTTTATTTCATAATTTGTGATGATGTTATATTTCCAGGAATGGGTTAGTTTATTTTTTTAATTAAGAAAAATGAAAACAGACTATTGAATCCCCACACTTACCACCCAGTGGAAGAATTAACCACCATAAAATCATTTGAAGTCAAAGAGCTCATGAAAGTAACATTTGTAACTTGTGAATGGAAAAGGGATATGGGAGGACAGGGACCCTCGGAGGGCGTGTCCACCTGTGCTGCGCTGCCCCACAGGGAGCCGGAGCCCTGGCGGCTGGCCAGCGTTAGGAGGTGTTGTCAGAGTGACATCACACGCTTTCCAAGAGCACGAGAGAGAGTGAAGACACCTCCCAAGATGCTTGTTCACGGACTGGATGTTGGACATATTGGGTTAAATAAGACATATTATTAAATCACTAGAGGGAATTGCGAGAGGAGGTGCCCCGCCCCCCGCCACGCGAGGAGGTACTCCGTGGGCTGCCGTGGGAGTCAGGCCTGACCAGAGCTGCAGGCGGCTGGGACCCACGCCTGACTTCTTCTGCGCCCCGCCCCCCTCCGCCTATGCCTGTTCTGGCCACCTCCCTGTCTGTCTCCACTCCGGGCCTCACCTGCACAAGCAACCTCCTCCTGTCCAGTTGTGACCCGTTATGGTGTCTGGCCTAATTTGCATATTACCTCTTTATGTATTATAGACGTTTGCCTGTTTCTTCTCACTTGTTCATGTGGCTGCTAGAAAATGAATAGCTGGAGGAGCACTTCCCATTGTGGCTCCCGTCAAGCTCCCACTGGACAGGCTGTCGAGGCTCCGAGTGGCCTCGTGAGGGCGGGCCCTGTGACCTTGGCATGTCCCACACCTTCTCACCACTTTTATCCAGCCTCATACAGGGAAGTAAGAGAAGAAGAAGAAAAGACATACATGATGGAAAAGAGAAGGGAAATCTTTATTCACAGGTGTGAATAAAGGTGTGTCTACAATAAGCTACTAGAACTAATAAGTGACACTGTTCAGTGAGTTCAGAAGATACAGGTCAGTATAACACTGGACAATATAGTAGCACTGGACAATTAAAATTTGTAATAAAACACCATGTACAACAGCAGGAAAAATATGAAATTCTTAGGGATAAATGTAACCAAAAAATGTACCAAAAGAAATTAAAGAAGACCTTATAAATGAGGGGGTATACTATGTCAATGAACTAGGACACCCACTGTTAACAATCTGTCAGTTCTACCAAAATTGACATGGAGATTCAGTGCAATCAAAATAATAATCTTGGCAAGATTTTTGTTTCTGTTTATTTTTTTTTTTAGACATTCACAAGCTTATTTTAAAATTTAATGGAAATCCAAAGACCTAGAATAGCCAGAATGATTTTGAAGAAAAACAGAAGATGACCTGGTTTTAAGACTCTCTGTTGCTTCACTGATTGTGGAAAAGGTATGCATGAAGATCACTGGGCTGGAATGATTCCAGAAAGAAACCACATCTAGAATCAATCAGTTTCCAACAAAAGTTCCAGCGTAATTCAATGAGGAAGTGATAGTATTTTCAACAAACGATGCCAGGGTTATTGGACCCCCGTATGCAAAAACAGTGAACCTTTGTCCTGCTTCTCCCCATTGTCAAAAAAGTCAACTCCAAATGGGTCATACGCCCAAGTGTGGAAGCTAAAAACGACACGTCTGATAGAAGAAAAATGTGGTGTATACATAAGTGGAATATTATTCAACCTTAAAAACAAACACGCTTACAACATGGATGAGCCTGGAGGACATCACGCTGAGTGAAATAAGCCAGTCACAAAAGGACTATGATTCCATGTATATGAGATGGCTTAGAACAGTCAAATCCATAGAGATGGAAAGTAGGATGCTGGGTACCAGGGGCTGAAGGACAGGTGTGTGTGTGTGTGTGTGTGTGTGTGTGTGTGTAGTTAGTGTTTAATGAGGAGAGGGTTGCAGCTGGGGAAAGTGAAAAGTTCTGGAGATGGATGATGATGATGGTTGTACAGAAGTGTGAATGTGCTTAATGCCACTGAGCTGTGCCCGTAAAAACGATTAAAGTGGCCCGGCCAGCATGGCTCAGTGGCTGAGCGTCGACCTCTGAACCAGGAGGTCAGGATTCGATTCCCGGTGATGGCACATGCCTGGGTTGCAGGCTGGATCCTCCGTGAGGGTCTTGCAGGAGACATCCCATCAGTGATTCTGTCATTATTGATGTTTCTATCTCCCTCTGAAGTCAATAAAAATACCTATTAAAAAGGACTAAAATTTGGAATTTTATGTATATTTAACCACAATTTAAAGCCAACAGAAATAAGGAGTAAGACTGGCCAGTGGCCCTGGGGTTTGGCTTCACTGGTCACAGCCTAAGGCCGGCTGTCCGGAGGGGAGCCTGGTGGGCAGGGTTTGCCGGGTTTGGGAGGGAACGAGGTCGGGCAGCACTCTGTGCGGGGAAGGACAGATCCTGGCACCCAGAGGGCAGGGGCCTGGGGGCCGTGGGATCGCGTGGCACACGGCGGGAGGGGGCCATCTTCAGCTGCTCCTGAGCCTGCAGGGCGGTTGCAGTTGCTCTGTGGTCCTTCCCGGGGCGTGCTCATTTGTGAGCCATCTGTGGGGCCCCGAGCAGGCTGTGGGAGGTAACGGCTCGGAGAGGCCCTGGCATTTGCTGAAGGGAGTGGAGTGTTCCGTTCGTTCGCGGTGGTCAGCTTCCCTGGCGTGCAGGAGTCTGGCACCGTGTGTTTTCCCTCCGAAGTACGTGTGTTTATGCCTGTCACTTTGAGGCCCTCACGGTGAAAACCCCTCAGGACGATCGCTTCCCCTGGACGTGCCGACCCTGAGCCACCCGGCGTGTGTGTGTGTGTGTGTGCGTGTGTATGTGTGTGTGTGTTTCTGTTCATGTGTGTGTGTTTCTGTTCATGTGTGTGTGTGTTTCTGTTCGTGTGTGTGTGTGCTTCTGTTCATGTGGGTGTGTGTGTTCTGTTCGTGTGTGTGTGTTTCTATTCATGTGTGTGTGTGTGCTTCCATTCATGTGGGTGTGTGTGTTCTGTTCGTGTGTGTGTGTTTCTATTCGTGTGTGTGTGTGTGTGCTTCCGTTCATGTGGGTGTGTGTATTCTGTTCGTGTGTGTGTTTCTGTTCGTGTGTGTGTGTGTTTCTATTCGTGTGTGTGTGTGTTTCTGTGTGTGTGTTTCTGTTCATGTGTGTGTGTGTGTGTTTCTGTGTGTGTGTGTCTGTGTGTGTCTGTGTGTGTGTGTGTGTGTGAGTGTGTGTTCCCCGGAACGGCCCTGGAGTGGGTCTTGCCCCCGTGATCTGGGCACAGCTCTTGCTGGCAGGCCCAGCAGTCCATCTGCGTTGAGAGCCGGGCTCGCCGAGTTAGCTTCGGTGACATTGAAGGACCTTGTGAGCACAGTTGGGCCTCCGTACATGTTGATTGATTTTCTTAAAGGGGTATATGCTTTTTTCTTAGGTATTTGTTAATCTGTTCCCATTTATCCAAAATCCAAATGAGAAGGTTCAGGTGTGGGGTCTCCCCCTCTGTTCTTTCCTGGGGGGCCAGACTACAGTTGCCGCTGGGTCCCAGTGAGTCCGCGGGGAGCAGCAGTGGGCATCCCTCCGCAGAGCTGGGCCTGCTCTTGTTAGACCCCGAAGATGGAGAGACTCTTTGCGATAGACGTGGCTGTCCCATTTAGATGTCCAGGGGTGACGTGACCCCGAGGTCTGTGTGGTGTTTGCCAGGAGGAGACCCAGTTCGCCGTGGGGCAGCCAGCTCTTAGGGTGCTTCCTGGGAGTCCAGAGATGATTGGCAGCTCAGGCGGAGAGCACTGAGTCGGGGTTGGGCATGGGGTACCCAGTTCATCAGAGTCCTCAGGCCCATCCCACAGAGTGGCCTCCGGTCACCCGCACCCCCTCTTCTGTGCCCTGTGTCCTGGCTCCAGGCAGCCCGGACCCTTCTTTTAGGCTCCGTGCTGACCACCGCCCCCTGCACCCACAAGCAGTCTTGAGACCTACTAGGGTTAGGTGAGCGAGCAGCAGGTTCCTTTCTGCTAATCACACCTCCGCCAGGCAGCCTCCTGCCATTCTTCTCTGGCCTGGAGTCACCTGTCTTTTATTTATTTATTTAAAAAATATTTTTAATTTTTTTTTTTTTTTTTTTTTTTTTTTTTTTTACAGAGAGGAAGGTAGAGTGAAAGAGTTAGAAACATCAATGAGAGAGAAACACCGATTCAACTGCCTCCTGCACACCCCTCTACTGGGGATGTGCCTGCAACCATGGTCCATGCCCTTGACGGGAATCAAACCTGGGACCCGTCAGTCCGCAGGCCGACAATCTATCCACTGAGCCAAACCGGTTCGGGCTCACCTGTCTTTTAAAGTGTTGTCGACGGAGAGCGGGTTCCCGCCACCATGTCTAGAAATTTGCACATTTAATTAATAGTTTCCAGTTCTCAGGCAGGATGTTTAAGCCCCTGTGTAATGGTTATAACAAACAGTGTGCTGATGGCTACTATTTCGTAAAAAAAACACACACACACGGTTTTGGGGATACCAGTAAGTTGATACAACCCCGTGCCAATCTCATACTTTTTGTATTTGTAGTCTTGACTTGTTTCACATAATCTTGCTTAAATATATGAACTGAGCACTGCAGTACTGCCTTCCTTTTCAAGTTAAAGATACTTTATTTAGTGTCGCTTTAGAATTAAGTCTTTTCTTGCGAATCCCTATTTAGTAACTGTTACCATAC
This sequence comes from Nyctalus aviator, assembly GCA_036971965.1. Classification (NCBI taxonomy): domain Eukaryota; kingdom Metazoa; phylum Chordata; class Mammalia; order Chiroptera; family Vespertilionidae; genus Nyctalus; species Nyctalus aviator. The sequence continues at coordinate 6,884,776 of CM072923.1, forward strand.
ACGTGACACAAGTGGCAGCTCCCGGTGCTCTGAGGAGCCGGTCTCCAGCACTCTGACCACATTGTGAGTGTGGTACGGCTGTAGACACTGACATTCTGGATCAAAAGTGTATTTGCTTTCTCTGCTCGTCATTGATTTAATACTCAGCTTAGGGCTTCCCTTGTTAAGATGTTGAGAGCGGCCGTTGTGTACAAAAGAAAATCACAGTTACATTGTATCCTAGGGCTGAGCTCTCAATGCATCACTTTCTTTTCCTGTCGATTATCACCTGCAGCGACTGGAGGATGCTTGGGGCTGAGAGGATTCTCTCCCTCACAGCGGCCCGGCCGGGGACCTGGGGCCCGGGGCCTGCCGAGCAGCAGGAGCTCTGGGCAACCGGGAGCCTTGCCATCCGGGAGGCGCATTGCCCAGGGCACAGCAGGTGTGTGTCCTCCGCCACAGCTTGTTCCTGGGCTGCGGGGGCCAGGGGCCCTGGTCAGCAGCCGGCCCTCTGCCGGAAAGATGGCATTTGGGGCGATTGGACACAGAAATCAGGTTCCCGGACCGGGTTCCTGTCCCAGAAAGGGGCGCCTGTTTTCTGGTGCATCCCACCCTGCGTGCTCCTGCTGGGACACGGGAAGGGCAGTGTGTACACGGGCTCACATGCCTTCGCTGTCTGGTGGCCAGTGCTCCTCGGCAGGGCTGCCTGCCCCAGGCACCTGACCCCAGAACGGCGCGGCAGAGGCCACCGTGCGGGCGCCGTCTTGTCTCCCGGACACCGCCTGCCTGGCAGCTCCTTATCTCCTGGGGCCTGGAGCTAAACCTGAAGCTCTCCTCTGGAGCGGCCGAGCCGGGAGCACCACCACCTCGTGTGCCGAAGGTCTGGCTCTGTATCGGGGGTTCTGGCTGGAGCAGGGGACGGTGGGGAAGGGCATCGGGGGCCACGTCACATGTATCTGTCTGGTGGCCATGTCACGTGCAACCTGAGCTGTCCTGGCCCCCTCCTTGACTCGGCGCTTGGCGTTGCCTGGTGGTCTCCACTCGCTTCCAGTGAACTGAAGTGAAGAGGTGAGTCCATAGCACCACCAGGCTGAGCCAGGAGGCATGGCCCAGCCCAGACGTTGAAGGGAGGTCCCAAGCAGGCCTGGCACCGGAGTGAATGCCACCCAGTGCGGCCCCTGTGCAGTTTCAGTGCCACTTTGCACTCTTCACCGTCCTTCCAAAGTGGGCGTCTGTCGAGGGGGTGTGCGGACAGCTGGCAGCCTGGAGGAAGGGCAGGAGGCTGCCGTGGGCGGAGCGGCATCCGTGTTCTACCACCGTTTCCTACCACCGTCTCCGTTTTCCGTAATGCGCCTCCAGAGCGTCCTGCACTTCCTGTGTAGACGATCCTCTCATCTACCAGTGGCAAAAGCTGTGTAATCTCTCTTTTCTTATTCCCGACGTTCTGTCCCTGTGGCCACAGTAAGTTCTCAGTGGTGGGATGGCGTCTCGATGGTCATTCCTCAAGGCTGAGTGGCATTGCACTTCCCACCTGCCTTTCCTGAATCCAGTGAAATAGGCTTGTTTTCTTCCTTTTTCTCTTATTGCCAATAATCACATTAATTGATTTTCTATAGTCAACTGTTGCTGTGTCCTGGTATAAACAAAATTTGGTCATGATTTTATTTTATTTTTTAAATTTTGGAGCATTTAAAAAAAATATACTTTTATTGATTTCAGAGAGGAAGGGAATGGGGTTGGGGGGAGAGAGAAACATCAATGATGAGAAAATCATTGATCGGCTGCCTCCTACATATGCCCTCTACTGGGGATTGAGCCTGCAACCCGGGCATGTGCTCTTGACCTGAATCAACCCTGGGACACTTCGGTCTGCAGGCTCATGCTCTACCCACTGAGCCAAACCAACTAGAACAGTCATGATTTTTCTTTTAAAAACTGTATGGCTATAATCAGTCTGCTAATACATATTTATGGTGAGTATTCCATCTATATTCTTGTTTGCGATGGGCTCAGTAATGGGCATTTTGTGTGGCTCCTGCTGTTTCCTGGAATGCCTTGACCGTTTCTCGTTCAGAAAATGCTGACTTTGGGGCTGAGAGGTTATTACCTTACAGGGAATCAGTAGTGAGTGAGTCACCTTCAGGGGAAGCGTATAATGAGTGTCTATAATCTTTTAAACTGCCTCCACTTGCTGAAACCGGTTTGGCTCAGTGAATGAGCATCGGCATGCAGACTCAAGGGTCCCAGGTTCAATTCCGGTCAAGGACATGTACCTTGATTGCAGGCACATCCCCAGTAGGGAGTGTGCAAGAGGCAGCTGATCGATGTTTCTCTCTCATCGATATTTCTAACTCTCTATCCCTCTCCCTTCGTCTCTGTGAAAAATCAATAAAACATATTTAAAAAAATAAATTGCCTCCACTTTATGGAGTGTTTTTTATCAGGAAGTGAGGTTGGATTTTGCTTACTAACCTGATCAGCATTCTTCTTAAAGAAACAGAATGAATTTTATTAATAGATTTCCGACCGCAAAATCATGGTTGTATTCATGGAGCAAACGCTTCTTGGCCTCCATGTGTTATTTTTTAAATATGCTATTAGATTCTCTTTGCTAATTTTTAAAGGAATTTTGATATGTATATTCATAAGTGAAGAGCAGTGGTTCTCAAACCTTTGATCTCTTTACATTTGGCAGTATCAGGACATGCTTTTGGTTGATAAACTGGAGGTGGTGGTGCTGGTGGTGTTTCTGTTTGCCTCTGGTGGGTAGAAGCCAGTCATGCTGCCAATATCCTACAGGGCAGCCCCACCACAGAGTCTGGTCCAAATGCCAGGAGTGCCATGGTGCAGAACCCCCCAGTGTTGATGTATATACTGTTTTAGAAACTAACACCAAGAACATTCAAAAACCATGAATAATTTATTTAAAGTAGCAGCAATAGCTCTTTGCTGGTTTGGGTCGTGCGGGGAACCATGAGCAGCTAAGTCCCCCGGGACACCCTGCACCAGGCGGTGCGGGAAGTCAGCACGGGAGGCGGCGCAGGAGGTTTGTGCAGACGGTCGGGCTGCAGATCGGCTTGAAAAACTGTGACCCTCGGAAGGACAGACGCTCTGGGCAGCGCCAGGCAGACGTCCACGCCTGCCCCACTTTCTCCACATGTGAGCTGGGCGACCAGCAGCCCTGTGCTGAGGCCATGGCTGGGTGCGTGCGCACGCGAGCACACACACACACACACACACACACACACCCCACACGGACATGAGGCTCTGAAGAAAAAACTCAAAAAAAGAGTACGAAGCTGGCCAAGACGTACGCTGTCTTTGGCCTCAGAGTCTCTGGTCAGGTAGGTCCCACGAGTCCCGGGCTCAGGCCTGGATCAGCTCCTGCCCTTGCTGACCCCAGTGAGAACGTGGTGGCTGCAATGCTGAGGTGACAGCAGGTGAAGAGGATGCGTGTCTGGCAGAGGCTGTTGGCCACGTGAAGGTGACGGGGAGGAGCTTGTGTGTAACATCCCCGTAGCTCTCAGCTTCCCGGTGGGCTGCTCGGAGAGAGAGCGCTGGCAGAACATGCGGCTTCGCACACCAGGAGCCCCTCGGGCCAGCCCAGCCCCTGGACTGGCACGGCTCAATAAGCCAGCCTCTACCATAAAGAAAGCAGTAAGCCCATTGCCTGTTAACATCAGTAACATTTTTAAATAAAGAAAACTATATTTTTTTCAAAATGGCAAGACAATGTAGTGAGGAGAGTGGCATTGGTTTATATTTTTGCGATATAGTCTCTTTCATGTCTGACTAATGGCGCAGGGATCTGTGTCGGCAGTGGCTAAGGTTCCTGAAGAAACTCCTGCCTCACCCAGCACCGCCTTGCGGGTGGGGGTGGGGCGGGGGGGCGGGTCAGGGGACTCCCAGACCCCCTGGTGGCCCTCCCGTCCCACTGAGAAACGGATTAGATGAGCCTCCGCTGCATTCGTTCTCACACTGAGAACGCACGCAATGCTGGGCACCTGGGAGCTTCCTTCCTTGCCCGGGACCTGGGGAGGTAAACAGCGTCAGGATGCTCTGTTGGTACAGGCTGGGTGGAGTCTTCCTGGGAAGTCCTCTGGGTTTGGCCTCTTGCATCAGCTGTGACAGACAGTGCTTGTAATTCTACCAAAGCAGGTGTGCTCAGGCTGTCATCTCTCCTGTGTTCCTTTTTGTGTAAATTTATCTTCTCTAGAAAAGCATACACTTGATCGAGGTTTTCAAATTTATTTGCATAGAGATGTGCAATCACTTCCGGGATTTAAAATAATATTTTCTTCGATGCTTATTTCCTCTTTTCTTCATTTAGTCATTTTATTCTCTTTTTTCTTGATTAGTTTTCTTTTTTATTGTTGAAGGTGACTGGTCTGTCTTATTGATTTTTTTTTTTTTTAAAGAAACCATCTTTTGGTGGGGGTGGGGGGAAGGAACATTTGTAATAATATGAACAATAAAAACTTATTTAAAAAAAAAATAAATAAAAAAAAAATAAAGAAACCATCTTTTAAAAGTGTATAACTAATTCTAATGTTTTTCTCTAACTCACTATATTTTACTTTTACCTTTATCAATTCCTCCAGTTACTCCCCCCCCCATGCATTCTCTTATTTCCCTGCTTTCATTTCTAAACATTTAAAGTATTTAATGCAGTACCTTTTCCTCAGAGCCCTGCTGTCGCTTTCATTATGTTTTCCAGACATTTTCTACTGCCCTGGAGAGGAGCATCTGCGAGGAGAATGCTTACATTTCAGGAGGAAAGCCTTTTCTGTTTTCTGACTTTGTTATGAATTTCTAGAGCATACTGTTTGTATTATACTTACTGTTTGGAATGTGTTGAAAACGTCTTTGTGGCTTCATATATGGACACTGTGTGTGGGTGTTTCTATGAGCGACGGGGAGAGGGGTGCTCCCTCTTAGCAAGTGCAGGTCAGCTGTGTCTCAGGCCATGGCATGGCCTTGTCCCACGTTCTATCCCTTCCCCCTTCCACCTCCCCGACCTCTGTTCTTGACGGAGATGCGGCAGCGTCTCTTGTGGTCAGCTGCAGGGACTCTGTCTGCTTCATGACATGGCTGGCCACTGTGCTATTTGGTACACAGGTATTAAGCCATCAGATTGTTAAGGATTTTAGTTCTAGCCTTATAAATATCCCTGCTTTCTCATTTACTGTCACTTGCCTGGATATTTTATTCTCTGATATCAAGCATTTGAACCCTCTTTTTACCTGCTTTCCCCGATACACATCTATTCACCCTTTTCGACCCTTCTGGCTGCCTTTGGTCAGGTACTTCTCTGTGAAGCCGCTCCCCTTGCTGGCCGGTGAGCTCCGCTGGATTGAAGGGATGGACGTGGTCCATGTTTCGGTCCGTGCTATTGGTATTTGTGTGTTGGGGGTTACAGATAAAACATGTTGCCATTCACAGACACGCTCACGGAGCACATGGCCTTTGTTCTCCGCCCTCAGGTTGTTGTGTGTTGTACTGAGTTGTGTTTTGGTGTGGCTGGCCCGAGAGCTAGGGAGGTGTGTGGTTTGTCTCCATGGTCACCAGATCTTCCCTTTCCTCCTTTTGGATGATGCCTAGTGTTTCTGCACTAAGAGTGACAGGAAAGCACCCTGTACCTCCCCTCCCCAGGCCCTGCCTCCCCGGGGACCTGCTCTGGCACCTCCGTGGGCCTTTCTGGCCCTCCTGTCAGTCCCTCTGCTCTCAGGCCCCGCTGCTGCCTCTGAAGCCACAGGCTCCTTCCCTCCCGCATCCCTCCCCTCCTGCCCCAGATGCTGGGCCCTCTCTGCTCAGGCGTCTTCCTCCGGGCAGACACGTCACAGCTCGTCCGTGGGCCTTCTGGGTGCTTCAGGTGGGTCCCTGGCTCCGTTGAGAGTGGAGGCGTGGACTGTTAGCAGATGGAGCCGCTTGCTGCTGTGCCCCAGCTGTTCCCTCCCCAAGCCTCTTGCCTTCAGGTCAGTTTCACGATCCTACTTTGTTGTCCAGCGTTTCTTGGTGAGTGTGTGTGTGTATTTCCCTTTGATTTAGTTTCCTTCTTTCTGAGACACACTGTTTTAGCCTCGCCCTTATAAACCCAGCAGATGGCTGGATTTTGCTGCTGCGTATACCTAATGTGGTGATGAATATATTTGGACTTTCATCGACATCGTTATTTACTATCTCCTTTGTGTCCCCATCTTCTCTTGAATTTAACCTGTTAAACCTGTCTATTTCCACCCTTCGAGTGGTACCTTACACATCGGGATGCATGGTCGACTGAGCTAAAGCTCATCGCTGCCTCTACTTCCTTCCCGAACAGTATCAAGGCCTGAGAACCAGGACTGGTTCCACCGTGTTTCAAACCCACATTTCCTGGGCACACACAGCACCGTGTGGGTGTTTGCACCTCTGTCCTCGATGAGTCCTGGCCATGGCCCTCAGGGGGCCCTGGGCCCTGAAGACGTGACCCTGGAGCCAACCCCAGGACACGTGGGGAGGCTGTGCTGCTCTGCATGGCCACTCAGCACTCCCCGCCTCCGCCTTCCCAGGGCGCTGGCCCCGCCTCCGTTCCCAGGGGCACGCAGCTCTGAGGGGGCAGGCCCATGGCGCTTGCCAATCCACCCTGATAACCATCATCACCCCGCCCACACCCTTGAGCGTGGGGACCCTTCCTGGGGCAGCTTCCCGGACCGCCGGGCAGGCGTGCGGTGGACACTGGCCTGTGTGTGTGCGTGCACCTCCCTGCGTGAGGGCGGACAGGGGCTGGAGCGCAGTGAGCTGCTGGTTTTGTCCCATCTCCGGCCACGCGAAGAACTTGAAGAGACCTTGGACTTCATCAAAGTCAGGGAGAGCTTTGCAACAGCCAGTGATCGGTGCCTTTGACAAGTTTCAGTGAGTAATAAAACTAGGGGTTGATGGCTGTCCTTCGTTAATGAGTAATTAACTCCACGCTGCCGATTCTCTGAGCTGGCTTGTCCAGGGTGAGGACTCATTTTTAAAAAATATATATTTTTATTGATTTCAGATTGGAAGGGAGAGGGAGAAAGAGATAGAAACATTAATGATGAGAGAAAATCATGGATCAGCTGCCTCCTGCACACCCCATACTGGGAATCGAGCCCACAATTCGGGCATGTGCCCTTGACCAGAATTGAACCCGAGATCCTTCAGTCCATAGGCTGGCGCTCCATCCACTGAGCCAAACCGGCCAGGGTGAGGGCTCATTTCTTGAGGAGACCCTCAGCTCTAGAGTCTGGGGTTCTGGTCGGGGCTGGCGAGGTGGGCGTGCCCTCCAGCCTCAGTGTGGACAGGCTATCGAGGATACCCCATGAGACCAGCGGCAGGAACGTTGTCAGGACGTCTTTTTACCAATTTCTCTGTATTTTGATGAAGGTTTAACAAATATTGGACAGATTATTGTGAGGATCTAGGCTTCTTCATTTGGAGTAAATGCTGTCTAACGAGATTTCCTGTTGGAAGTTAACATTCTTAATCCCATGGTCTAGACGAGGAGCAGGAACCGGTGGGGAGGGGAGGTTGAGGATGTCGGGACCAGGAGGATGTGCAGGGAGGCCTGGGCGCTTGCTCTCTGGTGTAGGTACTTGGTCGTACACGCCTTCAGATGTCAAGTTGCTTATAAAGAGCCATGGCATTCCCTGCTTTGGGACCCGCATAGCTATGGCTAAACAGAAGGGAACACATGTTCGTGGTTGCTGCGAAGCTGGATCTTGGGGTTGGGAGCTTTGGGTCCCGTGTGGTTTGTTGGTGAGGAAAGGATCTGGATAGCCACTAGGTGGGCTCCCCATGTCCCTCCGCAGGGCCCCCAGGAGGTCAGCTATGCCATCAGAGAGCGTAGACCTTATTCAATAACTACTCACTTAGTGGAGGGTCCCCCATGTGCCAGTGACCCACTTGGTGTTGGGGCAGAGGGGACCACCATTAGACACACACAGACTAACAGGAAGCATGTGTGAAGTCCCACTTCCAGTCATGTGTGCTCCATGGACTTATAGAGTCCTGAGAGCTACGTGTTAGTGGGCAGCCGGGAGGCGAGGTGACAGTAATGAACAGATAAACACACTCGAGATGCCAGATGAACTGTGCTGAGAGGGATCTGCGTGGGGCTGTACAGGGTGATGGGCAGAGTGGATGCCGATGGGCGACCCTCACAAGGTGTGGCAGGGAGCAGACACCCAGCACCAGCAAGCTTGCAGGCAGGCGGGCGGGCAGGTGGGCAGGTGGGCGCAGTGAGGCTGGTGAGGGCCGGGAATGCAGGGGGCAGGCCCAGGAGGCCAGGGCGCCTGGCTTAGTAGACATGGGGGCATGGCTTCTGTCCTTGGCTCTGTTCAGCGGGAGGCACCTGGGGGTCATGGGGGCGTGGGCCAGCTTGGCATGACCCCCAGTGGGTGGAGAGAGCTCTGGCTTCCCCATGGATTGCAGGGGACAGAGTGGAATCGGGAGAGGTGATGGGCTGGCGACCCAGTAGTGGAGAGCAGACAGGCTTGCTAGCAGGTTGGGTTGCATGTGGGAGTATGTGGGATATGTGTGTACACATCTGCGTATGTGAATGCGTGTGCGCACACACGTGTGCGACTGACAGAGGCAGCACTGGGAGGAGCACCCTCATCTCAGGAAGCATGAGTCGTCTTTGGAGTTTGTGTCTGTCTGAGACCTTGTGCTGCTGCTTGGCAATGCGACGGTCACCTTGGGGACAGATGGCCAGACGGCGCCCAGGCACTGGCCAGGGGTGGGCTCTCAGCCTCAGTGTTTAGCCGGACTTTCGAGCCGTCTCTCTGCCTGGCCTGTGCCAAGGCCCCTGGCTGGCCACACCGCCCTCAGGAGGCTGGGTGGGGGGTCTGCACCTCCTCAGGGTTTGCAGACCTGCCCCCACGCCTACAGGACAGGGGAGGCCGAGCCAGGTCTGACTAGGAAGAGGGGAGGGCCGTGTGCCTTGTCCTACTTCCCACCAGGATGGCGGGACGGCCTCAAAGCGGAAGGCACGTGGCAAGAGGCTCTGAGCCTGCAGGATCCCGGTCATGTGACCCATGGCCAAAGGCTGGAGGCTGGGCAGGAGGCTGCTTCTCTAGGGATGGATGGATGTGAAGGGTGGCCCCGGCTTCAGGAGACCAGTGGGGCTGAGGAAATGTCCCAGCTCCGGGGCAGTACAGGAGGCAGCTAGAGATGGGTTCTCACACCCAGTTCGTGTGTCCAAGACGCAATTTATACCCACAGCCCAGGGGCACACTTCACACGCACACCATATACACACCACACACACCACACACACAGGGTTTTGTTTATGTAAAGACACAGAGCCGAAGAGTTATGGCACATGTTCCATCGGTGATGGGCGTCTGAGACACTGCCCTTTGTGTTTGCCTCTTTAAAGTTAAAAACATATGTAAGTGCTAAGAGAGGGACATAGGAAAGGGCTCCTCCCCGCACAGAGCTCTCCTGCAGGGAGGCCGCCCTGAGTTCGGTGAGAGGACAGGTGTCAGCCATGCATCAGGCGAGGACAGGTGTCAGCTGAGCCTGCTGCCGGCAAACCTTGGGTGAGGGGATCGCACGGGCAGGGTGTTGGGTCTGGTCAGCAGGACTTGGGCCCGGGGTGCTCTGTGCACGGCGAGGCCAGGCCCTGGTTGGTGAGTGTCTGTGCCCATCAGGCCTCTGCTTTCCTTCCCAATGCTACAGGCGAGTGTGCTCTGGGAAAACAGCTGGTGTAAGAAGAGAGGCCAGGGGAGCAGGGTGGAGTGGGGACGCTGGGTCTGGGCCCTGCTGGGCGCAGCCTCCACGGCTCTGTGGCAGGAAGCTCAGACGGGAGATTTGGGGTGAAAGGGGGTGCAGCGGAAGTCGGGAACAGCTCAGGTAGTTTCCATCGACCCCAGGACCTACTATGAGATGCTCCTTTGCCATAGAACTCTACATGTGTAAGGAGCAGGTTCAGCCCATGTAGGCAACAGATCAGTGCCGGCCAGTCTCACCTCCCCCCTTCCCCCATCTTCCACCAACACCGAGACAGCCCACACAGCCACAGGGACCCAGGCTCCCTCTGGCGTCCCTCTCAGCCTGCAGCCCTGTCCTCTTGATTATGTCAGTGGCTTCAAAAAGGCTGCTCCAGCCTTGCCATTTCACCTGCATCCCAGGCTGGAGGAGGAGAAGGGCTCAGCTGGGCTCTTTCCTCTGGGAGATCTCCATCTCCCTGGCCGTCGTGGCTGTCCCAGTGCAGGGGCTGGGACCTTACCTGTGGCTGAGCCTGCGTGTCCCTGATGGCGTGAAGTGAGGGGCAGTGAGGTTCGGACCTGCAGTGTGTGGGGGGAGCACTTTCCTCTCCCCTCAAGATCCCGGCTGATCTAATAATCAAATCCACATGAGACAGATTCGCCCTAGAAAATGGCCAGGTTTAATGCAAATGTCCACATGGAAGCCCACATACATGAGCGGTTCCGAGGCAGACAGGGACAGTGAGGTAAGGTTCCCGGGAGCCTCCGCGGGCCATTGCAGGATGGCGAGAAGAGCAGGTGTTCAGTAATTAGTCTGTCCTGCCCCATAGAGAGGCCCCAAAAGGTCATCTCTGACCATCTCTCACTAAGTGCAAGGCCCCTAATTCAATTCTTCTAGATTGGTGGGCGTAGGGACAGAAGTTTCTCTTGAGCCCACAGGGTCTTGGATGTCTTTGGTTCCAAAGAATCTACAAACCACAGAAGCATATCTTGGGGTGCTCATTCTGAACCCCTATAGCAGCCATCTCCTTCCTACCACTTCACAGGATGGTCAGTATTCCAGAAATCAGGTGTATCCGTGACCTTTGACCTGGATGCGATAAGAAGGCATCCTCTCCCTCTCTCTGTGCTTCCCTCTTCGCTGCACTTGGCACACGTGGGCTGTTCTGCAATCGTTGCCCTGCGTTTCTGGTTTTCGGAGTGGGGGCTGGGCAGGCCCTGGCTTTCAGTCTCTGTGAAGATAAAAAAAAGCCGACAGCCACTGCCTGGAGCAGGACCTCTCCCTGTGTGCTCCCCCGCCTTGAGTGGTGCCCACCCCCTGGACGTGGGCAGCTGGGCACTCTGCCCTGGACCCTGCAGCGGCTGCCCCAGGCCACCCCCGCTCCTGGCTGCTCTCACCGTCCTGTGAGCAGAGATTTTAACTCGGGGTGAAAAGGAAAACTGGTGAGCCCCTGCCTCCCCCGTGGGGAGGGGCTGAGGGCAGGATAAGAGCTGGGCCGTCTCCCGCGAGGGAGCCGCCCTGCAGCTCTGGCCGGGACGCTCACAGGTAAGGGCAGGGCTGCTCTCTCTCCAGCAGAACCCTGACCCCACCCCCTCCCCATGGAGCAGGGCACCGAGGGCTGGGGGGAGAGAGGGTGGGAGTTGAGGGCCACGCATCTCAGGCTCCCCCGTCTCCGTCCGAGTCTGCACTCCCTGAGCTCTGGCCACGGAAGAGTGGGCGGGTGAGTTATCTATCCCGGACCCTCCGCCTTTGCTTGCCCGGAGCAGCACCCGTCCCTCTAACACGTGGGAGGTCCCTGTGGCTGTTGTCTGTCCTTCTCCACCCTGAGCTAAACTGTCAATGTAAGAAGCGTCCAGACTCGTAGAGAAGTTTTTGTAAGAGTTTCTTTGAGCCAAACTGATGACATATGTTGGGGAACAAGATCTCCAAAGCTCTGAGATTTTTTTACCTTCTTATATACAGTTGAAATCAAGAGAGATTACATGAAGGTGGGGAGAGCAGGGCAGGAATTGGATTACAGTGCAGTTAACAAGATTGTTCTCTCTCTCTCTCTCTCTCTCTCTCTCTCTCTCTCTCTCTCTCGTTAATTCTCACCTGAGGGTTTCTTTTCCACTGATTTTTAGAGAGAGTGAAAGGGAGGGGGAGAGACCGGGAGAGAAACGTCGACATAAGAGAGACACTTCAATTGGCTGTTTGTCACACACACCCTAACCAGGGCCAGGGATGTGCCCTTGACCGGAATCAAACCTGCAGCCCTTTAGTCCACAGGCCGACGCTCTCATCATGAGCAAAGCCAGCGAGGGCAAGCTTGTACTGTCTTGAGGGTTAATTCCCTTCCAGGGTATTACTTCTGGTGTTTCAAAGGTGTGCTAATCTAGATGCAGGAGAACAGTGGACAGGGCTGGCTTAAATCCTTCCACTAAAGAAGTTATAGGCCTGGGCCGGGCTGCCCACCACGGGCTGCCCAGCTAGGAATTTATGATGGGATCATCCGGCGAGAATACTTCACACAGAACCCGTCTTCACCCACAAAACAAAGGCAGGGCTGGGTGAGTAAGACGTCTCGTTTGCGTCTGCCTTACGGTCATCTTCGGGGCCTCCATCTCAACATTGCTGTCGGTCAGGATTTCGACAGAATGATTTCTGAGTCCGTATTATCTCCCAGTCAGGGTGAGCCAGAGCTTTTGTCTGCCACAGATGTCATGTGACTAACTTAAATGACAGAGCCAACGGTCCCGTGTCAATGCCACTGCCCGGAGTGGCTGGTGAGCCCTTGGGAGCAGAGAGGCCAAGCCGAGGGGTGCCGAGAGTTAAAGACTTGGGAGCTGATGGACCGCAAAGCCCAGATGACAGGGTGACACAGCACCTGGCACTGATTCCTTCTCACTGTTGGCTGCACGTTGACCTGTTGGCCTTTGGGCTGTGTTGGGTTGAGCCAACAGCTGTCTCTTTTGGGGTTACCATCAGTTAACACGCAGGTGAGCACATGTTCAGGACCGTGTGGCCGGATCGGTGCCCGAGGTGGGCTTGGGCGTTAGGCTCTGAGAACAGGCCCTGCTCAGGGACCACATCCGCACGACAATGAACTTAAACCAGCAGCTTCCTTCGTCTGGGGGGTTTTATGCTACAAAACCTGCACCTGGGCATTTGAGAGCGAGGAGTTCTCGGTGGCTTTGCTAGTGGTTTAGTTTCTGTCCATTAGGTGCGGGGAGTGTTGTGCAAGGTGCGACCCGGGCCCTGCCCAGCAGCCCTGTGTGACGCCCGAGGGCCAGGCAGGTGGCCAGACCAGGGGTCCAGAGGGCTTGGCACAGGCCCTACCTCAGCACAGGTGGCAGGAGGTGGGAAGATTTCCTGGTGAATTAAGTTGTACACCCGGCTCCCACCAGACAGATCTGCCTGAGAGAGAGAGAGAGAGAGAGAGAGAGAGAGAGAGAGTTCCCCTGTGGTGGAGCTGGCAGTATTGCTGCACCCAGTGTGAGGATGGCGAGAATTGGGATCTGGGAAAGACTCGCCCCAGTAATGACTCAACATCTGACTAGACACCCATCCATCTGTTCATTTCACAGATAGATGTTTGGTTGCTGTTACTGCCAGGACCTGTAAATCATACATGGCGTGTCTGCCCTGGTCTGTCAAGGAGCGGGTGTGGTGATGCCTGGCCCCGGTCAGGGGCCACGCCTGAGCTCCCACAAGAACGCACCGATGGGCACTGACCAGCCAGGCACCGGAGAAGCTGGTGCAGGGAGGGATCTTAAGACCTGTGGCCAGGGGTCTTGGGCAGCAGAGCCAGGCACGGGGGCGAGGGCCTGGAGTCACCTCTGCTGTGGTTAGCATGCATCTGCCCAGGCGCTGGCTTGTCCTTGGTCTGGACTGCAGGCCTCAGCCGGCCAGGTGGAGCCAGCTGCCCGTGATGGGAGAGAGGAGTCAGCAAAACCGCACCAAGCTCTCAGCCAAGGTCAGGGTTGCACCCGAAGTCCCACATGAAGACCACAGGAAGTCTGTGTCAGAAAGAGATCTCTCCGGGTGAAACTGGTTTTGTGCTGCCCTTGGGAAGGTGCTGGAAAACATACTGTTTAAGGTGCTCAGAGGGCCGGGGGCACTGAGCACCTGCGGACGGGACAGGTCACTGCGGGGCCAAGTGACTGTGAGTCGGAGCTACTAAACCAGTCCTTGACCTGTCTGGTTTGGAACCAGGGGAGGTAAAAATGTCAGCTCTTCACTGATCTGTTCAAAAACACGTCTTACATGTGCATCTGCGCGGCTTCCTGATCTAAGCCCCAGGGTTAGAGGGTGTTCCCACCGGGCACAGTGACTGCGCCCGCCCTGCAGGGTGGGGTTGGCCTGGGGTCCTCTGGCAGAGGGTCACAGGATGGCAGCCGGGGGCCTGGGACGGAGGTGCTGACAGCAGACCACCCAGTGCTCAGTGGGCAGCAGGTGCGCAGCAGCTACTTAGAGATGGCTGGAGGGTCAGGTGCGACCTCCCAGTGGTCAGAAAATACAAGTTCACCCCAGGCAGTCATGACTCACCCCACAGACCAGCAGACGCCAAGGTCGAGGGGCCTGAGCAGGAGCCGGAGGGCTGGATTCCAGCCCGGATTAGCCATAGCGAGCAACTTACGGTGGGTGTACACTCAGTAAAGACACCTTCTGAGCACAGACAGGTGGGGGGGTCCCGGAGCGAAGGTTCCCAGCCGCCTGGTGCCCTGGGAAGGTGGACGAGCCAAGTCAGCTCCACGGGGTGTTCCTCCCCACAGAGAACCCACGGGGGGCACAAGAGAGAGGTGGCCGTGGTGGAGTGCTGGGAGGGTGAGACTGCCGGTGTCACGGATGTGCGTCTTTCAAACCACCTGTTCACAGCTGGTTTGTGCAGGTCGACAGGATTTGTGGGGACATTTTGTTGATCCAGGCACGTGGCATGTGTAAGGACGAGGCCGGGTGCTGCCGGGGCTGGCAGGCTCCAGGGCTGCCTCACCCCTGCAGGCAAGACTGGGAGGTGGGCCGTGGTGCCGTGCCCGCCGCCCCGCCCCCAGAATGCCCGGCAGCCCGCAGCTGGCACTTGCTGTGCCTTGGGAACGGTCCGTGTCTTCCTCCTAAAGCAGCCCGGTCTCACACCCCTGTCCCTAAAGGCCAGGTGCAGCTCGTGCAGGTGCGCCGCTGGGAGCGTGTGGGAGGCTGGACAGATCTGGGCTCTGCCCAGCCCCGCAGCCGGTCTGACGACTGGCTCAGCTTTCAGTTGTTTGAGGTTGGGGGAGCGGGCTGAGGTGGCGGTGGCGGTGGCGGTGGTGGTGGCCGTGGCGGTGCGGAGAGGAGAGGAGCCAGAGGAAGGGCCAGGAGCCGGACAGGCCCTCCAGGTAATGCCACTGTGGCGCCTGCAAAGTGTGGTTTTGGTTGTTGGCTGTAGTTTGTTTCTCTTTTTTTTTTTTTTTTTTTTTTTTTTTTTTATATATATATTTTATTGATTTTGTACAGAGAGGAAGTGAGAGAGATAGAGAGTTAGAAACATCGATGAGAGAGAGTCATCGATCAGCTGCCTCTTGCACACCCCCTACTGGGGATATGCCCGCAACCAAGGTACATGCCCTTGACCAGAATCGAACCTGGGTCCCTTGAGTCCCCAAGCCGACGCTCTATCCATTGAGCCAAACCGGTCTCGGCGTGTAGTTTGTTTCTCTTTACTTTTTCTGTCCCTGCCTTTTTTGTCAGGCTAAAGCAATAGCTCGCCTCCTCTCAGGAAAAGGTCGAAGTGCCATTTGGCAAGGTCCGGGTCAGGACCATAATAGCGGCCACCCCTGCACCCTCCCCTTGCGCCATGCCCAGGGACAAAGGCCAGGCGTGGGCAGTCCCGGCATCACAGGCTGGCCCCTCGGGACCTCACACACCATCCGAGTCCTTGAGGCTTAAAAGCAGAGCAGGTGACCCGGAGGCGGTCCCCTGTGGAGACCAGCCAGCAGCTTCTCCCGTGGGGACGGAGCTGGCCCAGCCTGGCCAGTGGCCCCCATGTGCCATGCACGTGCTAAGGCCCCGGGCGAGGGGTGGTGACTGTATCCCTCAGAGCAGGCAGGCAGGCAGGCAGGGTGGCGTGGGGGCAGCCCGGAGGCTTCTCCATGGTTACACAGTCACCCCGCAGGACTCCCGACATGGGGATGGGGTGGGGGGCAGGGGGAGGAAGCTCCACCTGAGTGAGAAGTGGATTCCAGCCGGACACAGGCAAGTGGCCCAATAGCAGGGCCACGGCAAGCCCCTCGGTCCTCGCCGAGGAGCCCGAGGGGATGGCCCAGAGTCACGTTGTCACCTCACAGGCTGGGCACACGATGATCCAAGTGTCCTGGGCAGGAGAAGGTTTACCTGCCGTTTAATACATTCCTACATGGAGGAACTCTGCAGCCAGTTTTACAAGAGAGGGCAGGGATGCTGACGATAACAGCGCCGAGCCCTGCACCAGTCCCCGGTCTAGTGCTTTTCATAGCTCCCTCATTTAGTCTCGTAACCTGGTGGTGTAGGAAGTGCCCCCAGAGGGGGAAGTGAGGCTCAGAGAGGCTCAGTCCTGTCTCTAGGTCACACAGCCCGGGGTTAGGGAGGCCAGGACTTGAACCTGGTCGCATGCTCCTGTTCGCTACCACCCCTCCCAGAAAGGCGAGGCTTGCCCTGACCCAGCAGGCTTTCCTGGCGGACGGTCTGGGTCTGTTCAGGTTGTTATAACAGAATGCCATAGATCAGGCGACTTTAAAGAAACAGATTTCTCATCGTTCCTGAGGCTGAAGTCCCAGATCAAGGCACAGGGGCCTGGAGAGGCCTGCTTCCTGGTTCACAGACAGTGACTTCCTGCTGTGGAAGGGTGAAGGAACTCTCTGGGGTTTCTCTTATAAGGACACTAATCCGTTCATGGGGGCTCTGCCCTCATGGCCTAAGCCAGCTCCCAGAGGCCCCTCCTCCAGTACCTCCACGAAGGGGCGTTTGGTTTCAACATATGAACTTGGTGGTGGGGAGGGGGCATAAACATTCGGTCCACAGCATAGAGCAAGCATCGTGGGAGGAAATCAAGTCATAGTCGCACAACATTGCCACCTGCACCAGGAACAGACAGACCCAAGACCCCTGGGCAGTCTGGGGGGTGGGGCGAAGGTTTCTCTTGTGACCATGCGCTTCTGCGAGCGAGGTTTGAAAGTTTTGCAACAAGAATCTATTATTTTCTGCTAACGCACAGAATCTCATTATTTACAAAATCTTTTAAAAAAAATTGATCTTAGAAAGAGGAAGGGACGGGGGGAGAGAGAGAAACATCAATCTGTTGCCTTCCGCATGCACCCCAACTAGGGATCGAACCCACAGCCTGGGGAGGTATGTGCCCTGACGGAATGGAACCTGCCACCTTTTGGTGTGTGGGACGACGCTCTAACCAGCTGAGCTACACTGCCAGGGCTTGGCAAAACCTTTGTGAAAACAGAGTTCAAAAGTTGGGGTGTTTTTGCTAGAAATGTCTCATTTGGTTACAGAACGGAGTGGCCGCAGCGTCTCAGTCTCCCGGGCGAACAGGGGTCTTTGGAGTTCCCCACTCACCACCCCATCCATTCAGACCGGTTTAGAAGGCAGCGAAAGAAGGCTGCTGCTTTTATCCTCCCTCCCTCCTCCCAGGCCGCTCCTCCTCAGCTCACAAACCAGAGATCTCTGCCTTTGAGCGGGGGGATGAATGGCTGTGTGCAGGGCATTTGGTTGGATTTTGCTCCGAGGCTGTTGAGGACCCGGTTCCCGTTTGTGGAAGCCCGAGTCCTGATCCCGCCACTTGCTTGCTCTGTGACTCTGGGCTAGTGCTTAACCTCTCTGCACCGCAGTGTCAGGTCTGTAAAATGAAGCTCATAGGTGCATCTCCCTCCTCTGGGTGGTGGTGAGAGTGGATGAGCTGACACAGAGGGCCATCTGGGTGCTTAGGGACAGTGACCAGCGTGCACACAGAGACATGCTACAGACGTGTCTACAGACGTGCCACCCTGGGCAGCACTGTTAGGATGTCCTGCCTGAAATTCTTCCCATGCCAGGGGCTGGTTGTGTGTTGGGCGGTTCAAGGTGCTCCCTGTGCACCGGGCAGCTGGTCACTGGGCGCTGCCTGCACTCAAAATGCAGCATGAGCCCTGAGCAGCCACACGCCGGCCAGGGAGAGCAACTCTGCGGGCGGGGAGGGGAGGCTGGGGTGCAGGTGGTGCAGGCCCCGCCCAGCACCGAGAGCTGGTGATGGCTCCTCGCTGGCTTTAGTCTAGTGTGTCCCTGTCCCAGTGCCTGTTCCACGGAAGGAAACGCGGCTGCACAAACATACTGTCCTGAGAATGCAAATGGAAACAGTATCCGGCAGCACATGCGGGGGGCGAGCTGGGGGCCCCGGACACATCCCGACGGGAATGGGACCTGCAGCCTAGGTGTGTGCCCGGACCGGGGATCGAGTCCACAACTTGTTGGTGTGCCAGGACCTGCCAGGTACTTCTCACCGGTGCTTCAGGGCTGCGTGCACCTGCTTTCCTCACCGCCACCTCCCCGGGCTGTGACAGCCTTCCGAAGGCTCCCCACCAGTCCTGACACGCAGCCGTGAGAAAACCAGTGTGTCCACATTGTCCAAACGTGCTGAGGGCCCAGGACCGGGCCACGTGTCCTGAGGAAGCTCTGCGGGCTGACCTTTCCGTCTTAGAGCAGAGCAGGTATCTCAGTCCACCCCGAACAGCTGAGGCCCTGCCCCCACGGGGCAGCGTCACCCGGGACACCCGTGTAAAAGCCACGGAGGGGCTGGGAGCCACGCAGATAGCGTCTGGCATGGCGCTCCCGACTACACTTCAAAGCACTTGAGAGTTGGCCGCTGGCCTTCCTGGGCTCACACCTCGCTTGTTTACTTGTGTTTGGTTTGCATAGTAACCCACGTTCTGGAGCGCGTCCCCGCGTGGATTGGAGGGACAGGGTATCAGCTGGTCCCTGGGAGCGCCCGCCTCGCTCCTGGAGTTTCTGCCCGGCTCACTTACCCAGAGGGAGTCACAGCTCGCAGGCCTCCCCAGGGAGCGCTACTTTGTTACTTATTTGTTTGTGCACGTAAAGCTGCGGAAGGGCGGGCTGGGTGAGGCGTGGAACCCAGACCAGCAGCCTCAGGTGCGGGACGTGGCCTCCTGCAGGTGGCACCATCCGTGTGTCAGGAGAGGCCGATCGGACACGCCCCCGCCCGGCTCTGCCCCCAGCGCAGTGTGACAGGAGCGGGCCTGGAGACTGCCTGTCTAGGCCACTCGGGCTGCAGACTCTGTCTCGCCTGCTTCTTCCTGGGGCCGGAGGAGAAAGCTCCAGGGACTCATAGCCGTTCCAGAGGCCGCCGGGAAGCAGCGGGACCTCCGGTCAGTGGGAAGGACGCTCTGGGCATAAGAATGAGGTGGGAGGTGGGACCCTGTCAACAGCCAGGAGCCCAGGGAGGCTTCAGAGCGGGGGTGAGGGGGTGGGGGTGAGGAGTGGTTGAGTGAGTGCATTGGGCCACTTTTCTTCTTGTTGATGGTCCTGCAACATGTTGCTGGCACCCTGAGGGTTCTCTCGGTCTAAGGGCTAATGCCCAGCTCAATCAGGATAAACAGGCTGGCACCATGGTGTGTTCCCGGCGGGCGGGCAGCATCTCATTAACCTAATAAACGCAGTGGGCTGAGCCGAAAGGCAGGGCGGAGAGCAGGGAAGTAACTTGCTCAGCGGCTCTCCTGCTGGAAACTCAGTTCTGGGGTTCAGGCAGGACCCGTTTTCCTGAGGCCCAGGTGCCAGGAATTGACACAGCGCCTTTGGGGACGCTGTGGAAAGAGGGTGATTAACTGTGAGTTAAGAAGAGTCTGAGGCATGGAGACACCCGGGCCCCTGGGAGCTGCTGGAGACCGAACAAGCCACGAGTCACTGGGGGATTGGGCGGGAGGGGGGTGTCTGGGTTGAACCGGCTGCACCAGGGCCAGTGAAATACTCTGGTCAGCCAAACCTGGTTCTCCCCCTGGGTCGGCCAGTTATTGGTGAGCCGTGCAGTTGGTCGTGGTACCGAGAGAGCAGGGCTGTTGTGGTCACTAAGTGAGTAATGGGTGTTTAGTGCCTGTCTCTCCGCACAGCCTTGGTGTGGTCTCCCTGCTCGCCCCCTGGCTTGTCTGGGTGCGGTCTCCCCGATTTGTCACCAGTGCGTCTCGGGGTGGCCCCTTCCAGACCTCAGTGTTAACAAGCCCTCTCAGTTAACTCAGAGGCCGTCCACACCGGGTTCTGGGTTTCCAACAAGGTCCACGCTGGAGGGCTGGGACCTGAAGGTGAGGCTGACGGGGGGGGGGGGGGTAGGGGGGGAGGGGTGTCACAGTTTCGGGGGGCCAGGGAAGGCAGGGAATGGCGAGAGCTCTGACCTGGTCGCACTGGCCTGAAGGTGAGTGAAGAGAGCAGGTCGGGGCAGGGAGGCGGCCCCAGGAGGAGCAGGACGGCCAGGACCCGGCGCTCCGTCCGGCAGCAGCGTGGACAGCGCTGTCCCCTGTCCGTACCTGCCCCTGCCCTGGAGGCAGGTAGATGGGATCGCATGTTTGTTCTAGAAGCTGGAGATGCAGCTCCTGCAGGCGCCACCATGGAGCCTGGGACCAGTGGCCCCGCGGGCCCCGGGTGGGGTCCTGCCCTGGACGAGGCCGTCAGCGGTTAATGCAGAGCTTCTCTGAGAAACCGCGTGACCTGCACCTGCATGTGCCCTCACTGTCTTCATCCGACGGCGCAGTGTCCCTCCTGGAGCAGGAATGATTCCCAGCTGTGTACGAAGGAGCATGTGGGCATTGCACGAGAAACTTGCCGAGTCTAAAGAATTAGGTTTTTAGAACCTTCCTTTCATGTGGCTGCTCTGAGGACACTAGCAGGAGGCTCTGTCAGCACGCTCCTGCTGCTCTTTCCTGTTTTGCATAAGTCAGTCATTTAGGGTCAGGGAAGTACCTAGACATACAGTGTTCCTGTGACATGTTCCTGTGTAATACCTTCTAATTAGCTTCATTCTCTTTAATCTCAATAACAGATGCAGAATGAAGTCAGATAGTAATCCAGGGGCAAGAGTGACCTCACTCACACACGTGGTCCTAGGATGGGGAGGCAGGAGTGACCTCACTCACACACGTGGTCTCAGGATGGGGAGGCAGGATGGCCTCACTCACACATGTGGTCTCAGGATGGGGAGGCAGGAGTGACCTCACTCACACACGTGGTCTCAGGATGGGGAGGCAGGAGTGACCTCACTCACACACGTGGTCTCAGGATGGGGAGGCAGGATGGCCTCACTCACACACGTGGTCTCAGGATGGGGAGGCAGGAGTGACCTCACACACGTGGTCTCAGGATGGGGAGGCAGGATGGCCTCACTCACACACGTGGTCTCCTGATGAGGAGGGAGGAGTGACCTCACTCACACACGTGGTCTCCTGATGAGGAGGGAGGAGTGACCTCACTCACACACGTGGTCTCAGGATGGGGAGGCAGGATGGCCTCACTCACACATGTGGTCTCCTGATGAGGAGGGAGGAGTGACCTCACTCACACACGTGGTCTCCTGATGAGGAGGGAGGAGTGACCTCACTCACACACGTGGTCTCAGGATGGGGAGGCAGGAGTGACCTCACACACGTGGTCTCAGGATGGGGAGGCAGGAGTGACCTCACACACGTGGTCTCAGGATGGGGAGGCAGGATGGCCTCACTCACACACGTGGTCTCCTGATGAGGAGGGAGGAGTGACCTCACTCACACACGTGGTCTCAGGATGGGGAGGCAGGATGGCCTCACTCACACACGTGGTCTCCTGATGAGGAGGGAGAAGTGACCTCACTCACACATGTGGTCTCAGGATGGGGAGGCAGGAGTGACCTCACTCACACACGTGGTCTCCTGATGAGGAGGGAGGAGTGACCTCACTCACACACGTGGTCTCAGGATGGGGAGGCAGGAGTGACCTCACTCACGTGGTCTCAGGATGGGGAGGCAGGATGGCCTCACTCACACACGTGGTCTCCTGATGAGGAGGGAGGAGTGACCTCACTCCCACTTGGGCTGGAGGACCCAGAGGGCCACGGCCAGCGGCCAGCTGTACTCAGGACCCCACGGGAAGTTTCCCGTCCACAGACATACTATTGGAGGAGGATTTTGGCAAAATTCCTATGCCAACCTTTACTCCAAAATCAATAAAACCAAGATTCTAGGTTTGCTGTGTTTCACACAAGTAATGGAACGGGCATAGGAAAAAGTGAGAACTATCTCAACATTCCTGCCCTGGCTGGTTTGGCTCAGTGGACTCAGCGTTGGCCAGCAAGCTGAAAGGTCCCAGGTTTGATTCCTTACTGTTCAGGAATCGAAGGCTTAGTTTCCGTTCTGCTCCATCCTGGAGAGAAGTGCTGGGTATTTCTCCCCACTGCCGGCCGGTCCCTCTGTGAGCCTGGTTCAGGAGCCATGACGACGTATCATGAGCGCTAACCATTTTTTTTAAAAAATATATATTTTATTGATTGTTGTACAGAGAGGAAGGGAGAGAGACAGAGAGCTAGAAACATCAATGAGAGAGAGTCTTCGATCAGCTGCCTCTTGCACACCCCCCACTGGGGATATGCCCGCAACCAAGGTACATGCCCTTGACCGGAATCGAACCCGGGGCCCTTCAGTCCCCAAGCCGACGCTCTATCCATTGAGCCAAACCGGTCCCGGCGCGCTAACCATTTTTGACATTTACTATGCCAGGTGTTTTTCCAGGTGCTTTCCCTGTACCAACCCCCTGACCATCACACCACCCATTGACGTGGGTGGAGGGATTACTCCCACTTGACAGTAAACTGAGGCTTAGCTTGAAGGAGGGGGTGCGGGATTGGGGTCCAGCCCGTGCCCAGGGCTGTGCTGTGCAGCCTCTCTCTGGGGGATCACAGAGGCAATGCGGCTGGGAGAGGAGACTCTGAGACATACAGAGTCCAAAGGGCAAAGCGAGAGCGAGGGCCGGGGCTGGGGCCCCTTTGCCAGAGAACCCCTTTCCGGGGCCGCTGTGTGCTTAGCGTGGAAAACCGGGAAGGACGGGGCATGGAGCCTCTCAGCCTGGCTGTCCTCTGTCCTCATCCGGCACCCGGGGCGCTGTGCACAGGCCCTCGCCCCTGCTCCCCAGGGGCCCAGAGCCCAGGGGAGAACAGGAGAGAGAAGCAGGAGCAGGTGTCTGAGGCTGGGTGCTGAGCACAGGCCCGCAGGCCCCCGGGGGAGCCGCCTGGAGCTGAGCACTCAGGGGGCCTGTGCAGTCTGGGGTGTGCGGGAACCCCTTGCCTGTCCACCGTCTCGCCCGCTGAGGCGCCAGCCTGGCTCCTGCCCTGTGAACTTGGCAGGGATGCAGGGACGAGGACAGGATGTGGCAAGTATCTCTAAAGCCTGCAGTTGGGAAGGTGGCTGCTGGGCTCTGGCAGTGGCAGCTGGGGGTGGGCCAGGACCCGGTTTCTATTCCGGAAGAGTCTCTCCGGCTGCACCGTGGGGGATGGGGCCGGCATCCTGAATTACTGGGGGAACAGGCAAACAAAGTCCTCACAAATACCCTTCTGAACAGCCCTGACCGGTGTGGCTCAGTGGATAGAGCGTCGGCCTGCGGACTGAAGGGTCCCGGGTTCGATTCCAGTCAAGGGCATGTACCTTGGTTGGGGGCACATCCCCAGCGGGAGGTGTGCAGGAGGCAGCTGGTCGGTGTGTCTCTCTCATTGATGTTTCTAGTTCTCTCGCCCTCTCCCTTCCTCTCTGTAAAAACTCAATAAAATATATTTTAAAAAAAACACCTTTCTGAACAAATACTGACCTCAGGGAAAGGCTGGTCCAGGTGCTGCTGCTCAAGTCCAGGGCACCTGCCCCCTTCGTGGAGGAGACCCCCGGGTCAGCGGTGGGCCTCCAGGCGCAGGGCCAGCATCCTCGAGGCGCAGGCGCACGAGGCCCGGCCTTGAGCTGCATCCACAGACGTGGGGTGGTGGCTGGGCAGACGGGGGTCACCACGCAGCTGTCTGTAAGAGGGGCTTCTTCTCACTGAT
The DNA here is from genome assembly GCA_036971965.1 of Nyctalus aviator. NCBI lineage: Eukaryota > Metazoa > Chordata > Mammalia > Chiroptera > Vespertilionidae > Nyctalus > Nyctalus aviator. Next base: position 6,908,507 of record CM072923.1, read on the forward strand.
GATTAGAAAGGCCGAGGTCCGGGTACGTGCAGGGAGAGGCCCTGTTCCTCAGGCCTCAGTCCTCACACCCCGGGGAGCACACACCGCCCTGCAGGAGCAGGTCCTCCCAGGTCAGCAGTCCCTCTGGCTGCTCTGCGGATTACGGAGTTGGAAAGCCTTAGGCAGCAAGACACTGCTCAGGGCAAAGCCCCTTCCTGGCAGGCTAAGGGAGGAGTGGCGGCCTGCCCTCCCTCCCGATGGCTTCTCGGGCCACAGGCCTAAGTGTAAGTCACAGACGGATGCCTCCCAAGGGCCTTGCAATCCGTCTGAAGGCTCCAGAGCCAGTGGCCCAGGTCTGAGATCAGGGCCAGGGGCAGGGCAGGGCAGGGCAAGGGCAAGGGCAAGGGCAGGCTTTGCCAGCTATGGGGCCCGCCCCCTTGCAGGACACAGGAGCACAGGTGCTGGAGGGGGCCTCGGCCGTCCTGTCGGGAAGGGGGTCTTATGAGTCATGTGCAGAGAAGGTGCACAAAGCAGTAACTTTCCTGTTACCCAGTGATGACCCTGAAGCAGGGTGGAGCCTTTTCTCTGCCAGGGGCCTTTCGGGTATTTATAACAGCATTCCTGGGCCATACCCAGTAATCCTCTTAAAAACCAGCCGCGCATTTGGTCAGACATGTAATTAACTTACCCCAATGCCTGGGCAGGGCCGGGCCTCATGGGGCCTGCGGGCTTGGCGTTCCCCACCCGGGCCCTGCAGGAAGGTCATCGCCAGAGGCCCCCCGAGGGGCTCGCTCCGCGAAGCCTCTCTGGGCCTCTGCACGGCGAGCGGCGTCCGAGGGCGACACTTCGCCGGCAACTCTGTCTCCTCTCAGCTCCGTGCAGAGTCCGAGTCCAGGCGGGGTTACAGGGGGACGGCATCCTTCGCACTCTGGTGGACTTCCCGCTGTTTCCCAGGGAATCAGAGCGTCATTCCCCCGGGTGTGGAGTTGGAGCGGGGCCTCTGGTGGGAGCACAGCAGCCCGCTCTGGGCCAGGGACTGACGGCCTGGGCATTGCCCCGAAGAGGGGGTGTCTGTCCGGCACTGGGGCCCACCCTGCTAGCTCACCCCATGGGCTGTGCTCTGGGGTTTCCGTCGGCTTCTGGCTCTGAGGCCCCAGGCCAGCTGCTGGGCGGGGCCCACTGACCTGGTCCTGCCCGGGCCGTGATGGGCCTGTTTACAGCGGCTCCTGCCGAAAGCCGCTTATTGGATTAGCGGAGCCGGGCAGCACAAAGTGGGCCGAGGGGAGGCAGTGCCCCCTGTCTGCTCCAGGGCCCTGCGTTCCTTCCAGTTGGCCTTCCAGACTCGCGGGTGCCTCTGGGTCGGGAGGCAGCACCCCAGAAGTGCGTGTCCCCCTCGTTCTGCTGAGCAGAGGCTCTTTGCGGCCCAGGCCCCATCCGTGTGGGAAGTGTGGGCCTGGCCATAATCCCTCTCCTTATCCTCCGGCCACGGTGACACTCGCTGCCACCGCCCGTCCCCTCGCCAACTCTCGGAAGACGGGGCACAGGCTGTGAAGATGCTGGCCCGCTACTCGACCTGCCTCTTCTCAGGGGTTTGTGCCGCGCTGGTGGCCGTGGCTCTGGCCTATTACCTGTACTGGTGAGCGTGGCAGTGCCGGGGTCTGGCTGTGGGGGGAAGGGGTGAGGGGCTCCATGCTGTGGTTTGCCCCCTGTGCTTGTAGATCCACACTCTCTCCACCCACCAGGAGGGACTTCATGGTGGTGGGGAAGGAAGCGGTTACTTCGGAGCACGGTGCGTGCGGATTATCCTGCCCTTCCATGGATGCTCTTTTGTTAGAACCTTCCCGAGGGAGGTCCAGGGGTCGGTGCCCTGACGCACAGTGGGTGCTGGGTGATGGGAGGGAGCCCTTGCCCGAGCCCTCGCCATCGTTCCTGCTCTCAGCCCAGAGTGGGGGCAGCAGGGGGACACGGGGTCTGTCAGTTGAACAGGAAATGGTAGCTTCCATCAAAGGGATGTTACCCTGTTGTGCCCATAGGTGACAGATGGCTTATGGGGAGTCACCAGTGACCCTTTGCAGCAGCAGTGGCCGGAGTGCATACCAGTGCTTGCTGTGGATGTGGGGGTGTCTGCGGGGTGCCATGGGCCACCCTGGCCTGGGGGTCCAGAGGCTCAGCTCCTCCAGCCCCTCATGAGGCTGTGACATGAGTGCTCTGGCCCCAGGTTCTGCCTGTAAAACGAGATGTTGACTGTATCTCTGCAGCTGGCCTTTGCACACGGGCAGGTACCGCTGGCACACAGGGCCCGCTCCCTCCTGACAAGTGCTGACGGGGTGGCTGTGGGGAAACCCCAGCCCGGGTCTGGGGTCACTTGATTGGCTAGTGGTGGAGAACGAGCAGTTTCCTGCAGAGAGGCAGGCTTCCCGGAGGTTCCGCCTGGTGTGTTCTTGTTCCTCCCACACACATGGCTGGGTGGGAGCTCTCCCCTCTGACCTGCAGGCTTTCTCTCCTGCAGATCCGATTAACGCTTCTTTGTGTCGGGTGACGAGGGTGCCACAGGTGGGCGGGGCTCCCTGCTGGCTCCGGCCTCTGTGGAACCCAGGTGTACCCCAGGCCCCTGCAGCCCTTTCCGGCCTCAGAGCCCCTTTCCGCCTGAACACTCTAGTCGTTTATGTGCCTCTTAGGGGCCTGGTGGCACTGGTCAGTCAGCTGGACCCCAAAAGGACGGGTCTGCCTCACCGCGCAGCAGGCCGCCCACCTCGCCAGGGAGGGGCACGCTGCTTTTCTCGTCTGTCCTTGGATGTTCCCTCTTCCAGCGCTTGTCCTGGCCACTAAACAGTCCCTTTCCCACTCATGGGAAGAGACCCGTTGGAAGAGACCCCGTTGGAAGCTGGTTGTGATCTGACGGAGGACTCCGGCAGCCCCTGCCACACCCTGCTGAGCCCCCACCCTCGCTCCTAGTGCTGGGAACTGGGAGAGAATGCCAGCTCTGGTTCCTGAGGTTGCAGAGCTGTCCCCTCCCCAGTTAGGCCTGACTCACTGGGTGCCTTTTCAGCTGCCATGCTCCCCGTTGGCGGGGTGAGTGCCAGAGCTGGTGTGGCCAGCCACCGGGTGGGCTCACCCCGCCCCCGCCCCGCCTCCCCGGCTGAGACCAGCAACCTGCTCGGCTCAGGAAGAGATCCGCTGCTGAAGGGGCTGCCAGCACCCGGTTAACTCGAAACACCTAGGAAAAGGCTCGAGGACTCCGCTGGGAGCTGGTTCCGCTAACGGGGTCAGTGGGAGAGTCCTCGGGAGGCAGCTTCCCGGGTTCCCTCTGCCACTGCTGACAGCACCGCACCCGTGGCCGTCCTGTCTGCGTCTCTGCGGCCAGGACTCTCGGCAGGTCCTCCTTGTGCCTCGAATGAACCTGCCACCGGGCGGGGCTGGGGTGGAGAGGCCACGCGGAGCCCCTGACCGCCACCTGCAGGTCTCTGCAGCCGCCGCCTCTGGGCGCACGGGCCAGCGCCAGAGCCGTGCTCTTCTCAGTGGCCTCGCTTCAGACCTGGCGGAAGACGTGTAAGGAGTTGTGGGTCCAAACACCAGACACACGTCCAGTGTCGCCTGCAGGTCACTTTCCCTTTTTTCCAGCAGCATCACCAGCCACTGTCTCCAGACGCGGCGCTGTCACACAACGCGCTGTGAAACGCACCCCGGGCTATAATGTCCAATGCGGCTCTGTTCACGGTGGAGCAACAGCGAGGTCAGCACAACCCGCTCGCCACGTGCTGCCTGGCATGAGCCAGAGCCGGTCACACCCGCTGGGGCTGCCCCGCCCAGAGTTCGCCGCGTGGGAATGCGTCACTGTACCTTGGCCCAGCCATAGGCTTGGTGTCGGTGTCTAGCCACGATGTAGGAAAACCAGGCAGAGGGAGCGAGGCCGTTACGTGGGAAGGAGGAAGGCCCAGCTAGAGGGACCCGTCATTCCGGGCGCGTTCCCCACGGGGCGGAGCGCGGGGTGCTTCGTGCGAGGTGGCCACAGCGGTCCTCCTGGGTGACAACTTCCCAACAGCGGGGCCAGGCGGGAGACGGAGAACTCGGGGTTTCTATGCCAGTTAGAAGGAATTACCAATTAAAAGCGATTAAAATTTTTAATGTTGCGGAAGTATTCCTAAATCGGTGGCATTTTTCAGAGACAAGCTGCCTGTGTCTTTGGAAGATTGACTTGAGGCAGAGCTTGTGTGCCTGTCTCCCAAGCATCGATGGCTCTGAGGTGCCTTTGTTGACCATTTAATTGAAGGCACTTCCGGTGCCAGCGAATTCTATGTTTTTAGTTTCATTTCATCTTGGAAATCCCTAAACTTAGTGCAACAGGTGATCTACCTCTTGGTAGTGTTCTGAAGACTTTATATATCCCCGCTCCTGTCTCCTGTCTCCTAACCTCCCTCCCACGCCCTCCCACCGACACCTGCAGGCAGGAATCCTTTCCCAAGAGGAGTCCCAGTTCCACAAACTTGTCCCGTTGCTCGATGGCAGAATGCTTGCCTAATAGAAAGAGCCATTTTATCAGAGGAGAAACCTATGGAGTGACAGCCGTTGGCATCAGCCGCCATCCCGCATGACGACATGCCAGGGCCGCTGGCACAGGCCAGGCATCGCTGCTGGCCTGGGCTTGTGGGCAGCCCTCGGCCTGGGCTCAGACAGTGAACGCACGGGCGTTGGTGCCAGGGCTTCTCATCTCCGTCCGCCATACACGACTCTTCGGAGCTTTTCACTTCAAGGATACTGTTTTGTTTTTAGTAGCATTTTTATGATTATAAAAGTAATCGTTATTCCATGCCAAAAACTTAAATGAAAACCAGAAAAGCATTTTTTAAAAAGGCCATATTATTTCATTACCAGAGATTTCCCCAGGCGGTTAGGTTCAGCCTCTCCCCGATGTGGTGTGTGTGTGTGTGTGTGTGTGTGTGTGTGACGACGTGTGTACCTCTGCCCGCCAGCCGTGCAAGCAGTGTTCACGCACGTCACCGAGGCCTCGGTGCAGCCGGGTCCTGAGGGACAAGTGCACCTGGAGGCGGTGCGCCAGGCTCACCGAGGTCGCCCTGCGTCTCCGCGTGTTCGGTATCGTCCATCACTAGCCGTCTGCCGGGCATTCACCTTCCCACCTGTCTCCTAGTCTCCACAGGATCGGTTCCTCACCCTGCACTCGGGGCGGGCGGGCGGGCGGGCGTGGCCTCTGGGGTTGGCTGGAGCGCCTTGTGCCCAACGGCCGTGCAGAAGAGCCACCTCCGAGGGCTGTCACTTCCCTTGCTCTTTCTCACCAGATGGCAAAGTGAATTCGCCCATTTTCTGTGGACCTAGATCTCAGGGAAGGAAGTTACTTACGGAATTTGAGGGATATCTTTGATTATAGAGGCATATGCCAGGTGCCACTCTGCCCGGCCCCCAGCACAACCCAGACGCTTCCAGAACCCACGGGCTCTGCGTTCTCTGCCCCCGTTTGACTGGCGGGCCCTGTGGTGGGTGGTCTTGGGGACAGAGACTCGGAGGCGCAGGCTGTTGCTTGGCCCTCGGTGAGCAGCGTCTGCTGGGCAGCACCAGGGCTGCTACGAAGGTGCCCTCGGCCAGTTCCTTCACGGAAACAGGAAGGGGCGCTGTGGTGAGGGGTGTCAGGGGCCGCGTGCCCTCGGCCAGGCCAGCTGTCACGTGCGGTCACCGTGGAGGCCACGAGGGCCTCGCTTGGTGAGTTTGCTGGTGTCAATCGGTGTCGATGGACTGAGTTGTGCACTGTGCGTTCTCCCCAGTTTCTCAGAGTGCCGGGCGCCGTCCCGGGGGACAGGACAGGGAGGCTGTGGACGTTGTCTCTGAAGGGCTGGGTCACACTTTGCAGTTCTTCCTGGAGACACCCCCCTCCTTCCCTGGGCGGCGGTGGGTTCCAGGGGGACACTGGCACTGGGTTCTAGACCAGGCGTTCCCTGTGCTCACTTCCCAGGAAGGAGACAGGAGAGAGTGTCCATCCTGGGGAACGGCTCTCCAGGGTTCAGAGTGAGGAGAAAGGCCGGGCCAGGTGGGCGGATGCTCAGCTGATGGCTAGGGACCTCCCCTCTCCTGGGGCCAGGCCTGCAGCGGCCAGCCCCCGTGTCCTCCTGGAGTTCAAAGTCCTCTGGGGCAGCCTCCTGTCCCTGAGCCAGCCCAGTCCCCCCAGCCTGGGCTTTTCATCCTTCTCGGGGAGCCCCCACCAGCATGGGTGGGGGTGACTCGCCGAAGGGCGTGTGGAGAAGAAAGGAGCCGAGCGGAGGTCCTGCTGGTGAGGGTGCTGGCGGGGAGCAGCAGCAGCAGCTCACTCGGCACCGTTAGGAAAGGCGCGGCTGGAAGAGTTCTGTTTACAACCAAGCGCGGAGGGCAGCAGGCCGGGTCTCTGTGCTGCCATCGCGTGGAGGGCAGCAGGCCAGGTCTCTGTGCTGACCACTTTCTCACAGAGAGGGAGCCCCGGTGAACGGGCAGCGTTAGCAGCTGGGCCCGGAGCCTGGAGGGGCTGGCCAGGCTGCACAGAGAAGGGGCCCCCGCGGAGTTTGAACCCCGGCATTTCCTGCCCCCCAGCTCTGCCGGCCTTCCCCTCTCACCCCATCCTTCCGTTGACCTCAGCGCCAAGCCTGAGAGTGAGCTTGCAACACGGCAGTGCCCCGGGCCGTGACATTTCACCTACTGGGCAGCGCGCTGTGCCCCGTTGGCTCTGTGACGGGTGCCCAGAGCCTGCTCAGAAATGCAGGCACGGGGGCCCCTCACAGCTCTGCGGCCCACGGACGGTTTTCTGCTCTGGAGGTCCATGCGAAGAGGGCCTGGGCTGTCCGGGCGTCCTGCTGGCTGAGTCCCGGGAGGGACAGAGGTAAGGGGCTGTGGTCTGGGCTGTTTTGTGGCTGCCCTGCAGGGTCATGGGGTGGGGGAGGGGCAGGGCAGCGGCCAGCCTGGCCGCCGTGGGTTTTCTCTGGCTTTTGGAAAGGAAGTCGTGGGCACAGATGCCTGTGGGAAGGCAGTTTCTCCCTAAGCAGGTTCCCCAGAGGGGTCACAGGAAGAAGGCTCTCTTAGGGGCCAGGGATTCCTTCTCTTACAACGTCCCGAGGTCACCATGGAGACGGCTGGGCATGGGCACCTGTGCCCTGAACCAAAGCAGCCTTGTTAGGGATAAACCCAAGTCAGGGGCGGGGCTGCCCCCTCTCCCCGGACTCCATCGTTTCCTGGCTCTCCTGGAGAAACTGACCCTGCCGGGGGATAGAGGTCACATCTGGCCTCGGCGGCTGCTCCCCCACAGGCCAGGCGTCCTCAGTCCAGACCCCTCCTGGTGCCCATGGGCGTCGGGAGTGGGGGGGAGGCGGAGGCCCCTCGTTGCCTCTGTCTCATCCTCACGACCACAGTTCAGAGTCTGCGTGGTAGGCTGTTGTGTATCCTTGAAATCACAACCCCAGCGACAGTGTCATGAACTTGAAGTTTGCTTGGCTCTATTCTTGTTGTAAGGGCGGGAGTGACAGGCTCTCTGCATCCCAGGAGGAAGTGGGTCGGAGCGGGCCACAGGACAGAGCAGGGCCAGCCCTGGGGGTGGGTCCGGCGAGGTGTACGCCATGACCTTGAACTGCCCGCGTCCAGCCCCTCGGCCCAGCCCGCTCCATGTTTGAGTCCGAGGAGGGTATCTACCGGCGGCGGGAAGTGAGGGAGCGGGGTCACGCCACGTGCCAGTGGCTGGGCAGACGGCATCACACGTTTGCTAACTGCTGGCAAACCTGTGGGCACACCGCGTTCACAATGGCAGTCTTTATTTCGCCCCCCATTGGATCTTACGTTTCCTGGTCTGAGTCTTGCTTTTGGAGACCATCCTGTATGTTAAAGCGTGTGCATCTGAGATGTGCCGGGTTTACGTTCGGATGGGAGCTCCGATCAGAGGCAGGTGCTGGGTGACAGGTGACCCTCCTTCCATGACTCGGGGTCAGATGGACCTTCTCCAGCCGCACCTGGGTCAGGGCTGCGGGGGGACCGTGAGGGACGTGTGGGGGTGCTCCCGTCGCTGTGAGCAGAAGCCAAGGGTGGGTATTTGAAATCCAGTTCGTTTGTTCCATTTTGAATCCCTAACTTAAAAAAAAAAAAATCTACTTATTAAGTGTGTGACTCATAATGCCTCTTTAACGACAAATGTGACATTTTAAATCTTTGTCAGCACCTTGGTTAAGGCTTGTTTCTCATGATAAAAACCACCCTGATTACCGACAAGTTCTAGAGTGTGAGCAGGTGGCGCTTTCCCAGGACTCTCACTGTGTGTGGGGGTGGGGGAGGGGGTAGAGGGGGGTTGTCACAGAGGAAAAGCTGGTAGGAGGGTGAGGGAATCCTCTCTTCCCCCTCCTGCCCCCCCACCTTGCCCCATAGCTCTGCAACTTCACACTCACTCTCCCAGCTGTGCACTCACCTGGTCTCTGCTGTTCCAGCCGAAATGCTCTCAGCAGCCTCCTGGATCTGCCCCCGGAAGCTCAGGGCTCAGTCCCGCTCTCTGCAGGCCCCGTCTTGCCCCCAATTTCTTGTTAGCTGACTGTCCTGTGACCTCAGGTCTCCGATGGGGCTAAGGAAAGTCATGAACTTGCACTTTGCTTGGCTCTATTCTTGTTGTAAGGGCGGGAGTGACAGGCTCTCTGCAATCCCAAGAGGAAGCCAGGACGCCCATGTAATTTGTGAATTTGAGAAATGCATTGTACACGCAGAGAAGCATGTCAGCCACCAGCTGGCTGATAATCACAGAGCAAACCTCCATCCATTTCTTGGCGAGTAAAACGTTATTATTACAGCGGGCGGTTCATTGTCACAAAATTAGGTCTAAGTCAACTTAGCTGTCACTAGTGTGTGTGTGTGTGTGTGTGTGTCCATGTGTGTGTGCATGGTGTGTGTTCTGGAACTCGGCCCCACTCCTGTGCTGTGGCCCCACAGCCCCTCGGGGTGCGCAGTGCCCGCAGTGCCCTGCAGGCCAGAGACCTGTCACAGGTCTGTTGTGCAGTCACCAGAGCTTTCCACATCTCTCCCCGCCTCCTCCCCCCACCGCCTCCCTCCCTCCCCTCTGCAAACACCAGAACAGCCTTGAAAAGCAAAAGATTCTGGAACTCGGAGAGATGGGGTAGGTAGGGTGTGAGGGGTCCTGGAGGTGCTTTACCAGCTGCCTCCTCACCTGGTGGCCCCCTGGCTTCTGTGCCCCCAGGCCCTCCACATCCCCACTGTCCACAGACTGGAGCAGGCGATCTGCAGGGTTTTTTTTAAATTTTTTTTTATTTTAGTATTTTAAAAAATATATATTTTTGTTGATTTCAGTGAGGAAGGGAGAGGGAGAGAAACATCAATGATGAGAGAGAATCATTGGTTGGCTATCTCCTGCATGCCCTCTACTGGGGATTGATTCTGTAACCCAGGCATGTGCCCTTGACCGAATCAAACCTGGGATCCAGTCCGAATGCCGGCGCTCTAGCCATTGAACCAAATGGCCATTACTTAAAAAGATTTAAGCACCGGTTTTGGAGAAAGGAAGAGAGAGGGAGAGAGAAACGTTGTTGGGCTGCCTCTTGCACGCCCCCTATCGGGGATTGGGCCTACAGCATAGGCAGGTCCCCTGACTGGGAATCAAACCGCTGACCTCCTGGTTCATGGGTCAAAGCTCAACCACTGGGCCACACCAGCCAGGCAGGCGTGTCCTTTAGTCGTACCTTTATTACTCACTGGTGGAGCATATGTCTAATGCTAAAAGATTCACTTAGTCCAGTAGCGGTTTTGAGTTAATTTAATATTCTATTTATTGTAATGGTATCTGAATACAATGGAAATACCAATCTGTCCAAGTTGAAATAAATAAACGTGAGTACATATATGTGTGTGTGTGTGTGTGTGTGTGTGTGTGTTGTTCCTTAGTCTGTAGCACTGTGCAGCCCACGCACAGCCTCCCACCACACAGAGGGCCACCCCTGTCAGGGGCCCAGGGCCCCCACGGCCTCTCCTCTCACTGCTTCACACGTCTGTGCAGAGGCAGGACCACACTCTTGATTTTCTTTTTTTTTTTTTTTTTTCTCCCTTGGGTTTTCTTTTTTCTTTTCTTTTTCTTTCTTTTTAAAAATTTTTTTTATTGATTAAGGTATCACATATTTGTCCTCAACCCCCCATTCCAATCTCCCACCCCTCCCCATTCATGCCCCCTCCCCCCTATTGTCCTTGACCACTAGTTAGGCTCATATGTATGCACATAAGTCCTTTGGTTGATCTCTCCCTTTTACTTTATTTATTTTATATTTTATTGATTTTTTTACAGAGAGAGGAAGAGAGAGGGATAGAGAATTAGAAACATCGATGAGAGAGAAGAATCGATCAGCTGCCTCTTGCACACCCCCTACTGAGGATGTGCCCACAACCAACGTACATGCCCTTGACCGGAATTGAACCTGGGACCTTTCAGTCTGCAGGCCAGCGCTCTATATCCACTAAGCCAAACTGGTTTCGGCTATTTCTCCCTTTTATCCCCACCCTCCGTTTGAGGTCCAACAGTCTGACCCATGGCTCCTTATCTCTGGGTCTGTTCTTGTTCATCGGTCTATGTTGTTCACCACACTCTTGATTTTGGAGACTTCGTGGTATGTTGTGACCTTACGTTGGCCTCTTCCTTGGTTCTTTGTCATGGTTTCCTTGGCTGGTCTTGCCTGTTTCTTTTTCCATATGAACTGTAGGATCTATATGTCTAGTTCTAGGGGTAGGACTATTGGGTTTTTAATTACGGTTCAATTACATTTATAAACTAACTTAGAAAGTATCATTTATGTATTTCTGTCTAACAAACCGCCTCAATATGTAGCAATTTAAAGCAACCATCGTTTTGTTGGCTCACCACCCTGGGTCTCTGCGGGCTGGTTCCTCTCCTGGTCTCACTTGCAGTCCTTCGCGCGGTTGTCATCCGCGGGCAGCCAGCCTGGGGCTGTGGGCCCATCTCTGCTCCACGTGGTCCCACGGTGGCCGGCTGGCCCAGCTTCCTCCCCCGTGGCCCAGGGGGGCGGGGAGCTGCCCGGCCTCTGAAGGGCCGAGCTCTGGAGTCCAGGACGTTCCTCCCACCACATCCCATTCCTGAGCCCCGAAGCCAGCCAGGGTCCAGGGCTGCAGTGGCCCATGCCTGCCACGGCCACCGGTGAGGGCAGGGAGGGCAGTTAGGTGTTGCCACCTGTTGCTCAGTATTTTTTGATTCGCTTAGTTCTGCTTTTATATCTCACAAGCTGTTGTAAGGTTTCATTGCATAGGCTTTGTTTCATTCTTCTGAAGTTTGGGAGTAGGTGTTTGGTCTTTTTATTGCAAACGTATACACTGCCTCCTCCACTATGCCTTCTGCTTTTGTGTGTTTGTGTGGATCCGTAGCTGCATGGACGCATGACAGGGCCACGTGTCCTCATCCTCCTGGCCGCTGAGTGCTCAGACTCTGAGCTTGCATTCCGCTTGCAGGAGAGGAAATCCCTAGTCCTGACTTTCAGTGCTCCCCCTTTCTGAAGCCTCCTGGAGAGGGACAACAGAGCCCCCAGGAAGCCGTGCACCGAGGGCTGAGGAGTCCCCGCAGCCCGGGCCCCATGTGACCCTGTGAGGCCGAGCTCCCGGCTGCCCGGAGCTCCCGTCTTCAGTGCCTGGCTTCCTGGGCCGTTCTGTTGTCCCCAGTGACCATTGAGGTCCAGTGACCTGGAACTGTCAAGTCACTGGAACTGTCCGGAAGTAAGCTCTATTGTCATAGTCTCTTCTAGTTACTTTAGTTAGAACTAGTTATTGAACATTATGAGAATGTTGATTTCTATATGTTTTTACTGATATATTGATTTTAGAGAGAGAAGAAGGGGAGAGGGAGAGAGAGAGATGATAGAGAGAGAGAGAGACATCGATTTGTTGTTCTACTTACTTATGCATGTGTTCCTTGGTTGATTCCTGTCTGTGCCCCGGCTGGGGATCGAACCCACAACTGGTGTATCAGGATGATGCTCTAACCCGCTGCGCTGCCCGGCCAGCGTTCTGCATGTGGTATTTCATTCCTCTCAGTGTTGCTGCCGTTACTCACTGTTTACAGGAGCATTTTGGTTGCAGTGGATTCTCTTGGGTCTAAGGATTCAAACCTGCTCTCTGCACATAATGATGTTGTTATTTCTCCGTCCTGACGTTTAGACTTGGTGATTCCAAAGGCTGATGAGGCTGGACTGGCAACCGATTATTGTTAGCAAAGGAGTATGTCATCTTTTTCACCGTTATTGAAAGATAAGATGGTCCCCGTGAGTGAGTTGACCGAAGAACTAAAGCTAGAACCTTTAAACCTCAAAAATAGGATTCATCTATTCTAAAACGTCAGTTGGAGTTGTAAATAATACCTTCGCTGCTTTCCAGCCTTCTTAAATAACATGGTGAGCGTGGTACAGCCCTTTCTCAGCATTTTAGTGACGTCAGGGTGGGCCACAATTGTTGTATTATGTTCTCATTCATGATGTCATTGAGGTGCTGCTGGGTCTGCAAACCTGCTCCCCAACACTGGACCCCCTCGGAGATGGTGCTGATGGAGTCACCAGCTTGTCTCTGCCCCTTTGTGCTGCTGTCAGCAGGCTGTCTGCCTCCAGCACCCCCCCTCCCCGTTGTGTAATCTGGTGCTTCCCATTGGCCGTGGGCCAGGAGACCACCCAGTCACGCTTGTCCAGGCTGTGTTTGAAGCGAGAGTAATGGAGAGCAATATTTCAGCATCCTCTCCCTTCACCGACCACTGTCTCCTCAAGGTCAGACCGACTGCGGGAAAGACCACACGGACAGGACCAGGTGAGGGGTGCTGTGTGCTCAGCTCAGAAGGGGAGTTGGTCCCTGAGAGGCCGTCTCCCCGGAGCTCAGGAACCAGGGCCTCAGGTCACTGACGTGGCGGCCCTGGTACTGGCCAGCTCCTGCTCCAGCCAGAGAGAGCCACGTGGCTGTGGGCAGTCCGGGCATTGCAGGGGATGGTGCAGTGTCAGGTCCTCTCCGCTCTCCTGCTGTCGTATTTAAAAAAAAAAAAAATATTTTATTGATTTTTTACAAAGAGGAAGGGAGAGAGATAGAGTTAGAAACATCGATGAGAGAAGAAACATCGACCAGCTGCCTCTTGCACACCCCCTACTGGGGATGTGCCCGCAACCGAGGTACATGCCCTCGACTGGAATCGAACCTGGGACCTTTCAGTCGCAGGCCGACGCTCTATCCACTGAGCCAAATGGTTTCGGCTCTCCCGCTGTCTGACTGACGCGCAGTTGGCAGAGGCATGAGCGGCACCCAGATGGAAGGGCTGACTGACCTCGCGTGTAAATGAAAGAGCCGTCCTCCCCAGGCAGAGAAAGCCATTACCTTCTCTGCATTGAGCGAAGCCATGGAGACGCCTGGCACACGCTGGCTAGTGCGGAGGTGGTGGGCACGTGACTTCCTTTTCCATTTCTGTGGAAAAGATGTGCTTTCCACAGAGACCCTCAGGGGGCTCTCTGAAGGTCAGACCGTCTGACCAGCTAGTTCTCGAGGTTGAGAGCGACAAAGGGGCCAGGGCTGGGGAGAGGGTCCCATGGGCGTCTGGTGATGGACTCCTGGGCAGGGGATAGGCTCACCCTTGAGTAGGGCGAGGCCTGGTCAGGGTTCACTGCCAGGCTGTGGGCCACCTGAGCAGCAGGGCCAAGTTTACAGAAGACATGGGAGGGGCCTGTGCTCTTCCTGGAAAAGGCCTGAGTGCTAAAAAGAAGTGAATTCCTTTGATGGGGCGCTGTCACAGAACCACAGGTGGGGACATAAGCAACAGAGATTCATTCCTCACAGTCTGGAGGCTGGAGGCTGAGGTAATGGTCATCACAGGTCTGGTTCCCCTGAGGCCTCTCTCCTCGGCTTATGGACTTTGTCCTCTCCCCGTGTCCTCACATGGGTGCCCCTCTGTGAGCCTGTCCTCATCTCCTCTTAGAAAGACATCTGTCCAGTGGGATGAGAGCCCTCACCAGTGGCCTCATTTAACTCGGTTACCTTTTTTTTTTTTTTTTTAAATATATTTTATTGATTTTGTACAGAGAGGAAGGAAGAGAGATAGAGAGCCAGAAACATCGATGAGAGAGAGTCATCGATCAGCTGCCTCTTGCACACCCCCTACTGGGGATATGCCCGCAACCAAGGTACATGCCCCCGACCGGAATCGAACCCGGGACCCTTCAGTCCCCAAGCCGACGCTCTATCCATTGAGCCAAACCGGTCCTGGCTAACTTGGTTACCTTTATAAAGACCACATTCCCATCTACAGCCACATCCTGAGGCCCTGGAGTTAGGGCCCCAGTGTTTCTTTTTGGGGGACAGTTCACCTGTAATGAGGTGCCAGGGTCAGGTCTGAGAATGGCCAGGGCTCCTGGCTCCCAGCTCTCCCCTTCACCGCCGGCCTTGAGAAGGAGCAGTGGGTGACAGGGGCCACGGGTGCAGAATTAGCAGAAGAACCTGGAGGGACAGCATCGGGCCGTGGAGGTCCCGCTGCTCAGGGCCGCTGCACCTGGGAGGTCTGGGTCTGGTGCCCAGCCCTTCCTGTCTGACTGGGACTCCCCCTGGCTTCCTGGATTCCTGGAGCCTTGCCTCGGGCCTGTGAGGCTCACCTGTTGTAAAACTATTTTTAGCTCGGCCTTGCTGAGCCACCTGGCTCACTCCCCCTCTCTGAGTGGCCAGCAGCCTGTCCCCAGGGGGTGGGGGTTTGTGGGGGTTTGGCCTCTAACCTCCCTGTGTTACATCTGGGGAAACTGAGGACCAGAGGGCCTGCGGCTCAGGACGGGTGAGGCCACGGCGAGCCCTTGGCCACAAGCTGCTCCTGATTTCTGTGTCTGGCGCGTCAAGACAGGGTTCCCTTGAGAAAAGGCCTGGACCCCAGCCCTTCTCCTCCCCCATCACGTGACTAGAGGACAGTCTGGGAGGCCCCGCACCGTGGGGAAGCCTCTGCCGCTGCTGTACCTGAGAGGAGAGCCAGGCCAGGCCCTGAGGGCGGACAGGGGTGAGTGGGGGTGACACCACCCTGTATCTCCCTTTGGGGAGGGTGATCATGCAGCTGAGAAGCTGGGGTCCCAGTGGCTTGTACAGGGGCCACAGAACCCAGGAGGCAGCCACCTCAGCCGGGGAGCAGGCCGTGCAGGTGCCAGGCTCCTGGAACAATCTAAGCCTGTCATCTACTGACGGGACTTAGAAACGGCTCAGGTTTCCTCGCCATCTCCGAGCTCTGAGGACGGTGTCTGAGCATTAATGAGCAGGCCCTGTGGGCGTGTGGGCCGGCTGTCCCGCCTTCAGGGCCTGGCCTGGCTCTCCTCTCAGGTACAGCAGCGGCAGAGGCTTCCCCACGGTGCGGGGCCTCCCAGACTGTCCTCCAGGGTCATATGATGGGGGAGGAGAAGGGCTGGGTTCCAGGCCTTTTCTCAAGGGAACCCTGTCTTGACGCGCCAGACACAGAAATCAGGAGCAGCTTGTGGCCAAGGGCTCGCCGTGGCCTCACCCATCCTGAGCCGCAGGCCCTCTGGTCCTCAGTTTCCCCAGATGGGGAAACAGGGAGGTTAGAAGCCAAGAACCTGCAGTATTGAAATTATGACGTTGTAGTCATCTGTCTGTGGAGTCTTTTCTGCTGTTGGTGGAAGTGGGTGTTGGCAGGGTCCGTTAGTTACTCTAATCATTGCAGTGGTCGGCAAACTCATTAGTCAACAGAGCCAAATGTCAACGGGACAACGATTGAAATTTCTTTTGAGAGCCAAATTTTTTAAAATTTATTTTCTTTTTAAAAAAATTTTTATTAAATTATTATCTGTGTACATCTTTTAACTCCCCCCCTCCCATACAGACCTTCCCTCCCCAGAGTTTTGTGTCCATTGGTTGTATACAAGTCCTTCGGTTGATCTCTTATCTCCCCCAGATCTCCCTACTGTCCCTGCTGTAATTTTACAGTCTGCTTGTTGCTTTACTGTCTTTATATCTGACTTTTGGTTTGTCAGTTTATAATGTTCTTTAATACCCATAAATGAGTGAGGCCATGTGGTATTTCTCTTTCATTGACTGGCTTATTTCACTCAGCATGATGTTCTCTAGTTATATCCAGGTTGCTGAAAATGATGAGAATTCCTTTTTTTATGGCAGCATAGTATTCCATTGTGTAGATGTACCATAGTTTTTTGATCCAATCATTTGCTGACGGGCACCTGGGCTGTTTCCAGATTCTAGCTATTGTAGATTGTGCTGCTATGAACATAGGGGTGCATATATCCTTTCTGATTGGTATTTCTAGTTTCTTGGGATATATTCCTAGGAGTGGGATTGCTGGGTCAAATGGGAGTTCCATTTTCAGTTTTTTGAGGAAACTCCACACTGTTCTCCACAGTGGTTGCACCAGTCTGCATTCCCACCAGCAGTGCACGAGTGTTCCGTTTTCTCCACAACCTCGCCAACACTTGTCGTTTGTTGATTTGTTGATGTTGGCCATTCTGACAGGTGTGAGATGGTACTGCATTGTTGTTTTGATTTGCATCTGAGAGCCAAATTTTTTAAACTTAAACTTCTTCTAAGGCCGCTTCTTCAACAGATACTCGCCCAGGCCGTAGTATTTTGTGGAAGAGCCACACTCAAGGGGCCAAAGAGCCGCATGTGGATTGCGAGCCGCAGTTTGCTGACCACGGCATTAGAATAACGGATTGTTTTCTGATGCTGCGTAACAAGTGTCCCCGGCACGGTGGTGTGAGACAACATGAGGTCTTCATCGCCCTCGGCTTCTCAGGGTCACCCCTGCAGGCAGGCCTGTCTGGGCGGGGCGGTGCTCACGGGCTGCGGGCATCTGAAGGCTTGTCTGGGCCCGGAGGGTCAGCGTCCACGCTGGCCTCTCTCCTGGCACAGGTCTGGCTCCCTCCCCATCCAGCACCCCCTGCTCCAGTGCCTTCCCCTGGCAGCTGCTTCCCCTGAGCCAGCCAGGCAAAGACCCCTCTATGACTCGGCCTGGGAAACCCACGGCACCGTTTCTGGCGGTCAGTTATTCTCCAGGCACAGGGATGCCAGGGGCTGGGCGGCTGGTCCAGCGCGCTCAGCTCGCCAAGTGCGGCAGGGGCAGGCCTGCAGGGCGCTCAGCAGGGTGCACGCAGCACAGTCACGTGCCAGCTGGGACTCGCCGGGGCCTGAGTCACAGCTTCCCTGTCTCTCTCCTCACAAGGGGAATTGTCGGGCAGCACCCAGAGCAGGCACAACCCCAAAATGCGAGCTCTGGCTTCACCTTCAGAGCTAAGAATCGCACGTTGGAGAGAAGGGGAGAGACACCAGTTAAGTTCTTGGAGGAGTTGGCGCTTTTGTGTTAGAAACCAAAACAAAAGCCTTTTAGCTTAAAAAGGTGCACAACAGCCTGGGAATTAAAAGGCAGTCATGTGTTTTATTTCCTGTGCAACTTAATTTTTTAAAATAAGTTGCTAAAAACAAGTTGAAATTACCCACAATGCCTTTACCTAGAGATCATCACTATTCATATTTGGGTGCATTTCTTCTAGTCTTCTTCCTTTCTTACGTGCCTGGGTATGTGTGGTTCATGTACGTGTATGTGGTGTGGTGTGTATGTGTGTGTGATGTGTGGTGCATGTGTGTGTGTATGTGTGTGATGTGTGGTGTGAGTATGTGTGACGCATGGATAGATGCTGCGTGCCAGGTTCCGTATGTCCTGTGCTGACCTGTAGAAGCTCCTGAGCCTGCCATTGGTGAGCCCCTCCCCCTCGGGCTGCAGACCTGGGCTCTGAGGTAGGGACCATGGGCTTCCCTTCCGCTTGCAGCTCTGGACTCTGGGCCCTGGCTCACGCCCTGACTGCTGTCCCTGTCCCTGTCCCTCCAGGACGGCTGTTCTCAGTGAAGGACCTTGCTCTCGCTACTGAGGAGTGACCATGGGCCTGCTCGCCTACCTGAAGACCCAGTTCGTCCTGCACCTCCTCATCGGGTTCGTCTTCGTGGTGAGCGGGCTGGTCATCAACTTCATCCAGCTCTGCACCCTCGTCCTGTGGCCCCTGAACAAGCAGCTGTACCGCCGGCTCAACTGCCGCCTCGCCTACTCGCTCTGGAGCCGTGAGTACCGCGCGCACCGCTGGGCCGGCTGCTGGGCTGGGCCCTCAGGGGGCGGTGGGTCACGCACGGGTGGGCGCGTGCAGAGACGCCCTACCCACACTCGCCCTGAGGGCGAAGGTGGCATTCCGACCCTGGCCTTGGGCCTGCAGCGGCCGCAGCTGCGTGAGGTTTAGCTCTGGGACTTGGAAATAGAAACTCAGCCCACCAATAGCAGCCTCGCAGCTGCCGGTCCGTCCACTGCTCCTGGGCACCCTCCCCCTCTCTCGGGGCCTGTCATCCCACCTGCCTCTGTCACCTCTGAGTCACGTACCTGTGTGCGGACGTGCATGTCTGTTTCCTGTGCCCTTGTGTCTGTGTGTTTGTACATACGAAACCAATCAGTTTTGGGCTGTCAGATGGACAGACGAAAGCTGTGAAATGGAGTTCATGTCACATGCTGTCCTCCCAGTGGCCCTGTGAGGAAGCTACTCTTTTTTAAAAAAAATTAATTTCTTTATTGATTAAGGTATCACATATTTGTCTTCAGCCCCCCAGGAAGCCACTCTTATCTCCTTTCTGTAAATGGGGAAACTGAGGCTCAGAGTCCCGGCTCCAACCACTGGGCTGTCTTGGAAGTGTTCCCTGGCCTCCATCCCCAAGGGTCGGTGCCCTTGGAAAACAGAGAGGCTGTGCTCACACCCATCCCTCCCCCCATTCTGTGGATGAAATGGGCGCTATTCCAAAAACCCACAGCACATGTGGAAATCTTAACTGGACACAAGATAATGCGCGTTTTCCTAATTCTTTTTCTGCTACTTTCTGGCAGTTTCATTTGTCTTCTCCCCAACTTTTGCTTAGAGAAGGTAATCACAAGTTAGGAAAACTTATTTTATTAACTGTAAGCCACCCGAACCCATGTGTAGCCCAGAAGCGCAGTCCAGATGGAATACTGGAAAATCCCTGCCCACGGGCGGCAGAGCTGGGCCTGGCCTGTGCTCCCGCCCCGAGGGAGGCGGGCCGGAGTGCGGCTGCCGGCCCACGCCCTGCCCTCCGTGCACCCGCAGAGCTGGTCATGCTGCTGGAGTGGTGGTCCTGCACGCAGTGCACGCTCTTCGCCGACCAGGCCACCATCGACCGCTTGGGGAAGGAGCACGCCGTCATCATCCTCAACCACAACTTCGAGATCGACTTCCTGTGCGGGTGGACCATGTGTGAGCGGTTCGGGGTCCTGGGGGTGAGTGACGTGGGGGGCCAGGGGGGTGCTGGCCTGGCTCTCTGGGGCCTGGGCTTCCTCTCCTCCCGTTTTAGCTCCTGGCCCCTGAGCTGGGGGTCGGGCACATGGCTGGCCTCAGGTGCCTCGATGGCTGCCCAGGCCTCCTGAGGCCGGCTGTCCCGCCTCTCCTCTCCTAAGCCTTTCTGTTACCCTGCGAATGCCCAGAGCCTCAGTGAGCCGGTGCCCGGTGCAGTGTGAACACCCTGAGCCAGGCCCAGGGCTCCCACCACGGTGGGCACTGTGGGTAGCATCCCCGTCCTCCTTGCCGCCAGTTCCCATGGCTGCGTCCTGGGCACCCTCCCTCTGCCAGGCCTGCGCCCTGGCTTCCTCATCTGTAGGAAGGCACGCCTGCGCTCTCGGGTCAAGCTGGTCCCAGTGGCCCACACTCAGGGTCAGGGTGCCCCTGTGGACAGTGTAGTCACGACCACCACGCCAGGCCCGGGGCGCCCGGGGCACCTGCAGCCGAGAGCGCACTACCTGTCCCCCCTCCCCGCAGAGCTCCAAGGTCCTGGCCAAGAGGGAGCTGCTGTGCGTGCCCCTCATCGGCTGGACGTGGTACTTCCTGGAGATTGTGTTCTGCAAGAGGAAGTGGGAGGAGGACCGGGACACCGTCATCGCAGGCCTGAAGTGCCTGGCCGACTACCCTGAGTACATGTGGGTGAGTCCGTGCACACACGTGGCCCTTGCACGGGAGGTTGTGCTGGCTGGTGTCACCTTACACGTATGACCGTGACCTGCATCGCGAGTGGGAAGGCCAGGCCGGCTCACAGCAGGGCCCGGGGGCCACCTGCTCCCGCTGCCCCCATTGAGAGCCGGAGCCGGGGGGTGGGGAGGGCGGCACCTCCCTGCACAGCAGAGTGGGGTCCCCTGAGAGGAGTGGGTGCCCGGGCAGCGCAGGCCGAGGAGCCCCCTCTTCAGGGAGGGCCTTCTTTAGAGGTGGCTCCAGAGCGACCCCTAGTGACCTGCAGGTCTGGGTGAGTTCATCCTTCAGGGGGAACAGGAGTCACAGGGCACGTGACACAGGACAGGGGACGCGGGACACCAGTGTAGCAGCAGCCAGGGCCCGGAGCTGGGGGGGGCGGCTCCAAGCCCCTCAGGTGCGTTTGACGACACCGCCTGGGGTCCCGGTGTCAGGCGGCTCAGATCTGCGTCCCTGTCGCGCTTCTTTCTGGCCTCAGAGCTGCCTCCTCACTGAGCATTTCTACCTCGTGTGTTTCCCGCTCCAACCAGACTGTGTGCCCGGGGCCTCCACGTGCCCTCCTTCCTGTTGCTCTGAGAATAAGCGCCATGCTGCTGGCTGCTGGGGAGGGACTGTGTGCGGGGGGAGGATTTTAGGGCAGGTTGTAACCCTAAAATAAAAGGACATTTCCAAGTTGCCTGTCCCTGGAGCAGCGCTGTCATCCCCGCCGATCGGACAGCAGGCGTCGGCTGCCCGGCCGGCTCCCTGTGCCCGGACGCCCCTGAGCCCCGCCCCTGTGTCCTCCTAGTTCCTCCTGTACTGCGAGGGCACGCGCTTCACCGAGAAGAAGCACCGCGTCAGCATGGAGGTGGCCGCCTCCAAGGGGCTGCCCCCCCTCAAGTACCACCTGCTGCCTCGCACCAAGGGCTTCACCACCGCGGTCCAGTGCCTGCGCGGGACAGGTAAGAGCCCGGCCCAGAGCCGGGACGCCGGTCCCCGGGCTCCACGCAGAGCGGCAGGTGACAGCGGTCCAACGTCATGTGAGAGAATCACGTGTAAACTAATGTAAGCTACAGGACAGAGAAGGGAGGACCGTGTGAGCGGAGTTAACACGTTGTAAGATCCTGGTATCGTTTCTGAGGTGCTAAAATGCCAGTTAGTGGGAAAGTAACTAAAATAATCAGAAAGTATAAAACTGAAAACCTTATAAAGGGGAAAAAAAAAAAAATATATATATATATATATCTTACCCCAGAAGAGACAAGATGAAAGAGAGGAGCAGAGAACAGTTAGAAGAGGCAGAGAGTGGATTTAGATGCACACACTAGCAAGCAGTCAGTGAGCACAGGAGGTGTGGTCAGTTAAATGCCCAACCGAACGCGGGAGTCGACAGAGAGGACATGCCCCGCGGGACAGCCGCTGGGCCCGTGCAGGGTGAGGGGTGGCGGCAGCCCAGCTCACCCTGCACCCCGGCCCCCGCAGTCGCAGCCATCTACGACGTCACTCTGAACTTCCGGGGAAACAAGAACCCGTCTCTGCTGGGGATCCTCTACGGGAAGAAGTACGAGGCGGATATGTGTTTGAGGTGAGCTCCGTGCCCGGCGGGCACCCCACCCTGCCTGGTGCCCCCCACCGGGCCGTCCCAGCCCCAGCACACGGCTCCCCTCACCCCGGGCTTGATGCCGTATTTCTGTGGCCTTTGTTGGCACCCGTGATTTCAGCCCCAGAATTTCAGGGATCGGAGTCTGTAGAAATCCAAGGGAGGAGGGTCTGTCTTGGGTTTCACACCGAGTGGCTCCCGGAGCCAGTGAGACGCGACAGAGGGAGGCACCAGGTGTCCGTGCTGAGCCGGGCTTTGTTCTGAGAGGCAGGCGGGGCCTCTCCCGGGAGTGACCTTCATTCGCACAAGATCAAAGTCAGCGACCAGGAGAGTGGTCCCTGGATGGCGACTGCATGTCTCACGGTCCCACTTTGACTCTCCAAGTGTCTCTGGCTCATGAAGAGAAGATAATTGATCCCCGAAATACCTTTTAAACTTAAAGCAGCGGAGATTACACTGTTAGTAAAATGGTGTCGTGACTTTGATTCCAGCTCAGGACAGAAGCCCAGGCAGGGCTTCCACGGCTGTCTCCTGTCTGGGTCTCCCCGGTTGAACGGCCAGTGACACGCCCCCCCCATGTCATTCAGATTTTCCCCAGAGGCTGGCCTTCCCTGGTGTAGAGACCACACAGACAGGCTGTGTTAGCTCCTGGCCTGCTATTTGACCACAGCGACTCCGTCACCATCCTGGCCAGTGTGATTGGCGAAGGCTCAGACCGGCCTCTGCATTGCCGTCTGGAGAGCTTGACCATCACAGCTTTTAAAGAAAATACCACCCAGATGTGGCTGGCCGTCAGTTGTCAGAGCATTGGCCTGTGTGCACCAAAGGGGTGCAGGTTAGCTTCCTAGTCAAGGGCACATACCTGGGTTGCAGGCATAACCCACGTACATCCAAGTTCTCAGAGCAAAAAGTCGGAGAGATCTTAAAACAGGACATGACCCTTCACCTGGCTCTCCTCTCACTGTGGGCCCCTCTGAAGTGGGCAGCGGGCCCCTGTGGTCAGTTATTCTAGCTCAGGTGTGCTGGTGACCTTGAAGCACAACAGTTGCTGTGAAAGTGGTTTTTCACGCCAGCCGGTTTGGCTCAGTGAATAGAATGTCAACCTGCGGACGGAAGGGTCCTGGGTTCGATTCTGGTCCAGGGCATATACCTCGGTTGCAGGCTGGTCAGGGCCCCTGTTTGGAGGGGTGTGCAGGAGGCAACTAATGGATGTGTTCCTCTCACGTTGATGTTTCTCTCTGCCTTTCCCTTTCTCTCCCACTCTTCCTAAAAATCAATGGAAAAATATCCTCAGGCGAGGATGAACAACAACAACAAAGAAAGTGGTTCTTGTCCTGCTAAGCTTCCAGGTGGACACCTCCTCTCATGGGGCTGTCGATCTAGCTGGTGATTAGGCTTATAAATAAGTTTGTGTCCTAACCGAAGTCAGCTGTTTGCTCATTGAGATTAAAGTTCTAAACCTCTGTTGTTTTTCATATTTGAAGCAAGTAGATTTCATTTGTGAAAGACACAATCTTCTTTGCCTAATAAAAGACTCCAAGTCCTAATTATTTCCAAAGAGCGAACCGATAAGAGAGACCAAACCTCCTGCTGAGGTTAATTCAGGGTCACCCTTCGCAGAGGAGCTGGGGCACGGCCTGCTCACCGCACAGCTCCTGGGGACCCCTTGTGACACTCTCCCCCTATCCCATGGACGTAGACGCGGCGCGGCCTCCTCCGCAGCGCCCTGCAGGCCCGGCAGAGCCCACGCCACCTCTGGGGGACACCCAAGGAGAAGTGACTTGGATGCTTGTGTGTTTTTGGGAAGTGAGAGTGAGCAGGAGCAGGCTAGCAGGTCACCCCGATGCACAGGTGTTCCCCCATTTTCAGTTTGCTGTCACCTACGCATTCACCTTGCTCTCGATCTTCTTCACGAAACAGGAGGTTCCCTCTGGAAGAGATCCCGCAAGATGAGAAGGAAGCAGCCCAGTGGCTCCACAAGCTGTACCAGGAGAAGGTAAAGGCGAGCTGCCGGGCTCTCAGGGCGGCAGCTGGCAGGCCGGCTCCCCATGGGGCAGGAGTCCCCAAATGCTTCTTTCTAATTCTTTTCTTTCATTTTTCTCAACTTTTGAGAAATTAACAAACTAGAGGAAAATATATGGGTAACAGTGCTTATGTAACTATGGCGGATAATAATTGATCACATTTGTTCCATTTTTTCATGTAAAAGAAATTATAGATATATAACATATACATATGTATATATATATGGTTTGCAAGAAGAAACACACTATAGATGACAAGATTCATATGATCACACCCAGCCCCACCTCCATTCTTTTTTTTTTTTTTTTTTTTTTAAAATATATTTTATTGATTTTGTACAGAGAGGAAGGGAGAGAGATAGAGAGCTAGAAACATCGATGAGAGAGAGTCATCGATCAGCTGCCTCTTGCACACCCCTAGTGGGGATATGCCCGCAACCAAGGTACATGCCTTTGACTGGAATCGAACCCGGGACCCTTCAGTCCCCAAGCCGACGCTCTATCCATTGAGCCAAACCGGTCTCGGCCCCACCTCCATTCTTGCATGACATGCCTCATTCCTGACTCTTAATTCTGTTTTATTTTACATATACAAATATACAGGACACTAGATTTTTGTTTTCTGAGGGAGGCTTAGATAATCAGAAAATCCTTTCAGTATATAATAAATATTTTTGTTATATACTATTATAAAATAATAAATGCATTGATGAACTTGCAAAAAGTAAGGGAAATCCCTAGAAATAAAAAAAAGGAGATGGATGCCCTAGGCAGTTTTTTATTCAGTGGTTAGAGCATCAGCCCTTGGACTGAAGGGTCCTGGGTCCGATTCCCTCCAAGGGCACATACCTCAATTGCAGGCTCAATCCTCAGCCCTGGTTGGGGCACCTGCCGGAGGCAACCAATTAATATGTCTCTCTCTGTGTCTTTCCCGCTCCCTTCCATTCTAAAAACCAGTGGAAAAATATCCTCGGGTGAGGATTAACAAAAAAAGACGGAACTGAGACCTGTAGTAAGCCTGGAGCTGGCACAGCCACATTCTCCTGGTGGCGTTTGCTGGTCTCCTTAACCCAAAGTCTGCCTGCCTGGAAACAGAAGGCAAGGGTTTGACGTTATTCAAGGCAGAAGTTGGAACTGGAAACGCTACCTGAAGCTGGAGCCCTCTGAGAGCTTTACCCTCAGAAAAGTTAAACTAAAAACATTGACCTTCCAGCACAGGGAAATGACTGAGCTTTCCTTTCTTGGTCTCAAAAAGTCCCCCTGGTAAGTCACAATCACAAGCCTGCCTGCAAACAGGTTTGGGGTTTGAATTTACACTCGTAACATAGTTCAAGAATGAAGAGAAAATATCAACATAAAAAGTGGTTCCAGGCAAATCTCTCTGGAGTTCCTGGGAGAAGCATGGGCAAAACTGGAAGAACATGACTCCAAACCTAAGCTGTCCATGATTAGCTCAGGTAAAACTGTGCTGGAGATAAGCTCAGAGCCAAAATCCATCATGGGCAAGACAGACAGAAAAGCAAAACCCTCCAAAAACCTCAGCTAAGGGAACTATCAGACAGAGACTGAAACCAGTATTTTTGAAATGATTAAGCACAAAAGAAGGAACTGGAAAGAAAAAAGCAAGACCTATGGGGAAAAATGAGTCAGATTTGGGAAAAACCAAGCAGAATTTACAGGCATGAGAAATCTCGTCACTGATAGTAAAATCTTAACAGATTAAATACCAGATGGGATACAGCTAAAGAGAAGTGAGTAGGAAAGATTTAGGGGAAATTACCCAGAATGCAGCCCAGAGGAAGTGTAACTATGAAAAGAAGGCTAAAATGTATAGAGAATAGACTGAGAGGTCCAGTAGGTAACTGTTAAAAGGTCCAGAGAAAGTAGAAGGAATGGTGAAGGGCAGTTGTCACTGCTGATAACCATAAAACTGCTAGAATTGATGGACATAGATTTCAATAGGTTCATGAAGAACAGTTTGAGATAAAATAAAAAGGAAAAGAAGTTCATCCCTGCTTGGCAATGAAATTCCAAAACACCAAAGACAAAAGGAGATCTTGGAATCACCAGAGAGAAAAGACATACTACCCACAAAGGAATGACCAGGAGGTTATCAGAGACGTATCTCTTACTATGTATTACATATTCTATCCTCTTAATAACCACACACAACATTATATATGCACACACATATATACACACAAAACATAGTAAAGCCAGAGGAGAACAAATAAAAATAGCACAAATGATTTACACAGGAAGAAAAGCTACAAAAGAGTGAATCAACAGCACCAAAAGCTTTTCCTTTAAAACTATTATAAAATAGAAAGCCTTGGGCAAGACTGACCAATTAACAAAGAGTGATGACATTAATAGGAATAAAAAAGATGACCCAACCAAAGAGCAGAGAGTGAAAATAATATGCTTTATGCTCACACATTTGAAAACTTAGATGAAACATATAATCTACACTAATAAAAGGGAAACATGCAAATCAACCATCACTCAGCTACGCCCACAAGCCATGCCCATCAGCCAATCAGGAGCAAATATGCAAATTAACCCAACCAAGATGGCGACCGGCCACAGAGCTGGAGAAAGCAGGAGGCTTGGGTTGTCCTGGCAATGGAGGAAGCCAAGCTTCCTGCCCACCCTGGGCATGTGCCCTGACTGGGAATTAAACCATGACCTCCTGGTTTATAAATTGATACTCAACCATTGAGCCACACCGGCTGGCACAGGTATTTTTACAAGCTTCTGGTACAAACAGCCAAGGTCTGTGGGAAAGTCATGCCCCTTCGTCCCCCACTCCCTCCTGCAGCGCACGATTCTCCAATCCCCTGGGTGCTTGCCAGGAGAAGCTGTGTTTCCATCCCCGCATGCTCTCGGGGTACGAGCACAGCATGTAATGACACCGCTGTTCCTATGGGCTCTTGCAGGACGCTCTGCAGGAGACGTATAACGAGAAGGGCGTGTTTCCGGGGGAGCCGTTCAGACCTGCCCGCCGGCCGTGGACACTCCTCAACTTCCTCTTCTGGGCCACGGTTCTCCTGTCTCCTCTGTTCAGCTTTGTCTTGGGCGTCTTTGCAAGCGGCTCTCCCCTCCTCATCCTCACGTTCCTGGGCTTCGTCGGGGCAGGTAAGGAACATGAAGGCTGCTGCAGCTCACGCCCGGGCCTGCCGTGCGCCATGGGGGTGCCCAGGCCTGCAGACCACTGCGGTGCCCGGGAGGCATCGAGGAGCTGGGATCCAGGCAAGGCCTCGGGGCCTCAGCGCGGGCTCCAGCCGCCCCACTGGGGGAGTCACCTGCTCCACAGGGACTGGGTGTGCGGGGGCACAGGGCGGGGGGAGGGGCCTGCCTGCCACCCCACAGGCCTCCCAACAATGATTTCCCAGTCGATCCATCTAACCCACCTTTCTCCTGTTTTAAAGCTTCCTTTGGAGTCCGCCGGCTAATAGGAGTAACTGAAATAGAGAAAGGCTCCAGCTACGGGAACCAAGAATTTAAGAAAAAGGAATAACTAATGGCTGTGATTGAACACACTTACCTTGATGGTGGTGTCCGATTAACTCAATTAAAACCAGAACCACACACACAGAGGAAAAAAAAAAAAAAGACACTTAGAAACTATTTTCTTATTAACTGGTGACTAATATTAACCAATAAACTTGAGCCAAGAGTAAAGAAATGAGAGAGCCTGCCGGATGGAGACTTCACAGCGCCCACTGCAGGGCCGCCTGTCGCTGTGGGGGACGGGGCGCGGAGGGCGGCGTTGGCTCTGGGCGGTGGCCCGGGTCCGGGGTTCCCCCAGCGCCGTCGCTCGAGGACTCTGCTGGCCAGAGAGAGCCTCTGATGCTTTCTCTTCTTAAACTCGGGTCCCTTTTCCGTTTGTACCTGTGATTTTGGGAACGCCCTGGCCCCTCGCTGCTCCCCGCACCCCAACAAACTCTCCTCAGACTCTTCCCCAGGCCTCCTGGGTGCAGATGTCACAGCCTCTCTGGTCCCCAAGGCAACCAGCATCTTGGCTTCCGGACAGTAGGGGGGGAGCTGGGTGGTCGGGCACCGTGGAGACCGTGCTCTGGGTGATAAGCACACACTGGGTGTCGGGCGGATGGGGCCGGCCCGGGCCGGCAGCCGGCAGATGCTGTGCCGCCTCCTCCCTGAGCCTGGGTGTGAGTCCCCGAGGGTGCGGTGCGCTGCCCTTTCCCCTGTGGCCCTGAGGGCCGTCCCTCTGCTGGGTGCTGGGAGGGCCACGCCGGGCCAGTGCCCTCTCCCCGCAGCCCCAGGACCGGTGATGCTTCTTAAGAAGCAGTGTCCCACCCAGTCTGACTTCTGAGATAGTTGGAGACTGTTAGCACAGGGCCTGTCAGACTCTAGAGATGCCATTTTCACAGTTGATCTGTCGGTGGCTCTCAACTCCCTGATGAAAATGAGCCGTGGCGAGCCTTCCCCCATCCCATTGCCCTCCCGGCCCTACTGACGGGGGGGGGTGGGGGGGGTGGTGGCCTCTTGGCTTGGCGGTGCCCACACCCACAGGTGCCGGTGGAGTGTCTCCCCGGGTCCCCTCAGCCTGTGCTTGGCTTACGTCCTCCCAGCAGCCTTTGCAGGCGGGGCCCTGGAGGGAGGCTGATCCCGCAGATGGAGCCTGGCCGGCGGGAGGTGCTGGGCAGACGGAGTGGGAACCAGGCTCCTCCCGCCTTCCCGGCTCCGCTCAGCCATCCCACCGCACACGGCTGCTTTGGGCTTTCTTCTTAAACCTTCATGTTGGTTTTTTTTAAAGTCACATTTCCCGCCTCTTTTTTTTTTTTTTTTTTTTTTTTTTAGCAAGGGAAAGAAAACTAATGGATATTATCTCTGACACACTGTAACCAGCATTCCGAACAGAGTCAGGTTGGATTTTCTAGAAAAGCAGAGGAAAGAGAAATAAGAGGAATTAGAAACTGAATTGAAAGAAAAATACTGTACTGGCCCTACGTATGCATTGGGGAAGACTTGTCAGGCTGGCATCAGTGCTCTGTAACAACGATGCCCTCCTGAGGTTTGGGTTTGGGGGCCGTGCAGAGATGGGCACTCCAGTTCCCCTGTCCCAGGGCGAGTGGGTGCAGCTCCTGTGGGCTGAAGATTCAAAACAGTTCAAAACGCTTTTGTTTCAGAGCTGCGCGCGCTCGCCTCTGTCCTGAAGCACGGTCCCTGCCCCCTCAGGCCAGCGGCCACCTGAGAGTTGATTTGTCTCCATCCCACGCTGCTCACCTGTCTTCACGCGTGTTCATCCGTGTCATTGGCTGAGTCACAGATGCCTAAATCAGCTTAAAGGGAACCAGAGGGAGGGTCCTATGGACGGAGCCCCACCAGGAAGATGCAGATTTAGATCCTTTACCACTTAATCAATAGTCTTGGTTTCCCAGCTAAGCCCCCTTCCCCTGAAATTAATTTATAACATGCGAATTCTACATCTAGGCGATGAATGAACCGTGCAGACTCCTGTAAATGGAGCCTGAGACCAGGGTGTAGGTTTCCAGTCTCAGAGATTCCTCCCGATTGAATGTGGATCAGCTCGTGCATTGGACACGGAGCCCTTGGGGAGCAATAAAAACTACCCAGGGAATGTGCGGCCTTTTTTTTTTGAGAGAGAGAGAGAGGGGGGTGGGTGGATGTTGCTTTCACTTCAGAAGGAAAGGGGGAGGGGAGCCCTTTTAATTTTTTACCTTAAATTAATAAATTGCAGAATTGTGCTTTTCTTTATTCTTTGCCTTTACACCCGCTCCTGAGTGCCATCTGCTGCTGATGGTGCCATGTCACCTTCAGGCTGAGGGTGGGACAGGCCCTGCTGGTTGCAGTTGTGGTGTGCTCTCCTGGCATAAAGGGCGGTCCCGGGTCAGTCAAGGCCGGGAGGTGTTTGCGGCCCCTCCCTGCTCGGGGGTGGTCTGCTGCCCCTCCCTGCTGGGGGCTGTCTGCTGCCCCTCGCTGCTGGGGGAAGTGTTTGCTGACTCTCTCTCGGGTAGGCTCTGCCACTTGCTCTGTGCCTGGGAACCAGCCCCCTGCTCCTGCCGGGGGGTCGCTGGCTGCATGTTTCTCAGCTCAGGCCAAGGCCCCACTCTCAGGTGCACGTTTCCAAGTCCCGTGTCCTCTTCCACCTCTGTATCCGGCCCCTGCCTGGTACGTGGAGTCTGGCCTGTGGGCCTTCCCCGTGTGTCTAGCTGGGGGCGGTCGCAGGTCTTTGGGCCCCTCTGGGGAGTCCAGGGGCCTCTAGGGTGACTGTGCTATTTCCAGGGTGACTTTGTAGCAGCTCCCGGGGACTCTCTGGCTTCCGCTCTGGGGTCCTTGCCACAGCACCGTAAGCAGGGACTGGGGAACAGCTGGGCAGAGGGCGAGCATCCATTTGTGAATGCTCGTTTTCCATCTGCCCTCCTTTTCTCCAGACCTGGCGGAGGCCTGCTGGGGGGTTTGGAATAGCTGCCCATTGACAAGCATTTTCACCAGAGAAAGCAGAGGGGCAGGCCGCCCCGTGCTTGGTGACAGCACTGGCTGCTCGGCCCCATTGGAGGGGCCCTGGAGCTCCGGTCCTCCAGAAGCACAGGATCCGTGTGAAGCGATGAGCTCTGAATGTACAAACCACAACACATCACAAAGCAACAATAGACACCGCACTTCTCTGTACAGAAACAGTGCAGGTGCGGCCACCGATCGCGTCTGAATCTGCCTGTGTGTCCCTGTCACCCCCCCCGGTGTGCCGAGGCAGGAGAACCTCCCTCCGCTAACGTGCCGAGCGTGGTTTGGCCTGAAGGGAGGTGGGGGTGCCGTCACATGCAGGTCAGGGGCTGTGACCGCGGGTTGTGTCAGGTTTGGGGTGAAGGAGGAGTCACTCTCTGCATGTTGCTTTGTCTCTGCCCGAGACACCTATAGGATAAGCCAAATAGAATCTTTCAGCCCGGCTGATTTTCAGCCAAATTGTTCAACCCCGAGCGTGACTCATGCTGCGAACTTCTCACCAGTAGTGCATGCTCCCCCAGCATGCAACCCTTAGCGCCCAATGGTGTGCCGTGGCTCCCAGCCCTCCTGCCGTCTACCGAGGCTGAGGGTTGGAACAGCGGGCTCGCCATGCCCACCTGCCTTCTCTCTGGAGTCAGCACGTCCCTGGCCCACGTGCCTGCCCCTTTGTGTAGTGGGTTAGCTCCCAAAGCAAGGGCCAGCCTCTCCGAACGCCCGGGCCTGGGTGCCCCACCCTCACCCCCACACACACTCCTGGCCATCCCACCCACTCACACTGGGCCAGGCTTCGTCCCAGACCCTGCTCGGCCTGCCAGGTGCATGCAGACATCCGGGTTTCACATTCTTGCATATCAGGGCCAGACACAAAAACACAGGGACAGCTTCTGGGCAGATGTCTGTGTGACTGAGGAGTGGACACACGTGAATTACGTTTCAGCACAAGCATTTGCCCACTGGCTGATCTCAGTGACAATGGTGGCCTTCTCACTCACCACTCGGGGAATTCAAGGACACGACCACTTTCAGGGAGTCCGGGAAATTCCTAGAGGCGCTGACGCCTGTCAGCCCCCATGGCAGCCAGGCATTCTTTTCAAAGACGATTGGACCGCTTTTCAATTTTTAAGCTTTGTAATGGCAAAGTCCACCTGGAATTTTCTTTCCCCCTAACCTTTCGTTTCTTAACCTTTTGTTGCATAAGCACTTGGACAGAAGTCAAAACTGTGAATGAGATACTGAAATGCACTAAATTGTATTAAATTAAACTGGAGTTACTTGATAACAATGAAGAAACGCATCTGATCTGCTTGTATTTATTGTCTCGGAGCTGTATGTTGTGACAATCGGACGTTACTTGTTTTCCTAAATGCCGGGAAATTCAAAACTGGCTTCTTGATCATAAAGACCATCGGCGAGTAATGTACCACAGACTAACCATCACACACGAAGACCATCGGCGAGCACTGTCACTGGAGATGAGCACCTCTCTGGAAAACCTCACAGACCATCGACTCGAGTGCACGTGACAGGTGTTGGGGTCTTTTTTCTATCGTTGACAATCTGCCATAGCTGACCACCGGCCAGTTTCAAGGATGATACACTGAATACAGGGTGCAAATATGTTCTATGGACGTTCCTTTTGTACTCTTCATGTTTACAAGTTTGCTACTCACGACGTTTCTGTAGCTGAGGATAGAGGTATTTTTGGTCTATAGGAGCCGGGGGAGGGGGAGCAGCTAAC
The DNA here is from genome assembly GCA_036971965.1 of Nyctalus aviator. Taxonomy (NCBI): domain Eukaryota; kingdom Metazoa; phylum Chordata; class Mammalia; order Chiroptera; family Vespertilionidae; genus Nyctalus; species Nyctalus aviator. Next base: position 6,940,355 of record CM072923.1, read on the forward strand.
TTAGACTTCCAAAGCCTGTGTCCCAGAAACTGACTGTGTGTGCCATGTCCCGTGAAGATCACTCTGTAATGGGCGTGCGTGAGCCTGCCTGCGTGGCGCTCTCTTCTGGATTGAATGCTGCAGGCATTGTTTGTTAAAGTTGCTGCTGTGAAAGAGAGGGATAAATATTCACAATCTAAGAGAAAGTGACTGTCTGCCTCCTTCTGTTCCTTTGTCTCTAGTCTGCATAGATTATCATCTCCTCTACCTGCTCCCCTTCCCTTTCCCCTCTCCCCCTTCCCCCTACTGCTCCGGGAAGTAAAGGACCTGGGCTCATGGGCTGCGGGGTTGCCGCCTGCACAGGCCACTCGCCTGCCCTCCATCTTCCCTTTCCTGCTCAGTGCACTTTGCAAGCCTCTCCTTTGCCTGTCGGTTGCCTTTGGGGGAGAACTGGAGAAAGAGCGCCACCATCTGGCCAAGGCCGGGGAGGAAGCTAGTTGGTGCATCAAGTCTCTGATATGGCTATCTGAAAATGGGTTTTAATATATTTTATTGATTTTGTACAGAGCGGAAGGGAGAGAGTTAGAGACATCGATGAGAGAGAATCATCGATCAGCTGCCTCTTGCACACCCCCTACTGGGGATATGCCCACAACCAAGGTACATGCCCTTGACCGGAATCGAACCTAGGACCCTTCAGTCCCCAAGCCGACGCTCTATCCATTGAGCCAAACCGGTTTCGGCTGAACATGGGTTTTAGAGCCATCAAGGATGAAAGAGTTTCCGAAGTGGGCCTGTATACATTCAAAGCTATTTTTCATAAAAATGTATCCTCCTGGATAAAGAACTCCTGTTAGAACCAAGAGCTAGTCCACGGTCACATTTGTCTGAGGAAAGTAAATTGAGCTGAAAGAGCCATGGCGTCACGGGAACCGCCGTGACAACGCGCCTCTGCTCTGAGTGGGTCCAGGTGGTGGTGGTGGGAGCGGGGCTGGGCCCGTCCCCACTCAGCTCAGCCCCTGGAGAGCTGGAGAGGCCGGGAGCAGACGGGCCATCAGCTCTAGCCGTGGCTTATTTTAAAAATACATCCAGAACTCAGAGCATATGTATACCAGCAACCCACACCTGTGCACATGCAGGCATGTATACGCACATGCACATGAACACGCATAGGAGTGGGGTTTGTGGAGGTGTGATGCAGGAGATGAAATCAGAGGGCCCTGCTGCCATTGATACTAAGTGGTGTGGGGAGGCTTGGTCAGTTTGGCCTCGCTGTGTGCTTGATCCTGTTTGAATGCAAATGTCCAGAGTAAAAATGACTGGCTGTGGATATCACTCCTGAACCCCAAAACCCCGAGTTTCACAGATCTCCGGGACACCCAGACAATGAGCCAAGCCCGCCCGCTTCTCTGGCCCAGATCCCACCTCTGCTTTGACTGCCAGGTGTACTTGATGTATAGGAATCAGCCCTGTCCACCTGACATGGTGAGAAGTGTGTGCCAGAATGCAAATACACATGTGCCTGTGAATATACATACCTAAACACACACACCTACACAAAGGCATATGTATGCATATGCATATACATGCACACAGACCCATGTAGGCACACGGTGGACGCACAAACACACCTACACGCATGCACTATGTGTATGTATACACACATACACAGGTGTTCACATATATGTACAGGCACACCCCAAAGAGCAGGGGCAACGCTTAGTGGTCATTTAAGCACAAGCCTATTAGGAAGCGGGGTGAAATCACAAGCCTGTGTTCTTGAATCATCTCACATCCCTCCTGGTACAACGCCTGAGAACACGGGGGTCCAGGTGCCCGAAAGCAGTGGGATTTGTGGAAAGAAAAGCTCCTCTTAAAGGAAGTGCTCCCCAAGTGCTAACTAAATCAGCTTGCACTGTGACATCTCAGAGGAGTTAGAGATGCCACGTGATCACTCTTAAAGGAAGTGCTCCCCAAGTGCTAACTAAATCAGCTTGCCCTGGGACATCTCAGAGGAGTTAGGGATGTCACGTGATCACTCTTAAAGGAAGTGCTCCCCAAGTGCTAACTAAATCAGCTTGCACTGTGACATCTCAGAGGAGTTAGGGATGTCACGTGATCACTCTTAAAGGAAGTGCTCCCCAAGTGCTAACTAAATCAGCTTGCACTGTGACATCTCAGAGGAGTTAGGGATGTCACGTGATCTGGGCGCTAGCTCCATCAGGGAGCGGGGAGAACGTTACACCCTCAGGCGCTTTATTCCAGGGGGCATGTGGTGTGGACAGTGGGCAGAAAGCATGACCCATGGGGGCATTGGGTGGTGTTTTCAGTCCCTCCTCCCAGGGAGGGCCCTGCCTATAGCCAGCGGGTACCCCAACAGTATGGAGTGGGGCCTGATTCCCTACGATCAGAATTTGGAGTCCAGTGAAGCCCTCAAACTGCCTGCTGGCAGGGTGTGTCTGGAAGAACGGGGTGTAAGCCTGACCGGAGATGATCGCTCCGTCCTGGAGAAGGGAGACCCAGTGCTGTCTCAGGCCTGTCTCCATCTTCTCTGCAGGCCCAGAGGGTCAGGTGAACTTTGGGAGTCAGAGGCGGGGATTCTGGGGACCCCAGAGCACTCTGAACCAGGAGGTGTGTGCAGGAGCCTGGGGTTGTCCTTAGAGACCTTAAACCGGAGCTGGTATCGGAGGGGACAGCCGGCTCTAGCTAGGTGTGTCCAGCCTGTTTGCAAAACCATTGTGTGGTTTAAGCCCCCGCCACGGAAGGCCAGGAGCCCGGGAGCCAGACTTCAAAGGGCTCGGTGCTGTCGGTCCGGACAGATGCAGACCTGGGTGCACCTTTGCGCCAGTGTCTGTGCCAGTGCTGCACCTCGGCCCAGGCTTCATGCAGCTTCTCCTTAGGCACCACTCCTGGCCAGAGAGCCTCCAGAACACCCCACAGGCTGTCCCACCCGCTGACTTTCTGGCAAAGCATCTGACACTGTCTCTGAGCAGTCAGTTCCCTGCCCAGGACTTTGCAAGGAGCCTGACCCCCTGGGCCAGCCCAGGGCCGACAGATGACCCTCCATTTATGGCGGGACCCTGCCTCGCGGACGTGACTCAGGAGCTGGACTTCAGAAGATGGCGGAGCAGGTGTGAATTACCGTCCATTCCTCCTGTGCAAACCCTCTTAGGCTGCTTCCAACCGTACATAATGGCGGAGGCCCAGCTGCAGCGCCCTCTGGAGGAGGGGCAGGTTCGGTGTGGAAGGAGACGTGCCCGCGTCTCGGGCCGCACGTGACTCTGGTGTTGGAGGGTGCCCTGCCGTAAGGTGTGTGAGGTTCGTGGTCCAGAAGGTGCCTCCTCAGCCCCTCCTGGTGTGCCTCTCCAGGGCACAGAGCTCCTGAAAGCCTTGGAGATTCCGAAGCCGTAGAACACGAGGCTCCTCTCTCGTTCTAACGAGGTGACTGTGGGTGGGCTCCTGGGTGGCTCCCAGAGGAGGGCTGGTCACCAGAGAGACCACACTGAGACTGGATACAAGCTCCGAACTCTCAGCCCCTCCCCCACGCCTCAGCCGGGAAAGGAGCCGATGGAGAGGGGGGTAATGCTCCCCCACGCCTGCGGGAGGAAGCCTCCATGGGACCCCAATAGCGCAGGGTCCGGGAAGCCCCGTGTATCAGGAGGGTGAGGCTCCCTGGGCTGAGGGTCGCCGTTAGTCCCACCAGAACCATGCGAGCCCAGCCCTGCAGCTGTCGGCTGCCTTTGGTCTGAGCTCCTGGCCCATCCCACCAGGACCCCTGGGGCTGGCGGAGCCTCCGAGGGAGCCGTTAGGTCCCACCAGAGCTGGGCTGGGGCCTGCGGGCAGCTTGGCCGGGGCAGCCCCCCGGCTCCCACATCCCCTGAAAGGGCTTTCTATTAATAACCATTAAGTCCTCCTAATGCTCGAAAGGAAGTATTTATTGCGTGTGTCCCGAGCCAGCAAAGTCCCCAGGCGGCGTATTAAACATTGAACGTCGAAATAATAAATAAATCATTGATTTTCAGTAACCAGGCCACGGATGGATCTGTTTTAGGCTCTCGGGCAGCCATGTGTGCCCACCCCTCTTGGGTGGGGACTGGGCAGCGTGCGTGGGCAGCAGGACCACAGCAGTCTCTGAGCAAGGGCTTGGTGCAGGGGGTCTGTCCTCCAGAGTGGGGAGTGAGGAAGGGAGGGTTAGCAGGGATGGGCAAAGAGCCACGGCGGTGCCTGTCCTTGCTGGTGACCTCTGGGGGCTTACCCCCTCCCAGAAGCCGCCCTGAAGCGCTCTGAGCAAGGGGAGGTTGGCACATTGATCTACCCACTCGGTGTGGGAAGACCTGGTGGTGCCAGTGCCCAGGACTTGCTGCTCAGCCTGCTCTGGGCCTGAGGCAGGAAAGCTTCTCCTTAGGCACCTTACCGTGCCTGGGCCGCCCACTGCAGTTAGATCAGAACTGAGGGCCTGAGGCCTGGGCACCCAGCGTGTCTGCGAGGGTCTCTGCGCGCCACGCAGGCCGCTGGGATGGGACAATGGACGCTGTGCTGCTTCGGGGAAAAGGGACGCGTGGAATTCCGGGTTAGCGGACTGATTCCTTCCTGCCTACTCCAGTGAGGTGTTGGTGCCCTCGGAGGTTGGCATTTTGGGCAGCCAGCCCTTACGTTGGCCTTTCCCTCACCCCTCCTTCCTCTTCTGCTCCTGTCACCCCAATAGTAGGTGTGCCAGAGGCTGGCACAAGAGGCGCTGACCCTGCTCCCGTAGGCTAAGCCAGCACGCAGCCAGCTCCCCTCACCAGGCAGGGTGGCTCCCTGGGCTTGAGGGTCTAAAAAGGCGGGTGGAGGCCAGAGGAGGGTCTCTAGCAGGTGGTCAGTCCTGCTCCCGCCTCCCACCCCATGGGAGGGATACCGTGAGGGACGGAGGCCTGGGGGAGGACTGGCTTCTCGGAGGACAGCCTCCGTTTGGGAGGAGAGAGTAAGAACCCAGGCGGTCAGAAAGCCAGAGGAAAAGGCACCTGAGCTAGAAACAGGAGCAGTGAACAGAATGTCCAGAAATGCCAACTCCAGCGCCAGGTTTGATTTCATCGTCGCTAACTATTTAAGTCACACAGTGCAGGATGAAACCTGGGAGGAGGACGCTGCTAAGGCCTAGATTTCAACCTACTCAGTTCTGCACAAGTGTGGAGAGCAGGTTCTTTCTGAGAACGAGACACAAAGACACCGACAGGTCCCCTGTGCTAGGGGACAGGGCCCGGGGCCCGGGACGCTCTGCCCTCTAACGCCCGTGCCTCAGGCGCCTCCGGTATAAAATGGGGTGATGATGGCAGCCCCGCTTTCGTGTGCCCTGGCTTCCAGCGGAAATGAGCACGGAGCACAGTGTTCCCGTGTGGCTGAGCCCCAGGGGTCAGTGCCCCCACTTCCCCATCTGTGAAATGGAGATGGGAAGACCTCGTCCTGGGGATTTTGTGGGATCAATTACATAGGATGCATGTCTTGGAGGGAAAAACTCTGTCACGAGCCCTGCTTCCGGATGAGAACGTTGAGACTGAGGAGAGGCGAGGAGTAATTTAGAATCCATGCCCCCTGCTCAGATCCGCTGCCTAACCACACCTGAGCCCTTTTTGCAGACAACCAACCGCCTCCTCAGATCAGAGACGAATGTGGCCTGGTGGCAGAGTGCAGAGAGACAAGGTCACCTCCAGCCCAGGACAGTCATTGCCAGTATTTTGATGCATCCCTTCCAAACTCTAAGTTTTTTTCTGTTATGTGGCTTGATCACGACTATCACACCTTCACTCTAAGGCTTTTATTTTAGTTTTTTTAAAAATATATATTTTTTTATTGATTTCAGAGAGGAAGGAAGAAGAAACATAAATGATGAGAGAATTGTTGATCGGCTGCCTCCCGCACGCCCCCTACTGGGGATCGAGCCCACAATCCAGGCATGTGCCCTTGACGGGAATCAAGCCCAGGACCCTTCAGTCTGCAGGCCCACATTCTAATCCTCTAGGGCAGTGGTCTCGAGCCACATGTGGCTCTTTGACCCCTTCAGTGTGGCTCTTCCACAAAATAGCATGGCCTGGGCTTCTATTTTAAAGAAGTGACGTTAGAAGAAGTTTAAGTTTAAAAAATTTGGCTCTCCAAAGAAATTTCAATCGTTGTACTGTTGATTTGTGGCTCTGTTGACTAATGAATTTGCCAACCACTGGGCTAGGACATAATTAGCTTTTTAAAAGTCTAATTTATTTCTATTAAAATGCTCAAGAGACCTCTCCCCCCGCCCCCAAGTACAAAAGCCTAAAGATAGGCAGGTTCAGATAAGATTTCAGGCGGGTGCTGACTGTTGGTTTCTCCGTTGCTAAAGTCTGAATTTCAACCCGTTCAATTCCAGGCTGCCGTGATCCCTCTGGTGGGGAGTGGGGTTCCTCTGACGTCTGGCAAACCTCCACAGAGAGGCCACTCCAACGGCAGAAAGACCATGGCGGCAGCTGTCAGTGTCATTGCCAGGCAGAAAGCTTTATAATCCAGGGATCGACTTTGCTCAGCGAATATTATAGGCATTTCTCGGGCTATCTGAAACCTTCTCCAAACACCGTTTTGCTGATGACATAACAGTTTATCAATGCCGATGGCACACTTTATGTAACACAGTTATTGACATTTCTTTTAGGTTGTTTCCCATTTTTAGCCGATGCTGCAAACCATGCTGCCACATGTTTTTAGCCAAGGTTTTGGGAGAGACTTTCCTTAAAGAGCTCTAAAAGTCCATCGCTGGGTCAAAGGATGGAAGGGTGTCACTGCCTATTTAAAAGGTGGCTTGAGCCGAAACCGGTTTGGCTCAGTGGATAGAGTGTCGGCCTGCCGACTGGAGGGTTCCGGGTTCAATTCCGGTCAAGGGCATGTACGTCGGTTGCGGGCACACCCCCCCGGTAGGGGGTGTGCGGGAGGCAGCTGATCGATGATTCTCTCTCATCGATGTTTCTAACTCTCTATCCCTCTCTCTTCCTCTCTGTGAAAAATCAATAAAAAAATTTAAAAAAAACAATAAAATAAAAGGTGGCTTGGGCTTAGCCGAGTCGCTCAGTTTGTTTGAGCATCAACTTAATATGCCAAGGTTGCAGGTTCGCTCTCCAGTCGGAGCACATAAGAATCAACCAATGATTCATAAAAAAGTGGAACAACAAATCAAATTGATGTTTCTCTCTCTCTCTCTCTCTCTCTCTTCCTCTAAAAATCAATTTCAAAAAAAAGGAAAAAGAAAAAAAAAGTGGCACTTCAGAGCAGAGTGCCCTCCACCTGCTGGTCTGCCTGGTTACCACACCCGCCCCTGCCCACCATCAGCTCATTTCTGGCCTCTTTTATCCCCCTCCCCCCATTTTTGTTAATTGTTGGGGGGGGGAAATTTTTTTTTTTGAAATGACTTGTTTTTATTTTTTTTAATTATTATTTTAAATCAATCTTTATTGTTCATAATATTACAAAGGTTCCTCATTTCTTCCGCCCTCCACCAAGTTCCCATCCCACCCTCCACTCCCTCCGCATCCCCCATTGTCCTCATCCATAAGTGCACAGTTTATGTTCAGTCTCTTCCTCCCTCCCTTTCCTCGATAGTAAATCCCTTTTCAGACAGTAAATCAGTTACTTAGCATTTTCTCATATCAATAATACCTCCACATGCCCAATGATACACTTCACACAAAAGACATTTCCAAATAGGTCAACCAACCTCATCCAGGCCCCACCCAAGGCACTCATAGATCAACACCCCAGCGCTATACTAACTCAACACATCCAGATCTAAGCCTTCATCACTTGATTCAGCAGACCCTTAAGTTCCTGCAAAAGTTTCCAGCCATGTCTGAGAGGCAGCCTTGGGGCGGGGGCAGGCGAGGAGCGAGCTGTTTTGGGCCTGGATGCACCAGGCCTGGCCTCTGTTGCTCTTGTTCGTACCACAACCAGCTGCTCCGGGTCTGGCCACTGCCGCTCCTGACCTAGTTGCTCTGGCCTTGGCTGCTGCTGCTCCGGGCCTGGCCGCCCCCGACCCGGCTGCTCTGGGCCTGGACGTTCTGGGCCCGGCCGTTCCGGGCCCGGCCACTCCGGGCCTGGCTGCTCCCAGCCTGGTAGCTGCTGCTCCGGGCCTGGCTGCTCCCAGCCTGGCAGCCGCTGCTCCGGGCCTGGCCGCACCCGACCTGGCTGCTATGGGCCTGGCTGCTCTAATTGTTGGAAAAAAATTTTATATGGCATTTCATTAATTACTCATGAGTCAGATTATTTATTAGGGATTACATAATTGTTACTAACCATATTTCCCCTTTTGTGGACTATTTGCCCACCTGAAGCTACTGCTATTGGAAGGCGTGGGTAAATGTATTAACTGCATGGAGACCCAGCATTGTGCTGGCCCTGCCCCTCACCACCTGGGGGGAGTGAGGCGAGCGCCACACAGGTCACCTTGTGGGTTCTTTGGAGCCTCACGTGTTACCACTTCAAAGTCAGTTGGGTTTTTTTTATTAAACTTTCATTTTGAGATGACGTAGGTCCCCATACAGTTGTAACCACCAGGGGTGCGTCTTGCACAGCTCTGGGTCAGCACCACATCCAGGATGTGGACCCTGACACGGTCCAGAACAGAGCATCCATCCCACAGGGCTGCTTTTTTCTCCCCACCCCAAGTCAAGTCTCCGTCCATCCCCACGTATCCCCCTTTCCCGCTGGTAGTCACCTGCTCTTCTCTAAGTATTTTGTTTTGTTTTGTTTTATTGCTTAATTCCTTCGCCGTTTTCACCTAACTCTTCCCAGCCCCCTTCCCTCTGACAGCTGTTGTCAGTCTGTCCTCTGTATCTATGAGTCTGCTTCTATTTTGTTTGTTAGCTTATTTTATTCAGTTGAATCCACATGCAAGTGAAGCCCTATGATGCTTGTCTTTCTCTGACTGGCTTCTTTCACTTAGCACAGTGGTCGGCAAACTCTTTAGTCCACAGAGCCAAATATCAACAGGACAACGATTGAAATTTCTTTGGAGAGCCGAAAATTTTAAACTTAAACTTCTTCTAACGCCACTTCTTCAAAATAGACTCGCCCGGGCCATGGTATTTTGTGGAAGAGCCACACTCAAGGGGCCAAAGAGCCGCATGTGGCTCGCGAGCCGCAGTTTTCCAATCACAGACTTAGCACAATGCTCTCCAGCCCCATCCGTGCTGTTGCAAAGCCACAGAGATGCTTTGCGTTGCCCTGTGATAGCCACATCCATGACCCACCTTACCCTACACTCCCTCCTAACCCTTGGCAACCACTGGTCTGTCTTCCATTCCTGTAAGCTGTCACTTCGAGAATGTTCCATAGATGAAATCACAGGCTATGTGACTGGGGTTGGGCGTTTTGTATGCAGCATCCTTCTGGCAAGATCCACCCAGGTTGCTGTGGGCCTGCACGGGTCGGTCCTTTTTATTGCCGCATAGTGTTCCATGGTGCGGGCGGGCCAGTTTATCTAACCAATCACCTGGGCTGCCTCTAGGCTTTGGCCGCTATGAGTACCCCTGCTGGGAATGTGTGCTGGCTCCGCGGAGAGGGCCCGAGCAGCGGGACAGAGGCGGCCCCGGGTGCCTCCGCTTAGACCAAGCACACGCAGCATTCCAATACATAATTGAACAGGCTTTTTGCGTCTGGACACAGTGTAATGGGCTGCCAGAAAAGGCCATTTGGGCTCAAGTGCCAGCAACCTTTATAAAAAACAAAACAAAACAAAACACAAAAATGCTATCTCAGAACAAAAGGATCTGGAAAAGGAATAGACATCGATTAACAGCAATACCACCATTTCCACCGTGATTAAAAGGAATTGCTAAGCCAGTGTTTGTGCTGAATTCAAGCATTTCCTAAATTCCCAGGTGAATGAAGCCTCTCTGATGGCTCTGCCAGAGAGAAAGCTGCCTAAGTGTTGCCTAAAACAGGGTTGGAGAGCCCGGCCCCTCCCCCCCATCCCTGCGGGAAGAGCTTCCACCCAGAGCCGGCCAAGGGGGCCAGGATAGGGCTCGTGTCCTCACAAAGGGGGAGCTGTGAGTGACTCTTAATCTCCGGATGATGATGTCTGGGTGAGAACAGGACGAATGACATGGAGACCTGGGCTTGGACTTTACATTTGATGTTGTCAGGTTTAAAAATAAAATATTTAAGCTATGCCGAAACCGGTTTGGCTCAGTGGATAGAGCGTCGGTCTGTGGACTGAAGGGTCCCAGGTTTGATTCCGGTCAAGGGCATGTACCTTCATTGCAGGCACATCCCCAGTAGGAGGTGTGCAGGAGGCAGCTGGTCGATGTTTCTGGCTCTCTATCCCTCTCCCTTCCTCTCTGTAAAAAATCAATGAAATATATTTTAAAAAATATTTAAGCCATTTGAGTAGATGTGAAGTGAGATGTCAGTCACTGTCACTTTAATTTGCATTTCCTTGGTACCTCCTGGTCGCTGGACCTCTTTTGATGTGGTGATTGGCCATTGTAGGGTCCGCTCTGATTTTTATTCACCCGTTGTTCCTTTCCTGACTGCTTTTGGACTAATCAAATGTTCTTGCTCCCCCCCACTTTAATTTTAATGTACATTTTTTATTGTTGATAGTATTGCACATATCTCCCATAATAAAACGTTTTATATTTTTCTGTTTTGCTGCTTCCACTGGCTTCTTAGCCAAACCCTTATGTTAAAATTTTTTTGTTTTTGTGGTTTTGCTCCAGGGCTGGATATCCTTATATCAAATTCTATTCTGAGTCACTATTGTATTACTTCACCCTTCTCTCAGTATACAGGAGCCTTCTCATCGCTCACTTCTCGCTTCACACCCTGAAGTCCCCAAATGTGAGACCCTCTGTCCACCCCATCCTTTGTGCTATGGTTGTGCCTTTTACATATATATTTTAAAACCATCACACAATGTAATTAGGTATGTTTCTTCCTTGAGGAAATTGTGGGGAGAAAAAGCATCGCGACTGCTACCCCCTTGCTGACAGCTCCCCCCACTGTTCTTTTCCTCCTGTTTGTCCAAGTTTCACCAGGTCCCATGTCCTTTCACCCTGAAGGACATCTTCAGCATTTACTGTAGGACCTGCGTGCTGGACACACGTTCTCTCGACTTCATCTGAAAACATCTTTCTCTGCCCTCACTTTTTAGAGTGTTTTTGTTGGACACAGGGTTTGGGGCTAAGTTTTTTAAATTCAGCCCTTTACTGCTTTATTCCATTGTTCTCCAGTTTAGATTGTGTCTGATGAGAAGGCAATGAAAATTCTCGTCATTGTTCCCCTGAAAGTAGCATGTCTTTATTTGCTGGCTGCTTTCAAGACTTTCTTTTTATGGTTTTCAACAGTCTGACTGGGATGTGCCTGTATGTGTTTTTCTTAGTACATGTTCTGAGGTTTTGCAGAGTTTTTGATCTATAAATCAATCTTTTTCATCAAATTTGTGGACTCTGGTCATAATTTTTTTCAAATAAAGTGTCTGCCTGTTCTCTATGGCTCTGTTGATTTTTTTCTTCAATCTTTTTTCTCTTCCTCAGATTGAAAAATTTGTATTGATCTGCCTGTAAGATCACTGACTCTTCCTGCTATTGCCAATCTGCTGTTAAGCCAATGCAGTAATATTTTCATTTCAATTGTACTTTTCAGTTCTAGAACTTCATTCTTTTTTTCTTTTTTTTGGTTAATCCTCATCCAAGGATATTTTTCTATTGATTTTTAGAGAGTGGAAAGGAGGTAGGGAGGGGGAGAAAGAGAAACATCACTGTGAGACACATCAATTGTTTGCCTCCCATAGATGGAGGATGGAATCAACAACCCAGGCCCTTGACCAGGAATTGAACCAGTGAACCTTCGGTGTGCAGGCTGGTGCTCTATCCACTGAACCTTCGGTGTGCAGGCTGGTGCTCTAACCAGGGCTAGACTGCCCATTCTTTTTTAATAGTTATTATTGTGCAGTCTTTAATGATTAAGACCATATTTTCATTTAATTCTTTGAACACACCTATTATAGTTGCTGTGTAGTCTTTTTTTTTTTTAATAAGTTTTTATTGTTCATATTATTACAAATGTTCCTTCCCCCACCCCCACCATTGCTCTCCTCCACCAGGTTCCCAACCCACCCTCTGCCCTTTCCCCACTCCCCATTGTCCTCATCCATAGGTGCACAGTTTATGTTCAGTCTCTTCCCACATTCCCCTCTCCCCTTCTCTCCCTCGATTTTCGCCTGCTGCCAAACAGTCTATGCTCTCCCACAATGAGCCAGGTATTGGGGTTCAGTTCAGTTGGAAGTGGAGTTGGAGGTGGCGTTCAGAGCAGTCTGGAGCCCCTGTCTCCTTCCCGCCAGGGCAATCCCGTGGCACAGCCGCCCGTCCCTTCTCTGCACGCACTGTGCGCGCTGCCGGGACCTCCTTTCGCCGCTCCCCCGGGGTTCCGCCTTACAGCCCAGCTCCCTCTGTGTGAGCCTGGGTCCCCGGGGTCTGGCCTAGAACGGGTTCAGAGCAGTCAGAACTGGGGCCAAACACAGTTGGGGTTTTATCTCCTTCCCGCTAGGGAACGCCCGCCAGGCACTCAGCCTCCCTCCTCTCCGGCTCCGTCCTCTCCGTGAGCCGCGTGTCTGGGTACCTTAGGCTTTTCCAGCTCCTCCGCGCTTCCTTCTGGTTTTCTCCTTGCTTCTTGTTGTAGAATTTCCAGTCAGTCGACTTTCCTGTAGTTCTGGGTAATGCCCATTTTATATTTTAGTTGTATTTTATTGAAATTGTTGTGTGCGGCTGCGGCTAGGTGTTTACCTGGGCGCAGCCATCTTTGCTGTGTAGTCTTTATCTGTAAATATAACATCTGGGCTATACAGGGGTTGCTTTCTATTGACTACTTTTTTTTTTTTTTTCCTGACTGTGGTTTACACTTTGTGGTTTGGCACGCCTAGTACATTTTTTTGTGTGTATACTGGACATCGGTCAGTTATAAGTGTACAGATTCTGGACTGTCTTCCATAGAAGAGTGCTGACATTTGTTGTAGCTGGCAGGTCAATTACTGTCTTTATCACCTTGACCTCTGACAGGTGGGTTTTATTCCTTGTTAGGCTGGATCTGAGAAATGTCCATGGTGTCCCCTACTTGGCAGGAGTCAATGTTCAAATCTCTCTTGCAGATCTTGTCAAGCTTTGCTTTACACTTGGTTATGGTAGGTCCAGTGCAGCCTTATTTAGAGCAGGGTTAGAGATGGCTCACAGGCCACGTCTTGGCCACGACCTGTTTTGGTATGGCTGTTGAGTTAAGAATAGTTTATATATACATAATCTTTTTTTTTTTTTAAATGTTTGTATTGATTTTAGAGAGGGAAACGGAGAGAAACATCGATCCACTGCCTCCTGCACGCCTCCTACTGGGGATTTAACTAGAAACCCATGTATGTTCCCTAACTGGGGATTGAACCAGCAAGCTCTCAGTACATGGGACAATACACAACCAACCGAGCCACACTGGTCAGGGCTAATTGTTATATTTTTAGATAGTAATAGTTTTTAAAAATCCCAAGGAAACGTTTGAGACAGAAACTGTATATGGCCCTAAAGCCTGTGATACTTATCTGGGCCTTCAAAGACAAAGTCAGCTGACCCCTGGGGATGTATATGGTCCTCAAGCTACTGTCCCAGCTGAACTGAATGTTAATAAGGTATCAATGAGGACTTTTCTGTCGCTCTGCTTGGCCTCCAGTCTTTGTGCCATTCTCAATTCTGTAATAGCTTTTTCCTGGTAAGCCACATGGAATCTCATCCTACACATGCTGAACCCAGCAGAAGCCAAGGACTTACAGCGCCCCCTAGCCCCCTAGACTCTGGCTCTCCAACCCGCCTAGCTCCTTCCTAGTGCTCTGCCTGCCTCAGGGTGCCAGCCAGCCCAGCACTGATTTTCGCCTCCGCACTACAAGGCACCATGCTACACTACCAACAGGTAGCAGCTGTGTTCACACTCAAACTATTTCACATGTACATTTACTTTATTTCCTTTGCAAAAGTTACTCTAGCCCTGGCTGGTTTGGCTCAGTGGATAGAGTCCCGGCCTGCAGACTGAAGGGTCCCAGGTTCCATTCCGGTCAAGGGCACATGCCTGGGGTTGTGGGCTCCATCCCCAGTAGGGAGTGTGCAGGAGGCAACCGATCAATGATTCTCCCTCATCATTGATGTTTCTATCTCTTTCTCCCGCTCCCTTCCCCTCTGAAATCAATAAAAATATTTATAAAAATCAGATTAAAACAAGATTGTTTTTTTTTAAAAAAAAGTTACTTTAGCCTTAACTGGTTTGGTTCAGTGGATAGAGCATCGGCCTGTGGACTGAAGAGTCCCAGGTTCAATTCCAGTCAAGGGCATGCACCTTGGCTGCAGGCACATCCCCAGTAGGGGGTGTGCAGGAAGCAGCTGATTAATGTTTATCATCAATGTTTCTAACTCTCTTCCTCTCTGTAAAAAAATCAATAAAACATATATTTTTAAAAAGTTACTTTAAATGTATTTTCCTTACACAAGAAACTTATATGCAGTTAAAAGTAAGGATTCATTTTGTGGCGTTCCCAAAATGTGTACCACTGCCTATTCCATAGAAGGTCCCGTGCACCTGGGTGGAGGGTGGGGGGCAGTTAGAGACGAAGTAAAAGGCACAGTCCCTAAATTCAAAAGTGTTCCAGCCAGGGCCACAGGAAACGAGTACTAACAGGAGAGGCGTCACCATGCTGTGGACATTCAGAGAGAAAGGCGTTCATTCCAACCATCTGGAAAGACCTGTGGCAAGGCGAGCTCCGAGGTGAGTCTGGGAAGCATTGGGGTGCAGGGCTGTAGGGTCTTTGGTTAGAGCAAGAAGGCAGTAACCTTGTTCTACTTCAGGGCACTATCACTTCCTAACACCCGAGTCACAAGAAAGCACGAGACAGAGGGTTTTGCAAGGGCTAACTGCCTCCAGCCCAGCGGTGGGAGTTAACCGGCGCCCTAACTGGTTCCTCCTGAGGCCTCCAGCTTGGGTAAAGGTAACAAGGCCAGGCGATGGCAGCAGGCCTGCACAGGAGAAGTCACCTGTGTCCACATGCCGCTGTCACCTAGGGTCACCTCTGACCGCATGCTGTCAGTGACCCAGGGCCATGCCTGTGTCCACATCTCGTTTTCAGTGACCCCAGATCCCCCAGGGTCATCCCGAGTCCACAGTGGCTCCCGGGTCGTGTCTGTGTCCAGAAGTTGTCAGTGACCCGCCCCCTACCCTGGCTGCCACCCCCACCTGGGGGATCTGTGTGATGGGGCTGGGGCCGCCCAGGTCACCAGGGGCGATGGAGGGGCGGGGCGATGGAGGTGTCCTCTAGGCCATGTGCACCCACCCTGGAGGTCATGCGCTCCGTTAGGGGTTAACCATGTCCTGGGAGCCCCGCAGCCTCCTCTCCGCTCCGGGAGGCTAGGTCCTGGGTCCGCCCAGGGGAGACGCGGGTCTCAGGGGCGGCTCCCAGCCCTGCAGCTGCCACAGCTCCGCTCCGATGTGGGCAGCCGCCTCCGGCTCTCGGCCGCCGCTGGCTTTCCCTCTCGGAGCCGCCCGGCGGCCTTTCTGTCGGAGGGCAGCCCCAGCTCAGACGGGGCGCCCTCCCCTTTAAGACGCGCGTCCCGGAAGTGGTCCCGCGGCAGCGCCGGTACCGGAAGTGGATGCGCCGGCAGCTGCGGGCGGCCGGCCGGGAATCTTCCTCCGGCTGCCGGGCAGGCGTCGCTGTCGCGGCCGGCCGGCGGCGCCGCTCGGGCACGGGCTGGCCGGGTACGGCCTCGGGGCTGCCCATGGGGCGCGAGGGGCCGGGCCGGTGACGCCGGACGCCCATGGACGCCCCTGAGGAGCCGCTGCCGCCGGTGATCTACACCATGGAGAACAAGCCCATCGTCACCTGTGAGTGCCCGTCGGCGGGGAGGGGGCGGCGGCCGCTGCAGGCTGCCCGGCCCAGGCTCGCCGGCCCCTCGCCCCCTCGCACGCCGCCGGGCCGCTCCGTGGACGGAGGTGTGGCCGGGGCGGCGGCGGCGGCGGCGGGCCTCCGTCCCGCGAGCGACCTCTGACCCCGCGGAAGACGCCGTCCCGGGCCGTTTCGTGCAGTTTGACAGCAGCGCCCGGCGCCGGCGCGCTTCCCGGGCTCGGCCGTTCGGCCTGCGGCCGCCGCAGGGGCCGTCCTCCCGGCCGGGGGTCGTGTTGTCCTCCGGGTCACACCGCTCCCCGACCCCGGGGAGGGCCCTCGGGGCTCGCACACGGGAGCGTGGGAGAAGTTTGCGTGCGTTTACCGTGTTGGTACTTGAGTAAAGTGTTAAATGGAGGGCGCAGGCAGTCTGTCTTGCACGGGCGCGACCGTTCCGGGCCGAACGGGGCCGGCGGGCCGGGGCTGCGCCGTGCGCACCTGCTCCTTGGGTTTATGGCCCCGGCCGGTAGGCCCTCGCCGGCCCGGATGCTGTTGCCGGGGAGAAACCCATTTCACAGATGAGATCATAGAGGTTAGCAAGGCCCCACTTGTAAATCCACACTCCGGACAACTAGACCTGCGGACCCCCTTTCCCCCCTTTTTGCCACATTTATGCATACCCAGAGGAATTGTGTTCCTGTTACAGAAATCCCTCCTAATATGTACAGCCATAGCTTTAGAATTAAATACTTAAAAAATAACGAATGAGAAGGGTTGAAATGTTGGCTGGCATTTCGAGACTTGCAGAGAGGTGTTCCGAACTGTGTCAGTTTTTTACTTTTGACAGGATTTTGTGTCTTCGGTTAATTTTCCAGATGGTCTTCCGTGCTCTGAAAGGAAGCACTTCGACAGCAAAATCTGGGTGGCCAGGCCATCGAAGACTGTGTGCATCTCTCTCTTTCCTCCTGTTTTTCCTTCCTTCTTTCCTTCCTTCCTCCCTTCCCCCCTTCCCTCCTTCCTTCCCTCCCTCCCTCCCTCCCTTTATGAACATACTCCTCCTTGTATGCTCCCTCTTGTCAGATCCCCGAGAAATTGTATGTTTAAAGTTTGCTACTTCATCTTTAGTTGGTAAACTTGCTTAGGGAAATGAACAGTTTCATCTCAACTTGGAGACTTGAATGGTTCAGCAGTAGCTCTTTACTCCCTCCTCGGGTCCCCTCCCCCCATACTTGTAACTGAAAGTCTTACTCGGGACTGCACCTAAGTGGGAGAGGACGGTGTGCGGGGTTGACCTGGAGGCCCTGCAGTTCCCAGGGGCTTTCTGATCCTCAGGGCTCAGGAGCCGGTGCCATGCTCAGTGCAGTCTTAACGGGGGGGGGGGGGGGGGGGGGGGGGGGGGGGGGGGGGGGGGGGGGGGGGGGGGGGGGGGGGGGGGGCGGGGGGGGGGGGGGGGGGGCGGGGGGGGGGGGTGTTTCCTGAAGCTTCTCCCCAGGTGGTGTGCACGTGGTGCGTGCTGCATAAACGCTGCTGGTAGGGGCACCCACATATCTAATCACATCTCGTACCCCTTAGCTTACTTTTAATAGTGTGTTTCTATAGATGTGTGACTATATTTCTGAGAAGTCCCTAAAGCTCTGTTGGATTCAACGTGACCAGTAGTCTGTGTTTGAGTCCTGTTACTGTGCAGTTTCTTATGCACATGCAGGACAGCTGAGATTTGTTACATTGGGGGAGGTTTCCCCCTGATTAATGCTATCTGCACTGACGGTATCCAACTTAAAAGGCACCTCAGAAAAGAAAGCAGCGTCAGTAAACTTTCAGAGGAAGTTAGTTTGAAAGGTGAGAAAGGCCCCTTTGGAAGTTAGATTTTTTTTTAACTTTTTGAAAGGCTGCCTTCATATTTATTTATTTATTTATTTATTTAAAATATATTTTATTGATTTTAGAGAGGAAGGAAGAGGAATAGAGAGATGAGAGAGAATCATGGATCGGCTGCCTCCTGCACGCCCCACACTGGGGATGGAGCCTGCAACCCGGGCCTGTGCCCTTGGCCTGAATCGAACCTGGGACCCTTCAGTCCAATGCTCTATACACTGAGCCACACCAGCTAGGGCTGAAAGGCTGCCTTCACAGTTCAGCCTTGAAATGGCATTTTGGTGTCTCCCGGCTGAGCTTTGGTGGCACTTGTCCTGGTTTAACTTCATACTTTACCTTGTTCCATTCTTTCAGCTGCACATGCTTGGAGGGAGGAGCTAGTCCAAGCAGTGCAAAGAGAGGGGGGAAATCGCTTTAAAAAATCCAATCAGGGGCTTCACAATTTTTGCTGTTATGTACATAGTTGTCTTTGTTTTCAAGAGTCCATTTACATCTTCTTGAATACTTACCTAGCCATTGTGCCCGTAGGAGGCCTGTGTTTGTTCATTTTAAAGTGAAAGTAGAGTCTATGCTTGTTTTCAGTTTTTTCTTCTTCATAGAATTTAGAACATCTTAAGTGAAAATGAATTGTGCGTAGATCTTTCTGAGAAGAATGTAGAATATAACTGGTTCAGGCAAATTTAGGAACTGTTTATATGTGGCCATGAGAAGAATGGAAAGTCCCCAGAAATTAGGGGGAATTCATTGTTACTTGAAAACCTGCTGAATTAACTTTCTGAAGCTACCTAAAAGTTTTAATGGCCTTCGTCCATAGTTAAAAGTGTGCACCTGCCGCCTACCTCTGGAGCAGTGACTGCCTCAGCAGGGGATCTGGCAGGGATGCTAGTGAATATTAGTGGAACTAATAACGTGAGGACATTGGGTGATGAATTACCTAATCATAGCAAGTTGAATACCTGTAGTGTAATTTATTAATCATGAAAAATACACAGTGAAACTGAAATCCAGCAGATCCGTTTAATCCAAATTTGTTTTAGCTTAGTCTTCGTCCCCCACCTCCTCCCCCCCACCCCATCACTGGGGCAATTCTTTGGTTTAGAATAGACTTAGTTAGGTTTCTGATCCAAGGATATGTTAGGAAAGGTAAATTCCTTTTCCAGCTATCTTGTTCATGGACAGTTGTTGGGATTCCACTCAGATGTAACCTTTCTTTGCTGAGTGTCAGCATCATATCTAGAATGGCACATACTATCCGAATGGGATTATATAGAATCTGAAAAATAACACTGTCCAAAGGCTCTGTTCTCGCCAGTCACATCTTATATTGCCTATTTCCTTTGTCCGAATCTCTGTATTTGGGGTTCCAGATTTTATATTACAAGTTTTGAAAGGGAGAAAAGGCAAACAAAAATGAGCAAATCTGTAACATTTTGTATCTGGTTGGAATCTGTGTTTCCCCCTGTAAGTTAAAGTATTAAAATTTGCACATCACAGTTTTCCACCACCCCTTAAAATACAGTGCTTGTGACTTAGCTACTATCTCAGTTTCATTACCAGAAAAATACCTTTTAATGTCTTTTTAAAAAAATCAATATACATAAATGCAAGTCTTGGTCCATATTGGATTCTTTTTTTTAAATATATTTTATTGATTTTTTTTTACAGAGAGGAAGGGAGAGAGATAGAGAGTTAGAAACATCGATGAGAGAGAGTCATCAATCAGCTGCCTCTTGCACACCCCCTACTGGGGATATGCCCGCAACCAAGGTACATGCCCTTGACTGGAATCTAACCCGGGACCCTTCAGTCCCCAAGCCGATGCTCTATCCATTGAGCCAAACCGGTTCAGCAATTGAGAAGTGGGAGAGCAGTTCTCCTTAGGAAACCTCGGCTGTTCCCTGGAGTATATTTGGAGGGCAGGGGCTGCGGGCAATACCAGATGTGCTCACCTTGTTTTATTTGCCAGTTCTACCCGTGACTGGTTAAAATCGGGTCTTACACGTGTGATTTAGAGAGCGTTCCATAGTCTCATCCTCTCTGTGAACTAGGGATAATGATAGTACCAACCTGATAGGTGGAAATGGGGTTAGAAGAATGAATACTGTGAAACACTCAGAAGAGTAATCGGTGTGCAAAAGTTAGCTACTGAGGAGAGATTCCTAAACTTTTGCTGTTCATAATGGCTTTAGTGTCTCAGAAATTCTTCCTGGCACTTAGATAAAAAAGAATACTTTTTAAAAATATATATATTTTATTGATTTTTTTTTTACAGAGAGGAAGGGAGAAGGATAGAGAGCTAGAAACATCGATGAGAGACATCAATCAGCTGCCTCCTGCACACCCCCCATTGGGGATGTACCCGCAACCAATGTACATGCCCTTGACCAGAATCGAACCTGGGACCTTTCAGTCCACAGACCGACACTCTTTCCACTGAGCCAAACCAGTTTCGGCAAAAAGAATACTTAACAATTCCATTTATTAAGTAGTTAGGTCCAAATAATTTTATTAAGTATTATATCCTAACAGCTATTTGAACAAAAACACCTACTAGTTGGGGGGAAAGTTTATCTCATTTTTAGATAACCACAGCAGCGTACTAGTGGGATGGGCACCTCTTGGGCACTGCAGGACTTCTCTAATCTGGGGTCAGATTGGACACTGTTACTTTCTTTGTTTTTTTTTGTTTTTTTTGGTGGTACTTTTATCATAACACCACCTGTTTTGTGATGACATCATTGAAAGGAATGAGCTGTGATCTAATATTGAAACAATACCTGAAGTGGGGTATAGCTGCATCCCTAGCATTGCTGCTTCCTCATAATTTCAACTGTCTCCTGGGCCTCTGAGGGTTTTGTGGTATCATGAAGTACCTCACCTGAGTACACAGTTTGGGAACCCATGTTATTAGTACACTAGAGGCCCGGTGCATGAAATTTGTGTACTGGGGGGGGGGGTGTAGAAGGGGGAGTTCCTCAGCCTGGCCTGTTTCCTCTTGCAGTCTGGGAGCTCTTGGGGGATGTCTGACTGCCTGCTATGGGGAGCAGGCCTAAGCCGGCAGTCGGACATCCTTAGCAGCCACCGCTGCTGCACTCGCCAGCCATGAGCCCGGCTTCTGGCTGAGCATCACTTCTCCTGTGGGAGTGCACTGGCCACCAGGGGGCAGCTCCTGTGTTGAGCTTCTGCCTCTGGTGGTCAGTGTGTGTCATAATGACCAGTCATTACACTGTTCAGTCTATTTGCATATTAGCCTTTTATTATATAGGATACGATTGTCCTGACTCTAGGGTGGATTAGGATGGATAATTTAGAAGTGAAAAACTTACATTTCTACTTGAACTTCAATTCACATTTCTGATTTACTAGATATGTTTCTGAAGAGTTTCTAGTAAAGTAAAATTTGGTTTATGCAAATGAAACTCAAAGGGTCTGATTTTTTAAAAAGTGTTAATGAATCTGAAGTAAGCAAGTATGGAAGACATAACACATAAGCTAGTCTTTCCTAGAAGGGAACTGCTATGATGATGTGGACTACTCAGTGAGATAGGAAAGGCTGAGTTGGTAATTTTTTATTGGAAATACAAGTGACTCACTGAATATTTTTTTTTTGTCTAAAAGTGTGCGTTTTTTTTTGCCAGTTGACAGTGTCTTTTCATATGAATTGCACAATTTAGTGTGTGTGGTCTCACAAGGGATTACTTGCAGATGTCCTGTTCCCTCTGCTCTCACCTTATAACTTCAGGTCTGGATGACAGACCAGGGGTGTCGGAAAATACTGCATGGCTTTAAATACTCTCTTGGGGTGGGAGAACTTTTCCTCTACCCTTCTAGGTTTTTCTGGCTGGTCTAATGATCAATGGACATGAGACAGATTAACAAGAGAAAATAACCAAATGTAATTACATATTTAAATATAGGAATCCCATGTACATGAGAGAGTTAGCTACTCCACATACAGGAGAGGTTCAGCGACAGACAAGGGAAATGAGGGTTATATGACATTCTGAGCTAAGGATAAGGTAAGGCATTGGGGCTACAAAGGGGAGGAGGGATATTGCAGGATGATAAGAACAGATGTCCAGTAATTAGTAGTTGCCCCGCTCTATAGATAGGTAAAAAAAAAACAAAAAACTTATTTCTGGCAAAACTCTTGTTATGGGCAAGGTCCCTAATCTATATATATAAAAGCCTAAGCGGTAGCTATGATGAGCACTGACCACCAGGGGGCAGATGCTCAACGCAGGAGTAGAAACCACAGACATGGAAACATGGAACAGACTGATAAATCTCAGAGGGAAGGGGTAGGGAGAAGGTGGGAAGAGATTAACCAAAGATCTTTTATGTATACTAGAGGCCTGGTGCACAGATTCATGCACCGGTGGGGTCCCTCAGTCTGGTTTTCGGGGATTGGGCCGAAACCAGCTCTTCAACATCCCCTGAGGGATCCCGGATTGCGAAAGGGTGCAGGCCAGGCTGAGGGACCCCATTGGTGCACGAATCCATGCACTGGCCCTCTAGTTGAAAATAAGGGAGAGGTCAAGTTTCTCTTGTCTCAGTTGCCTTCACCTCAAAATAATCCACATGTTCTGAACCTCTTAAACTAGACACCTCTTTCTGAATAGCTTCCAACTATATTAGCCTCAGAGCCTCTGTAGCCTCTTCTATACTAATCAAATCTTTCTTCAATAACTGCTCTTACTGTGAATTTTCAATGTATTCACAGTATTTTGGTTTTAGAGAATATTTGAATTTTAAATTAAAAATTAATGAGTTTGGAGTCATTCCTAACTCCTCTTTTTCTCTCACGGTTAACATTCAGTCTATCAGCTAATATTTTTTATTTAACATTTATTTAGAATTTAGCCAATTTTCTCCATATTTACTGCTGCTCCCCCAAACCTATGCCACCTTCATCTTTCCCAGGATTATTCCAGTGGCCTCCCAGCTAACCTCCTTATTTCTGTTTTAGCCCCTTGAAGCTAATTCTCTATGGGGTTAAAGGTGATTCCTCTAAAGGAGAAGTCACAGCATGTAATTCCTCTGCCCAAACCCCTCCAGTGACATCCATGGGCTACAAGACCCTTCTTGATATACAGCGCCCCCTCCCCCGCTTCAGGCCCCCAGCACCAGCTTCCTGGCTGCAGCTTATACCCCCTGCAGCCTTCGGGGCTATGTCCCAGCAGTGCCAGCATGGCTCCCCTGATCCTCTGGGGCCCTTCTTTCCTCTGGTAGCTTAGGTGCTAGCCCTTCACTCCTATCGTTTAGCATCCCTTAACTTCATTCACTTTTCTTGTCAGCACCCCTTGACATAAATATTTGTTTTTTTCTTTGTTTATTGTTTCTCTACCCCTAACCCAGGTGGCCTACAAACTGAAATATGAGATCCAGAATTTTGCAGGGACTTTATCTGTTTTGTTCATTGCTGTCGGCACCACCTAGAACAGTGCTGGCACATAGTAACTGCTCAGTAAATAAAAATGGTGCTATAAGTGACGTAATGCTTCTGTAAGTTAGAAGCTTTTGATGGCATACAATTATTTTCTGTAAATACATCAAGATAAGACAGTTTTGTAGAGAATACCTGGAGAATTTGAATTCTCATCACCTAGACTTGTTTTTAGGTAAACTGCTATATGTTTAGTTTATTTGATAATGGAAAATTCTGTTTAGTTTTGATTGAGGAAATAGTTGTTAATCCAGTAAAAAAAAAATAAAGTTAACTTGTATGCGAGGGACTCTATTCTTTGAAATGGGCCCCTGAGTTGTGTTCACATACTGTCGTTAGTATAGGTCAGCAGAAACTTTACAACCAAATTGAAACATTCTCCTCAGGTCACTGACTCAGCTTCTGAGGTGGAGATTCAGTTTGGGGGCTATCAACCCTGACATTTGAATGAAGCCCTGAAAGAGATACATCTGTAACTTTAAAATCTGAACTTGAAATCTTAAAAGAGTATATCAGTAAAACAGAAATATAGTTTTTTTATGATGAAGAATGGGATCCAGGAGTGGAATTGCTGGGTCAGAAGGTGAGAGCAGTTTAAATTTTGAAAACTGCTTCCTAATCAGCCTGTGAAAAAGCAGTATTCCAAGTTATATTTACTACACTGGGTCAGAGTTATTTAAAAAAATGTTTTGCCAATCTGATGGATGGGAAAACTAACAGAGTTGTGTGTTTTAAAAAAACAGGTTTATCGAACTTTAATCCTAATACCATAAAATTTACCCATTATAAGTGGGCAGTTCTTTGACTATTTATTTTTTTAGAGTTGTGCAGCCATCACCATAATTCAGTTTTAGAACATTTCTATCGCCCCAAGAAATTCCGTTGTGCTTTTTAGCAGTTAATCCCTGCTCCCACCCCTAGGCATAGGCATCCACCAACCTGTTTTCTGTCTCCATAAATGTGTGTTTTCTAGATAGTTCATAGAAATGGAGTCAGTGTTGGTGTCTGGCTTCTTTCACGCTGGGTTTTGAGGTTCTTCCATGTTGCGCCATTTCATTTGTTCCCTTTTTATTGCTGAATAGTATTCCACTGTATGGATGAATCACATTTTATTTATCCTTTCACCAGTTGAAGGACATTTTGTTTCCAGTTTTTGGCTTGTATGAATAGGTATTTATATGTGTGAACTTGTGGGGTTTTTTGTGTGTTTTTTTGACTTGTGTTTTTATTTTCCATGGAAAGGTTCCTTGGAGCAGAATTGCTATTTTGTATGATAAGCTTATATCTAGCTTTTTAAGAAACTGTCAAATTGTTTTCTAAAGTGACTGTACTGCTTAACACTCCCACCAGCAATATGTGAGGGTCCCCGATTTTCTAGAACTTGCTGATACTTGTCTGTTTTTTTTATTATAGTTATCCTTGTGGGCATGAACTGGTATCTGATTTTGGTTTTAATATGCATTTTCCTAATGATTAGTGATATTGAGCATCTTTGCTTGTTCTTATTAGTGATTTATATATCTTCTTTAGTGAATTATTTATTCAAATTATTTGCCCATTTGAAAATTAGATTGTCGCTCAGTTGTAAGAGTTCATTATATTTTCTGGATATTTGGAGATGATTTCTGGATATTTCTCAATGGTGTCTTTTGAAGCAATGTTTTTCATTTTGATAAAGTCTAGTTAATATTTTTGTTCTTATGAATTTTACTTTTAAAAAAAAATATATATATATCATTGATTTTTTTTTACAGAGAGGAAGGGAGAGAGATACAGAGTTAGAAACATCGATGAGAGAGAATCATCGATCAGCTGCCTCTTGCACACCTCTTGCTGGGGATGTGCCTGCAACCAAGGTACACGCCCTTGACCGGAATTGAACCTGGGACTTTTCAGTACACAGGCCAACGCTCTATCCACTGAGCCAAACCAGTCAGGGCTGGATTGTACTTTTGATAGCATACCTAAGAATTCTTTGTCCAGCCCAAGGTCATCATACTTGTTTTGGTGTGCCTATATCTGATGATTAGAGAGGTTCTTTTTATGTGTTTATTGGTGATTGTACCTCTTTAGAATTACCTGTGTTTACTTTGACACTTAAAAGATACAGCAAAAAAGATGTCTAGAAGATGAAATAGCACCAGGAAAAAATGTGCATTCCATTTTTATGTATTTTCATTTTAAAATAGTCTATTTAAATTAGCATATCTGTCAAGGGCAAAGATGTCATCTGACAACTGGGAACTTAAAATGTATCCATTTGACCTCAGTACCTGTTGTGAACTGTGTGTGTGTGTGTGGGTGGGGGCATTCTTAGATTGAAACTGTACTACGGTCTTTCCCGCAAGGGAAATAAATGTTCTTATTTGGCTTCTTGGCCATTGTTACATGTTGACTCCTTTCTCAGTATTGTTTTAAGTCCTTGTTATATTTTTCACAAAGTGAGGAGAGAATATAAAGAAACAAATATGTATATCAGAACATTTTTCTTATTTTTGACAGATCTGTTTAGCATATGAAGTCATTGCATTGATTTCAGAGCTGGAATTTTAGGTAGTTACCTTGGAACTAACAACACTTAGGTAGTAATTTTTACAAAATCTGTAACTCACCGTTTATGAGCACTTTTAATTCATCTGGATCCATTAGGAAGTTTCTAAGTTTCAAGCTGAACAATGGGAAGGGCTGTCAGAGGCCTTTTTGAAGGTGTGAAGACCAGATATCACTGTGTTTGATCAGATCCCTCCGTGTTTGGTAATGTAACGAGGACCCGCATCATGGTGGCTGATTCCCCTCTACCATAACTTTACCAAGGAATTGGGGAGTCAGGCACCCCCTGCCCACATGGAAGGGGTGTTCTCCCTAAAATTAGCCTGTGAGAAAGCATTTCCTATGGAGTTAAATAAAGTAAAATTATCATTTCCTTTAGTTTAGCAATCTAAAAACTAAGTCAGCCACACTAGAAATTTTTAGTATAATCTAAAATAAAGTTTGTATTCTGAGAACATATTCTGATGCCCAACCCTGCCATCACTTCTGCTGTAGTATATCCTGTCCTTCGGGGGCCCTGGGTTGTCTGGTGTAAAATATGAAGGAGTCAGACTAGACTCACCAGTCAGCAAATATCCACGCAACATCGCTTACATGCCAGGCACCGTTGGAGCCCTCCGGGATGTCCAGCTGACTGCCACCGAGCGGGAGAGGCTCCCGCTACCACTGCTGCCCTCACCAGTCATGAGCCCAGCTCAGGGCTTCTGCTGAGCGGCACTCCCCCTGTGGGAGCACACTGACCACCAGGGGGCAGCTCCTGCATTGAGCGTCTGCCCCTGGTGGTCAGTGTGCATCATTGCTACCGATCGTCTGGTTGATTTCCATATTACCCTATAGGATAGGATAATAGCTGTGTATTTGGAGAAAGTCATGGTGGCTTTTCTCCATTCTTGTTCAATGTAGAGCCTGGTCAGTGGTTTAGAAGAATTTGACTTTCAAATGTAAATTAGGGCACTGTATTAGTTTGTCAGGGCTGTCATAACAAAATGCCGCACACTGGGTAGCTTAAACAACAGACTGATTTTCTTACAGTTTTGGGGGCTGGAAGTCCATGCTCAATGTGTCCACAGAATAGTTTTCTTCAACTTCTTTCCTTAGCTTGTAGATGGCCACCTTCGTGCTGTGTCCTTACATGGTCTTTTCGTTATCTTTTCCAAGACCGAAGTACAGTTTCAATATAAGAAGGGGGTGGGGGGCGGGCACACAGTTCACAGCAGGTACTGAGGTCAAATGGACACATTTTAAGTTCCCAGTTGTTGTCAGATGACATCTTTGCCCTTGACAGATATGCTACTTTAAATAGAGTATTTTAAAAAGAAAATTTGGACATAAATTCAATGTTTATTCCATGATAGAAGAATGTAAGATAAATTGTTATTTTAGAGCCTCCATTTAGGTTTTATCGTAGAACGGATTTCCTGGGGGAAGTAGCTTAGGGAGGGGTGCCGGAAGCATTTCGCTTTTTTACTCTCTGTGCATGTGTTAATTGGGCATTTATGCGAGACTTTATAGAAAACTGAGTGAAAGAGGAGAAAGCTTTCATGTAGCTGCCCTAAGTTCTGTGTAGTAGAGTGATGATTTTTGTATGTTAATCTTGGAACCTTTAAAGAGGCAACAGAATTTGGCAATCAAAGATAGGAAATCTAGCTGAAGATTTTTATACTTTAATGATTTTTAGGATGTCTACCAAAGAAATGAACATGATGAAAAGTGATAAATTAAGACATAAATTTTTTTTTATTTTAACAAAAATGTACTAATAATACCCATATGGGGTTTTTACTCCAGGCCATGTTCAGGGTTATTTATTGGTGTTGACTCATTTACTCCTCACCACAGCCCTTTTGGAGAGGTAGTCTTACTCTCCCATTTCACAGGCGGTCCCCTGAGGCACGGGAGGGGAGAAGGGTCTCCCCAGGCTGGTCAGCCAGCAGCTGTGAAGTGAGACCAGCGTCTGTGCCCTCACAGTGCCTCACGCCTTCTGATGCTCACAGCTCAGCTGCCCACAGGGTCATTCTCTCAGCAGTGATCCACATTGCTACATGGTTTGGGGAGGTTTCTTTTTGTTTTTGTTTTTATTTTAGGTTCATAATAGCAAAACAAGCAAATGTTTTAATGCCCCCCATCAATTCCTTTTCTTTAAGATCAATGTTAAAGCAGTTTGGGAAATGGTTTCGCTTAAAGTCAGAGGATCCTCTGAGTATACGAATTTGAGTACTCCGTATTAAAAAGGTTCTTTTCTTTTCTTTTCTAGCTTATGTATAACAGTGAGGTTATACTATCCTTTTATGAGAGCTAAGTGGGCTTTTCCATTCTGTTAGAGCCACTGTGAAAGAGCTGAGTGGAAAGCTGAGTGTGTGTGCAGTCAAAGTCAGGCCCACGGATGTGTGTGTGTGTGTGTGTGTGTGTGTTTCATGACCAGTGTCTGCCAGTCTAGCAGTGTGCTCTGAACGCCTCTCACACCTCCTCTTCCTTCTCTGTCGAGAGGGCTCCAGGTTTGGCCTTGCCTCCTAGGAGTTACTGGGTCTGAGTGAGAGTGCATGGTGAGTGTTTTGTATGGTTTTGCTCCCGATGCTGTTTTGATGCAGACTGAATTAATTTTGATGATGAAGGTCATGTGCACATCTTCGGGTTTACTTTGTTGCCTGGAATGTTCTGGCTGTTCTTTTGAAGTTGAAGAAAGCAGTGGCTGTAGGGCAGGCTCGGGAGTGAAACTGGGTGGAGGTGAAGGGCTCCATCTTCCCTGAGCTCTGTGGCTTTGGGCAAGTTACTCAACTCACTCTCCTTGAGGGAAAAATCATACCTACTCTTGGAGGTTAAGTTAGATCATATATGTCAGGTTCCAGGTTTTCTAGAGACCAGTTATATAACGATGTGAGACATCTCATTTTGTGACACCATTTTACTAAATATGAAAGAGTCTAAAATTACTAATTTAACACATCTTAGAGCCCGTTTTGCCTATACTTAACTAAAAATGTCCTAACTGGTTTTCTCTTTATTCCTGTTGTAGGTGCTGGAGATCAGAATCTATTTACCTCTATTTACCCAACACTTTCACAGCAGCTGCCGAGAGAACCAATGGAATGGAGAAGGTATGATGTGTTTGTTTTTTTGCTATATCGCCCTCTTTCACTTTTTAGACATCTG
Organism: Nyctalus aviator; assembly: GCA_036971965.1. NCBI lineage: Eukaryota > Metazoa > Chordata > Mammalia > Chiroptera > Vespertilionidae > Nyctalus > Nyctalus aviator. The sequence continues at coordinate 6,969,253 of CM072923.1, forward strand.
TGTGAAAGTGAGGTAGAAAAAGTTAAAGCCTGAGTCCTGCAGTGCACTGTGGAGAAACTGAGTGGCATCACAACTGTGGGCCTTTCTCCTTAAGAAATAGATTTATTCCGAAACTGGTTTGGCTCAGTGGATAGAGCGTCGGCCTGCGGACTGAAAGGTCCCAGGTTCGATTCCAGTCAAGGGCATGTACCTTGGTTGCGGGCACATCCCCAGCGGGGGGGTGTGCAGGAGGCAGCTGATCGATGTTTCTCTCTCATTGATGTTTCTAGCTCTCTATTCCTTTCCCTTCCTCTCTGTAAAAAATCAATAAAATATACTTTATATAAAAAAAAATAGATTTATTTTCTCAACAAGTCATAGGATGGAAGAAATAAGACCGTTCTTTTGAGTTAGAGGCCTGCCTTTACAGGAATGATTTCTGATTCTTCAGCGTTCATCAGAATGTCTTAGAAGCATAGTGCTTTGGAAAGGAGACGAGCACTCACTCAGACTCCACATTAAGGCAGAGATTGGCCTTTATTTGTGCTCTCATAAACACCTCTGTCCACCCTGAGCTCCTTCCCATGCTCTTCCTTAAGGATGAGGAAGTATACAGAAAGATGTTTTTTTAAATTAGGACAGAAACCACATCAGCCACCTCAGCTGCCCTGTTGTAATTGTTTATTTAATGACTTGTTCAAAGGAAATACTTGGTTTGGATTATTTCTGGTAAGGTATTATTTTTAGAAAGTGTTTGAATTTTAATTTGTTAACATAGGTAATCTGATTTTAACAGTGTGGATAAAAACTTCCTGTTGTTATTCATGCTCATGTAATTCTGATTATTGCTACATTATTCATTTCTGACTACCAATTTTTACCATAAAGAATTAGTATGGCTTCCTGTGGATGACTCACCCGAGTTCGCTATTGAATCTAGTCTAATTTTTGTGCCCAATTATTGTGTTACGGGAATGTGCTTAATCAGTAACATTTGATATAAATAGTATTCAGAATGTGGCAGAATTCTCTTATGAAAAAACTAGAGGCCTAGTGCACAAAATTTGTGTACAGGTAGGGTCCCTAGGCCTGGCCAGCGATGAGGGCCAAACAGATTCCTTGCCTCCCCACCTCCCTGCCTTCTCCTTCTCTTGCCGCTCCACCTCCTTCTTCTCTCACCACCCCAAGCCACCCCCTGGTGGTCAGCGCACATCATAGCAGGCAATCGAACTACTGGTTGAACTCCCAACGGGACACTTTGCATATTAGTTTTTTATATATATAGATTGCTCAGCTTCTGAGGAGGCCTAGTGCTGTGAGTGAGAGAAAACATTTCATTCAGCAAATGGAGGAATTTAATATCTAAAGAAATGGAGTAATTTAAAAAGGATTTCAAATAAGTTTACATTATTTAAACACTCAGAAAGATAAAAGAAAAAAAAGTGTGTCCATGAAACAATAAAGAGAATTATGAGGGGGAAAACGAAGTAGAGAAACTACATAGACTTAATATAGTATTAATCTCTACCTTCCTAAAACATGGCATTAAAGAGACGTGGACACTTTGGGCATCTTTTAGAAGGAAGAGAGATGGAGAAATTGGGAGAGAGAGCTGAGCCCTATGTGTCTGCAGAGGAGACTCCCTGAGGAGCAGGCAAGTCCCTGACAGGTGTCAGGGCCTTGATAGCGAAGGCAAGAGAAGGCGGGAAAGGATAGTGGCAGAGGGCATGGGCAGGGAGCAGTTGGTAGATGCAGGGCCCCCATAGTCCTGTGTCTGTATGCATGCCTGCGTGTGTGTGCGCGTGCTTGCACACGTGCGCGCAGAAGTGACCATAATTGTCTGCCCTTCAGGAACCTGGAGGCGGGGGATGGGGGGGTGTCTTTCTATGGACATGAAGCTACAGACCCTTGGATGTGAGGCACTGCAAAAAGTTGGGACAAGTTCCATTCTAAAATCAACATGTCTAAATCTGAACGGGGTACAGCTGAGAAGCAAGAACTCTGCCACATCCATGCTCTCCAGGCAAGAGAGTAGAGAATTCATCCAGGAGAAACTGGGTGGCCCAAGGGATAAGGCTACCACACTCCCTGTTTTAGAAAACCTTGGGAGGAGGTGCTTCATAAACTTAGGACCTGGTTGGTGCAGCAAGATTGCGCTCCTGGGAGATGCTCCTTCTGGGCTGAGTAAAGGGAAAAGGAACCAATAGCATCCCTGATGCCTGACTGTGGGTAGCACTCAGAGGGTTTACAGTTCTGTTGGAGAGCTTTGGAAGATGTACAAATGGTGATGCCGGGAGCTTAAGAAAATAAAAATGCCAAAAAGAAAAGTTACATCCTGAAGCTACTGCAAACACAGGGTATTACTTGGCCCATTAATGAACCATGCTCCTCCATTTAGTAATAAGGGGCACACGGCATATGGCAACCACCACTGTGATAGAGCCATTATGAGGGGGAGGGAGAGCAGGAGGATGGACAGCCAGCTAATAAGTGTTCAGAGGAGAGAACAGAGAATGGAAAACAGGTAATGTTTGAAGAACTAACATCAAGATTTTCCCAGAAATGATCAGAGCCTGCTGAAAGTCAAGCATAATAAAAGGAAAAGCAAACAGAAAGCTATGCCAAGGAAACAGAAAAGGGAAACCAAATTTGCAGTCTCTCTTAACATTTGAAATGCAGCATAAAATAGGACATTTAAGAACAGTATTCTCAAAGTACTGAAGGAAAATACCTTTGAACCTAGCACTTGTGCGAGAGGGAAAACTGCATCAGAGCAGCTGTAGGAGACTAATATGTAGGTGAGGCAGAGAGGATGGAGGACAAGACAGGGTGCTAAGAGATTTTGTTCCTTTTGGCCTTGGGGACCAGCTGGGGTCCAGGATGGCTAGGGACCCTCATCTGTCACATCTTGTTGTGCACAGCCATATGTGTTACTCCAGAGTGCCATTCAGATATTCTTCTCACTGCTTATCAGAACATGGAAATAGTTGGAAAATAGTGCAATAAATAATAACATTTTTAGACATATGTGATCAGAAACTTTACCACTCTGTCTGAAATAATTAAAGGATGTCTCTCAAGAAGAAAGATGAACTCAAAATTTACAAGATGAAAGAAGCAGATTCCAGCAAACAAGTCATAAAATATTTTCCTAAAGTTAAGGTATCAATTCTTTTGAAAATGAAAAAAAAATCTAAAGTTCCAGATGTGTGGAAAAAAGAGAGGTGTGCTGTGTTTCTTGTCTCATTCAAGGAAGATGCATATTGACTTTAGTCTTTGAAAGAAAATGTAAGTTTATGCATATCTATCTATCTATATATATCTTTTATATGTATAAAAGACTAATATGCAAAGTATCCAACCGTCTAACTGGTTGCTATGACGTGTACTTACCACCAGAGGGCAGATGAGGCCACTCCACCACCCAGAGCAACAGCCCATCAAATACGCAGCCAAAGCTGCAGAGACCCTGTGGTGCAAAATGTGGCCCACAGCCCAGCCCAGCCTGGAAACGGTGGCTGTGGGCGCCGGATAATGATGTCACATAGCAATGCCCTGCTTCCTCTCTCTAGCTATTAGCCTCCTTGGAGTTTCTTCAGCCCAGGAACACAACTTGCTTTATAGCCAGGTGGAAATATTTTACACTTTAATCAAATGTCTGTGAAGCATTTTCCGTGCCTCATCTCATTTGATTCTCACAGAAGTCCTGGAGTAGGTAGGTAGGAGACTTGGTGGAATCCCATTTCCTTTTTATTAGCCAGAAAACAGAGATTTAGAAAGCTTAGAAATTTGACCTGACTGAAAAGTAAAAAATGGTGGATCTTGAAAATGACTTTAGGTTTTCTCCCTGTGCAGAATATAGACAAACACTGCTGCAGTTAAATATTTTACCTTTTGTTCTCCCTGTGTGATCTACAATAGTAATCTGCTTCGTGTTGATATTTACTGTTGAGTTGCTAACAATTACCTGAAAGAGAAGTTGGGGTGCTTCACTGGGCTGGAAAAAGTTTAGCTAAATCAGAAAGCAGGTGTAATTAAGCAAGTTTATATATAGAAAGCTCTTACTAGTGCCAATTGCATACATGTGTTTTGATCTGTCATTGTTGATCATGAATTTGGTTGACACTTCCATTATAGAGAAAGGGTGAATAGTGATATTAAAATATTTCTTCTAATTAATTTCCTTTCAATTAGTTAAAAATAAAAATGTAAGCAGCAACACAATAATAATAGATGGTTAAGATGGAAAAAGAGAACTTGATTTGTCTTACGAAGGACAGAAGAAAAAAAAAATAGCCTGCAAATAGGATGTAAACAAGTTCAAGTGTGAGCATGATCACATTCAACATGGTTGGTGTTAGCTTGAAGCAGGGATGCTCTTCGGATTGGAGACACAGCCTCAAGAGGTGGAAAATACGGTTTGGAATAAAGACGTGGCATAATTTTTTCTTAGAAGTATAATAAAATAGCACCCATACCTTCTGATAACCTTAGGTTAGATATTTGTACATGATGGGGTTTTCTGTGTTCTTTCCTTTTGGGCTGAGTAAAGGGAGGAGGGTGGTTACCATGGTTTTATTTGTGCTCTGCAAACAAATCCTGTTCTCTTTCACCAACGGTTTTCTTTTCTGGATAACACAGGTGACAGCAGTATTAGCTTTCATAGTTTCAAACTTCACTTTGGACATTTGAGAAACTTCTTTTATAGTGACTTACAGATGGAGTAGTCAGGTCCATTTTTTTCAGACGTTGTAAATAAGCCCTGGTTAGATAGCATATTCTTGTGCTTGCAGGTATTGAATAAAAAAGGTTTTATGGACAGAGAGCTTTGATGTATAGCTGTGAACTGTGTTTAAAATAATTTCTAGAATTATTTTGGAAGACTCCTATTGGTTAATAGTCTATATGTACTTCTGAACTCATAGAAACTATTAAATTCTTGTCCTGGCCAGGTAGCTCAGTTGGTTAGAGCATTGTCCTGATACGCCAAGATTACATGTTTGATCCCCGGTCAGGGCACATACAAGTCATTAGTGATTGCATGAATAAGTGGAACAGTAATGTTTCCCCTCTCCTTTGTCTCTCTAAAAAAAATCAATTTTAAAAAAAGAAAATGAAATAATGAAATTCTTGTTGCATTTTTCTCTTTCTGCTGACCATACTTCAGTTGTTTTTCTCAGTGACTTTTCAAATTGTTTATAGATCCTATGGCCGGGCTCCCAAGATGATTCACCTAGAATCCAACTTTGTGCAGTTCAAAGAGGAGTTGCTGCCCAAAGAAGGAAACAAAGCTCTGCTTACGTTCCCCTTCCTTCATATTTATTGGACAGAATGCTGTGTAAGTATTCACTTGGGGGTGGGGGTGTCTTGGAATGTGGTTAACAATCCACAGTCTAGGTTTTTTTTTTGAGGCAATTTCAATTTTTCATGTGCACTTCCTTGTGCACCCTTTATTTTTGGTGTTCTCTCTTCGCCATTCCTCGGCCAGATGTATGGCTTTGTTGCACCTTTCTGCTCTGGTCCAGTGCGTTGCCCTCATGGTAATCACCCATTGCAGTCTTCCTTCCTGTGTTCCAAGTTCTGTGAGGCATTTCTCTGTGTCCCATTGGCCACTAGGTATTTTTAACATTTACTTTTAGCTTCGTTTTCATAACCTCCTATATTCACCATCATAGAGAGAGTCCTTGTTCTCCCTTGCTGGTTTGTGTGCTTTCTGAGGGCCTGGGCCTTGTGTCCTTCCTCATGACTAGGGCCTGACGAAGGGCTCCGGGACTGCCCAGCCAGTGAGGGAGCCCTGCTGCTGTAGGCGTTCACTTGAACTTGGCACTTGTATATTTATGAATCCAGAGAGAAACTTCTCATTCTTGACAGAATTCTCCTCTCATGAACTAATAGAAAATTTTGTGGGTCATATCCTCCTGTCTGTTTACTCTAATAAAGCGAACAGTTAGCAATAAACAAAACACATAAGTCATTGCATATTGTGATATTTTAACCTGAATCTGAGGGTGCAGAAGCAGTTTTTGTAATTTTAATGAGAAATAACTCAAAGCTCATGCCTGGTTTTTCTGGACTTCACCCCATGCACCTTTTACTTTTGTCTAGCAACACATGTGGGATGTCATCTATTAGCTCATCAGAGACTCAGCACGCAAGGTTTTTATTGGGGCTGGTTATGTGGCATCTCTGCCTGGCATGTATGAAAACTCTGGCCTCCCAGAGAGAGTGTAGGTTCCAGCACAGCCATAGTGTCTACACAAATGGTTTAGGCCCAGGGAAGCACTCGTCATATGTGGTGAGAGGGAACCCTCTCGAAGTCCACAATCCCAGGGATAGCCAAGGGCCAGCCTTGTGAGAGGCCTGGAGATGGCTGCCCAGCCTGGTAACTATCTCTCCAGCCCCTCAGTGTAATATCAGGTTTGATTGGTGGTCAAGGAGTTGTCTGGTTTCTTCATGCTCTAGTTGTTTTCACCTTGCAACTAATAAGCCATCTCTGGGAGCACCGTACGGCACTGGGAGTACCCTTCTCCTCATCCAGTGTTCGCACCGAGATGCCATCCCCACTGGTGGCTCTTCCTGAGCCAGCCTTTACCAATGGTTGCAAACTGCACTCCTCCAAATGTATCAGCCAGTGCTCCACTCCAGGAGAGAGCCTGCATAGGTTTTGTTTAATTTAATGCTTTACAGCCAATTAGCCTTACTTATTTGAGGTTCAAATTGTCCCAGATTTGGCCAGCCAGGGTCACTTCAAATGGCTCCTATGTCCTTTTGAGCATTTTCTAATTTTCCAGGACAATTAGATGTTCTAGGTTCTTGTACTTTTACTATGTCGACCTGGAGTCAGCCATTTCTTCCTTTGCCACTGTGGAGTGCCCCTGCTTTATGCCCTTTTTGTGGACATTGCTAAGAAAGGACCTTCTGTGGAGCCTAGAGTTCATACTGATGCTCAGATTTTAGCCTGACCCCGCAGGGCTCTTTCTGGCTTACCCATTTCATGTTTATATTCACCTTGGTTCTCGACACCAGGAACACATCGGCTCTGGCTCAGTCCTACAATATGCTTAACATAGTTTCACGGTTGCTATGAGCACTACACTGGTTAGAAACACATCTTCTAAGAAGAGTTCAGCACTTTGCAATTTGCCCTTTCCTAGACTGACGGAACATGTCGTTCCTTCCACTTAATTTTCCAGGTGAGCATTAATATCAAATTCCTTAGCTCCAGACGAAAGCTTCTTGGTATTTTTATTGGGATCATATGAAGTTTATAAATAACCACATGCATATCTAACATCTTGATGATGTTGAGCTGTTCTAACCCAAAACAAGGGATGTCTTTCCATGTGTGTAGGTCTACTTCTGTGACTTTCAGAGTGTTTTCTACTTTTCTTCTTCATAGATTCTCAACGTTTTTTGTTAACTGTATTTCTAAGTATTTTACTTTTTTGCTATTGTAAATGGGGTTTTCTCTCCCATTATATATTGTAGTTTTTTTGTGTGTATATGAAGGTTGTTGATTTTTTTCAAGTCATAAAAGGTAACATACCTTCTGCCAGGTCCTCTTAGGATGCTTTCTCTTAGAGCCCAGCCACCATTCTGTGAGGAAGTCAAGTGCCTCTATGGGCGGGCATGTGGAGGTGCAGCCCTAGTCCCAGCAGGTCCTGGCCTACTAGCTCCAGTCTTCAGACCCCACAGCTGACACCAGGAGGCGCAGATGAGCTGTCCACCGAGTCTCTAGGTTGTGGGTTCATGAGCAGAATATATGTTTTGGACCATTACATATTGTGTAGTTTGTTACAAAGCAGCAGGTCACTGGAACAGCAGGTCACTGAAAAGAAAAAAGAAAGACAGGAGAGGGTTTGATTGTGATTGCCTTGAATAAGTTATAGATTAATTTGAGAGGGATTAGTAATTATGAAACTTTTGGTCTGGGAACATGGTTTGTTTTTGCCTTCTTTCTACCTTTTTTATATTCTTTAATACTGTGTTACAATGTTTTTCACAAAAGTCTTGTATTTTTATTGTTGGATATGATTTTTGTAGACATTATAAATGAGGGGTGTTTTCTACCCTTAAATTGCATTTTCTAAAGGGCCTGCAGTGATGGCAGGCAGCATGCAGCGGGAGGAGCCTCTTGCCTCCCCCATCCAGGATGGGATTACTGCAGTGTTTGGCATTGGACCTTTGGCCATGCAGTCCTGTGTTTTTTGTGTTTTTATTTATTTATTTATTTATTTATTTATTTATTATTGATTTTTTTACAGAGAGGAAGAGAGAGGGATAGAGAGTTAGAAATATCGATCAGCTGCCTCTTGCACACCCCCTACTGGAGATGTGCTCACAACCAAGGTAAATGCCCTTGACCGGAATCGAACCCGGGACCTTTCAGTCTACAGCCTGATGCTCTATCCACTGAGCCAAACTGGTTTCAGCTGGTCCTGTGTTTTGAAGTCCCACCTTACCTAGCTGTCACTGTGGGCAACTTCCCGAGCTGTCTAACTCAGTCTCTTCCTCTGTGACATTGGAAGATCTTCCCTCAGGCTCCCAAATATTTGGAAATAACTCAAAGGCTACTGCTGAGCCTGCTCAGTGACCTGCAGGGGTGGCTCGGTTCTGGGCATCTCCTGGAGCGTCTCCACCCCGGGACTGGAAAGTGCTGTGGCTGCTGTACTCCCTGCTATTAGACACATTTTGCTGTAAATGAAAGGAATGGATTAACTTGCTTTCACAGTGACGTGTTTATTTTTAGGATACTGAAGTGTATAAAGCAACAGTAAAAGATGACCTTACCAAGTGGCAGAATGTTCTGAAAGCTCATAGCTCTGTGGACTGGTTAATAGTGGTAGTTGAAAATGATGCCAAGAAAAAAAACAAAACCAACATCCTTCCTCGAACTTCTATTGTGGACAAAATAAGAAATGATTTTTGTAATAAACAGAGTGACAGGTAAGTATCTTTAATTTTACCTCATTGGGCTGATACTGGCATGATACAGATTATTGGCTTCAGGTAGTGATAAATATTTACTCTGTGTGTCCGTGGTGTGCCTGACACTTGAGTGTGTGATGGGGGTGCTGAAAACAGAACCAGGTCCCTGCTGGTGGAGTTTCTGGTCTGGCAGGTGAAACCTGTACATAGTAACCCCCAGTGGAGAGGCCCTCTGGCCCAGTGACCCTGGGGGAGGCCACGTGGTAGGCCCTCATTATTGATAATAATGGGCGTCAGCAGAGCAAGGGCTTCAAGGAGTCTTGATATCTTGTGTGCAGGATTCCTTAAAAACAGAAGTTATAAAGTGCTGACTTCATCTCCTTCACAAACTGTAACTGGGACTGCTGAAGCCTTGGTGGTTTTTCTGTTGCAGGGACTGACTCACCAGTCAAAGAAGGAAGAAAGGAAGGAGGGCGGGAGGGGAGAAAGGAAGGAACTCATTGGAAGGAAAATGGAGCAGTGATGCTGTGTTTGGAGAGTATTTTCCAGATAGTCCATTCATTTCTCTGCAGGTGTGTTGTGCTCAATGACCCCTTGAAGGACTCTTCTCGAACTCAGGAATCCTGGAATGCCTTCCTGACCAAACTCAGGACATTGCTTCTTATGTCTTTTACCAAAAACCTAGGCAAGTTTGAGGATGACATGAGAACCTTGAGGGAGAAGAGGACTGAGCCAGGCTGGAGCTTTTGTGAATATTTCATGGTTCAGGTATTTGACTAATGGTAGAACTGGACAATTTCCTTTTTCCCCTCCTTATCCTCCCTTCTAAATAAGGCAACTCTCTTAGGGTAAGTCTTATTGACATCATTTTTTAAACAAAAAGACAATATAGTAGCTAACAGATGTTTCTGTCCAGAAATGGTATCCTGAGTAATTATATCAGCAGCTCCCTGGAGCTTCAAAGTTTGACATTTAGCCTTTTATGGAATGGCCTTGTCCTTGAACCCAGTGGTGTTGGATTAGAATCTGAGGTATCAATGTGAACCCTCAGTGTGGCGGGCGGGTGGGTGGGTGAGTGGGTGGGTGGATGGATGGGTAGATTGACGGGTTGATTCAGACATATATGTGAATGTGTTGTGAGGGTTAGTACACATACATACTTGCGCTGCCTTCTGACAGGGCCTAGGAAAGATGATACCTCAGTAGCAGTAAGCACACCTAATGCTAGATCTTGGTTTCTAAACTCCATTTTGCACTAAAAGGTGCTGGAGCTCCTTATAGAAGTGGTTGATTCCAGGGTTGGGGCAGGGACCCAGAATATCTGTAGATCCAGCAAGTAAGGAAGTGTACAAGAAAGGTGGAGGTCTGCCAGGAGAACATACCATAAGCTGAACCATTTGTGCCAGATAAATAATGACAGGTTGGTTTGTAACCCATGCAATGAAGTTCATACCCATGAGGTTGCATAGATATGCTCTGAGTGGCCAGATTATTAAGATCTCTGAATGCATCAGTGTATATCCTATGTAATAAAAGGCTAATATGCAAATTGTCCCCTCAACCAGGAGTTTAATCAGCAGGCAGGCCAGCCAATCGCCCATGTCCCCTCCCCCTGGTCAGGCTGTCCGGACCCCACCCATGCATCAATTCATGCACTGGGCCTCATATGTATATACCATATATGTATATGTATATGTATATGAATATGTATATGTATATGAATATATAGATGGCTGCCCCCATGTGGACACAAGATGGCCAGTAGGGGAAGGCAGTTGGGAGGGACCAGACCTGCAAGGGAGGGCAGTTGGGGGCAATCAAGCCTGCAGGGAAGGGCAGTTAGGGATGACCAGCCAACAGAGGAGAGAAGTTGAGGGTGACTGGACCTGTAGGGAAAGGCATTTGGGGGTACCCAGGCCTAGAGGGGAGAGCAGTTGGATGGACCAGGCCTGCAGGAGAGGGCAGTTAGTGATGATCAGGCCTGCAGTGGAGGGCAGTTAGGGGTGACCAGGCCTGCAGGGGAGGGCAGTTAGGGGCAATCAGGCTGGCAGGGGAGTGGTTAGGGGGTGATCAGGCTGGCAGGCAGAAGTGGTTAGGGGCAATCAGGAAGGCAGGCAGGTGAGCAGTTGGGAGCCAGCAGTTCTGGATTGTAAGAGGGATGTCCATTTGCCCGTTTAGGCTCGATCCTACCGGCAATCAGACATCTCTTGAGGGGTCCCAGATTGGAGAGGCTGCAGGCTAGGCTGAGGGATCCCCCTCCCACCCCCCGTGCACAAAGTTCATGCACCGGGCCTCTAGCACGCATGCATGCGCACGCGTAAACACACACACACACACACACACACACACTCACACATTGATGGTCAGATTATTATGCATTCAGAGAGCATAATAATCTGGCCACTTAGTGTAAATAAATAGCTGGTTAAATGAGTATATGGAGAAGAAGGTACAGCTCTTCCATGTGGAAGATTCTAGTGAAAACATATCTGGAATGATGGCAAGGGAAATGTCCAGGACAAGAGTTGACTGTGGTTCTGTGCTGCTGATAAGTCATGGAGAGTCAGAACTCACCTTGGCCCTCTCTGATTGCATTCCAGTCTCCTCTCTGTGCCTGCATAAATGTCATTGACATGGTATTAAACTGGTTTTTACTTAGTATAAGCATTGTTCATAAAGCTGCATGCTTCCCTCTGTTTCAGCCTTCATTAGCTACACAGTGTTTCAAAATACTGATTCAGGCTTTTGCTTTTTGGGGGTAAACAGGAGGAACTGGCCTTTGTGTTTGAGATGCTGCAGCAGTTTGAAGATGCTCTGGTGCAGTATGACGAGCTGGACGCCCTGTTTTCTCAGTATGTGGTCAACTTCGGTGCTGGCGGTGAGTGGTGACGCTTTAGAGGCAGATCCTCTTCAACACAGTTTCCCCACTTTTAAGTTGTCTGGAGCTGACATTCATTCACAAAATGATTAGAGCATCTGTATTATTGTTTTAAAATAAATTATAAGGATATATTCTCTATGTTTCAGTAGGAACATATGATAATTAAGAATTAGTCACTTTCACTTTTAGAAGACTCCTAAGTAACCACAGCATTTAAGTGGTTTTTCAGGTATAAAATGTCATTTTTACAAATGACAGCTGGCTAGTGATACTTCTGATTCTGTACCTCCTTGCTAGCATAAGGGTGGGGTCTTTGCTTCTGTTGAGGGGTCACCTTTGTGATATTTGAATGCTCATTGCAGTAAGTTTTATATGACACCATTGTGATAGGTGTTCATTTTCCCTCTAAACTTTCAGGTAATGTCTTAAATTCTTTCAAAAGTACAAAAGTAGCACTGTCAGACCATTTATGAAGTTTATAATTGTCCTCACAATTTTTTTGGTTGCTAATTTATTTAGATGGAAATAGCATGAAATATGTAGATATTTGTCTATAGCTTGTTCTTATTAACGGCCCATCGCAGGCATTTCTCCAAGGTAACAGCTGAAATTCTAAGTTATTTTCGTTCATAGCTGCGTGGTGCTTCATAGTGTGGATTAGTTAGTTTATTCAGCCATCCCTTGGTGCTGGGCATTTGGGTGTTTTCTGCTCTTGCCACCACTAGCTGGGTTGTAATAGACATCTTTGTTGGGTGGTGGGGTGTTTTTTTGTGTGTGTGTGTTTGTTTTCAGAGAGAACTCTTGTTAAGATGTCCAATGAAAGGATTGATTTCGGGGAACATAGTGTCTGCTAGAAAACTTGGAATGAGCAGTCCCAGGGCGGTCCACTAGGGTCATGCACCACCTTAGTTCTGAAACGGATGATGCAATGTCACTGGTGATCCCACTCCCAGCCAGTTTTTATCAACTTCAGCTTTGGATCTCTTATTTTGCCAAGACACAATGTAAACATACAGCCAAAGCATTTCCTAATTAAGTAAAAAAATTTAGAAGAGATAAAATTACATTTCTTATATTTTACATATATTATACATGTATATCTTTTAAATATCTTACCTATTTCTTAAATTATATTTTATAAAATTTCTTTGTTCTCTCCGTTTTAAAATAAACTTGGGGCCATTTTAAAATCCAAAAGTAAACCTGGTCCAAGTTCTGCAGCTGACTGATACGATTGTTCATTTTTGTTCCTTCATTTCATAGACACTTGTTGAGCATCCACTCTGTACCAGGCACTATTCTCCATGAAGCAGGGACCAGAGCGAAGTCAGGCACAGGAGGAGAAATATTTAACTTACAGGCAGGCAGGAATAAGTGCAGGCTGCAGAAAGGACACAGCGAGGGGATAAGGTGGCAGTGAGTGCTGTTCAGGTCTAGGCTAAACAGTCCAGGAAGGCTGAGCAGGTGGCCTTCGCACAAAGCCCTAAGGGAAGGTGGGTGTGAGCCAGGAGAATCCTGGCGGTGGGGACCGCAGAGGGACTTGCTGGTGTTGGGACTCCAAGGGTCTGACTAGACATCACACTTAGTGTGCACTTGACAGCTCTGAGTATAAGTGTAAGTCAGCAAAGGATGCTGTGGGTTGCAGTTGGTACTGCGGATATTTAGTAGTGTGAGATACCCATTATCAAATTGCTTCCTGACATGAATATGGAACAGAATGATTCTAACACCTCTCTTTTGGAGTGAGAAAAATAGATTAAGATTTTTTAATAGAGTCTGAATGACTTGTTACTGTAGTTTCTTATGTTTATTTTAAGGTCATATTTGAGTCTTGGGGTTATAAGTTTAAATTGAGAGCATTGCTGGGAATTTTTGACAAGCAAGAATTTTCCTCTCTGCTTCCTGTACTCCATCTTCCTTTGCTTACTATCCTTTTCTCTAGGAGCAGGACTCAGGTAGTCGGCACGGCGGAGTTAGAGACAGGGGATTAAGGAAAGGAGTGGAGACAAGGAAGACAAAAGACCTGTGTGGCCCCGGGAGCAGGCTGCCCTCCAGCCCCAGGAGGCCTGCTCCAGCCCAGGCCCGCGCCTTCCCTCAGAGCTGACTGACTCCAGGGCCCACGGCTCCCTCTCCGCTCAGCCGCAGTCTGACTGCTTCCCCACCTGTCACCACCTTGTGGCATGGTACCCATGCTCACTGTCAAGTGACAAGTCCTGAGTAAGGTGCTTGTAAGGACCCCATCCCCGCATCCCAGGACTGGTTCCATGCCAACCGGAAGGGGCGGGCCGGTACTTAGGGAGTAACCAGGTGGTGAGCTGCCCGCCAGTACCTGAGGTCCCACAGTCCCTCCAGCATCTCAGTGAGGTGAAGGGATCTGTAGTCAGCTTTCATGATGTGTGTTTGTTTAGATGGTGCCAACTGGCTGACTTTTTTCTGCCAGCCGGTGAAGAGCTGGAATGGATTGACCCTTCGAAAGCCCATAGATATGGAGAAGCGTGAATTGATACAGAGGCAAGAAGCTACCCTATTAGATCTGCGCAGTTACCTGTTTGCTCGCCAGTGCACCCTGCTCCTCTTCCTGCAGAGGCCGTGGGAGGTGGCTCAGCGCGCCCTAGAGCTGCTGCACAGCTGTGTGCAGGAGCTGAAGCTCTTGGAAGTGAGTCGTCTGTTTTCCCAATTTACCCTTTTCTTGACTGTTCACACAGAAATCCCAGACATTGAACTATTTGTGCTTAGGAAAGAGTTTTCTTTTTTCAATGTCCTTAATTTCTTGTATATAATCTGTATAGTTACTCTTTGCATTGATTAATTAATTGCTGGAAAATATAATTTCTGCTCCCAGTGTGATGGAGTTCCATGTTGGCACAAAGCAAGCCTTTTGGATTAGTTTCTTAATAAAATTTTGAAAGTGGCCTTTGGCTTATTCTCTGGGAGCAGGTCTTCATGACAAAGTACCCTCCTGATGGACATGCAGGATTAGGTTTTGCAGGTAGATATTTGTTTTATTTCAGAACTGTCTTCGTTTTGTAAGTGAACATGCAGGTAACAGTGTGACACACAGCCAGCTGTGCCATGTTAATTAGCACAAAGCCTAATGGAAAGTACATTATGAATACGTGTGTGCACATGTGTGTGAAAGAAACCACTTAGTGAGACTAAATGTTGATTTGATCTATAGTGAAATATCGCCTTTAAAGATGAATTCACCCAGGGTGCCTGAACTCTTCCTTCCTGTAGAATCATAAATATTATTGTGAGGAAACCTAGTAAAATGAGTTCCTGGTTAAATTTAATTTCAGCAGCCTCTTTGCCCAGGAAAATGCACGTATGCACTTAGACAGTGCTATATATTGTTTCAGAGGATTCATAGGCACCCGACCCCCATTCCTCAATGACGAACTAAGCGAGTAGTCTAATTCCACTTCACACATGAAGAAAGTGGGTCTGGAAGTGATTAGGTGGCTTACCCACAAACATAAGTAGTCACAGAATCAGGTCATCCAAGCCATGTTAGTGGCCCTTCTGTCCTGGTCCACACCAGCACGCCCAAGGGCACAGTTAGGAAAGGTTGAAGAGTGTAATATTCTTGTGTTAGGTAAGCTGTGGGCAGGGGGTAGCTTTCTTAATACAGGAACTTTATTTTGTGTGCCCCAGAATGCTAAACATAGGCTCAACACTTAGTTTGAAATAATCTCAGGTGATTCAAACTTTTTAAATCCAAATGAAGAGAAATTATTTTAGTTCATTTCTAAAGGAGAAATGCCTAGCCCAGCTGTCATAAACTTGAGAATTTAAGAATCTTATCATTTTCTGTCCTCAGACATCTAATCAAGCAAATGAGGAAAAATAACATTTGAAATAACATTCTTTGACTCCCTATAACGAGTAGCTTTAGGTCACCTGCTTTGGCTACTTCGATCTTGCTGTATAGACCTGAGGGTGGGGACTGTGTGTGACAATGTGTGCCTAGAGCTTACCTGGTTTGGACTCTCGTCTTATTAGTTTACTGGGGGAGGGGAGAGGAAGGGGATTATATTAGAGTCCAGGCATGTCCCACGGGCACTTCATATGGAACAGCCCCCGGACCGGTGATCAGACAATGCTGTTCGGCTTGGGGCAGGCTTGGGAAACCACAGAGTGGTGCAGAGCCCCCCCTTTAGCATGGTGCCCAGCCTGTCACAAACTCAGGGATTTAACCATTCTCAAATTCTTGCTCTTACCTTAGAAAGTTGACCAGTCATAGCATGGCTGCCAACCTACAGAGAGGAGGGGAGGCATTGCCAGAGCCAACGGGACAGATGGCCTGAGGGCCAGTCCTCTGGTGGGGCCGCTGGCCCTGGGGAGGAAGCCGGCAGTGCAACCACTTCCTTCTCTTGCCCTCCTGTCTCCTCCAGGCCTTCTAAAGCTTCACACATGACAGCAGGGGGGAGAGTGGCCGGGGACATCCAGCTCAGAGCAGGAGGTGTCATTGCGCACTGGTGTCTTTGTCCCGGCACGGATCCCTTACCGTTCCGGTGTGTCCCGCCACGCAGGTGGGCTGCACCACGGCACACTCGCCTCCTGTCAGCTTTCCCAGTGCAGAGCGGGCTTTGCTTGCCTTAGCCGTCGTCTTAGTCCTGTCAGGCCTCTGGCTGTGGGAAGAATGGAAACAGGCCAGTTATTGCCCTGGGAAGAGACGTGCGAGGCACAGTGGCGTGGCCCCTGAGAGCCTTGGCAGATTATGTGGAGGTCAGCCTGTCAGCCGAAGTAACCGAGCTCTCAGGCTCCTCTGCTGGGCAGTGCACCCTGTGCTGTTGTCAGGATCCCGCATGCACTGGGGCACTTTACCCCTGGCTCCTTTCTTCTTCAGATGAAAATGGTCATTGTCATCATGGTATTTCCCCAAGTGGAGTGTGACCCATTTTTAATCATGTTTAATGTGCTCTTTGTGCATATCTCGTTCTTCACTGTCCCTCTTGCGGAGTGGACCCAGGCCAAATGGGACTGCATGGTAAGGACACGCCACCTGCTGTTCGCTCCCCGTCTCTCCTTCCTCAGGTCCCAGCTATTCCTGCTCTCACGCCACACACGCCAGCAGCTGTCGTGTGACTGTGCCATCACTCGGATTCCTCAGGACCTGGGCAAATACGAGGTGCCCAGCCCCTGGAGTCCACTATGCTCGGGACATTTTCTGGGGCTCCCCGGGGTGACTGGCACCTTTCTTGCTGGGCGCTTGTCTGCTTTGCGCACAGTGACCTGAAACCCACGGACCTGACTGCCGTCCACTTGCAGGGCTGCTCGGGAGCTGCTTTCACTGCAGAAGCGCTTTCCTGTCTGTGCCAGCAGGTTGATGGCAGTGTCGTCGGTGTCCCTGGTGAGGCTTGAGGACACGGGTGGGTGCAAACATCTGCATTTGCACGCCCTGCACCCTTCCCGCTGGGACCTGATGCAGGTACTTAGCTTCGAGCTCACTCTTCCTCCCTGAGATGGAGGCAGACCTTGGCTGCCATTGGGTTGTGAGGATCCATGAGGTACCACGTGTACAGGAAGTGTGGCATGGGCTGGGCACTCACCACCCCTCTTCCAAGTCAGGTGTTAGCATGGCCCTCCGTATCCCTGTCTCCTTGAGTGTTTCTTTCAAGCGATGGTGTTCCCTGTACTCCGGCATGTCAGTTTTCTCCTAAGACTGTACAGGTCATGTGACCCTGTAAGCATGGAATTACTCTCTCAGCTTTCTCTTCTCAGATTCTTTCTGCAGGGGGAGGATTGTTGTCTCTTACACCTGGTTGAACTCCCGGACAGGGGACAATTTGCATATTAGCCTTTTAGTATATAGGATGTTTTGCAGTTTTTTAACATTTTTTGGAAATATTCAAAAGTCCAAAGACTCAAAATTATTTCTATATTTTGTACAGTTGATTCTACTCTCGAAATCAGACTCCCTTTCCTGTTCTGGGCTGACTTTCTGGTGGGTTGTTTTTCATCATCAGGGCAGGGGCTAGGGGCGGGTGAGCTTTGGTTCTGACGGGGGAAGCTGTGGGACCAAAGCCAGGGTGCAGCCAGTGTGAGGCGGGGCTGGTGTCTGGCTCTTCAGCGTTAGGCCAGTGCTGTTAACCTTTTCAAGCCCAAGCCTAAGTATTGCAACGACTGTGCGTTCCTCATTGTGACATCTCCAGCAGGACATGCTGCACACGCTTACTTTTGTGGCGTAAGCTGCACACGCTTACTTTTGTGGTAGCTTCTAGGCTGGTGTATCAGTTGATTTAAGTGTCTTCTTTGAGGGTATCCTTTCTCTGACTCACGAGAGCAATGGTTTGGGAAGTGGGAGTGAGTGATGGTGTCCACGTTCACCCTTTGATTAGAATTTACAGTGATGGGGTGTTACATCATCCCGTGTGTTGCCCACAGGTTTACCGAAATCACACTAACCAAACAGCAAATGGTCTTCTCAACACTGCAGAGCATGAAAATCAAGGAATGTCAGTTTGAAGAAATTAGTTTAAATAAAGGAAAAGGGGGAATTGTGAGAAGAAACAAGTCATCTTTTCTGTCAGAGAACAGTTTAGGCCGCTGCCATTTTGGCCCCCGTGACTGGCAGCTCCCCTGGGGGCTGCCATCTTGAAACGGCAAAGGTCAACCTCTCCCTTTGAATTAGCCAGTCGAGAAAGACTGTGTGTCTGAGCTCCAATCAAAAGTGAGGGACAGGTCATGTGTGTCAGGATTAAAAAGCCAAGCGGACTGCCCACTCAGTGTGCATGTGTTCCAACACCATGTGCGTGCACACCCTCCTGTAGGAGGAAAGATATTTGCCTTGCAAAAATAAAAAATAAAAATGAATCAAGTATCTTTGAGAGGAAGGAGAATATGCCATGGGAATAAGCTCACCTCTGTGGTTGGGCCCAGAGTCCCACCTAGGGATCCCGGTTAAGAGTCTGGGGCCAGCTCCCCTGATTGAAAATGTGGAAAATGAAAATTGTACTTACCCCATACAGCTTAGGCAGGAAGTTACATCAGCTCTGGGTGGGTTCACATAACTGCATTTCAGAGTATTTTTTTTCTACAACATTTAAAAATTTGCCCTTTATTTACCAAAAATTAATTATATCCTCTGCATACATTTGGAAGATACGGACAAGCATATGGAAGGAAGGGTCGGGCTTACCTGACAGCAGGAGGACCCTTGCTGGCCTCCGCTGTAGAGGAGCTGCTGTCCTGTCAGTCTGTCCTGTTCTGAGCAGGCTGCTTGTACATCATCCTAATGTCACAAGGTCATACAAGTAGGAACACAAGTTCAAGGATACACTGTTCTTAAAGTATTTAGCATAAACCCTCAGGTGGCCTTCCAGAAAGATCTCCCCATTTCAGTTACACTAGCAATGCCGGTTTTCTAATCTTTACCGAACTGATAAGGGAGAACAATGTAAGGAAGGTATTTTCTAGAAGACCATTACATAGTGACTGTCCAAATTATTTTTTTCTTAATTTGTCCGCCTTGGCACTGACTTGCCTTTTATCCGCTTAGGTTGTGATTGTGCTCACAGACAGGGTAGGACCAGCAGGATCAGGGCCCTTCAGGATCCCAGAAGAGTCACTCATTCCAGAGACTGGCAGGAGCCATGCATGAGAGGCCATTGCAGCCAGTTGGCCAGAATGTGAGCAGGGACTGCGGGTGGTAGAAGCGTCCAGGTTAAACTGGAGAAAACAGACAAGGCAAACCTTGGGACACCTATCCAGGCGGGCTGGCTGGGACAGGTGTCCCAAGGTTTGAGCCTAGCAGAGGACAGAAGCAGAGGTGTGGTTGAAGGCAAAGTCAGGTCAGCAAATACTTGCTGTGTGGTAGGCCCTCTGCTGGGCTCCTCGGTGAATACCTGGAGGCTGTTGTGACCTTGAGCCACGAGGATCTGAGCTGGAAGATAGTGGGAGTGGACAGGAAGAGGAGATCAGTGCAAAGGAAGGGTGTTGCTAAGGATGAAGTACGATTTGATGGCTGTAGGAAAAGAGATAAAGGGCTGCCAAGCACCCTTGGAGAATTTTAAATAAATGGTTCAAGAAAAACTTAAATAGGACCAAAAGATCACCTGTCAGATACTGTAGTAAACATGGGTGGGAGGATAGGGACAAACATGAGGAAGAAACCCACAGTTGAGTGTACTGAGCAAGCATGCACCCAGGTCGTCAGAGCTGGGTGGAAAGAGAAGAATTTTAGGAGAGGGTCAGGAATAGAGAAGCACTGTGCATGGCGCTTCTGTTTAGTTTAGTAAATGTTTGTACAGTGTCTAACGTGCTTAGGAGGGTTTCTAGAGGTGGTCTTGTATGAACTAGATTTTACTTCATTATATTTTTTATTTGAGCTAGATTTTTAAAAATTCATTTAATCAACAAATAGTCACCAAGCACCTATTATGTGCCAAGCAAGTGTTTATTTTAGGCACCGTGTTTTTAGCAGAGAGCAAGACAGACCGAACCCTCATTCTGTGGAGCTTTTGTTTAATGGAATGAGTAGATTGTAGATGTGGCTTGTGGCAATGCAAGAGTCAATTTCAGACAGAGAAAATGATATTTTATATAAGGAACTGGAAAGGATCTTAGTCTTGTTAGAAGAGGTGAGACAGGGCTTGGAGGTGAAGGCTACAGAGGTACTGGCAGTGTATCTTAAAGGTTATGAAAGTGCTTGTGTATCGTTTTGAAGGTTGGATTTTATTCTAGAGCACTCCCATTCCTAGGCATCCAAGAAAATAGGATAGCAGCTTATGACCAAGCAGGGGCTCGGGACTGATGTTAACTTCCAGGGAATAATGTTGGTACACCTATGTTCCTAAGCAGCACGGCTTATGATCAGTCACCTTTGATTAGTAGACTGTGTCTGCACTGAGAGACTATGGAAACCTGACTATAAGGCCATGCTCTTGGACCACCTCTCTGCTATGTGCAGCTGTTACAGGAAGGGGCTCCGTGGGCCACAAGGTTTCACGAGGGACCCAATGCCGGGATCGCCTGCCTCCTCTGTGAGTAGCTGAGCACTGGGACAGGCGTCTTCTGGGTCTGAGAAGGCTCCCTCCTCCAGACTGAGGAAAGCATTGCAAATAGTTTTATCTGTAGGAGCCAAGCCTTCAAAGCAACCGAAATACCTGTCAGCCAGGGGGATTGAGTGGGGGGGATGGATGAAGAAACTGGCATACCGGAGAAAGGCCTGACACCCAGCAGTGAAGCACAACCTGCTGCCCATAGGCCCTGAAAAGCTGAGCTCTGCTGACATTATATTGAGCGAGAGATGCCATGTGCTGAAGAGCTCATGCTGTGTGACTCGGTTGATGTGAAGTTCAGCAGTCAGGCAGAAGGCATTACTGGTGACAGAGTCTGAATAGGGGAGTGGGTATCGACGGAAAGGGGGCTGGAGGGAACCTTCCAGGATAATGAAATGGTCTGTTTCTTGATTTGAGTGGTAGTGACAGATGTGTCCTTGAGAACTAAACTTAGAATTTGTGCCCTTTACATACCTTGCTGTATGCATTTTGTAACTTGTTTTTTAAGTAATGGGGAAGGTATTACTACAATCATATTTTAAATAAGTAAGTTTCACTAAACTTTCCAAAAGTCTTAGGCGACCCATGACTGAAGTTCTGGCTGCTGTGGAGCCCAGCTCTGCCCGGCCTTTGAAATGTATGGAGAAGAAACTGGCTCATTGGTAATTTTTTGGAATTTAGTTTGGGCCTGGTTGGGAGCCCAGATGGACGCACACAAATGAGTGGCAATGTAAGAGGTAGATGGCACCGAGAAGCTGCAGATCACAGGTGTCATAAGATGCCATGTGGCATACCAATTTATGTTCTGGTGTCTTTCAGTGAAAACTTACATTTAAACAGGGTTTCATAGGAAGAGTAGGAGGCTGTGAAAGTCTCTGGAAATAGGGCCAGTGAGTGCCCTGCAGTTCCTGAGCAGCCTTGGTGCAGGAGCACAGGTGTGTGGGACTTCCCACCGGGCAGGATTGGCTGGAAGCTTCAGGCTCCAGTTAGTAAAGCCAGTGCTGCATCTGGACAGCAGGACAGCAGGACAGAGGACCTCAGGGCATTGTGTCAGCGTGCTGTCCATCTGCTGGGTTTGACTTCCTCCAGGTTGGAAGTTGAGGCTTCAGCTTCGGCCATTAGAAAAGCTGATGCTCACTGACTGTGTTATTTTGTACACTCTGTTCTTCAGATTTACAGGTGGTTCTTGCTTTTTGCAGAAAATAATAAGCCAAAAAAAATCTATGCTGTAACCTTTTCACAAAGTGGCCTACTGTTGCCACCACAGCGTTTGACTCTCGCTTCTTCCTTCGCACACACACATGCCACATAGGGGTGGGTGCAGCCTGGTCTCGGAGACGGGCCAGCCCCTGGCTGCTGGTACAGGTGTTTACCTCTCAGAGCTCCCTGCTGTGACTCCTGGGCTTCCTCAGACCCCTCCAAGTCACAAGACACTTAGAGCACTGTATAGATCCCTCCAGGGTCCATGCCCTTCATCCTCCCCGGCAAATACCTGTGTATGACTGAGGAACTGTACCCGTGTGGTGGTATCTTGTGGAACCAGGAGGCCCTGTGAGGTGAGGCCAACCCACTCGGAGCCCGCCCCGGTTTGACTGGGCCGGGAGGAGCATGCTCTGTCCCAGAGCTGCGTCCTGCGGCCAGCTCTTCTGTGCATCCTTTGGGTGTGGTCCATTGTCTGGGTGAGAAAGTCATACCACTTTTGAATGTACCTTCTGATCACGTGATTTTTTTCTAGGCTGATTTTTCTTTTCAAAGGCTCTCTAAGAGGTTTATCTCATTTTTTTTAGAGACTAGAAAAAGTAGTTTTGTTATGAACGTTTAATGGCCCTCTCTACTTCCGTCTTTTATTTGTGCTCAGGGTATGCTGAAGGAGCCCTTATATAAGTCAGTTTCATCAGCATTGTGCAGCCCTTCCCTCTTCAGCTGACAGATAATTACTTTCTAGATTCCCTTTTTTTCAAACCTCACCCGAGGATATGTTTTTTTCCATTGACTTTAGAGAGACTGGAAGGGGGAGAGAGAGAGAAACATTGGTTGGTTGTCTCCCATACATGCCCCAACTGAGGATCGAACCCACAACCTAGGTATGTTCTCTGACTGGGAATTGAACCTGTAACCTTTTGGTGTGTGAGATGATGATCCAACCCATGGAGCCACCCGGTCAGCTAGGTCCTATTTTGAATGGTACCAATGACCATCTCACTAGAATTGGGGTGCCAATTGTGAGATACCCCATAATTTAGTGCCTCCAAGAAAGCAGTCAGAGTGTCAAGATCCCATTAATTGTGAGACACTTTATAGTTTCAGAGATGCTAAAACGTGAAAAAAGTACCTTTTTTAGAGTTGATCATATACAGTAAATATTTTTGCATAATATCACATTTGTTTGATTTTTTAATGGAACAGCTCAACTATATACAGAAGTAGAGATGATAATGTAATGAACTTCTAGATACATATCACTAGCTGCAACAGTCCCCAACCAGAATGTGGTCAATTTTTTAATTCTAGTTTTATTTTTTTAATATATCTTCATTGATTTTAGAGAGAGGAAGGAGAGAGGTAGAAAGATAGAAACATCCATGAGAAAAACATGGATTGCTGCCTCCTTCACGCCACCTACTGGGGATTGAGCCAGCAACCCAGGCATGTTCCGTGACCGGGAATCAAACCGTGACCTCTTGGTTCATTGGTCAGTGTTCAACCACTGAGCCACGCTAGCTGGGCGGGTCCAATTTTTATGTCATCTAAGTCCCTGTCTGCTTTCTCCTGAGTTATTTTTTCAGCAAGTCCTAAATATCATGTCTTATTTGTGTGTGAATATTTTAGTGTACATTTAATCAATAGGAGGTTTTTTTTAGAAACATGATCACCTAAAAAAATTAACAGTAATTCCTAAATATCATCTAATATTTATTTAATACTTAGATTTCTAGTATTGAATATGACCTTTCTAAAATGTGACCCATTGGTCATCTGAGATCTTAGCTTCCTTTTTTTGTAATATGTGCTCTTCGAACCCAGATATGAGCAGGCCTTCTTACAGGATTCTTTTCTTCATAAGCTTTAAAAATCTATGAGTGAAAGGTATATTCCTGCCAAATCACTCATCAGCAACTGAAATATAGAACCAAATCATGTATTTGGACATAGATCACTTCTTTCCCTTCAGACGTGAACTGATATAATTATTGTTATTGTCTTCTTTTTCTTTCCTGTAGTTTGGCAGGTGACAGATTGGGTAGCTGCCTAAAGGGACAGACTAGAACATGTGGGTTTGCGTGCTTTCCCTGAGTACCCTCCTCATGTGCCCTCCTCTCGTGCCCACTCTTGTACCCCCCAGGTCTCCGTCCCGCCCGGCGCGCTGGACTGCTGGGTGTTTCTGAGCTGTCTGGAGGTGCTGCAGAGGATAGAAGGCTGCTGTGACCGGGCGCAGATAGACTCGAACATTGCCCACACTGTGGGTTTATGGAGCTATGCCACCGAAAAGGTAACTGCCCCTGAATGCAGACGTGGCCATTGTCTGAGTTGTGCCTCTCGGGTGGATGGACTAGCTGTTTGAAGAAGTGTTCACTCAGTCACTACATGTGTTCTAATTACTTTAGGGCGTGTTTGGATTAAATGGTTTCTACTCTTTGTTCAACCCAGATTAAACACTTGTTATGCTTGTGCTGAAGGTATGGTTCTCTGCCAGCAGTTTCGGGGGCAGGGGGGTTTACAAAGAAGGATGAAGAGAGAAACATGAGAAATGCAGCGGGGTCCCGTGTGTGCAGCACGAGGGCCTGCTGGAGAGGGTCACAGGGATGCAGATTGAGCGGGAGGCCTTGAAAACTTGGGAGAGCGTAAGCAGGTGCATGGCATAAGCTGAGAATTACCAACTTCAGAGCTACTGTTACTGTGTTGAAGGTAGGAGTGTGAAATGATCCCAATAAGTATATCTTTATATCCAGATAAGAATCATTTAGAGGAAAGCTGAATCTTTTCTAAAATTTAGTTGGATTTTATTTTTTATTTATTTATTTTTTTAATATACTTTATTGATTTTGTACAGAGAGGAAGGGAAAGAGATAGATAGCTAGAAACATCGATGAGAGAGAGTCATCAATCAGCTGCCTCTTGCACACCCCCTACTGGGGATATGCCCGCAACCAAGGTACATGCCCTTGACCGGAATCGAACCCGGGACCCTTCAGTCCCCAAGCCGACGCTCTCTCCATTGAGCCAAACCGGTTTCGGTCAAAATTTAGTTGGATTTTAATTTTTATATTTAAATTTATAAATTCTCTGCTGACTCTTGTGGCAAACTAATCAAAATTGTGGGTTTATCTCAACAGCTAAAATCCTTGGGCTACCTGTGTGGACTTGTGTCAGAAAAAGGACCTAACTCAGAAGACCTCAATAGGACAGTTGATCTCTTGGCAGGTTTGGGAGCTGAGCGACCAGAAACAGGTACTTTCTGAGATGCACTTGTGCACGTAGCACAGTGGAAAATAATACAATGTAGGTTGTAACTTGGCACATGTAACTCAAATTCTAACAGTATAATTACCATTTGGGAAATTGCACTCATTAATAGCTGACCAGATTTATGTAGGGTATTTTACCTTTTAATAACATAAAGAAATGTTAGAACTTGTTTAAGAAATTGTTGGAAGATTTCTCAAAACTGTGTGTGAGCTTCTCCCAGGCTTACATGAGCTGATTATGACTTTACAACCCATGTGACATTTAAATGCACCAATTTCCCTGGGAATTACTAAATGATCTAGTATTCTAACAATACGGCCAGACAAATGCTTTTATGGCCAGTAAGTTACTCCTAGGTAATAAAAGCACTTTGAAAGGAGCGTTACTAGTTCCTGTGGGTACAAGTATAGTGATGAGTATGATTTAGCATAACAGGGACAAACTTGTAATAGTTCGTCCCTATTATCCAAGAACTGAAAGGACTCCTACTAACTGAATACATATACAAGGGAAAATGTATAATATTGCACTATCTTACCCTGAGACCACCTCAAATCATTTGGCAGTAGGTAATTCATTGGAGGATTTGTAATATGTACTTTAAAAATTTCTAATCTCAAAAAAGATTTTTTTTAAAAAGTATATGAAGGGGTTAGACTGTTTCATGCATTTATTAATTGGACAAGAATATAGATAATTATGTAGTTTTGGTTTGCACGGCTATGTGTGTAGCTTACAAGTGTTAGGTGAAGTCATCTGCCTGTGGCAGGCGAGGGGCAATATAAACTCATATGTTCCGAAATAATGAAGATGAATAAGGACTCATTTCTTTTTTGTTTAAGCCAACACAGCTCAGAGTCCTTATAAGAAACTCAAAGAAGCATTGTCATCAGTAGAAGCTTTTGAAAAACACTACTTAGTAAGTATTTTATATCTTGTTCTCTGTCTACCTGTGGCAGAAAACCCAGCTCTGGAAGGCTTGCTGCTCTGTGACCTTGTGAATTAGGAATGAGCTGGAATTTGGGACTTCCTTCTTGTTGGCCTTTTCAGTTTCTTTGGTGCCCTAGGGAATTGTGGGTAAAACCTGGAATAGCTGTTGTTCATGGGGCCATACTCAGGCATAAACTTATCTTCAGATATTTATAAGTTTGTTTAAAATGGCATTGCTAATTCAGTAGAAGAGAATTTGTAAAAGAGGATAGTGAATGGTTTTCCATGGACAGAGGAATAATTTGGATTTGAACAGAGCTGTTGTGCTTGTTTTTAAAGGATTTAAATTTGGAACCTTACAAAGCAGTATAAGTAGAAGCTGGGTGAGTCAACTGCATACCTGAGTCATGGTTAACTCAGGAGTATTAGATGGTGGCTTCTAGTAGTTTGTCCCTGTTACCCAAAGAATGAAAAGAACACTAGAAATGTTACCATATACAGAAAGTACTTCGGCAAGCTAAATATTATATGCCTGCTGAGTTTGTATTTCTTTTATTATACTGCTTAATTTTATGTACAAATTAATGATCTTGTATAAATCACATTATATGCCTTAGCTTCGTGGTCAGCAGACTTCAGCTCACGAGCCACACAATCAGCTTTTTGGCTCCTTGAGTGTAGCTCTTCCACAAAATACCACGGCCTGGGCAAGTCTATTTTGAAGAAGTGGCAGTAGAATAATTTTAAAATATTTGGCTCTCAAAAGAAATTTCAATCGTTGTACTATTGATATTTGGCTCTGTTGACTGATGAGTTTGCCGACCACTGTCCTAGCTGGTTTGGCTCAGTGGATAGAGCAGGTCGGCCAGCAGACTGAAGGGTCCAAGTTCAGTTCCAATCAAGGGCACATGCCTTAGTTGCTAGCTCCATCCCCAATAGGGGGTGTGTAAGAGACAGCTAATCAGTGATTCTCATCATTGATGTTTCTATCCCTCCCTCTCCCTTCTTCTCCGAAATCAATAAAAATATATTTTTAAAAATAATAAATCACATTATATAAAAACTCAATACAAAAGTAGATGCAAAATAAAAATAATGTTAGTATTATTTAATAACTCTTTTGCTTCATCTTGGGGTAAATAAATGTGGGATGTGTCTAGTATTAAAGTTGAAGTACAACATTATGTGGTGTTTTATTTTCCCACAGGATCTGTCCCACGCTACCATTGAAATGTATACAAGTATTGGGAGGATTCGATCTGCTAAGTTTGTTGGAAAGGATCTGGCAGAATTTTACATGTAATTGATTTTCTTTGAATTTCACACCTGTAGTAAGAGGAGATTTGTTATGTATGTAGTTAATGTGAAGTGTACATGTATTTATAGAATGAAAGATTAAAATCTGTTAACCAATCATCATTTTTTTCATTTTCTTCTGAAAACCAAACGGAGATGTTTTCAGCTTGTTATTCTTAATAGCTGATAACTGATCTTTGCATTCCTTTTATTAAATTAATATAATGATCTTATGTAGTATATGTAACATTGTATATATGTAAGTATTATATGTAAGATGTAGTATTATAATTACATTTATTCAGTTAAAGCATTATGAGGAGATACTTAAGATTGTGCATCCAGTGTTTACTAAGTTGGGGTGAAGATTCTTAAATATTTTGTTCTATAGCATTTTCTCCAGTTTATGTCAAATGCCTCCTAGGAGTTTGAAAGCCTGGAGGTCAGTGATGTAAAGTAACTGCATGTATTCTGTCGGGGAGAGGATGACCATGACTGAGTGATGTGTACACATGCAGGGAGTATTCCCAGTCTTGCTCCAGCTTTAGACTCAGATTTCACAGGAAAACGCAAGACAGCATATTTCTCATGTGTTTGATAAAACTGGCCTGCCACAAAGAAGAAATCCTGGCTGGCAGTGTCATTGCTATTCGAAAGCATTGGAAAGAAATATACATTGTATAAGGAAAAATATATTTACGTTTTCTCAAAAGAAATGTGTGTTTGAAATGAAATCTTGAAATCTGTAGTATTTTCATTAGGTGAAACCGTTTTTTTCAACTGATTGGAGTGGCTGCAGAAGGGATTCATAGGCCATCTAAGCGAACTTAAGTTTTCTAGCTTTGCTTAGAGCAGCTAGCAACAGTCGGGGCTGACTTGGCGCTCTCGAGCCTCCATCTAGTGCATTGCAGGAGTAAGCTATTAGTGGAGCAAAGGAGCCGTGTCTGCAGATGCTGTGAGTGGTGCCCACCTGGACATTTGTCTGCTCTGAGGCTGGGAGTTACAGTGGCTAATTGGGTCCTGGCTTCACCTTGGCCACATTCTAGCTGGGTGACCACTGGCCTCCATCTCTGGGGGTTGAATGATGGTCTGTAGACTTCCAACTCTAGAATGTAAGAATCTTTAGCTAGAGATAGTAACTGAAGAAGTATTGAAAGTTTGGATCTCTTTAAAAAGGGGTGGAATGGGAGAGGACCATAAAAGTGTAGAAAAACAAACACATACTTTGATAGGTTTACATTTTATTTGATTTGAGAATTTGAGAATGTCATTGTTTCAAGAATAGGGCAGTAAAAACGAGGTGTCTTCCAAGGATGCCTATTTAGCCTTAGCCTCTTGTCCCGTGAGTTTGGTGGTCCCATACCCTTTGGTGAGGGCCAGGGGACCCATGTTGTCTTGGAGGCTTTAGCAAGCTCCTGCTAATTGTGCTTTCAATTTTGTTTTATTTGGAACATCTTGAAGGTTTAAATTGGGAAGATCCTCTCTTGAGTGATAGTGTTGCTATTAAATTCTTCATAATTTCTCTGTAAATCTTGGAAACCTGCTCAGTGCCATTTGCCCAATCTCCCCTCTTGGTTGGGCCATATAGAATGCTTCTATATTTCCTATCTTCAGTAAGTAGGTGGCACCAAGCCCTGGTTTTGTGGCTTCCTTCCTAACTAGCTGTGTACCTTCACCTCCTCTTACCTTTGGTATTCTTATATGTCAGCTTGAGGTAGTGAACAGTGCCCTCACTTTCTTCTCCTGGGATTCGACTATAAAAGTTCTTTGACGAGTGTATGATGCTGAGCAAATGGTGTGGGATCATCATCGCGAGGAGCCCATTTTCGGGCCCAGGGGTGTATTCCGGATCCTGTGCTCTTCCTCAGACCAGGGCACGTCTCAGAGAAGGACTGTCTTAAGATGGTGCAAAGGTCATTGTGGAGGGCTGGAAAGGGCAGAGAGCAAGTCATGAAAATTATGTCTAAGTTTGTTGATTATCATGAACCATAATGAAAGCTTCTATTTGTTGATTTGCAAGGAAGAAAAAGTCTCCACAGAAGGCAGAAACCTATCTTCAAGGAGCACTGAAGAATTACCTGGTTGAGGGCTGGGCACTGCCTATTACACACACAAGGAAGCAGCTGGCCGAATGCCAAAAACACCTTGGACAGACTGAGAAGTATCCTTTAAGTGTACCATTTCCATGAAATAGGAAAATTTGTTTTTGTTCAAACTGCAACAATGTCTACAATTGAATGTTTAATAAACACCTAATAATTAGAGAGAAAAAGCCAACCTGTACATAGGTACCATGTTCAATGTAAGTTAAATGCCTAGTCCTCACATTTTATCTCTTTCTGAGTTCCTAATACTTTTTTAAAAAATACATTTTTATTGATTTTTAGAGAAGAAGGGAGAGGGATAGAATGATAGAAACTTTGATGAGAAACATTGATTGGCTGCCTCTTGCACACCCCCTACTGGGGATTGAGCCAACAACCCAGGTATGTGCCCTGACTGGGAACTAAACCTGTGACCTTTTGGTTTATGAGTCTGCTCAACCACTGAGCTGAGCTGAGTTCCTAATAATTAAAAAAAAAGGGGGTGGGGGGGCTCGGGGAATGAATACCTGTTAGACTGCACCTTGAAAGCTCTGGGGCCTGGAGAAGCCGTCTGCGTGCAGCACCCCTTGGTATAAGGTCCTCTGTGCAGGCCCTTGACTCTCCATCCCAGCTACCTTCAGACCAGTAGCCTTTTAGCCAGCGATCATCACTTAACTGAAGAGGAACGGAAATACTTCTGCCAAGAGATACTCAACTTTGCCAGTGAACAGACAGATAGCCCAGGTAAGGCTAGTTGTTACAGCTTTTTATTGTGAACATTTTCAACTATTATAGAAATGTAAAAAGAGTATACAATGTATAATGTATACTAACCACCTGGATTCAACAACTAGTAATACATTGCTGTGTAGCAAACACGTATCTATATATTTCTTTTTACTTTTTTCTTTTTTGCTAAACTTCAAAGCAACCTGAGACCAAGTATAACACTTCACCCTGAAACAGTGTAGCATGCATCTTGGAGAACAAGGACAGCCCCCTAATCATGCTCAAATTGGCAGGGTTCTAATTTCCTGGTATTCAGTAGCTCAAATTCAATTCTCCTCATTGTTTTTATACATTATTTTTAGTAGAGTCTAATCAGGGATCATATTTTACATTTGATTGTTGTATTTGAATTCTCCTTTAACTTAGAAGTTTTTCCCATCTTTTTTCAAGACACTGATCGAAATTTTTTTAATATCTCAGCTATTTTGAGATAGATTTTACATACCATAAAATTTACTGTTTTGCAGTGTACAATTCAACACCTTATAGCATACCAGTATTCATAGATATGTGCGCATCACCACAATCCGCTTTCTATCTCTGGATACTATTCTGGATATTTCATGTGAATGGAATCATATAATATGTGTTTTTTTGTGACGGGCTTTTTTTCATTCAGCATAATGTTTTCAAGATTCATCCATGTTGTAATGTGTCAGTATTTCATTCTTTTTTTATGGCTAATAATATTTCATTGGATGGATGGCCCACATTGTGTGTATTCCTTTATCAGTTGTGTGTAAGACACTGACTTTTAGACATCGAGCCAGACATAATGGACTGTCCCACCTTCTGGAATTTGTTCAGTGTTTTCTCATGAGTATGTCCAACAGAATGTTGTTACAAAAGGCTAAGATTCAAGCTAAACCTTTTGGCAAATATATTTTATAACTGATCTTGTATGGTAGGATTGAATTTATTGTAACACTTAGCTCCTGGGGTTTTGTTTATCAAGAAGAGTACTTATTTAAAATAGTACTGTCTTTTTTTTTTTTTTTTAATCCTCACCCAAAGGGATTGTTCCCATTTATTTTTAGAGAGAGTGAAAGGGAGAGAGGGGGGAGAAAGAGAGAAACATTGATGCAAGAGAGACCCATTGACTGGTTGCTTTTCACACTGACCAGGGCCGCAGATTGAATCTGCAATTGAAGAACATGCCCTTAACTGGGAATTGAACCCACGATCCTTTGATCTGTGGGCCGACACCAACCACTGTGCCAAACGGCCAGGGCTGAAATAGTACTGTTGTGGTCAGCTCTGGTGGCCATCACAAAATGCCATGGACTGGATGTTTAAGAAGCAGGTGTTTATTGTCTCACAGCTCTGGAGTTTGGAATCTGAGACCAAGATGCCGCCAGGATTTGTTGCTGATGAGGCCTCTCCTGACTTATCCTTACATGGCAAGGAGAGAGGGTGCTAGGGGCTTCAACTTTAGACTGTGAGGAGAGCACAGTTCAGTTCATGGCAGTTACTAACTACTTGAAAGCCAGTATTTCATAGGTTTTGGTTTCAGGTCCATATGATCAGTGACTGCTGGCTTGTTTCACTCACATTGAGCTGTTTGGATGGGTTTCTCAGGAGCAACATGGCCTTGACTAGTTGGTTTGTTCTGTAATGTGCCCAAACTAGCTATTGGTAGAGCCTTATGCTACGTTTGCTGTGTGTGACATATATGTGAGACTATGCAGTTATGTCTTTCCTGCCAACGTTCTTGGGTATCTCTGTGTGAATAGGCTATTCCATAATCATCCACTATTTTTTTTGTGTGTGTGATTTTATAGCACCACCATCAGCAAGTTCTTTTGTTGATTAGTGTTTAATAAATACCACTGCTCAGTCCGGCAGCCCTGTGGAGTTTCTAGAGTAACCAGGTGCTTGTAGAAAGGAGGGCAGAGGAAGCAGTGGCTTCCTCTTGGTCAGTGACTGGGTTGGGGCTGCACTGCCCCTGCAGTTCAGGAGGCGGGGCTCCTCGCTCAGTGGGCTGACATCATAGGCCGGCACACCTGGGTTTGTTTCCTGATACACAGGGATGGTGGACATCTTCATTTGGGAATTTTGCTATGGAGGTGGAAAGTGGTGGGATTCCTTGAAACAGCTCTGGGAATTAATCGGACCATTTAAAAAATGTCGTTTTGGCCCTGGCCAGTGTGCTCAGTTGACTGAGCATCATCCCATGCACCAAAGGGGAGGTGCTCGATTCCTGGTCAGGGCGCATGCCCAGGTTCCAGGCTTGATCCCTTAGTAGGGAACGTGCCAGCAGCAGCTGATCCATGTTTCTCACATCAGGTTTCCCTCCCCCTCCCCATTCCCCTTCTTCTCCCATTCAAAATGTTTTTGAGGAATTGACCTGTATTTCTCTTTGGTTTATCAAAACAGAACTTAGAAACCATAATTCTTCAGGTTCTTTGATTTCCAGGCATTACCTAGGCATTTGATATGTTCTGCTTTTGACAGTGTAATTATACAGTGTGTGAAGATGGTATGAGGTTGGGTAGTTTTAAACTGTCTCATTTGAACTCACTACTTCTTGCTTCTCATGCTGAGATACTCCAGTTGGCCCAGTGGTAAACAAGGTCCTGCTGCCTCTGCATCTTCTAGAAGTGTGACTTGGGAAGCAAAATATGCTGCTCTGTATTTGCAGGTCACAAAGTCGTCCTCCCTATGCATTCTTTTGCACACCTGAGAGATCTCCGTTTCACTCCCTCCAATGCTGTGGTACACGTGGGTGGTGTTTTATCCGTGGAGATAACGGTATGCAGTCAGATGCCCGTCCCTGTCCACATGGACCAGATCGCCATCAGCGTCCACTTCAGCATAGAGAAAAACAGTTACCGGAAGACTGCTGAGTGGCTCACCAAGCACAAGACGTCCAATGGGGTTATTAACTTTCCAGTGGAGACCTCGCCTTTCCCTGCGTCCCAAAACAGTTTACCAGCTCTGGAATTGTTTGAGATGTTTGAGAGGAGCCCCTCGGATAACTCCTTGAACACCACAGGGATTATATGCAAAAATGTCCACATGCTCCTGAGACGGCAGGAAAGCAGCACTGCTCTGGACACGCCCTCAGAGGTGGCTCTGGATGACGGGGCCCCTGTGCTGAAGTGCTGCAGTGTGACTCTAGAACCTGGGCCCAATACCATAACCTTCAGGACACAGGTATGTGTTGAGTTGGGGAGGTAACTTCATAGGTGGTCAGCAGGGGGTGCTGGCCTGCAAGAATTATCTGAAGTGTGGTGGGAATCAAGTGGAGGCCTCTGTTCTTTTAACCTTGATAATGTTTTCTCCTTAAAGAAAAATAGGCTGGCAGTTAAAATAATTTTTATACTTATACAGTTTTAAGGCAGTTGATAACTTTTGAATGAAGTGCTTAACATAGTTGTGTTCTCACTGGACTTAGACTTTTTGCCTTTGTTTTAAAATATACCCTCATTTGTTAAAATGAGATTTCAAAGAAGGTAACATCCTTGATGTTAAAGTTTATTTTCCTTTTGTGACTCATGGCTGTCAAAGCAGTTGCTTCTGATTCACTGACAGTCTTTCTCCAATGCAGTGTGTCCTGTAATTCCTATAATTAGGGGTGTGGCCTCTGGGGAGGACAGCTATTTGTCACGTGTTTTAGTCTTGTCTGAGAGCAGGTTTTACATCTCATGCATTCAGAAAAGAATGCCACAGATAAAGTTTATTAAATTGAAAATTCATTATTAGAAGTCAAGTTTAAATCCCAGTTACTCAGAAAGATGTCAATAGAACTTTTTAGGGCCTTTTGCAAAACAGCCTGCCTGTAGACACATGAGCAGAGAGCAGTAAGATAAAGAGGGTAAAAGAACAACCAATTCATGGATAATGGTACTTCTACCTCCTATTCTTCGGGTGCTTGCAGCTGGGAAAGGGGTGATGACTTTCCAAATGCTTGATTTGACCCTAGGCCAAGGAGCCTGGAACGTACACACTGCGGCAGCTGTGCGCCTCGGCGGGCCCGGTGTGCTTCGTGCTTCCGCACCTCTACCCGCTGGCGCAGTACGACGTGTACTCCCAGGAGCCACAGCTGCACGTGGAGCCGCTGGCCGGTGAGTGGCTGCACAAAGCGGGATCGTGGGGTCAGGTTTGCACTTCTCTCCTTTTCAAAGGAGCCTGTGAAAGCAGAGCTTTCTGCACCAGCGGACTTGCAGCACGTTGTAGCTGGGTTCCTCTGTCAGAGATGTTTGGGGTAGCATCAAGGGAATCTTGCCTGGCTATGACTTTTCTGCTCATCGAATATTTGCATTCTGTAAATGCTAACTTTCATGTTTAATAAGCATGGTATATCCAAACGTAAAAAAAAGAGAGAAAAATGAGCTATCAGTTAATGTCTACTATAGAGAACTTAATAAGTAAATTTCTTGCTTAGCGTTTCATTACAAAGGCTAAATGCCAGATTTAGTTACATTTCATACTCTGATCAAAAGTATTTTCCTTTGAAAGTGTTGATTAAACTTGATCTCCTAGCATAGTATTTGAGAAATTCAAAGCTGCTGTCCTCTTTGTTAAGTTCTAAAATTAGAAAGAATTGGTGTAAACAAATGATTTAAAACCACACAGTAAAACAGAATGTCTTATTTGTTTAGGCTGGAACAATGTATTTATTGGCTTGTTTCTTCCATTTGAAAAAACCCACAAAGAAAGCTTTTTTTTTTTTTAATTGAATCTCCCCATACTTTCTGTTTGTGCTTTTAAACTTCTCCATGGCCATCAGGAAAGGCCCTCAGATGCTGAACACAGCAGTCTCTCAAATGATTCTATAGTCAGAGAACCTTTTGTGAAAAAGGCTAAGCTTTGTTGCTGCAGAGCCTGGAATGTGCCCGGTGAGACCAGCCAGCTGTGCTCAGGCCTCCTGCTGCGGCCCCTCACTCCTCTTGCCCCATGCCTTCCCACCCCTCTCTCTTGTCTGTCTCTTTCTCTTCCATGTTTCTTATCTCTTGCCATCTTCCTTGCACCTTCCCTGGAGTGGGATTCTCAAAAACCTCAGCTCATTTTTATGTTAAGAGAAACCAATAGCCATGCCTTTAACTAAGTTGTTTTTAAGCCCAAAATTTTACAGGCCTAATCTGAAACAGCCAGAGAAAATTCTGAATAGCAAAAGCAATGCAATTTCATCAGTCTGGTGGTTTTTTTTTGTTTGTTTGTTTTTTTAATATATTGATTTGAGAGAGAGAAATGTCAGTTTGTTGTTCTACTTATTAAGTACTCATTGGTTGATTCTTATATGTACTGTGACCAGAAATCAAACCCTAATCTTACTGCTTTACTCAACTGAGCTAACAGACCAGGTCTCGCGAATCTATTCTTTAGTGTCATTATCTGGTTGTCTCTTACTAACTTATTGGCAGATAAAATTTGAGCCCCTCATTCTTGGTTGCCACTGTGATCCCTAACTCTAAGCCATCGTGATGATGAGACCCCTCAGGCTCAAAGCTTCTCTTATTCTCAGCAAGGGCCCTTCAACCCTGCAGTCTGTGTAATTGAGATTAAAAGTGAGAGTGGAGGGATGGAAACTGAATTTGAGGAGTATCTGAAGTGAACAAATCTTTTCTATAGAAAAAACAGTGCTTTTGTTGTTGTTGTTGTTTTTTGTTTTTTTTTTAAAGTGTATTTTAGCCTTATACTAGTTCCTCCATTGCTATTTTTGGTTGAGAGTGATGCTAAATGCAGTTTTTTTCCCTTTAGATAGCCTTTTAGCTGGTATTCCTCAGAAGGTCAAGTTCACTGTCACTACTGGCCATTATACAGTAAAAAATGGGGACAGCCTCCAACTCAGCAATGTGGAAGCCATGCTCATCCTGTGCCAGGCAGAGAACAAAGCCGTGATCTATTCTAACACGAGAGGTAAGGGGTGGTCACCTAGCAAAGGTGGATTCTCAGCATTGTTTGCTGTGCATCATGAGGATGTAAGGAGCTGCCCTCCCTTTCATCCTGCTCTGTCTACAGCTCTTCCCTGGCAGCTTCCTGCCTGTGGATGGGCGGTGACCCTGCTCCTGGGTGGGGCGTCACATATCGGGAGGATAAACAGAGCCGTGCATGTGCTCACTGCCAGGGGAGCTGACCCTGCTAGGACTTTGGATGCAGCATGGGCCCGTGCTTGATAGTGACACCCCTGGGCCTCCAGCCTCCTAGAACCCTCCCCGTTTTCCTCACCAAAAAACAGAAGTAAACCAGCCTTTTTAGGCAGAGGCCAGAGGCCTAAAACAGCCTGTCTCCCCGTCCTCAGCTGTGAGTTATGGAGGGAAGGACGCTGCTCCCTTTCTGGAGAGAGCTGGTCTGGCAGTGTAACCAAGTGGGAGCACGTTGTGCAGGGACACACTCAATGCTCTTCTGTATTCAGACTGAGCACAATGACAGCTCTGTGGCCTGGGACCTGCTGGCTTTCATGCAGTGTGACTGTCTTAGGGGGCTTTGCTCCTGATTTCCCTGCCTCTTCAGTCCCACCTTGATCCTGTCTGTGCTTTTATGTGTATAGGAGCAGTGGGAGTTGGGCTGGAACTTCACTGCTGGGCCCATCACCTGCCAGAAGGAAAAGGAACAAGGAAACAGAAGGAATGTGTTTGAAGTGACTTTTTCTATCTTTCCTAGAAAAGGCTTCAGATGCATCCCTCCGGGTTCAGTCGTCTGACAAGGTCACAAGCATCAGTCTGCCTGCAGCGCCTGCATACCACATGATCGAATTTGAACTTGAAGTTCTGTCTTTACCTTCAGCTCCAGCAGCTGGAGGGGAGGGGGAGAGCACCATGCTGGGAATGTCAGAGGCTCAGAGGAAGCCTAAGGACACACAGAAAGCCGGCCACTGCATGGCTACCACGGACCACAAAGTAAGGAGGGATGACTCCAGTTCCTGATGCCACGCACTCTTGTGTTTAGCACTTTTATCTGTGAATCACCCCTTCTTTGATAATGGGTACATCTTGGAAAGACAAAGACAAACAGTTCTAACTTTCTATCCCAACTCAAGAGGGAAGGACAGTTTATTATGAAAGATGGTGTTTGCTTAGGGGCGTCACATCAAACTTAGCAAGGAAAAAACTCTGCTTTCGTGCGGTACTTATTGAAAGTAATTTGAGTGATCCTTGACTGGTCCCAGATCCAGAGTCCATCAGCTCACAGAATGTGTGGCTAGCATTGTATTGATTCCAGGTGGGTCTGTGTTTTGTGACACCAATATCGGTTCTGAGGGCTTCTGACCAGCTCAGGGATAGAAGTGTATTCTTCTGGCTGCATGAATAAAATCAAGACCCATCTGTATGCTGCCTGTAGCAGACTCACTTCAGATATAAGGATATACACAGACTGAAAGTGAAGGGATGGAAAAAAATATTCCATGCAAATAGATATCAAAGGAAAGCTGGAGTAGCTCTACTGATTTTAGACAAAATATACTTTAAAAAGTATATTTTTTAAATAAAAAGACTGTAATAAGAGACAAAGATGGGCATTACATAACAATAAAAGAGATCAATTCAAGGAGGAAATATAACATTTATAAACTCAAAATAGGAATACATAAACATATAAAGCAAATATATAAAGCAAATATTAACAGACCTAAAGGGAGAAATAGCAATACAATAATAGTAGGGGACTTACAACCTCACTTATATTAATAGATAGATCATCCAAATAAAAAATCAGTAAGGAAATGTTGCTCTTAAACACATGAGAGCAGATCAACTTAACACGTGTATGCAGAACATTCCATCCAAACGCAAAAGTATACATGTTCTCCAGTGCATACAGAACATTTCCAAGGTAGATCATGTTAGATCACAAGTCTTACTACATTTATGAGTATTGAAATCATATCAGGCATCTTCTTCACCACAATGATATGAAACTAGAAATTACATGAAGAAAACTGGAAAATTCACAAATGTGTGGAGATTAAACAACTTGCCATTGAACAGCCAATGTGTCAAAGAAGAAACCAAAAAAATACCTTGAGACAAATGAAAATGGAAATATAACATACCAAAATTAATGGGCTGCAACATAAGCAGTCCTAAGAGGGAAGTTAATAGTGATAATTACTTATCTCAAGAACCAAGAAAGTTGCAAATAAACAACCCACCTTTATACCTGAAGGAACTAGAAAAAGAACAGACAGCCCAACGTTAGTATAAGGAAGGAAATAAAAATTAGAGCTAAAATAAAAGAGAGACTAAAAAAAAAATCAACTAAAATTGAGTTTTTTTTTGAAATGATAAAATTGACAAACATTTAGCTA
Source organism: Nyctalus aviator (assembly GCA_036971965.1). NCBI lineage: Eukaryota > Metazoa > Chordata > Mammalia > Chiroptera > Vespertilionidae > Nyctalus > Nyctalus aviator. The sequence goes on from CM072923.1 coordinate 7,007,860, forward strand.
GATTCGCCAAGAGAAAAAGAGAGGACTAATAAAACCAGAAATTAAAGAGAAAATGTTACAGCTGATACCATGGAAATGCAAAGGATTCTATGATGAACAATATGCCAATAAATTGGACAACCTAGAAAAAATGGATAAATTTGTAGAAATATACAACCTTTCAAGACTGAATCATATGAAATAGAAAATATAGTGAGGAGATTGAATGAATAATGAAAAACTATCCGATGAAAGTTGAGGATAAGATGTCTTCACCTAGTGAATTCTACCGAACATTCAAAGAAGAATTAATGCCAATCCTTCTCAAACTCTTTCAAAAAGTAGAAGAGGAAACACTTGCAAACTCATTTTACGAGTCCAGCATTACCCTGATAGATACCAAAATCAGAAAAGATGCCATAGGAAAGAAAACTACAGGCTAATATTCCTGATGAAGGTAGGTGCAAAACTCCTCAACAAAATGTTAACAAACCAGATTCAACAACCATATAGGATCATAAATCCCTCTATGATCAAGGGGGATTTATTCCAGGGATGCAAGGTGGATTCAAATCTGCAAACCAGTTGGTGGGATATACATCTCCAAAATGGACAAAATTATGTTTTCATCTCAATAGATGCAGAAGAAGCATTTGACAAAAATTAGCATCCATTTATGATAAAAACTCTAAACAAAGTGGGTATTGAAGGAGCATACCTCAACATAATAAAGACCATATGACAATCCCACAGCTAATGTCATACTCAGCAATGAAAAGCTGAAGATTTTTTCTCTAAGATCAAGAACAAGACAAGGATGCCCACTCTCACTACTCTTTTTGAACACAGTATTGGATGTCTAAGTCAGAGCAGTTAGTCAAGATAAAGAAATCAAAGGCATACAGATTGGAAAGGGAGAAAAGAAACTATTTGCAGATGACATGATCTTATATATAGAAAATCCTAAAGACTTGATTAAAAAAAAAACTGTTAGAACCACTTACGGATGAATGGATAAAGAAGTGATAACACACGCTCAGGGGGTATTATTCGGCCATGAAAGGAACGAAGTCCTGCTATTTGCAGCAATACACGTGGATCTCAGTGGTACTAAATGAAATAAATTAGATAGGGAAAAGGAAATACTGTATCTTCTCTTGCAAATGTGAAATCAAAAAATATTCAAAAACACCTTGCAGATACAGAGAACAGTTTGGTGGTAGTGGGTGGGAGCAGTGGTTGAACTGTTTTTCGTTTTAGTTGAACTGTTTTTAGAAAAATGACAAGTTTTAAAAAGTATATGCACAAAAAGCTAATAAATGCAGTCATTTCAAAGAGAGGCATAGAATATCAGACCAGTCAGCACCTAAAGAATAATGTTTTAATTTTTCAGTCTCTGAAATGTTTTTCCTCACCCGATACAGAGTTCAGGAGACAAAGGTGATGTTTATTTCAATTAAGAGCATATAGTCTTATATGCTGAATGAATGAGTTTCCATATTCAATATATTTGTTTGTAATGTGGGGGAAATAAATTGAAGCTTAAGGCCTGGTTTCTGCCCTTACAGTAATTAATAGCTTTGTCCACATTGTGCCTTCAAATTGATTGGTTTTCAGCTATGCATTCAGTGTCATGTGGGTTAAGTGTTTGAACAATTCATTTAATTTTGTAATATCATCTGGACATAAGTGATTAAAAGCACTTTGTCCTAACCTCCTCATGGCCACATGTGGAGGATAGTGAGGTGGGACTTGTGTGCTTGCTGCGGCCTCTGTCCCACAGCTATTGAAATCGTTTTGATGACTCCTGGACATTCTGCCAGTCCCGTGTCCATTTTTATTGACTGTGTATGTAGCTTTGTGTCTCTCCTATGTTTATGCATATGTTTAATGGGGTTTTCCTTCTGAATAAGGAATTGTAAAGCCATCAAGTATGTAGGAAATTGGCAGCCCCCATAGATTTGGATGGATGGTAGTGGTGCTGTGTCATTGGTTTGTAATCTGAACAGGTGTCTCTCTGTTTCCCAGGTGTCCATCGAGTGCCCTTGGTCCATCTACTCCACTGTCATTGCACTGACGTTCAGCATGCCCTTCAGGACCACACATGCTGTGCTGTCAGCCGGGACACGGTGAGTCCCTGCTTCTGTCCCAGGCTCTTTGACACAGAGACCCTGCAGTTGAGAGCTTGCCTTGGTGACCTTGAGCATGTTTTGTTACATGACCGTGATGCTGTTGTCCACTACAGTACCCAGTCTATACTGAGATCTTCCCAGCTGTCTCAGTAGTGGTCTGCACAGCTGGTTTGTGGGAGAGGACATCCAACCAAGTGCCCATGATATTATCAGATCCTTTTTATCTGTCCTTGCCTTGTTCTTCAAGCCCATGACCCATTGACAAACATGGGCCACTTGTCCTCTGGAAGGTCCACATTCTGCGTTTGCCTGGTCACATCCTCATGGGTTAAACTGGTTCCCCCAGAACCTCTAGCTAATTCTAGAGCAGGCCTTTTCAGCCTCATTGCTGCTGATGCTGTGTGGCGATTACCCTTGCTCTGGGCACTGTCCTGCGCACTGTAGGGTGTTAGCTGCTCACCGCTTTATGCCAACGTTACTCCCCATCCTGCACACCCATAGTGTGACAACCAAAAAACGTCTCCAGACATTTCCCGATGATCCCTGGCTGGAGTGTGTGGGGGAATTGCTGCCAGTTGAGAACCACTGCGCTTGAGGCTTGATCAGATTCAGAGTTAGTTCTTGGAAAAGCGGGAATCTTTGAGATGTGTCCTGTGCTTCATATGTCATTGCATCACAGTCCCCAGTTAGTGATGATGCTCACATGACCACTGGGCTTAGGTGACCCTGGCCTCCATTGTAATATCCCCTTCTGCTTCAGCCATGGCTTATTTGGGTAATTTGGAAACAAAAATGTCAGAATCATATTTATTTATTTATTTGAGAACTTTTAAGATTTATTTTTAAGCAAAATAGTGAAATACTTAGAGCTCACCTGTGAGGTAGTGAGGTTTTTTTAAATTAAATTTATTGGGGTGACATTGGCCAACATGAAGATATAGGTTTCAGAACCATATTTAGAATGGAATATTATTTAAAGGGAAAAATAGCTATTAGAATGACAGTGAGGGAACTGTGGATAATAATGATTAAAAACATCAATAGTTTTGGCACTTCTGCGAACATTGCGCTCCGAGCGTATGGTCCTCGGCCTGCAGCCTTTAATGCCTGCCACACCATGCGTACCACAGCCCTGGGGCCTGAGGCAGGTGCTGTCCTGAGGCTGCACACCAGCCCCGTTGTGCTCTTGGTGTGTCAGTTCACAGAGAAACATGAATGGATGGCAACAGAAAATGGAATTGAACAGTGGGAATCATCCATTTTGGGAAATGTCCTCAAGTAGGGACAAAATTGAACAAACCAGATGAGTTTGGTGCTTTGGAAAACGTGAAAGCTGCTAGTGAACTCTATTCTCCTCTATTAGATGTAACTGAGATTAATGAAGCTCTTGGAGAAAATCCAGGACTTGTCAACAAATCCTATCTAATAAAAGAATAATATGCAAATTAACTGTCACTTCATGATAAAGATGGCAGCGCCCACAGCCAATAAGGAGGGAATATGCAAATTGATGTTACAAAGTTGGTGGCATTGGCCATAGGCAGTTAGGGGCAATCAGGCCAGGAGGGGAGGGCAGTTGAGGGTCATCAGGCTGGTGGTAGGGGTAGTAGGGAGCAGACAGGCTGGTGGGGGGGTTAGGGGGAGGGCATTTTGGGGCAAGCAGTCCGGTGAGGGCGGCAGTTGGGCATGAGCAAGCCAGTGAGGGCTGGGGGAGTAGTTATGAGCAATCATACCAGCAAGGAGCAATGGGGGGTAAGCAGGCCAGCAGGGGGGGCAATTGGGGGCAAGCAGCCTGGCAGTGGGGTGTAGTTGGGGGTGATCAGGCCATCAGGGGGGGCAGTTGGGGGCGAGCAACCTGGCAGGGGGGCATTTGGGAGTGATCAGGCTGGTGGGGGGGGGGGAGTTGGGGTCAATCAGGCCAGCAAGGGGGGGCAGTTGGGGGTGAGAAGGCCGGTGGGGGTGGCAGTTGGGGGTGAGCAGGCTGGCAGGCAGAGTCGTTAGGAGCCAGTGGTCTTGGATTGCTAGAGACCGGCAGTTGGACATCCCCCAAGGGGTCCCAGATTAGAGAGGGTGCAGGCCAGGCTGACAGACCCCCCCGCCCCCTGCACAGATTTCATGCACCAGGCCACTAGTCTTATCATGAAGATGGTTGGGTGATCAAGATGACACTGAGTAACCCTTAAGAACTAGAGAACTAATGAGGGAAGAAGCATATGAGAAATATATAAATCTATTGAGGATGAAAAAATTGAATGAGTGATGAAAATAAAGTAGCATGAAACAACTTTATCTAACATAGTTGTCTTAAATTAGTGGTAGAAGATAGCAACTTTTAGTAATACCATGAAAAAATAAACCACAGCAATGCTATTGGAAGAAAATACCTCTAGTTTTTTAATGATTGCAGATAAAGACATTATGTATCTTTTCCCAGCACCCTATGATTTTTAGGCCAGGCTACAGTTATAATATTCATAATTCCTAAAGTTATCTGTGTTAAAACCTAGTTATAAAAATTTTGTATTTTGAGGATAACATTATTATTGTAAGACCTTATATAATATTGTAACTTACTTACATTAGTCTCTAGATTTGGGTCAAAATACTTAATGATTGGAAATAACTAGCAGTAGGGAAAAGTTTTTGTTAGTTATTACAGTTTCAGATGACGTACAATACTATCTTAATTTTGCAGTATACTGAGGTTACTGGTGCTGTTTTACACAGTGAAGTAGCAGCTGTTCAGGAAACAAAGTTCAATAATAAAACATTCATTTAAAAAAACAAAACAATTTTTAGCAGAATTTGAGTTTCTTTAAGAACTGTCTTTTCAAAACTCCTTTTTACCTGTAACAGAAGCTAAAGAGAGCCCTGTATTTAGTTTCTCAATGAGTAATCAGTACTTGTGATCACTACTTTCCTGCCTAACTCATTTAGATCTATTGCATGTTTAGGGAGCTCAGTTATAATTGTGTAGTAATACTGTGTCCGAATCAGAATGTTCTTTCATCCTTTTTTTCCTTAGAAATAGTTCACTTAGGAAGATTTTTATATTTTCTGACCCTTTTACATGTGAAATCAAAAGTAGGAATGTAACAACTAGGTCTTATTTATTTCCCTGTGTCACTTTTTTGATTCCCCAGAGAGGGTCTTGTTACCAAGCCAAAGTATGTTTCATAAAGTTCTTAAATGTCAAAGCCATATTTTTGTTTTTCTGCTTTAGGAAATATATTCAAGTTTGTGTCCAGAATCTGTCGGAACTTGACTTTCGCCTGTCAGATAGTGATCTTGTAGACACTGGGGATAGTACTGACCTGCAGCTACTGCCATTGAACACGAAGTCCCAGCAGGTAACCATCTTCTAGAATTGAGCATGAACTGGTCAGAACACAGAAGAACAAGGTGTACTGACCGAGCCACCCGCACACGTTGGTGGACATGGCCAGTCACACAGAGATTGGCGTGCTGGTGGTCAGTAAGCAGCATGTGCACCTGAGACTGCTGGGAACCACCACTTTGTGCATGTCCACCCCCCTCTATGGGCTGAGTGGTACATGAAGGGATTAGATTCTCATTAGAAGAATTAAATCTTACATTGTCCTACCCTACGTACAGATTTATGTAACTACAAGCTTATTCTTAGTCTCATGTGGACAGGGAATGGTGGCTGTTCCATTCTGCCTGTCATTCAATGCCTGCCTGCACCGCAGGAAGAAACCAGAGGTGTTGGTGTAAAGGGGTCATATCCATGTTCACACTGCCAGGCTGAATCTGGCCTTGCTTTTTATGTTCACTTGTCACATGCATTTCAGACAGTAAGTGTTTGAAAGAGCAAAGCTTCTTAATGATTGCCTAATCTTTAGCATTTTCAAAGGATTTTCCCCAACTAACATCTACCCAATTCTGTGGCTGTGCTAAAGGTATGAACATTTTGTGTGAGGTGAGGCTAGTTCCTCATTTAACTAAATGTTAAATACAAAGTAATTGGCTTGGATGGATATTTCCTTTTTCATTGGTTGATGCATTTCCCACTTTGGAAATGTATGGGATACTATATACTAATAAACATTTAATCTCATATGCTGTGAAACTTATGAAATCTTAAAAAATTAAAATATTTTTACCGGCCTTGTGCATCCTGCTCTGAGTGCAAGGGCAGACAGAAGCAGGAGCAGGAGCAGTGGTGGGGGTACAAGACTTAGCACAACACACTCTGGATGTGAGTAGCAGAGCCCTGTGGGTCCCTGCTTTGGCTCACCCGCATTCCCATGGCAGGAAGTGTGTCTGACAGATTGTGGCTTTCTGTGTGTGTGTGTGTGTGTGTGTGTGTGCATTGTTGGCGGGGTGTGGCTTTCTCTGTGCAGTGACACCGCCTCTCTTGCAGCACATCTGCAGCCAGCAGTCGGTGTTCTTTGTCTGGGAACTGACGTGGACACGAGAGCCTCCCCCTCCACTGTGCGGCCGGTTCTCCATGGAATTCCGCCCAGCTTCTGAAGAACGGCTGTCAATCTCCTTAAAGCCCTATACTTATGAATTTCAAGTGGAGAACTTTTTTGTATGTATTACGTTACTTTTTTGGTGAGATGTGGGGTGGGATAATGAAAAGTCATGTATTCTTTATAATCTAGAAAAATTAGACAAGATCTTTCAATATAATGAAGCAACAGATGAAAGAAAATAGTTAACGCTTAGGGTAGTTAATCACTGACTAACTGTATTTGATCCCAGGTCTTTTTCAGCTGACATGATACACGTGCACTATTGAGGCGGCTCTAAAGTGAGTGTTTATAAGCATAAAGACCAAAAACTTACTGCTACTCGCTTCTCCTCCTTAGTTGACTTTAGTAGAATCCTTTCATCTTGATCATTAGCTACTATACACTGCGGTTGAGTTATAAAGGCATGTCTCTAGCTTTCTAAAAGAAAAAGTATAAATGTCATAGAAGTTTACTTAAGTAAGGAAGATTTTTTTTATAGCCTGCACATGAAGCTTAAAGTATCCTTGAGCTAGGTGAGTAGTTGGTTTTTGTTTCTTTAGTGAAATTACTGGATTTTGTGTTAGCTAAATGAAAATACAGTTGACACTAAACAACTCGGGGGATTAGGGATACCCACCCCCTCTCAGTCGAAAATCCACATATAACTTTTTTTTTCTTTATTGATTAAGGTATTACATATGTGTCTTTATCCCCCCATTGCCCCTCCAGCCCCCCACACACTTATAACTTTTGATTCCCCCAGAATTTATCTACCATTAGTCTACTGTTGGCCAGAAGCCTTACTGATAACATAAACAGACTACTGACACATATTTGTATATTATGTGTTATATATTGTTATATTGTACTCTTACAAAAAAGAGGAAACAAGTGTTCTTTAAAAAATCATAAGGAAGAGAAAATACATTTACAGTATTTATTTAAATCTGTGTATAAGCATTCTTATGCAGCTCAAAACTGTATTTTTCAAGGCTCAACAATTTTGTGGTATTTCATTTTCTTTTCTTTATTACTGAAATTGTCAACACTTTGAGAAGTGTTTGTGCTGACAGCTCTTGATTAGCAATCTTTTCAATATCTCCTTTCAACCAAAAGACTATTTGAAGCTGCGTTGGTGGTATAGTGGTGAGCATAGCTGCCTTCCAAAAGACTATTTGTTTGGACCCTCTGCCTTATTTAACTTTCGATATTAGCTATTGAGTAAAACATGATCATTAGCATAGTTATCTTTTTGTACTAACAGGTGCCTTTTTGATGTATTAATAGCAGCTGAACATTAAGTCATTCACATAGTAGAGGGTCTGTAGAAATTACATCTGGTTTGCTTATACATATGATTATTAACTGGCTAGCAGTTTTCTTTTCTTTCTTTTAAAAAAAAATATATTTTATCGATTTTTTACAGAGAGGAAGGGAGAGATAGAGAGCTAGAAGTGTCGATGAAAGAGAAACATCGACCAGTTGCCTCCTGCACATCCCCCACTGGGGATGTGCCCACAACCAATGTACATGGCCCTGACCAGAATCGAACCTGGGACCTTTCGGTCCGCAGACCGCTCTACCACTGAGCCAAACCGGTTTCGGCTGGTTAGCAGTTTTCACTGGTACCTTAATCTTTTTTGCTTCCTCTTCAAATCTTTTTGCTTCCTTTTTCAGCCTTCCTTTGTACAGGCTGAATAAAAGGCCAGAGAAACAATCTGGTAGATTGTTCTTTTCACAACTGAGGACCAGATATATGGATACCACCTTTTTTTAAAGGCTTTATTGAGATATGATTGATAAGCCATGAAGTTCACTCATTTAAAGGGTACAGTTTGATGATCGTGGTATGTTGACAGTGGGCAGCCATTACCATAGTCTTGTTGTGGAATGCTTTCATCATTCAAAAAGAAGCCATGTACCTCATTAACAGTCACTCCCCATTCCATCCTCTTCCTGGCAGTCACGACCTAGAGGCCACGCTGTCTATGAGTTTGTCTATTCTGAATAGTTCATGTAAATGGGATCATATTGTGTATGATTTTTGTGTGTATGGTCTTTTTGTGCCTAGTTTTCTTCACTTGGAATGGTGTTCTCGAGGTTTATTCATTTTGTAGCAGGATCAGAACTTCATTCCTTTTTATGGCTGAATAATATTCTGATGTGGATAGACCACATTTGATTTTTCAGTTATCAAAGAGACATCACTTTACATTCCCACTGGCAACATACGAGGGTTGCAATCTCCACCTCCTCACCAACACTTGTTTTTGTTGTTATTTTTATTAGAACCATCCCAGTGGGTGTGAACTGGTATCTCGTGGTTTTGATTTGCATTTCCCTGATGGCTAGTGATGTTGAGCATCTTTCATGTGCTTATTGGCCATTTATTTATCTTCTTTGAAGAAATGTCTACTCAAGTCCTTTGCCCACTTTTTATAAGGTTATCTTTTTATAAGTGTTCTTTATGTAGTTTAGATATCAGTCCCTTATCAGATATGATTTGCAAGTATTTTCTCTCATTTTGTGGGTTGTATTTTCACTTTCTTGATGGTGTTCTTTGAAACACAAATCTTTACTTTTTATGAATTCCAATTTACTAATCTCTTATTTTTTGTACTTTTGGTCTAGAATTTCAGAAATCATTGTTTATTCCAAGGTAAAAAATATTTCCTTCATGTTTCTTCTAAGAGTTTTATAGTTTTAGCTCTTACATGTAGGTCTGTGATCTGTTTTGAGTGAGCCTTTGTATTTGGTGATAGGCAGGGGTCCAAATTCATTCTTTCCATGTGGTTATTCAGGCGTCCCAATACCATTTGTTGGAAACTATTCTTTCCCCATTGGATGGTTTGACACCCTTGTTGAAAGTCAGTTGGCCATAAATAAACAGTTCTAAATATTTCTCACACTGTCCCTAAAGCCTCAGCAGTTGCTGTCAGGTTTGGGAGGCACTGCACTGTCAGATTATGTCCTATGCTTCCCCTCGGCTGCTGTCCTGCGTTTCACATGCAGCTAAAAGTGATGCTCAGGGACACACACTTGGGAGCACAAGCACCTTCATCGGTCTGTAGTTGTGCTTCCTTCCAAGCTCTGAACACGAGTCACATCCCACCTCGGCTGCACTCAGACAGTCCGACTGTGAGCAGATTTCTCAGGCAGCCTGCCGTGGTGGCATCCTTCCCTGCACAGCGTTCCTCCATCTCCTGCCACTGCTATCTTCCCCAGTCCACACACGTGTGTGCATTTGTACCTGCAAGTGCAGGCATCTTTTACATTCAGTTAAAGAGTTGCATAAACTTCCAGCGCAGCCTCTTCCAATGGGTACAAGTCTGTCCTGTCCCCAACAGCCATGATTGGGTGTTTGATAGGGAAACAAATCGCTCATCGAGGCCCAACAGGGTTACTGTGCAGCCTTATTAGCTCCCAGAAAAATGTGAAATCTTCTTGGAACATTTTATATCAACAACAGAACACTTTACATCGAGTTATACTCTAATTAATTACTTTACATATCTGTTATGACTTCATTAAATTAACACTTAGTGAGTGGAGCACAGGTAGCTGCATGGTGGGCTGTGGTTCAGCAATAGGCCACAAGGGAAACCGAAATAGAGTTTATTAGTCACAGGTCCTGGAGGAGGTCCCCTACACGCCTGGAGGGGCCACACCGGGAGGTCAGGGCAGAGTGCACACAGGGAGCAGGGCCTGGGGCTCAGTCGTGTCTTTATTAGGGTCTGTGAGTGGAGTGCTGTGAGGTTCTTGGACTGAGACTGGATTTGTCAATTCCAACCCTAGAGCTCTTTCTAAGGGGCTCACAGGGTAAGGCGCTGGAGGCGGGGAGACTGTTGATCTCAGGTACTGGAGACACTATATCAGGATATGCATTTGCTTTTGACTCTCTGGGCTGTTATCTAGGGCAGCAGTCACCAACCAGCGGTCTGCGGATTACTGGGAGTCCGTGAGGTCCAAAAGGTTGGTGACCGCTGGTCTAGGGTGTGGCTTGCACGACGGGTCAGTGTTGGTTTGGGCCCCGCTGGGCCAACACGGAGCAGCTGAGCTACACTCAGTTGTGTCCTGAAAGAAGGAGCTCACCTTCCTAAGTGCAGCCTGCAGCGTGCGGCGGGCAGGCACTGTCCCCTGCAGGCTTCGGGTCTTTGTCCTGGTGGCAAGCAAATGTTGGGTGAGTGTGAATAGGTATGGATATCAGATAAACATGTCACAGACTTGATATCGGGTAATTCTAAGGAATTAATGTTAAATTTGCTAGTTGTTATAATGGATTATGTTTTGGTAAAAAAAATGCCCATGTGTTTAGTATAACACACTGAAGCATACACAGGTAAAAACAACAAATTGTCTGAAATTTGCTAAAAATACCCCAGGCGAGCTTTTCCCTGCTGATAGTGCTCTCGCAAACATGGTGAGCGTTCCTAAAACCCACGGGACGTTGTGTAAGTGTGGCAAGCATCAACCCCACCAAAGTAACAGTGCAAGAGGGTCACCGATCTCTGTGGGCGCAGGGGAAGTGGTGTTATGACAGGAGCTAAGCTGATTTTCAGGGGGAAAAGGCTAAAACTACAAAGAAGGTTGTGCCGAGGCTTGAATGTGCTGTGCCCAACTGCAGATCTAAGAGAATGCTGGCTATTAGGAGATGCGAGCATTCTGAACTGGGAAGAGATAAGAGAAAAGGTCAAGTGATCCAATCCTAAGCTTCATTTTTTTTATGACAATAAAATCTTGATATGTTCACTTAAAAAATCACAAAAAACACCAGTGTAGGTAGATAGATGAGGAAGCAAACGAACGCCATGTTGATAATCTGGAGTGTGGGTGATGGCTCAGAGCCACTGCACTGTGCTCTGTGCGTGCTCGAGCGCAGTCAGCATGCGGTGAAGCAAGGCCTCCCAGGGGCATCGAGTCATTCAGGGCAAGCGCAGCGGCTCTGCCGGCAGGTGGCACAGCGCTGGGCAGGCGTCTCCTCCGTCCTCCTCCGAGTCTGGGGCAGCACCTTGTCTGCCGCACAGTGTTTCTTCAGGTTTGTCTTCAGTGTTACACATCTTGTCCTTTTCTCCCCTCTCGCCAGACCTTATACACCGTGAAGGCTGAGATTCTGCCGCCCGCGGGGACGGAGCTCTGTAGGACAGGCTCGCTCTGCGCGCTGGAGGTGTCCATCACGCGCCTCTCGGATCTCCTGGAGGTGGACAGGGATGAGGCACTGACAGAGTCCGAGGAGTACTTTTCCACCAAGCTGATGTACGAAGGTAGGTTCAGAGGCTTCTCCCTTCCTAACTAGTGCTGCTCCAGTGTGTCCTCTCTCTCACAGAGCGCAGTGTTCCTTGTCCAAAGAGAACGGTCTGGAATTGAGTGTTTTATATAGTGGTCCTACGCTCGCAGGAAGTTGAACTTGGCTGTTATGGAGTCTTCTCTAACAGGTGTTAGCCAGCAGTTGTTGGGCTCAGAGCTGAGCACATGGTAGCACTTGGAGTTGCTCTTTCCTTTCTGCTGTGATTCTTTGCTACTACACCAAAACTTGACAAGTGGCTGTTTTTATAGGCTAGGTACTATGCGAAGTCTGAGTTCACACAAGTGATCCTTTTGTACTGGATTTCATGAAATCCTTTTATCTGTCTTGCATGTTGAAAGGCATCGCTTTTTAACACCATGCACTGGTCATTTGGGCACCATGGTTCCTGGTTATATAGATCTCAATGTTGGCACCTTTCATTCACCCTCACAGATCCACATTGTTTCAAGCTCACACTGAACTCATCAGGATGGTCTGATTATAGGGACATTGGCAAGTGCAGGTTTTCCAAAATTCTAATTTTTTATGAGACTTGTATCATTGGCCACTTCTTTAAAGTGACAGGCCCACGTCATTCAATTGAAAGAAAATGTCTGCAAAACCCAAAACTGGGTAGCTACAGCTGGCGAAGTTGAGGCGAGCTCGGCAGTCTGGCGCCCTGCGCTGTGCAGATGCCCGGTTGCTACATCACAGGAGATGGCGAGGCGGGGGAGGCAGGCGGTGGCACGGGCCTCTCTGCAGCTTCTTGTGCGTCAGTAATCATTTCCCAGCGTTAGGACAGGAATGTGAAAATGGCTTTGGCCTGCCCTGAGGACCAACTCTGGGAAACGCTGCTCCATGTGTCCCTCCGGATGCTGCATGTCATCTTCAGAGGTTCCCCCTCTGCAGGAAGCCCTGCTCTGCAAGCCCTTCTTTGCTGCTCACACGCTCCTCGGCTCCTGCTTGATTCCCTGTGACCCAGATGCTCTGACTTCTTTGCAGGGCCATCTGCTTCCTGAGGACAACGATGCTGTCCTACAGACTTTGGGGAGGCTCAGTTAGGTGTTTGACTTGCTCTGGATTATACACAGCTGTGTTATTAGTATTAATAATAACACCTACCATATGTTAGACTCTGAGCGGCAGCTGGGATTTGCCTCTCTGCTCTGAAGCCATCTGTTAGAAGATGCCACCTTGGTCCCGTCCCCATTCTTCATTTAGCAGCCAGGCAGCCATGCTCCCGAAGTATCACACAGGTTGTGCGGTGATTTCCATCAGAATTGAGTCCCTGTTCATTTATTGATGAGAAGAGTGATTTCCCTGGGCATCACCATGTGTCCTGGTTACTCCACTGTGTGTGTCTGATTGGAACGTGCAGTCACAGACATGGAGACAGAGGTTTGGGATTTTATGCGGAGTGTGAGACTGTTGGTGCTTTTGTTTTGTATGAATATGCATCCCTTTTCTGGGTTAAGACAGTGTTTCCCTCTCTGTTTCAGTGGTCGACAACAGTAGCAACTGGGCAGTGTGTGGGAAAAGTTCTGGCGTCATCTCCATGCCTGTGGTCGCTCAGGCAACACACAGAGTCCACATGGAGGTGATGCCCCTGTTTGCGGGTTACCTGCCCCTTCCCGACGTCAGGCTCTTTAAGTACCTCCCACATCACTCTGCGCACTCCTCACAACTGGACGCTGGTAAGGACCTGGCGCAGGAGCAGGCCTGCTGATCGCGGCATGTTCTCTGGGCCAGGAAACTGAAACCCACACCTGCTCAGGGGGACTAGCCTGAGGCAGCTGCCCTGAGCTCGATCCTTTGAGGGCTTGTGGGCTAGGTTCCTGTACGGGGTTGCCTGAGTTAACGTGCTGCTGCACTGAAGGTTGTCCGGGGAGGCTTGCTACTCCCCGTGGTGGGTAAAGGGTCTGCGGCCATGTGGCCTGCATCTCACTTCCTGTGTGTTTTGCAGACAGCTGGATAGAAAACGACAGCCTGTCGGTGGACAAGCACGTGGATGACCAGCTGGACAGCAGCAGCATCAAGAGCAGGGGCAGCGTGCACTCGGCCGCCAGCAGTGAGCATAAAGGCTTGCCTATGCCCCGGCTGCAGGCGCTGCCACCCGGCCAGGTCTTCAACTCCAGCACGGGCATGCAGATCCTGGTCATCCCCAGCAAAGATGACCATGTTCTGGAAGTCAGTGTCACATGACCACTCCTCCAGTTACCGCGCCCAGACCCAGCGTGAATGCACTCCAAGGGATCCTATCCATTGTTCTCCATTGTCCTTCTAGCTCTACCCAGATCTGGGGACTGCCTGGCCATGGAAGCATCAGAGCGTCTCTGCAGCCCGTCAGCTGAGTCCAGCACTCAGTTTGTGTTGTCAGTGGTGTGATTTTACTGTTCCTTTCTCATCTCCGGTCCCTGTGCTGGTGTCCCCCAGTGCCGGCCCAGAGCCCACTTCCTTATCCCTCACTCCCTGCTCATGAACGCTCTGCATAGGGGTCTTTCCCCCAGACAACCTTCTGGTTCTTTTTTTTTCTCTTCCTCTGGTTCTTTATGGAGGTCTGTGCATCCTCCAGGGAGGCACACAGCAGGCCTTGCAGTCTTACCAGTAACACGTGTGTGCCTTTCTGGTCACACGGCCGCCCAATTTCTGGGCCAGGTGGATTTGTCAGTCTCCTAAGGAGTAACACAGTCCTTTACCTCAGCTCATCTAGTTGTGCTTTTCTAGAAAAATACCCTTTTAGGGCAGGTGGGTGGGCTAACGGGTGGGGTGGGGAGGGAACAACCCCTTCTGTGCCTTGGGATGTCAAACTGGGCGGACCTGGAGCACCCATCACTGGAGCCATTTTAAAGGTACTTTAAGATAGAGCAGGGCCTAAGGAACAGTTCAGTGTTGAAGCAGTTTAGGAATAAATGTTTCTGGGACTCTCTTTCCCTCATAATGTTGATTGAATATTATATGCACTTGAAATTAAAAATATATTTATTTTAATTGTCATATCTGAGGGTTACTATGTTGTGTTTTCTCTCACCTTGAAACTTAAAGTCTTTACATCTAATTGTAACTGTAAAATCAGTATTTTCCTTTTGCACCTTAAATCTTAGAAATTTAGAGGTTCCATTAAGTGAAGATTAGAGGGGTCCTCTCAGTGCATTTCTAGTCTGGTTGTAGTAGGGACGAAAGTCTTGGCATATTCTCTGCTGGTCCACTAAATTGCAGTTCTATCATACCAATGGATTAATTTGCTTTCGGTTGTAAATTTAATTGTACATATGGTTGATTTATTATTTTTAAAAGTACAAATTAACTGATGTAATGTTTATGTATAAGTTGCACCAAAAATCAAGGACAGAATAAATGCGTGTTTGTTTTTATTGGTGTGAAAGTCACAGCTTGTAAATAAGTGTTGTATGTATTAAACCTTTTCCAGCTCTCCAAAGCAATGTATTTTTGTACATATGGAATAGAGAACTCTTAATTCACTAAGAAAGTGTGATTGGAATTATAACTTGAACAAATTGATGCAAGTGAGGGTGGGGCTTCATGTTAATAACCTCAAATGTGTAAGCCTTACAGAAATAAGAGCCTCCTGCAGCTGCTACTAGCCGGGCTTGTCACCTGCTTGAGAGAGCTGGTGGCACAGGGGTAAAAGGTCAGATCGGTACATATACAACAGAGCCATCGCCACTGTTCTTCTGTAGGTTGTCTGTAACTGACTCAACAAATAAAGGTGGTGTCATTTCTCCCCCATGTCTTTTTCATTTATGGAAACTGAGAGAAGTGTGTGAAGAAGATAACTGTGTTTAATTAAACTTTCCAGAAATTTATTTTCCTTATGAGCCATTTAAAACAAATAAACTTAGTCACCTATTTAGGCAAATTAGAACTTCAGCATCTAATGATGGTTTAGGGTTTCTAAAATACATTTGCGTTATTGTAAAAGTTGATGACTGCCCTACAAAGATCTACCAGGCCCTGTGAATGAAGAGATCTTTTGAGGTTTGATTTGGCCAGAAAAGCTCTAATCCTCGTGGTCAGCCCTGGAGCCCAGGGGACAAATCCGTGGGCAAATTTCCCCCTTCCTTCTGGAAGAGGCAATGTGATTTAATGACAACCTTCTCTCTCTGTGTGTCTGGGCTCTAATCCCAGGACGACATTCTCTAATTATAGAGAGGGGGGAAATGTAGGGAAAACGGGAAATCCAAACGTTTATGAAGGTTTCTTACTGAAAATTTAAGGAAATCAAATTTATCTCAGGTGTTTTTTGTTTTTTTTTACCCTAACCAAAAGATATTTTGCAATATAAGTTACATGAATGCCTCTGTTTATTACATTTTATTTTCGTTTTTTTACACAAAAGAAGAATGTCACCTAAAACTTTATCTTTTTTTTTTTTTAACTAAAAGGCTGTACTTGGATTTTTGTGGTGTTTAAAATAAAATAAGGCTTATGGGTTTGAGACAAGCTGGTTTAGTTGTTAAAGAGGTAGCAGCTGTTAAATAATTATGAAGCCAGATTTAGAATATGCATCTTAAAAAAAAACAATATGCAGCTACTTTGCAAATATGTGTGGAAATGTAAATATTAGCAAAGGGACAGAAAGTAAGTTATAATTTTAGTGAATTTCATAGGGTCTCCTATGATTGGAAAGATTATAACTCTTCTGTTTCTAATGTGAAAATAGATGTATTTAATCTGAAAATGACTTCTACCTACAGTTCCATTGTCAGCACAGGCTGTAGTGGGTTGGATTCCTAAATTAGTAAGTCTTAGTTGATGAGAATAGATATCCCATAAAGAGTCAGTAGAGGAAATACACACAGACTTCTATTCAAGTTTTCTTTAGTGTTTAAAATAAGATTGTTATAAAATGAATTTAAACACTCCAGGTGTGTATATAAAATGAAACGTTAAATTTTTTTTAATTAAAGAATTAGGCTGACATAAATGTTTCACTGTTAACTGTGATTTAAAAATAAATCCTACATGATTTTAAAATTTGATTTTTTCATGAAAATGTCCCTTTCTCTAAATTTATTCATTTTATACACCAAGTTATAAAACTAGAAGGCATTGTTAATCAAACTTGCTGGAATTCTGTGACTGGAAAAGGTGACAAGTTGGTGACTTTGACACTGCAGGTATTAATTCCATTTTCAAAGTTTACTATGAAAGTCATTTTTCACATTATTCTGTAATATATTGTTAGACTAAAACCATTGTATTAAGACTGTTTAAAATGTAAGCATTTTAAATTCTGAAAAATACACATTTTAAAAAGAAACTGATTTGCATGTTGTTCTTTTGCTGTGGGATGTGAAAATTGAGTGTACGAAGTTTTCTTGTTTTTTCTCCCTGACCTTTGTTTCTAACTCGAAGCGTAGATTATTCGCGTTGGGAGAGCATTAAGGATTTTTTTTTTCTTCATAACTTATTACCCTGTAGCTCACAAGAACCAAGACAATTGAGTTTCACAGGTTTCAGTTTTTGAAGTCATATTTGCCAACCTATCATTTGACAAGGTTACTGCCTCTGTGATGTTCGCTAATACAGTTTTTTTTTTCCCCCCCCGGAAAGTGTGGTTTTCAACTTATTCAGAATCTCGTTCCTTTTGGTTCTCCTTTGATAATCCAAAGCTATTAAGTAAGCGCGAGGTCAGATCTTCTCACTTTCCTTAGTGCAGGAAGGGTTCCTCTGGCCAGCGGGGACCTGCCCCAAGCCCGCGAAGATCAAATCCTCCTGAATGCGACGGTCCTGCGCAGGCGCGCGACTCCAGGATGGCAGGGGCGGGGCCCGAGGGCTGAGGCTCCGCCTGTGGGCGGGGTTTAGGGCGGGGACTCGGCTTCGGGGGGCGCTGCACCTCCGGGCCGCCGGGGGCGCTGTGGCGCGGGGCCGCGGTCCGGCCCGGAACTTGTCGCCAGCCGGCGAGCGGGGCAACGAGTCTGGCGGCACACGTGCGGCGGCCGCGATGAAGTTCGCGTACCAGGTGAGCAGGGGGAGCGGAGGCGGGCTGTCGGTGCTGGAGCCCTGCGGCGTGGGGGCCAGCGGTCCAGGCCGGGGCGGGCTCGGCGTCCGGCAGCGCTGTCTCCGGCGAGACCCGAGGGAGTCGGGCCGCGGGGGCTCCGAGCGCCGCAGCGGCCTGGACCCGGAGGAAGGCGGGCCGGGCCGTAGGCGGCGATGTGGGCGGGTAGGCCGGCCCGGAGGTGAAATCCCGGTGACCCGAGCCCCGTTGACGGGGAGGGGTGCCGGCGCAGACGTCCACGACCCCGTCACTCTTGCTCCGCTACTCTCAGGACCGCTGACCCAGTGCCGACCCGCTGGTCCCATGTTTACTTGTGACAAGGAAAGGAGGCAGGGGAAGCTGTTGCTGATATACCTGTCGATCACATGTTGCTACAATTAGCTACTAGTAAACTAACCCGTTGTGGTTCTGTTAAAGCTCAAGTGCAAAATACTGTGCTACTTGTTCGCATGCATCAAGAGGAGCACTTAGTAAGACCGGCCCAGACATTGAGACCCTTGTCTTACCCAATACTCTGTGACCCAGGTCCCGAGGGGCCTCGCTGCCCTTCTCCCTCCCATATCCGGACGGCATGCAGGGGCCTCTCCATTCCTGGCGTTGCCTCCCCGGTTGGGACACCCCACCTTCTGTGTGGAATCTCACAGAAGCCCAAGTGGCTTCCCTGTTTCCCCTCTTGCCTCCATGGTCATTGGAGTGGTGGTTAAAAAGTAGGAATTGGCCGAACCGGTTTGGCTCAGTGGTAGAGCGTGGGTCCCGGGTTCGATTCCGGTCAGGGGCATGCACGTTGGTTGTGGGCACATCCCCTGTAGGGAGTGTGCAGGATGCAGCTGGTCGATGTTTCTCTCGTTGACGTTTCTCACTCTCTATCTCTCTCTCTTCCTCTCTGTAAAA
Organism: Nyctalus aviator; assembly: GCA_036971965.1. Lineage (NCBI taxonomy): Eukaryota > Metazoa > Chordata > Mammalia > Chiroptera > Vespertilionidae > Nyctalus > Nyctalus aviator. The sequence continues at coordinate 7,026,643 of CM072923.1, forward strand.
AATCAATAAAATATATTAATAAAAAAAAAAAGTAGGAATTGGATCACAGCAAGTCTCTGCTTAAAACCTTGGGTGACCAGGCCCCCGGGGGCTCCCTGAGGTTCTCGGCCCTGCAGGCCTATAGCACCCAGTGCTGCCTGGCTGGTCTTCGTCCAGCTTCCAGCCCAGTGGCCCCTCCAAATGCTTCTGCCTCTCCCACCGCTGGGGTTTGCTGCCTGCTGCACACAGACCGTGAGGGCATTGAGGGCGGAGGCCCTGTGCACAGAGACAACGCCAGGGGACACTCACATATGGTTGAATAAATGAATGAATTAATAAATAGGATGGTGGCAGGCTCCTTCTGTGTTCAGGAAGCCTTGAGCCCAGAGTGCACTTGGGGTGGGTGTAGCTTTTCTCCTAAACGTGGGCCCTGTTCTCCCCTTTTCCTGGCAAATACCTCCTGTCTGTGGTGGCTGCCCCAGTGCTCAGCCACTGCAGTGGGAGCTCGGGCCCCTAGGGGGTGGGCTCACTTCTCTCTCTTGTTCAGGGCTGGCTGCAAAGGTGCCCAGTTAGTGTCCCAGGGGATGACTGGAGGGAGCCCGGGGTGACCAGGAACCTTGTGGGGGCTCTGCACCATCTTCTCGATCAGTTTTGTCACTTAGCCCTTTTCTGGAGTTGAGAGTCTGTGTTTTCTTTGTATGAAGACAACTTTGCTTTCTTTCCAGTTTTCAAATCTGCTGGGGACAGTCTACCGGCGTGGAAACTTAAATTTTACGTGTGATGGAAATTCAGTGATCAGTCCTGTGGGAAATAGAGTCACTGTATTTGACCTTAAAAAGTAAGTTCGTAAGCCCCGGACAGTGTTGCTCAGTGGTTGGAGTATTGGCTCATGCACCGAAGGGTCTTGGGTTCGGATCCTGGTCAAGAGCATGTGCCTGGGTTGCAGGTTCGATCCCCGAACCCTGTTGGGGCACATGTAGGAAGCAACTGCTCAGTGTGTCTCTGTCTCTGTCTCCATCTCTGTCTCTCTTTTTCCCCCTCCCTCCCTTCCACTCTCAATAAATACCAATGGGAAACATCCTCTGGTGAGGATTCAAAAACAAAGTATTAAGTTCCTAACACTAAAATCATGTTAACAGCAGCAGTCATTATAGTTTTGCATGTAAAAATCAGCAGTGTTTCCTTAACTTCCTCTCAGTAGTACACCTGTTCATTAGGCAGCCTGAGGCGGAGGCCACAGGATTATTGAGACTGGATGGGTCAGCAGGGGAACTGGCTGCAGGAATCCTTGCTGCAGCGCCTAGAGCAATGCCTGCGCAGGCCATGCCCAGGGCCGGCTGCTGGCGCGGTCACTGCTGTCACTGTTTGTTTAAATGACATCTGACGGGGGCTCTCTAGAGTAACTATCAAACATTCACTGAAGAAAAATTAGGGAATAAAATAAAGATCAAAATTGGAATCTAACCCAGTGCTTATTTGTTTTTGACTTTACTTATTTTTCCATTTTTGTGCAATTTCTGTAAAAAACAGTTTTACATGGATGGATGCACTGTCTTTGGTTAATCTCTCCTGTTAATCTCTCTTGTGTCCAGTTTTCTGACTTCATACATGTGTAGGGTTTGGAGGTGCAGTCCTAGAGGCATCCAAAGCCCGTATTGTAGGTTTTTAATATGCTGTGCCAACTTCTCCCAGGGATTTGTCTTCCTTTCCCTTTAGTGAGGAGCAAGGGTTTTCGACGAGCTCTGGCCCCCGGGTGCAGGAGGGTGTGGTGGGGGCAGGTGACCTGTGGTCCTGGCCTCCTGGTCTGACAGCATGAGGCCAGCTTCACGGCTCTGGTTTTTGTCTCCCAGCAACAAGTCCAACACTCTGCCCCTGACCACTCGGTACAATGTCAAGTGTGTGGGGCTGTCCCCAGACGGCCGACTCGCCATCATCGTCGATGAAGGTAACCACCATTGACCGGGTGGTGCAGGGTGGTGACGGGTGGCACGTTGTGGGAGGGGGCAGGCGTGGGCATCAGGGTGACACGGCTGACTCCAGGTCCTGTGGGGGTGTAGGCCCGCACACTGGGACCCGGGTGTGGGGAGGGGGGCAGTGGTGGGCGTGGTCCTTGGCCTGGAAGTGGGGCTGGGCTTCAGGTGCTGGAAGCCCGCAGAACTCTGCAGTTCAGCTGTAGGTCAGGTGTCACCCGGTGGCCGCTCCCTTCCTTCCTTCCTGCAGGGGGCAACGCGCTGCTGGTCAGCCTGGTCGGCCGGTCCGTGCTCCACCGCTTCCACTTCAAGGGCTCCGTGCACAGCGTCTCCTTCTCGCCTGACGGCAGGTAAGGACCTCCCGGCTCAGGGCTGGAGCTGGCTGGTGCAGACCCAGGGGGCGTTTTCCACTCAGGATGTCCCCGTGGGAGCCTGTGCTGTGCCTTGTGTTGGCAGCCCAGACAGTTCTTGAACCCGGTGATCCCGCCTGGTCCAGGCTCCTGCGGGGCTGCCCACGTGGCCCCTCCGCCCCGCCTGCTCCGGGCTGGTGGGCACACACCTCCAGACCATGGGGCTGTGAAGGAGCCGCCAGCTTCAGAGTCACTGTGAGGAGGCCGTGTGGGGACAGGTTCAAGGCCCGAGGGAAACGGGGCTGGTTCCCAGACTGCTCACGCCTGGGCTGGCCTGGATGTGCCTGGGAAGGGCGGCTCTGGTTCCGCTGTGAGTCTCACATCCACCCTGAGAAACCCCCTCGCCAGCATCCATCAGGGCCAGTACCTTCCTTTCGGGTCCTCCCAGGGCTTTGGCAATGGGGTTGGTGGGAGGGAGCGCCTGAGGGAATATGCGCAGGGCAGCGGTGTGCCGCTTCCCTGACTGCCCGCTGGTCCTCCAGCCTGGGGCCCCCAGGAGCCAGTGAGGCAGGCCCCCAGGTCTGCCTCGCCGGGGACTGACCTCAGAGCAGGCGGTCTGTGCTCCCAGGGCCTGAGCTGGCCTCAGGTCCGGCTGGTGTTGAGTGTTGGTAACTACCGGGACTACCGTTTCTGCCACAGGAAGTTTGTCATCACGAAAGGCAACATTGCTCAGATGTACCACGCCCCCGGGAGGAAGAGAGAGTTCAACGCCTTCGTCCTGGACAAAACCTACTTTGGGCCCTACGATGAGACCACACACATTGACTGGACAGACGATTCCCGGTGAGCCTGGGTGGGGTGGCCCGGGTTCCATTCTGAAATGGCCTCTCCTGCCCTGGTGTGGGGCTGCTGAGGGAGGGTGCCGGGTGGGATTTAGAGCCACACTGCTTGGCATTGGTCGCTAAACCAGAGAGCAGGATCCACTCTGGTGCGGGGAGCTGTAACCCAGTGTGTTGGCCAGGTTCATGCCAGCACAGGTCTCCGGAGCCTGGTCGGTGGGCGAGTTGGCAAGCCTTTCCCCGCCTGCGTGCCCGGTTGGCTATGGCCTATCCTCTCATGGCCGCCATCCCAGAAGGCACCTGAGAGCAGCTGGCTTTTTCTCAGCTGCCTGTTGTTCTGCGTTCAGGGAGAAATGAAGTCTGGCGGTGGCTGCTGCTTTGTACGGACCAGCTGGCCTTTTAGATCCCTGGCCTCCGTGGAGGGCGGGGAGGGGGGGGAGGGGGGGCGGGGACTCAGCCCCCCAGGCAGCATGTCGGTGGGAGACAGCAGTCGCACGTTCCTGAGGGACAGGTCTATGGGAGAAGGGTGGGGTGCCCCGAGACCAGGCCTTCTCTGCCATTGCCATAAGCAGAGTTTGCCCCAATTGGGATCTTGGGGTGGGGGGTTTCAGGGAGGCTTGGGCAGGCTCCCCAAGCAACACCCAATGGGCTCTGTGATCGGCCCTTGGAACTTCGCTGGCTGACCCTGTGAGGGCCTACCTTTCAAGGAAGAACAGTAACACATGTCCACCACGGCTCCAGGAGACGCCGAGATGGATGTAACCAGCACCGTGGCCTGTCCCCCTCGTCACCCTGGGTGTCCGCTGTGCTTGGCGCAGCGCTCAGCTGGGGGCCTGGGATGAGCTGTCTCCTCTTCCAGGTGCTTTGCGGTCGGGAGCAAAGACATGTCCACGTGGGTGTTTGGGGCCGAGCGCTGGGACAACCTCATCTACTACGCGTTGGGCGGACACAAGGACGCCATTGTGGCCTGCTTCTTTGAGTCCAACAGCCTAGACGTACGTTCCTGCAGCCCCCCAGAGTCCCGGGTCCCGTCCCTGTCCCCTGCGGTCCTCCCGGGTCAGTTGGGGAGTCATGGTGACTGTTGGCTGCCCATAGGGAGTCATCTCTCTGGGGCATGGCGGGGAGGCTTTGTGGACAGATAAACAGGGTTCAGGCTGCCTGGGTCAGGGTGACCGTGCCCACCTTGTGCTCCCTCTTGCAGCTCTACACGCTCAGCCAGGACGGAGCCCTGTGTGTGTGGCAGTGTGACACCCCCCCTGAGGGCCTGAGGCTGAAGGCCCCCACGGGCTGGAAGGCAGACCTACTGCAGAGGAAAAAGCAGGAGGAAGAGGAGGAGGAGGAAGAGGAGGAGGAGGAGCGGGAGACCACCATCCGAGGGAAAGCCGCGCCGGCCTCGGAGGAGCAGCAGGGCAAAGTGAAGTACTCCCGGCTGGCCAAGTAGGTCTCCCGTCCACAGAGCGGGGGCTCGTGCTAGAGTGGGGCGCGCTCCTGTGGACTCTGGCCGCGGAAGGGACCCCCGTCCACAGAGCGGGGGCTCGTGCTAGAGTGGGGCGCGCTCCTGTGGACTCCGGCCGCGGAAGGGACCCGGCGGGGGGTGTCACGGGGCGAGGACCCAGAGGCACAGAACAGACGGCTCCTCCGAGGCCCGTCACAGGAATCCTGGCTCGGGCACCAGCTGAGAGGCTCCGTGGGTCCCAGGCACAGGGAGGCTCAGGGAGTGGGGAGCTGAGGGTGGGAAGGGAGAGGGGACTCGAGGCAGGACAGTGAGGCCTGGCTTCCCGGGTGCCCACGTGGAGCGGGCGCTCTGGCCCCAGTCCCAGGTGGTCCTTCCAGCTCTGCCGTCCCCCGTCCTTAGGTACTTTTTCAACAAAGAAGGAGATTTTAACAATCTGACGGCTGCAGCATATCACAAGAAGATCCATCTCTTGGTCACTGGTTTTGCTTCTGGAATCTTCCACCTTCACGAGCTCCCGGAGTTCAACCTCATCCACTCCCTGAGGTGGGTGCCTCTGCTTTCTGAGGGGCCAGTGGCGGGGGGACAGGGGAGGCCACGCTGTGCCTGCCCTGCTCTCGGGCCCTGAGTGGCCACAGGCCTGGTGGCCCCGTGGGCAGCTTCCCAGGACACCTGGCTTCCCTCCGTCCTGGCCAGGCGCTCGGAGGAGCGGAGGGGATGCAGCTGCTCCCTTCCCTGGGCTTTGGTTCCACGTGTGGGTCTCAGCGTTTCCCCTTCCCTTCTGTTCTGATCTTCGGAGCACAGAGAAAGCTAAAATACCTAGTTCACAAAATTACGCACCTTCGAGGGCTTGAAGGCAGGGCTGCGCTCTGGGGCTGCCGGGGCTTTGCATTGAGTTGTTGACACGAGGAGGGAGTGGGCAGGAAGTGTGTAGGCCGGAGGGGCTGGCCCTGGTTTCCGGTGGCAAGCTGGCCACGGAGGGTGGGGACAGGAGGCGCTTGTGCTCATGGAGTCCTGCTTTCTGCTCAGCATCTCAGATCAGAGGATCGAGTCCGTCGCCATCAATAGCTCCGGGGACTGGATCGCCTTGGGCTGCTCAGGTTCGTCTTCTGCCCGATGGTGTGAGAGCAGGAGCTTCCGCTCTGGGACACCTGCCGGTGGTCCCACCTCGGTCCCTGGGCCTCCTCCGGGCTCTGGGAGATGCCTACCCGGGCCGCCGTGAGTGGAGGGGGCTAGCGGTGGCTCTGGTGACGGAGCGGTCAGGGAAACTTCCGGAACAATGGCTTCTCTGGCAGGCTGCAGTATGGGCCCCCTCTCCACACTGGTGACTCGGGAGGTTGGGGTGTCTGCTGGGTCCCCTCACGCAGGTGGACAGGTGAAGGGTGATGGCGGCACCTGCCTCAGAGTGGCGTAGGCTCTCAGGGTGCCAGCATGAGTCAGGGCGAGACAGACCCTTCCCTCACCCCAAATCTCACAAGCAGTGGGTGCCTTCGTCTGCCCATGGGGCGGGTGCTGTCAGGTCCTCAGCCCCCTGTGTGCCCCTCAGGCCTGGGCCAGTTGCTGGTGTGGGAGTGGCAGAGCGAGTCCTACGTGCTCAAGCAGCAGGGCCACTTCAACAGCATGGTGTCCCTGGCGTACTCCCCCGACGGGCAGTACATCGTGACCGGCGGGGATGACGGCAAGGTTGGCTGTTAACCTTGGATTGGGCTGGTCGGCGGGGAGGGAGCCTGGCCCGGGTGGAGGAGCTGTGGGGTCCTTCCCTGTCCTTCCCCCCGGGCACATTGGGTCACCGAGGCACTGGGCGAGGCCCGGCTGCAGGGTTCAGCCAGGGCTTGCAGGCCCGCTCACCTCTCTGGGCTCATGAAAAGGCATTTACAAGCTCACCCGGATCCCAGTGGGGTGGGCTCCCACACTTGCAGCTGCTTGGCTGATGGGTCTTGGGTGCTACCAACCGCCATCTGACTTGCTATACTTCCAGAATGGCACAGGGCCCTGACAATCCCCCAGCCCTCCCTGACAGGAGGAGGTGAGGGGCAGACTGTCCACACAGGATTTATGTGTGCGTGTTTGTGTGTGTGTGTGTGTGTGTGTGTGAGCCCAAACCGGGGCCCGCCGGCTCCTCACTCCCCACAGGTGAAGGTGTGGAACACCCTCAGTGGCTTCTGCTTCATCACTTTCACGGAGCACTCGAGCGGCGTCACCGGCGTGACCTTCACCGCCACCGGCTACGTCATTGTGACCTCTTCCATGGACGGGACTGTGCGGGCCTTTGACCTTCACAGGTGACGTTTCTGTTCAATCTCTGGCTCAAAGCAAGCTGTTCCTCTGCTGGGCTGTAGAGTGAGGCTGAGGGTTCTGGGATTGTCAGGCAGCGTGTGGTGTGGACTGAGGCTCGGGATGGAGCCACAGCATCCAGGCCCCGGAACACATGGGCGGCAGGGGCCTCGGCGGGCGATGTCAGCTGGGCTTCTCTCCGCGGCAGGTACCGGAACTTCCGCACCTTCACGTCCCCGAGGCCCACCCAGTTCTCCTGTGTGGCCGTGGACTCCAGCGGGGAGATCGTTTGTGCCGGGGCCCAGGACTCCTTCGAGATCTTCATCTGGTCCATGCAGACAGGCAGGCTGCTGGAGGTACGGGCCACTCGTCCCAGGAGCTGCGCTCCAAGAGGGTCGGGTGGTTGGGGACAGATGCAGGAGGGGCAGAGGTCACAGTTAACTCCAGTTTTCTGGCCTCGCTCCCCGCTTTCCTCATCCCACAGCCCCGAGCGCTCAGAGAAGGGCCGTGTCTCAGCAGCCACAGCACCTGTGCTCCCTGTCCAGCAGGGGTCCGTCCGCCAAGCTCATCTCAAACCTCCTTCATGAACTATTGTAGGTCCTGTCTGGCCACGAGGCGCCCATCAGCGGTCTGTGTTTTAACCCGATGAGGTCGATCCTGGCCAGCGCCTCCTGGGATAAGACAGTGCGCCTGTGGGACATGGTGGACAGCTGGAGGACCACGGAGACGCTGGCTCTGACCTCCGATGGTAAGCTGCACCGTGGGCCGAGCGGGCAGAAGTCGAGGCCCAGGAGGGAAGGCCTGGTCTCAGTGCTGGTCCTGCCCGTCCCAGCCGTGTGTTTGGGACTCCCAAGGGCCCCACAGCTGTCGGGGTTGGCATCAGGCTCCCCCCTAAGAGTGAGCTGGGGCCTGGCTGCAGGTTCCTGCCACTCTCCCTGGCCGGTAGGTTAACCCTTGTCCACAGGAAGCAGTAGGTGCAGGGGGCCCCACCGCAGGCTGGTGGGCCCTGCCACCTGGAGCCCCACCACCTGTGTTTGTGCACGAAGTTGCCCCGTGTACAGCCAGCGGAGTGTGGACGTCCCATCTGGGGCTGCTTTCCCTGCGGCAGCAGAGTTGATTGGTCACAGCAGAGACTGGACTGTTTGCTGTCTGGCCTGCATAGAACTCATCTGCCAACTCCAGGTCCCCTGGGGGCTTCTCTGCTCCCTCCCCACCTGCCTCTGGTTCAGCCTCTTACTGGCCGGCCTCCTCTATCTTTATGGGGCCTCCACACTGACCTCCATCTCCCGTTAGTCTGTTTCCAGTCTGTCCTTCAGTCTCATCAGACTCACCTTTGCCGTGGCCTGTGTGTGACCCCCCTGTGCCCTCCTGCCAGCCAGGCTGGCCCTGCTTACTCCTCCCTGGACCCACTTATGGCCAAGTCTGGACCCACCTATGGCCAAGGCTGGACCCCTTGCACTGGGGCCCTCTGCACTGGGGCCCCGTCTGCTCGTGTAGCTGATGTGGTGTGAGCTGTTGGTGCTGAGGCCTTCCTCGTGGGGCGGAGCGTCTCAGGGAGAGCTTGTGTGTCCCCATCTCCGCCCCAGCCTGGCCCATCCCTCAGGGAGCTGGCAGTGAGGACAGCGAGGGTGTGGCCCGTCTGCTGGAGCCTGGGGCTTCCTCCGGCTCTGATTCTCCATCTCTTTTCAGCTCTGGCTGTGACCTACCGACCCGATGGCGCAGAGCTGGCTGTGGCCACGCTGAACTCGCAGATCACCTTCTGGGACCCTGAGAACGCCGTGCAGACGGGCTCCATCGAGGGCAGGCACGACCTCAAGACGGGCAGGAAGGAGCTGGACAAGATCACCGCCAAGCACTCGGCCAAGGGGAAGTGAGTGCCTCCTGGGGGCAGGGCATCTTCCACCCGGGGCATGCGCCCTGGCACCCAGGAGCCTGCTCAGCAGAGGGATCTCTTCCCCCTCACCCCCCAGAGGGGCACGGAGCCTGTGTTGGGGTTCTGTGTGGGTTAGTAGATCGCAGTGTCCCCCACCTCGGCCGTGGGAGCAGCGCTGCCCTGAGCACTCAGGGCTGGTGTGTGGATACCTGACCGGCTCTTTGAGGCCTGCTCCTAGGAAGGAGTTGCTGGGTGACTTGGGGCGACACTCACTTTGAGGAACTGCCGGATGGTTTTCCAAAGACGCTGCACCATTTCCTTGTCCCCCAGCAGTGGGAGGGTTCCGACCTCCCCACATCCTCACCAACACGTCCTGTGCACCGTTCTGCACGCAGCCCATGGTTCTGATTTGCATTTCTCTGAGGACTGACATTGTTGAGCATCTTTTCATGGGTCGGTTGGGTTGGTCATTTGATCGTCAGCTTTGGATAAATCTGTCTCCAGAGCATTTGCCCATTTTAATTGGCGTCAATGAGAACGGAGTCTCTCTCATTTGAAGATATGAGAATTCATATCTTCAAGATACAATGAGAGACTTAGCAGATAGTACGATTTGCAAATATTTTTCCCATTCTGAGATTGTCTTCGCTTTCTTGATGGTGTCCTTTGAAGCACAGAAGTTTTTAATTTTGAAGACATCTATTTCCCTCTGGCTTCCCAAGGACACGCCCTGATTTGAACCACGTGGTCCTTTTGTGTTGAGTTGTGCCTCCCAGGAGGCTGCAGTCCATGCCCGACACTGAGGGGAACAGGACTAGAGTTGTAGACTGCTGGGTTAGTGTGCTGTGCTTGCAGGGTTCGGGTCCTGTGTGTGCAGGGTTCGGGTCCTGTGCGTGCAGGGTTAGGGTCCTGTGCGTGCAGGGTTAGAGTCATGTGCGTGCTGGGTTAGAGTCATGTGCGTGCAGGGTTAGGGTCCTATGCGTGCAGGGTTAGAGTCATGTGTGTGCAGGGTTAGAGTCATGTGTGTGCTGGGTTTGGGTCCTGTGCGTGCAGGGTCAGAGTCATGTATGTGCAGGGTTAGGGTCCTGTGTGTGCAGGGTTAGAGTCATGTGTGTGCTGGGTTAGGGTCCTGTGTGTGCAGGGTTAGGGTCATGTGGGTGTCTAGGCTGTGAGCCATGGAGGCTGCTGGGGAACATGGTGGGAGGACCACATGTCTCAGGTCCCGGGTGGTGACTAAGTCTGAGTCCCCTGCACTGCAGGGCCTTCACCACTCTGTGCTACTCCGCGGACGGCCAGAGTGTCCTGGCAGGAGGGATGTCCAAGTTTGTGTGCATCTACCACGTCAAGGAGCAGATTCTCCGGAAGAAGTTTGAGATCTCTTGCAACCTGTCGCTGGACGCCATGGAGGTGAGCGAGCAGCGGGGGCTCCATAGCAGATCTGTGGGCTCAGTACCCAGTGTGGGGCCAGGCGGGGCTGTGGTGTGAGGCGTGTGGCCAGGATGGGCCTGGCAGTCTGAGGGAGCAGAGCCAGCCCCTCTGCCTGTGCCTGTCCCCCTCAGGCCCTCGGGGGTCCTCTGAGGGAGGTTCTGCCGTAAAACTGGCTTGATGCTGTCTCCTCAGGGCCCTGTGTCCTGTGCATGTCCGGGCTGGTTACACACACAGGCAAAGGCGGAGGGACATGCTCCCCTCCCCCACCTCTTACGGAGATACCTGGGGTTTACTCCTCTAGGAATTTTTGAACAGAAGGAAAATGACAGAGTTTGGCAACCTGGCGCTAATTGATCAAGATGCCGGGGAGGAGAACGGAGTCGCCATTCCGTTGCCAGGCGTACGGAAAGGTGAGCAGAGGGTCCTTGTCCCTGTGGGCTCTGCCATAGCAGGCTGCCCTGCTCACCCGCTTTTCATTGTCATTGCTGCCCTGGCTGATGTCTGAAAACTCCCTGCACACGTGTGTCTGCTGGAGGCTGGGCCGCAGGAAGCCTCCCTGACTTGCTGTGAATAGGGCTGGAGGGCCAGGGACAAGCTTGCCACCTGGCCAGTGAAGGGACTCGCCTCATAAGGAATGTGCTAGCCTGTAACTGAGTGGTTCCTTTGATTTCCAGGTGACATGAGCTCGCGTCATTTCAAACCCGAAATCAGGGTGACTTCACTCCGCTTCTCTCCCACAGGTGAGCCAAGCAGGGCGTTGTCGGTGCTGGAAGGGGTGGGGGTCAGGCATGGACCCACATGACACACCATGCCTCTGCTCCCACGGACAGTGTCGGTCTCAGTGTCTAACTAGCTCTGTCTGAGCTGCGCTGTCCCCCATGCGTTAGGCATGGTCATCTTTGTCCTCTCTGGAGGGTGGCTGTGAAAGCTGTGACCTCAGACAGGCTGGGCTTGGGGACGGGGAGGCAGGCACCTGCTCTGAGCACCCTTCACATGTGCCAATTGGGACCATCCTGACGGGCCCGCTTTCTCGTCTACCATCCTCTACCCTGCCCCCCCACCTGGTGTCCAGCAGACCGCCGCTGACAGCTGTGTGGAGGGGTCAGTACCCCGAGGCCTGGGCCATTTGGGTGTGCAGACCAGAACCTGACAGGGTGGTGGTGGGTTGGTAGCTGACACTCTCCAGCGTGGAGTGGTGACAAGGACCGTAAGGTGCAGAGCAGCACGTGGCACGGTGCCACTGTGAGCCAGCGGTACCGACCGCAGCCGAGAGGCGGGTCTGGGCCACCTGGTTTTACCAGCCGTACCAGTTTGTTTGCCCTTTTGTCTGGGCACCGGGGTGGAGTTGAGACATTGCTGCAGAGACCACATGGCCTGCAAAGTTGGAAGTATCTGCTGCCTTTGCCAGGCCTGCCAGGGTAAACAGGAGCGGGAGGATGGCTGGCACCAGTGACCCGGGTGCTGCTCCCAGAGGAAGACGTCCCCGTGCTCCTTCCTGTGCTGCTGCATCAGGGACCACGCACTGTTCGGCGCCTGTTCCTTAAATAAGTGAGGAACAGGAGAGGAACTGTCTGGAGCCATATGACTGCTTCCTTTCATAGGGCGCTGTTGGGCAGCCACCACCACCGAGGGGCTCCTCATCTACTCTCTGGACACCCAGATGCTCTTTGACCCCTTTGAGCTGGACACCAGCGTCACCCCTGGGCGGATCCGGGCGGCACTGCGCCAGAAGGACTTCACCAGGGCCATCCTGATGGCCGTCCGGCTCAACGAGAAGCTGCTGCTGCAGGAGACGCTGGAGTCCGTGCCCTGGGATGAGAGTGAGCGCCAGGCCCGGCTGGGGCAGGGCTGGGGGCTGGAGCTGCCAGGACCCTGCACCCACAGCTACTGGTCAGGCTCTCGGGTTCTGTGCATGTACAGAAAGGGCATGAGCTGTAATCGGCTTTCCTCCTGGTTTGAGTTCTTTGCAGAGTGAGCGTGGGTTTCTTTCTCTTACAGTTGACGTTATCAGCTCCTCCCTCCCCGAGTTGTACGTGGAGAAAGTGCTTGAGTTTTTGGCTTCATCCTTCGAAGTATCTCGCCATCTGGAGTTCTACCTCATATGGACTCAGAAATTGCTCATGGCGCATGGACAGAAGCTGAAGTCCAGGTACGACGTGCTTATTCGTCTGCGACTCCTGTCACAGCCCATCTTTGCAGATAAAAAGGGAATCTTAGCATGCAAACATGGCGTGAATAGAGGTCTTTATGGGGGTGCACAGCATGAAGTGAGGCCTCTGCATGCGTGTATGGTGTGGCGTGAGGCCTTCAGATGCACATGCACCACGAACGGGGGCCTTTACAAGCACACACAGCGTGACGGGCGGCCCGCGGGGCCTCTCAGAGCCGCTGAGCACTGAGGGGAGTTTCCTTTCCAGAGCAGGGAAGCTGCTGCCGGCAGTTCAGTTCCTTCAGAAGAGCATCCAGCGGCACTTGGACGATGTTTCCAAACTGTACGTTCTGCCAGCGTTGGTGGGCTGGGTGGGGGCTGTGTCATCGCCAGCTGGACCACACCAGGGTCCTCTCATTCAGGGATAAGAGATACCACAGCTGGGTATTGTCAGGTTTGCAGAGAGGGTGGTGGGTGCTGGTGAGCCAGCGTTTCTGGTGGAATAGAAATCACTGCTTTCACTAACGCGACCCCTGCCCTTTCACAGCTGCGACTGGAACCGCTATAACATCCAGTACGCTCTGGCAGTTTCCAAGCAACGGGGCGTGAAACGCCCCTCGGAGCCGCTGGGAAGTGAGGAGGAAGCCGATGCGTCTGATGATGAGGACAGTCTGCACCTGCTCAGTGGAGGACATGGGGATGGGGATGACGGGGATAGACTGTTGGTGTAAAGCTGGCTGCGTTGCAACCCCGTTCATTTCGGTTAAGACTGGAAGAAAGATCCACGGCTGTCTGGTCCCGGGCAGTGAGTGGAGGGCAGTCTGGGGAGCTGGAAACCACCACTTAGGCCTCGCTCTGTGCAAGAACCCAGCATCAGAGTGAGCGGACCGGTCCCTGGTCAGCTCGGGCTTGGCGCCCAGGGCTGGCCCAGGACCCGATGGTATGAATAAAAAAGTGCTGAGCGCCTGCTACTGAAAATGCCTTTTCAAGAGGCAAATAGGTTCATATTTATAGACTCATGAACTTTGTATAGAAGTTATTTATATTTTTAATATGAAGTTTTAATGGTACATTTAGGGATGAAAAAGATGGGATTTTCTAAAATGTAAATATGGATTAAATCTAAACTCTGAATTAAAATGTTTATAATGTATCGTGAGTGTAACTGTCATGCGGGGAGGGGGTCTCAGCCACCCACCCACTGGCACCTCGATGCCAGGGGAACAGGTGAGCAGGACAGCCTTCATGACCCCCATCCTAGGCTGCCTACCCCATAATCTTTCCGTAGGGTCTGGGCAGAGAGCAGCCGCTTGACTCTGACCCTGGAGAAGGACCAGACGGGCCTCCTGAGGAGCTCAGAGACTTGCTGTGCCAGCTCCACCCTACAGTGTCCTTTGGGCGGCGGCCCTGAGAGTAGCTCGGACCAGCTTCACCTCAGCCAGGTGCTTGGTCCCCTTTGCTGGTAGCAACAGCCCCAGGTGCAGTGCCTCCCCCAGAGTGTACGGGAATGGTTTTGATTATCAGGTATAGCTCACAGGTCATTGGACAGCCTGGCTCTCCTGTGCTCCTCAGAGTAGATACCTGCCCACCTCCCTAGGCTGATGTGAGTGAGTCTACCTGGCCAGGTGGGGGTAGTATTTGCCGCCGCCACCACCCAACAGGAATGCCCTCTGTGGCAGGCCTATGCCTGCTTGTGGCCTTTAACCCATCTGTTCACCCACAGTGTATATGCTTAGGTCGGCAGAGCTCAGCCCAGGTCACTGGGTGTTTGTTCTACACCTTCCCCACCTATAATGTGGGCTGGATAAAGATGTATTCCCTCTCCACATGAGCTTTCCAGTAAGCCTCACGGTGTGCACAGGGAAGTACAGCTGAGCAAACCCGCATGGAGGTGTAACAGGAATGGAAGGCGAAGCTCAGCGGGTGGGGCCCAGAAGCAACAGCCCTGGGTTGTGTCTGCAGTCCATCCTGTTGCTCACCTGCAACTTCTCAAATATTTAAAAATCTGTGTGTGTTTGAAACTTCAAGGAAAGGTTAAAGCACCTATCCAGGCATTTGTATGCCAACTGGCTCCTGGATAACAGGTGTGTTTTCATGCATGTCCCCATTTTGCAATGATTAGTGCAAAGGCGCACACTGAGCATCAAGGGCAGGGAGAAAAGAGACCTCGCGGGCTCTGGATGGAAGGACACGCCACAGCCTGGGGCTCTCCTAGTGAGAGTGGCGCCTCTAGGGCCTGCAGTTTGCAGGAGGCGCAGGGAAAGACCCACGTGGGAAAAAACAAGGAGCGGCAGGCCTGGGGCTGCATTCGGATCCCGACACAAACTGCATGGACCCCTGGGAGCCTCCGGTCTGAACGCTGGTCTCCGCTGCTCAGGAATCGCTTTTATGGGTGAGCTGACATAGGCTATTTCACTGCGGGCGCGGCCCTGAACCCGCCGGAGCTGGGGGCGCGAAGCTGGGGCGCGGGGCGGGAGGGAACCAGCGAGGGTCGAGAGCCAGGCGGTCCCGCGAGCGACGCGAGACCAGGGACCAAGGAAAAAAACGCCCCAGTTCCCGCGAGCTGAGCCACGGCGCTGCCGGGCGACTGCGCAGGCGCGGCCCCGCCCACCGCCGTTCTGGCGAAGTTGAAACTCGGTGGCTGCGCAGGCGCGGCCCCGCCCACCGGCACTCGCTGCGGGGAGTAGGGTGACTGCGCAGGCGCCACTGAGCGGGTTCCCGCGCGGCTCTCCTCCGCGCGGTGACCCTCTGACCCCGCTGTCCCGGCGCGGCCATGGCGGCTGTCAGGGCCCTGTTGGCACCTCGGCTGGTGGCGGCGGCCTCTCCGTTCGCGCCGGCCCCCGGTCTGCGGCCGCTGCTGCTCACGGGGCCGGCGCCCGCCCCGCGCGCGGCCTTCCACGGCTCCGCGCCGCGGCCGGGGCCCAGGGTCGCGCTGGTGAGTGCGCGCCCGCGGGGACGTGGGGCGGGCCGCCGAGGTCGGGCTCTCCCCGCCCCCGCCCCGTTCCCAAACTGAAACATCCCCGCTCCCCCAGCCACGTGGGCCAACCCCACCGCGTGGACTCCCGTGACCCGCGCTCCCCCGCAGGTGCTGTCCGGGTGCGGAGTCTACGACGGCACGGAGCTCCACGAGGCCTCGGCGTAAGCCCCCTGGACAGTGCCCTGGGGAAGGGTTGTCTTCTCCCCAACAGATCGCAGAAACCTTTGTCCCCTTAAGGCAGGAGAGATGGACACGACATAGGGAAGCACAGGGGGGAAGTTCTAAATTACAGCTGTAAAATACGAGACACAAAATAAACTGCTTCAGTATCACCTGTGACATCCTTCTAGCGGTTTGAACACCCACGTGTTACAAACATTGGGATCAGGTGCCTGAGTTTTTGAGTTGTTTTTTCCCCCTCTATCAGCCGGGTTTCCATCCGCGCAGCACCCTGGCAGCGTTCCTGGCTGTAGACTGTCACTCGGGTAAACCTGTCAGTTGTTACTGAGTTAGGAGCCTGAGGCTGTTGGCTGTGTGTGGCCTCAGAGAACTTCCATCCCGGGATTGCCAGCGTGTGATGGTGTTGGCGCTAGACAAGGCGTGGAATTCAGAGTGTGCGGAGGTGGGTGGCAGAGGGCCAGGAGGGTTTCCAGGTGGGGGAACTAGGGAGTGGAGAAGGCAGGAGCAGCGGGGCACAATTTGAAACCTCCCAGCATGGACCAGGAGCTGTATGTGGAGTGCCCATGAAGTTGCAAGAACAGCAGAGCCCGAGTGAGTACCAGGGCGGTCCCGGCTCTGCTGGGTCCTGCGTCCCCACAAAGGGGACTGATGGGTGAGTTGCCGCATGCCTGGCACCGAGCAGCCCTCTGGGAGACCTGCCTGTCTCCGTATCTCCCACCTCCACGACAGCAAAGTTGGGGGACACCTGGAATTAAACTTACTACCGTGAACCGAAAGCCACCTCAGACTTTTGAGACCCACATCAGTTGGCCTGTGGGAGGACGGCACCCCCACAGCAGCCTGGGAACCAAACACCCAGACTCTGACACCAGCCAGGTCACCCCTCCCCCCGCACCTCGGTTTGTAAAGGGAACATGGAGACTGGCTTGCAGTGCAAGCTCGTTCAGTGACAATGAATTTCAAATTGTGGGGGTTTGGACCACAACCTTTTGCAAAGCAAGTGGGATATTAACGACACAAGGAATTTATACCTGGCATTCGGCTAAAATCCTGCCTTTAGACACGCGTTGACAGGTGAAGCTGGGTCGGGCCTATCTCAGAACCTGGTGTGATTTCCTCCCTCGCAGGGCGCTGGTGCACCTGAGCCGTGGCGGGGCCGAGGTCCAGATCTTTGCTCCTAACATCCCTCAGATGCACGTGATTGACCACACCAAGGGGCAGCCTTCGGAGAGCGAGACCAGGTGTGGGTGCCGCCCCTCTCGTCCTTGGCTGGGAGCTCCCTGAGAACCTGCACGCAGAGCAGTCAGCCCAGGCAGGGCCGCACCTGTTCCAATGAGCATCCTTCCTCGGGCTCTTGTCCTCCGGTCGGAACTAATGCAGCGAGCCAGTGTTCCTGTTCCTACTTATCTCCACTCCTTGCCAAAACGCATTACTGCAGAGTGAGCTCCATGCTTTGACCAAAGGGATGCGCCTCAGTTTGTCTGGCATCTCACTGCCTGCCTGGGCCCACGTGTCTTTGAGTAGCTCCCAGCAGTGTTTCTGTTCCCGTGGCCCCGGGTGCTTGAGATCTCCCCTCCTGTCCTGTAGGACCACAGGGAATGGCCCCTGGAGGCTGTGGTTCCCGACACCTTTCAGCTGGGCTCAGACAGTGCGGCGAGATGGGCCAGGGGAAGAGCCTGCAGCTGTCTGCTGGGGGCTGGGTCCTGGGTCCTAGTCAGGACCCTGGCCTAGGGGGGCAGTGGCTCCCACTGTGGTTGCTGCACTCACCGGATGCAGGCGCTTCCTAACTTCCCCACCACCGCCCTGCCCGTCAGTTCCACATAAATGCTGTGTGGGTCGGACACGTAGGGCCTGCCTTCCTGGTGGCCCCTGACTGATGCAGGAGGCTCCAGATGACCTGGGTGGGTTGTGAAGTGCTGACCTGAAGGGTCCTGCACACGTTTACATCCCTGTAGCTTTAATTGCCTTTTCTGTGTATTGATGTAAAATTCACATGCGAGCTTACTCCCTGGGGCTGAGAAAATACGGCCTCTTGTCTTGTGGGCTCTTGCCTGCCGTTCTCCAATCTGCGCTGAACTTTATCTTGGCTTCTTTGTGCTCTTTCCCAGGAATGTTCTGGCTGAGTCAGCAAGGATCGCCCGTGGCAAGATCACTGACCTGGCCCAGCTAAGTGCAGCCAACCACGATGCTGCCATCTTCCCTGGGGGCTTCGGAGCTGCCAAGAACCTGTGAGTGTCTGAGCTTGGGGCCTTGGGCTTTCTACCTGGCGCAGTAGCTGGGGACCAGGTGGCGACATGAGCCGCTGCTGAGGTCTTGGGTCCAAACGATGCAATAGCCGCTCTGACGGAACCAGGGCAGGATGGGGCTTAGGTCACATTTTGGCAAGACTGGAATTCTTCTCTGCCTGCTCCTTGAGCCCTCCTGGCACCTGGCCCTGGTGTGGGTGTGACTTCTCTGACCTAACCTCCATGCCGGTGTGTCTCCTCAGAGCAAACCAGTGTCTTCCTGCAGGCGCCCACGCTCCTGTGTGTTTTCTTTCTGGTCACATGACCGTCCTGACCAGCACCCTTGGGTCTTTGCCACACAGCTGGTTGGGAGCCTGGAAGGGAGGCCGTCACTATGACGTCCGTAGGGTTTCAGATCCTCTTTCTCTTTTCTCATTCCTTATTCCTGAGTTTCATGGAAATTTGGAAATTATCTGTCCTGGCCTCACTGTCCCAGGACCTGTCTCCTGTGGTGGGCAGAGGGGTTCACGTCACAGCTGAGTGAACACGCAGCGTAGTATGTGTGTCACCCTGATTCTGTGCACAGCAGATCAGCAAGTCGGCCCTGAATGGAACTTTCCCCGTGTCACTCGTAAGAACGTTCCTTCCCAGGCCCGGGGTTTGTGGTGACAAACCGCCTTCCGCTGACTAGGCCATTCCTGGGGCTCTGCAGCTTCCTTGCTTCCCACCCTCTGCTGACGGCGCCTGTCCGTGCAGCGCTCCAGGAATCACCACTTCCTCCTACTGCTCTCTCCTCGTCCCCTTAGCTCTCGGACTGAGTGGGTGCTGCTCTCCCACAGCCCTTCCAGGACCACCCCTTTGTGTCCTCGCCGTGCTGTTCACACCTTTTGCAGGTGTCTACCTAGGTGCTCCCTCGTAGGTGCTCCCTTCTAAGCACTCCCTCCTAGGTGCTCCCTCCTAGGTGACTTTTCTGGGTGCTGTTGGGCCTGGCTGGATCACTGAGCCCAGTGGTCCTTTGTGTACTCCTTCTGGAGTCTCCGCCTCCCTCCTGCACCCCTTCCCATTCTCCCCATGAATTGCATTCACATATTGCCTTGCTACCATCATGTTTGAAGTACAAACCTCCCTCTACTGACCCACCTTTCCAGCTGCCTGCCCCAGAGTCCTGTTGGAACATCTTACTGATCTTTAGTGCTGACTCCCTCACCTGTGCTCACCTGTCATCAGAATGAGCGAGCCGGGAGATGGGGCAGGGGAGGCTTCAGGCCTCAGCCAGGGTCCTTGCTCATTATCCCCCACCTCCCTGTTTGAACAGTTGATCCCCACACTGGCTCTGTCCATCTGGGCGTCCTGCACCCAGAAGTGATGGGCAGAGGTGGTTATGTTCCCTAAAGTCTGACTCTGCTCAAGGCCACTCTGTATGCTGATGCCTTCAGACACAGCCCTGAGAAGGCTGCTTTTCTGTTCAGAGCCCTGCCTCACACCCACTCTTGGTCCCCAAAACCAGCCATTCAAGTGACTTCCCCATGTCACCGTCTTCACCAGCTTCCTGATAGGAGATGCAGAGAACTGTCTGGCTTTTCACCTGCGAAAGGACCGGGGTTTCTTTCTCGGAGATATAAGCAGGCTTCACAAACCGCTGGCCTTACCTCTGATTGTTAGCACCACCCCTGGGGCATGTCCCCAGCATGGCTGACATCTGGTTGGCTTAGGAGCCCAGACGAGGTGCACCGGGTTCTTGGTGTATCTGTCTCTCGGTGTTAAAGGGTGTGGGGCACCCTGTGCCAGCATGCACTTCCGGTCACTGGCCCCATTCTTTCCTGCCTTCCCAGAAGAAAGGCCCGCTCCTACATCAGTGGTTTCCTACCGGGTGGCTGCTGTGGTCATTTGGGTGCAGCAGGTGGCAGCAGGCGAGTTCAGTGGTGACAGAAGTCTCCTGGTTCCTCATGGTGGGACCTGGCACTGTTACTAGCTTTTATGTGTATTTCCCAAGGTATTCACATATGTGGTCGTATTAAAATTTTAACCAGACAGTAGCCTCTTAACAGTGTTGGTCCGTTAATAGTCTGACAGCTGCAAACACATCCCACTGGGTGGATGACCCAACGTCGGTAGGTGTCCGCTTTTCTCCTAATACGTTTTGGCGGTGCAGTTGACATGCATGTTTTAAATGATGCATTTTGACGTGCCGGGAGAGTGGCCACCCGTCAGTCCTTTGTGCCAATGCCATGCAGGCATCTAGGATGGAGGAGTGGGACCCACAGACAGAACACGGGGAAGCCCAGCGTGTGGCTCTTGGCAGAGGGTGCACTTTGAAATTTGACGGGTCTCCCAGTTGCCTTCCATGGAGATGGTACAGGCAGGGCAGACCCACCACCTGGGAGGGCAGACTATTCCAGACCCTGAGCCACTCTTGCTCTGGAGAAAAAGATGGCATCTTGTTTAATTTGCATTCCTCTTCCTTGTCAGTCAAGTGGAGCACCTGTCACTGGCTTTAGGCCAGTGCACGTCCTGCTGCCCCTTGGTTTCCCAGCAGACCTCTGAGGACCAGGTGGTGTGGCTCGCAGTCTGAGGCTTCACCTAGCTCTGGGTCTGCTTTTCCCACCTCACCTCTGCTGCCCCACCTCTCTCCTCCCGCTTTCCATGCTGTTTTCTCTAAAAAACAAAACAAAACAGAAAAACATACAGTGATGTGAGAAGTCACATATTGTGTACATGTGCACACCAAAGGCTAATTTCCATTGCTGAGGAATCCATGGACCCACACGTCAGAGCTCAGTGTGGCTAACAGCCAGGGGCTCTGAGGTGTAAGGCCGCCTGTTCTCCCTGCAGGAGCACGTTCGCCGTGGACGGGAAAGACTGCAAAGTCAACAAAGACGTGGAGCGTGTCCTGAAGGACTTCCACAAGGCGGGGAAGCCCATCGGGTAGGTTCTGCTGCCCCAGGAGCAGGCCTGGGGGCAGGTGGGCCTCTGGTGACCGGCTGTGATGTGGAGGGCAGGGGGCCAGGCCTGGGGCTCATAACTGGCAACTGGAGGCTGCTACTCTTAGCTTGTGGTCTTGAAAACTCGGCCCCTTTCCTCCTCTTAATTGCGGGATTTCACAGGTGCCTTCCAGCTCTGAAAATTCTGTAGTCTTGTGGTTGCATTGGTTTCTCCTGATGGCTTAACAGGAAGGAGAGGGGGTGATTGTCAGGTTCCATAATGTTCCCCAAGTCCTTTCCTGACCACCATCCTTTCCCAGCACCCCTGCCCCTTGCCTGGCCTCCATCCACCCTCCTGTCCTTGTTCAGCTAGTTGGCCCTTGTCTTCCACTGTCACTGTTGCTCTGTGCACTGTTCCTGTCACCATGTCCTTCTTGACTGCCCTCTCTTCCTTGTGGAGCCTGGATCCTGAGGCCGGCCGCACACTAGAGTCCCCCTGCTTCTCTGCACCCCCAAACTCATCGGCACAACCATTGCTCATGCCACAGCCCCTGGTCCTGGGTCCTGACAGACAGGTGAGGCTGGCCATACCTGCAACCAGGAGGGGCTCAGAAACGTGATGGCCACCCTGTATAAGACCTGATTTCATCAGACTTTCGTGTCCACAAGTGTCCCAGTGGCTGCTGCTCACTCCTGCTGCGTGGTTTTCCACGTCAGTGAGCCAGAGCGCGGATGTCTCCCGTGTTCAGAGTCAGTCATTGGGAGAAGGCTTGGCAGGAGCACAGCGCATACACTAGGAACACATTTGCGGGATGCAAACTTAAGGCCGCTCGTGGCTCCCGTGGGTGCTGCTTGCTGCCGTGTCACTCGTGAACTGAAAAAGAGCAGCTTATGTTAGACCCTTCATCCCAGTGGGAGACAGAGGCTGCTGAGGACAGTCCCCGCTGACAGCGTCTCAGACTTCAGTCACGTGCAGAGCTGGCCCAGCAGCCGTCCTGGAGCCCTGCAGCACCACCGGTGCCAGCCGAGGGTCCGAGCCTGGGAGCGGTCTGCACATGTGCCTCCTGCCCGCCTACACTGGACCTGTGGAGCGGCCGATGCCATCCACGCTGCGCGTCTCCCCTCAGAGCTGCAGAGGCTCTGCCCCCCTGACCCTGTTCTCCTTCGCCTTCAGCTTGTGCTGCATCGCTCCTGTCCTCGCGGCCAAAGTGCTCCCTGGCGTCGAGGTCACCGTGGGCCACGAGCAGGAGGAAGGCGGCAAGTGGCCGTATGCCGGCACCGCGGAGGCCATCAAAGCCATGGGTGCCAAGCACTGTGTGAAGGGAGTGACCATATCCTTTCCAGCAGCTGGGGCCCACGTGACAGGGGGTCTCCCCTTCTGTGGCTGGGCAAGCGATGTCTCCAGCCAGGAACCGTGGGCGTAGAGCCCCTGGCAAAGACAGGTCACGCCCCGGGTCTGCACCTGGACCTGAGATGTCCTGGAGATGACCCCGTCACCCCTGGGCGCCCGCCTGTGCTGAAGGCGGCTGTCAGCCTCAGTGTCTTTGTGAGCAGTTAGTTTCAGGTGTCCCTGTGCCCCCTGGCACAGAGCGGCCAGCAGACACATGTCCAGTGGGAAGGACCGGGCTGGCCCGGGGTTTTATGTAGGTCCAGGGCAGGTGGGGTGAGGCCGGTTCTGTCACCTCGGGTCTGCGTGAGCTGGGGTGAGGAGACGGGTCCCAGGTGGGATTGGCCTCTGCTCTGCTGTTGCTGGCACGCAGCTGAGCTCTCTGTTTTCTTGATCTGAAAAGCAGAGGTGCTGCTGCTGCCTTCAAGGTTGTGGGTGCCGTGTGGGTACCGGGGCACACTGCTCTCCAGCTTCATGAGGCTGACGCGGTTCAGTGAGGCGTGAGCTGCTTTCTTTCTCTTGGGAGCGTGCTGGTCACGTTCCCGTGTAGTTCAGCCGCACAGATGGTGAGAAGTGGCCCTGCCAGCAGATTCGTCTGGGAAAAATCCGCCCCCCCCCCCCCCCGTCACCTTGGGAAGGACAGGACGCTTGTTCTGAGGGCAGCTGGGAGCAGTGGCCGGTATGTGCTTTGTGCCTAAAGCTTCCCCTCGTCCTTGCTGGACGGAGTTTTCCCTAACTTCTGTGCACGAAGCTCACGTGGACCAGAAAAACAAGTTGGTCACGACTCCCGCCTTCATGTGTGAGACGGCGCTCCACCACATCCATGACGGCATCGGGGCCATGGTGAAGAAGGTGCTGGAGCTCGCCCGGAAGTGAGCCGCCGGCTCTGGCTTCGCCTCATCCACCAGGCGGAGCTGGCGGCCTGCTGTGCAGTCCCGCGTGGAACATGACACACTTGGGGTCAGATAATTGGTGTGAGAGTCCTCATCAGCTCTGCTCGGCTCACCTTCCTTCCAGGAGAGGAGGCGGCGGCTGGAGTCCCCTGCCTGTAGGATGGAGTGGCGGCTGGCCTGGTGATTCCCGGAAATGACAGTCCGCTTTCTCAGGAAGCCAGTCAGGTGGAGGTTCACCTAGCTTCAGAATACTTAGTGTTTGGAAGGGAAAAATAATTTTAAGTTTATAAATGTAATCAGAAAACTTGAAACATGTTTATTGACAATTAAAGATTCTCTAACCTGAAGTAAATACGTACTCATTGAAATGTTCCTGGGATTTCTGTAGCAGGCAGCCATATGTCGGGTCTTCTGAAATGGACAAATGAAAAATGTAAATGAGGTTTCTTAATTAGTCTCAAAGTTCTCTTAAATTTCAGGAAGAAATTGCAGTCCTCAGTGTAGGTGGGCTGCTGGGTAGAGACTGTCAGGTGGTCCAGGCACGAGCAGCAGCTGACACTGGTGTAACCAGAAGGCACAGTAAATTCTGCCGTGTTCCCTTTGAATTGTAGTTTCTGTTATGGGGACAGGGCCTTCGGAGGGACCACCCAAGTGTGGAGCACCTTCCCCTTTCGGTCTGTGCCCCTTGGGGGCGCTCCGGCCACACGGATGCCACAGTGTTTGTGCTTTGTTTGGTTTGGGAAAGCTCCTGGGTTTGGGAAAGCAGCTGGATTGTTTCATTTGGTCATCTCCCGCTGCACTGTGTCGGAGGCGGCCTGGGAACGGGTGTAGGGACAGGGCCTGCCACTCCCTCCCCCACCCCTGCCAGGGAGGGCGGGTGATGGGCGCCCCTCTGCTGGCTTTCTGGGCTGTGATTCCTGGCACCATGCTCGCCCAGGCCCTCTGGCTCACCTGCATCTGGTTCAGCCCCTGGCATCCCAGTCCTTTCTCCACGGGAACCCTCTTGTTTGGCCGCCAGCTTTTCTCCCACTGAGGCTGGGCCCCTGGGCAAGAGCCCCCGCGGTGCACCTGCCATGAGGGCCAGGCCCGACCTTGCTTGTGCAGCTAAAGGAAACCTCGCAGGGCCCGTTGGAGGGCACGTAACAGGTTGAAGTCTCCTACCTAAGAAAGGTGTTGATTGAAACACGCGTGTGAGCATGTGGGTGTGCGCATCTGGCAGAACGCGCAGATCTCAATCATGTACCTTGGTGAGTTCTCACAGTGAGTGCACTCCGGAACTCCACCCGGACCCCGAGACCACGGCCCCAGACCTGAGCCCACGGATGCCGGTGCGTCTCGGCTCCAGCACAGGGGAGCTCGGCTGTGGGCTTCCCCTGTGGAAGAATCTCCAGACGGGTTTCTCCCCTGGGGTGTCTCTCACGTTTCACGCCTCCACCAACGTCTCACCGTGTTCCCTGCACTTTCACAGGCAGCTGCCAGGCTGTTGGGCAGAGCGGGGATGTTGTGCAGCTTTAGTGGGAATGGCAACAGCGCTCCTGCGTGTCCATGCTGTGTGCCACCAGCACGCGTGTCCTGCTCTCCCGCCTGCTGGGTGTGGTTGGCCGTGGGCCCCATTCCAGCACCCTGGTAGGAGGATGGTGTCTCCCTGATGCCCGCTGAGGCTGATGACCTTTTATATGTTTTTCAGCCTTTTGGCAATCCTCTCGTGAAGGCCCTGTCCGGGTCCGGAGGTTGTCTGTCTTGTCATTGGGGTTACCTATGTGTTCTGGCCACAAGGCCTTTGTCAGTTAAGTGGGTCACCCATATTTTTTCCCACTGTTTTCATTCTCAAGGGTGTCTTGGTGAGCAGATATTCCTCATTTTTTATTTATTTAAAAAAATATATTTTATTGAGTTTTTACAGAGAGGGAGGGATAGAGAAGTTAGAAACATTGATGAGAGAGAAACATTGATCAGCTGCCTCTTGCACACCCCCTACCGGGGATGTGCCCGCAATCAAGGTATATATAATATGCCCTTGACCGGAATCGAACCTGGGACCTTTCAGTTCACAGACTGACGCTCTACCACTGAGCCAAACCGGCTTCAGTCTCGGCTCCTCATTTTTTAAAAATATCTTTTTATTGGTTTCAGAGAGGAAGGGAGAGGAGGAGAGAGATTGAAATAACAATGATGAGAGAGAATCATTGATTAGCTATCTCCTGCATGCCCCCTACTGGGGACAACCTAGGCATGTGCCCTTGACCGGAATCAAACCTGGAACCCTTCAATTTATAGTCCAACGCTCTACCCACTGAGCCAAATGGCTAGGGCAGTCCTCATTTTTATGTGGCACATTGATCACCCTTCACTTCACACTTGTGTTTCTCTGTTATTCCTCTCCACCTTTCATCATGAAGGCATTTTCCTCTATTGTTGTCTGTCACCTGTTGTTTGACCTTCGTTCAGATCAGTGGTTCATCTAGAATCAAAGTTTGTGACTCCATCTGCTCTGCAGTGTGGTTTGCCAGAACTGGACCCTGGAAGGGGGCAGCAACCCTTTCCCCCACGTCTACCCACTCCGGGCTCACCCCCGGGGCTTGGTGATCAAAAGTGCTGTGGACAGGGCGCCCGAGAAATAGAGCCTGTGCTCGGGGAACAACAGGCTGGCTGGGTTTCACCTCCTCTCACTTCTGCTTCACCTGCGGTGACCTGGCCAAAGGGCAGGTGACCAAAAGGGAAGGGAGAACTTACAAGGAAACCCCAGAAAGCTGGCGTGTGTCCCTCAGTCCTCAGGCCCTTCCCTGTGTACTTGGTCACTGTGCATCCCATTGCTTTTCCATGCGGTGCTAATGGCGTGGGCCAGATGGCATGTCCCTGCCCTTCCTGAGATCCCACTGTGCCGGGGAACGAGGGTCACCCGTCCCACTTACACCCGTCCCACGTAACCAATGCGGAGGCCTGGGCAGTGGGCTCCTAGCTGTCCCCCGTCATAAGGCTAAGCTGGGACTTGGGTCAAGCAAAGACTGCTGCTCAGATCTGACACGTTGGTGAGGCCCCAGCAGTCCGAACCCGAGTTCAGTCAGTTACTTGTTTTGATGACTGAGTGCCTGCTGCATGCTCAGAGTCAGAGGAAACAGGCAGATGTGACCCCAGCACACACAGAGCTTGTTATTTTCCAGGCTGGGGGCATGACCGGTATACAGGCAGGTGAGCCATGGAGCCGACAGACCGTGGAGGACATCTGAGCACACTGGGAAGGACCAGTGAGGCCATGGTGGTCAGGGACGGGAGGGGACAAGGCGCCTCTGAGGATGAAGTGGAGTGAGCCAGTGGCTATGTGTGAAGAATGTTCCAGGCAGAAGCGGCTAGTGCAGAGGCTCAGTGGGAGCACCAGCAGGGTCAAGGACAGCACGACATGGGGGCAGTAGGGCCATGAGTGGTGTGGTATGTGTGGCCAGTCCCTTGAGGCTCCTTGACCAGAAGACTTAGCCATGGAGCTTGCCTGTGGTTCAGGCCCTGCCACCAGGGGCACCACAGAGCTGTCCTGGGGTCTGGCTGCAGGCTCCCTGGTTGACAGCCTGGGTGGGTGGCCTCCCTGAGTCTCCTCTGCCACCTCCATCAGGGGCAGAGCGTCTTCAGAAAGCTTTAGAGTTTCTCAAGTATAATGTTAGCTGTGGGCTAATTATAGATTTTCTTTGTTGAGTTGAGGAAATTTTCCTCTATTTTTAAGTTCCCAGGAGGGGTTTTTTAAATGATCATAAATCAGTGTTAAAATATGTCAAGTGTTTTTCTATGTTTATTGATGGGAATTTGTGATTTTCCTTGTTTAGCCTGTTGACAGTGATGGATGACATAGTTGATTTTCAGATATTGAACCAGCCTCGCATGCCTGGAATAAATCACTTGGTTGTGGTGTTTAATTCTTTTTAAATGTGTGTATTTGACTTGCTAATATTTTGTTGAGGATTTTTGCATCTTTGTTTATGAGAGATGCTGGTCTGCAGTTTTCTTTTTTTTTTTTTAATATTTTTATTTTTTTATTTTTTACAGAAAAGAAGGGAGAGAGATAGAGAGCTAGAAACGTCGATGAGAGAGAAACATCGACCAGTTGCCTCTTGTACACCCCCTACCAGGGATGTGCCCGCAACCAAGGTACATGCCCTTGACTGGAATCGAACCTGGGACCTTTCAGTCCGCAGACTGACGCTCTACCACTGAGCCAAACCGGTTTCGGCTGCAGTTTTCTTATAGTGCCTTTTGTTTGACCTCATGGACTGAGTTAGGGAGTATTCTCTCAGCTACTTTCCTCTGAAAGGGATTGTAGAGTATGGGTATAATGCCTTCCTTAAATGCTTGGCAGAATTCACCTTGAACCCGTCTGGGTCTGGGGCCTTCTGCTTGGGAAGATTATTTAATTATTACTCCAATTTCTATTTCATACGTAGGCCAATTCAGATCATCCGCAACTTGTGTATTTTGGCCAATCGTGTCTTTCAAGGAATTAATTGGTCCATTTCATCCAGGTTAATCTGTGGGTGTAAAGTTGGACAGAGTATTTCTTACTATCTTTCTAATGCCTATGGGATTATAGTAATATTTCCTCTTTCATTTCTGATATTAGTAATTTGTGTCTTTTCTGGCCAGAGGCTTATCCATATTACTGAAAAATAAGAACCAGCTACTGGTCTCATTGATTTTTCTCTGTTTCATGTGTTCAATTTCATTTACTTCTGCCCTAATTTTTATTTTCTTCTGCTTCCTTAGAACTTACAATTTTCTCTTCAAGTTTCCTGAAGTGCGAGCTTAGATTATTGATTTTAGGTCTTTTTTTTTCTTTACTAATACATGCATTTAATGCTATAAATTTCTTCCTAAGCACTTCTTTTGCTGTATCTCACAAATTTTGATTGCTGTATTTTCATTTTTATTTAGTTCAAAGTATTTTAAAATTTCTCTTGACATTTCTTGTTTGACACACATGTTCTTTAGAAGTATGTCATTTAACCTACAAGTGCTTAGGGATTTTCCATTATCTTTCTGTTACTGATTTCTAGTTTAATTCCATTGTGGTCTGAGGGCAGATGTTATATGATTTCTGTTCTCTTAAATGTGTGTGTCCTTGACCCAGAATGTGGTCTCTTTTTTTGTTTGTTTGTTAATCCTCAGCTGAGGGTATTTTTCCATTGACTTTTAGGGAAAGTAGAAGAGAGATGGAACTACAGAAAGAAACATGGATGTGAGAGAGACACATCGGTTGAGGAAGGCTGACCAGGGCTGGGTCAGGGAGGAGCCTGCAGCCGAGGTACATGCCCTGGACCTGAATTGAATCTGGGATCCTTTGGTCCTCAGGGCGAAGCTCCATCCACTGAGCCAAACCGGCTGCAGTTTGGCTCAGGGCCAGAATACGGCTCCTCTTGATGAATGTTCCATGTGAGCCTGAGAAGAATGTGTGTCCAGCTGTCGTTGTATAAAGTGGTCCTTAGATGTCAGTTAGACCCAGCTAACTGCTGGTGTCATTGAGGTCAGCTGTCTCCGCACTGCTTTCCCATCTGCTGGGTCTGTCTATTTCTGAGTTGGGAGTGTCAGTCTCTAATGATAAGTGGGTTTTCTCCTTGCAATTCTGCCACTTTTTGCCCCATGTAGTTTGACCCTCTTTGTAGGTGCATGTGTGTTAGGATTCGTTATGTCTTCTTGGAGATGTGGACAAAAAAGGGGCCAAAAATACTAACCCTGACAAGCTCTTGGGTGGCATGCATGGCGAGCCTTACAAACCCAGAGGCCTGCAGTAACCACCCAGGATGGTCTGAAATGAAAACTTTCTAAGAGTGAGTCATGGCGGATGTTCATGTCCCAGGCCAGTATCTTCCTTGACAAAGGTCAGCCTTTCCCTTCACTGTTTTACCGTGGTTCACATCTACAGTAGCATACCTGTGGAGTGTCAGAGCAGTCCCCTTTTTCCACACCTGTCAGGTTACAGCCTCCCCCCGAACACGAGGCCACAGAAACCCTCATTATTCCCTCATTCTCCCACATACTATCACTGTTATCCCATACCTGCCACTGTAAAAGAAGGATGTGTCTGTTTTACTTTTTACCCAATCTGAGGGATTCCTCCCTAACTCTCCTAGGTAAGCCCTTTGACTCTGAGGTATAAAATAAGGCGCAAAACTGCCATTCCCCAGAACATTTTCTCAATCCGTTAAAATTCTGCTTCCCAGTAATTGTCAGTTTGGCTCAAATAAACTCATAAAGATTCTCTACAGGTTCGAGCAGAGAATTGGCTCCTTTATCATCATGTGAGGCCCCTCTTTATCCCTGATGCCTCTGTTCTAACGTCACCATGTCTAAAATTAACATTGCTGTTTCCGCTTTCTTCTAATCAGTGTTAGCACTGTAAATTTCTTTGTCTGCCTATTGACTTGTAAACTAAATGTATCTGTGCACAGGACAGGGCAAAAGTAGGTCCACAGTTGTGAGTATGGGATTAGCTGCTTCTCTTTTTTTCTTCTTAATTGTCACCCAAGGATATGTTTTTATTGGGTTTTAGAGAGAAAAACATAGATTGGTTGCCGCCTGTACAGGCCCTTACCGGGGATCCAACCTGCAATCTTTTGGTGAATGGAAAGATGCTCTAACCAACTGAGCCATATGCCAGGGCATAATTTATTCTTATATTATTATTTATTAACAATTTTATTATTTTTCCGTACCAACACTTGTAAACCTGCTTTTTCCCACCCCGTGTTTAAAGTGGGTTTCTTGTAGACGACATGTGTTTGGGCCTGACAATCTGTCCTTTAATTGGTGTTTAGACCAGTGGCATTCGAAGTGATCATTGACACGGTTCAGTTAATGTCTACCATACTGTTCCTGCTTCCTATTCATTGCCCTTGGCCTTTGTTCCTATTTTTTCCTTCCGCTCTTACTCTGCTTTTTGTGGTTTTAACTGAGCATTTTATATGATTCCATTCTCTCTCCTCTGATAGCATATCAATTATATTTTTTTACTTTTTTTGGTGATTGCCTACAGTTTGCAATACATTTATAACTAATCTAAGACTGTTTCAAATACTAGTAACTTTTTTTTTTTTCAGAGAGGAAGAGAGAGGGAGGGAGAGAGAGAGAGACACATCAGTGATGAGAGAGACATCAGTGATTGGCTGCCTCCTGCACATCTCACACCGGGGATTGAACCCACAACCCAGGCATGTGCCCTGACCTGGAATCAAACCATGACTTCCTGGTTCATAGGTCAAGGCTAACCACAGCCACACTGGCTGGGCAATAACGTTTAGTTACAAAGGACTGCAGATCCCGCCCTCTGTCCTATTCATCCCACTTCTATGAAAATAGTCATTGACCACATTTGTTGCTGTATCACCTTTAACAAACCGCTGTCTGCTATAGATTAGGAATAAGAAAGGTGCTTTGTTTTTCTTCACTGTCCCTTCTCCAGTCCTTCGCTCTATGTGGGCCTGAGTTTCTGATCTGTATCCTTCCCTTCTCTCTGTAGAGCTTCTGTTAACATTGCTTGGAAGGCGGATCTACTGACAGTAAACCCCTCAGTGTGTGTTTGTCTGAGATGGTCTTTCTCCTTCGCTTTTGAAGGGTCATTTCTCAGGGCATAGACTTCTGTATGTGGTGGGCTTTTTCTCAGCATTTTAAATGTTCCATTCCCTGACTTGCTTCATGATTTCTAGTTACCAGATGTAATTCTTACCTTTGCTTCTCTGTAGGTCAGGTGGTTAATTCTCTGACTTATTTTTTTAAAAAACATATTTTTATTAATCTCAGAGGAGAGAGAGATAGAAACATCAATGATGAAAGAATCATTGGTTGGCTGCCTCTGCATGCCCCCCCCACACACACACACACAGGGGATTGAGCCTGCAACTTGGGCATGTGCCCTGACAGGGAATTGAACTGTGACCTCCTGGTTCCTAGGTGGACACGCAACCATTGAGCCACACCATCGGGGCTGTGGCTTCCTACAAGATTTTATCTTGGTTTTCTGTAGTTTGACTATGACAAGCCTAGTTCTAGTTTTTGGCGTGCTCCACATTGAAGGCATGATTCAACCCCTGGGCCCTGCACACAGTAGGGCAGACGTTCCATGAGTGGGGCCCTGGCCTTTGCCCAGAAATGCTGTGAGACTGTTCCTGCTGCGTTTTCACAGGAAAGGGATGTGGCCTTGGACGCTCCCTCCTGTGTCTGTTGCTCTCCTGCAGCCAGTGGGCCTTGTGAGAAAGGAGTGGGTGGGCGTGAAGGGGCCAGGCTGGCTGTGGTGGTGGGTGGATGGAGGACAGGTGCTGTCTGTGCTCACAGCCTGGTGCTTCCTTAGAGACGGGAGCAGGAATCCCAATGGTGCCAGTCTGGTGGCAAGCCTGTGTGTACGCACACTCCTTTTCTGACAATGGCTGACGGCCACTCCAGTGGCTGAATGGCGGCAGGTGGCCTGGGGAGAACAGTTCGAATTGCTGATTCAGGACTGTGAGCAATAAAGTGATGGTTGTTTTAACCCGTTAAGCTTTGGGGTAGCTTGTTATGCAGCAGGAGGTAATGATACACCCCTGCCCCAGGCTGGGCCAGGGGCCTGTCCAGTGGGCTGCCCTGCATCAAGAAACTGAGCATCCTGCTGACCCCACAGAAGGGGTGCTCAAGGGGGGCTGGATGGGGTGCTTCTGGTTCCTGTCCGTCCGAGCCCCCAGCTCGGGGCCTGGGCTGGGAGACGCATTGATGTAGTGCTTAGAGTGAACAAGAGACACGAACACCCAGAGGTCTGTGCCAGATGGCAGCAGGTCTCCCGCTACCTGCACATCCAGGCAGGCGGTAGGAAGGGAGGAAGCAGATGGGTGGCTGTGGTGCCGGAAAGCCCCACTGCTCGGCAGTTCACACCGGACTGGTGGTCTGTAACTTCAGGTGGGCATCCTGCCGGGTGGGGTTTGGGCCTGTCCTGCCCTGGGTGGCTGGCCCGCTATAGAGCCCTGGCCTCTGGTAGGCCATGTGCATGTTTCCCCCCACCCGCACCCCAAGCAGGTTTGGACTCGGAATCAGGAGGAGAGAGAACAAAGAGGGGGTGGTCACTCGGTCAGAGAGCCACGTTGCTGGGTGAGTCCATGGTTAGGCAGACCATCAAGGGTCCCTGTGTTGGGAGTTACTCTACTGTGGCTTCAGGCTGGGCTGCTGTCTGAGGACAGACAGTCAGTGCCACCTGGCAGACACCCACCTCTGTCCTCATAGGCTTGGAGAACCCCCACTTTGTGTGGGATTGTGCCCCATTTAGGGTCTTCCAGAACCCCCTGGCAGCCCCACAGTGGTGCAGGCCCAGCCTCATGCGTTTGCCACCAAGAACAAGGGGCTGTGGGATTATAAGGTGTGCACAGTGGGGCACCCTATGCTGGACCCAGCTGGGACCTGTGGCTACGTAATACTTCCGCTGTTTCCCCCAAGGAAGACGCCACCCCCACCAGCCACCAGCCCCCGCTGTTCTGGTTTGCTCCCCAGCACCCACAGGTCCTGTGTGTCCCGAGTGTGGCCTCAGTCCTGGGCTCCAAAGGAACAGCTGTGCCTGCGGGGGCAGCAGCGTGGGGACCACCACGGCACCTTGGGATTTATGGAGCTGTCTTAAAATTGCACAATCCATCACTGGTTTAAATGTTTGTTCTCTTTAATATTCTTTGTCTCATTTTCATGCTTCCCTGCACTTCCTGGTTTGGGCTAAGGTCAAATAGCAGAAGTACTGAAATAGTTTTCATTAGCGTCTCATGGAGCTTCTGATCTGACCCGAAACAGGAAGTTCTGTGAGACGTGTCATCGGAAGTCTGCATTCATCACGGGCTCTACACTCGACCCACGGCCCAGCCCCCACTCTGGGTCCTGCAGGGACACTGGACTCTCCCCCTGCAGGGGCCGTTCCCAGCCTGGGGAAGACCTGGTTTGTTCTCTGGGGGTAAAGGATAGTTTGGGAGAAACCAAGAACCCAGCCGTGTTAGTGCCAGGGGATCATGGTGGTACCACGGACCCAGCAGTTTAAACAACCACATCATTTTCTCAGTCCTGGGGGCTGGAGGTCGGAGATCCAGGCGTGAGCGGGGCTGTTTTCTCCTGAGGCTGCTCCTTGGTTTGCAAAGAGCCGTCTTCTCCCTGTGCCCTCACATGCCTGTGCCTCTGTGTCTGTGTCCTGGTCTCTCCGCAGAAGGACAGTCATATTGGGTCAGGTCTCACCCTAACGACCTCATTTTACCTTAATCACCTCTTCCAAGACCCGTCTCCAAACACAGTTACACTTTGAAGTCCTGAAGTCAGGGCTTCAACATATCAGCTTTGGGGGGACACAGTTTAGCCTATAAAACCATCTCTTTTTGAGGGGAAGTGAGGGGGTGGGGAGGGAGGGAGAGAGACATTGATGTGAAAGTGAAACTTTGATGGCTGCCTCCTGCATGCCCTCAACTGGGCATCAAGCCTGCCACCTGGGCATGTGCTGTGACCAGGAATTGAACCCTCAGCCTCTTGGTTCCTGGGATGACTGCCAACCAACTGAGCCACACTGGCCAGGGCTGCCATCTGCCTGTGAGCACACTGGAGCCTGGGGCCTGTCTTTGGGAGGATTGTAGGTCAATACCGAGGCGGAAGGTGAAGTTGCGGACCACCTCGGGTTAGAAGGCGGCTATGCCTGTAACAGCACAGAGCTCACTCTGAAGCAGGCCCAGCCCAATGCCCCCTTGTCAGCCTCATGGGACCTTTCCCAAACCTGGCCCAGCACAGCCCAGGACGTGCATGTGAAGTACACATAACACAGGTGTTGCCATGTACCTGGTCACAGTGCTCTGCGGCCCCCACAGTCAGTCCAGGACCCCTGGTACCCTGTCGCTGCCCATCACCTGCCTGCCTGAGGGCTCATCCACTCAGGGTGGACATGGGTTTTAGATACTAGAAACCCTGAGCTTGCCCTCAGAAAAAATGTAGAAAGCAGCTGCCTGGATCTCAAATCCCAGCATGCTACCTGCCTGCCTGTCTGTCCATCTGTCCGTGAGCACACAGTGGGACCTGGGCCTGTGCCCACAGTGTACGCTGCCTGTCTGGTCTGTCCATCTGTCCGTGAGCACATAGTAGGACCTGGGTCTGTGCCCACAGTGCACACTGCCTGTCGGGTCTGCCCGTCTGTCCGTGAGCACATAGTAGGACCTGGGTCTGTGCCCACAGTGCACACTGCCTGTCGGGTCTGCCCGTCTGTCCGTGAGCACGCAGTGGGACCTGGGCATGTGCTGGCAGCACGCACTGCCTGCCTGCCAGTCTCTCCATGAGCATGCAGTGGGACCTTCCTCACAGCCGTCCTGCCAGACCTGGGATCTGACCCCACAGTGCCCAGCTGGCTGTCCTGGACTGGCCTGCAGAGCCACCTGAGGAAGGGAGCCCAGGTAGGTAGACAGGTGAGCAGACAGGAGGGGACACGGGAGAATGGATGGGGCAGCAAGCAGGGTAGGTGGCTGGGTCATGGGGCTCTAGGGTGACTGAGCCTCATGATTCCCTGCAGGACAGGTGGGTGAGACTTCCTTGTCCCTACCCTGTCAGCAGTCCTGGGACACCTTTCCGGGTGCCTCCAGGCCCAGACGAGGCCCAGACCAGACCCAGCGTGCCCTGCGGTGGGACGGGGCATGAAGAGGCTGGAGGGGAGGGAGAGCGTTGCCCCTCCAGGCCCCTCACATGCCCGGCGGTGGCTGCAGGTGACATGAGTCCCAGCCTCGCTCTCTCGGGGAGGAAGTTGTTCACTGGAGGCCTGTGGGGGATTCTGAGGGGGATTTCCAGCTGCAGACCAGCTTTTATTGAGGGTGCTAAACGGCTCTGAAAGGTCAATGAGTCACCTCGGAGGAAGACGCTGCTGCGGTGTCTAGGGTCCACGCTCGGCACAAGCAAGGTCACCCCCTCTTTCCCACCGCCCCCAGCCTGATCCCCCGCCGACCTCCGAGGTCATGGTTAATGTGTCAGTGTAACTGCCCTCGGTGGCCCAGATTAAACATTATTCTGGGTGTGTCTGTGCGGGCATTTCCTGACGAGATAAGCACTTGATTGGACGGACTCTCCACCCTCTTCCTCGGCCATTTCGGCAAAACCAGGTGATAGGAAACCCAAACAAACAAGTCCTGGGGAGCCAGACGAGACCTGCCCCTGGCGGTCTGCGAGGAGCGTGGATGGGGGCCCCGACTGGCTCCCGCGGCCCCGCTGGCCAAGGGCAAGGGCCTCAGGCCTTGGGGCTGCTGCCTACGGGGCCTGAGCTTGAGACCCACCTCTGTGAGGCTGAGACCCACCTCTGTGAGGCTGAGACCCACCTCTGTGAGGCTGCCAGCCCCTCAGGGCTTTGCAGGACAGGAGACAGCCCTTCCCCATGGAAAAGCCCTTAATTGTCCCAAGGTGGTTCTCCCTCCCGACAGGAAAGAGCCCACTGATGATGCCAGCATGGGAAAGCCGAGGGCAGGAATGCCCGGGGCCTGCCCTCGAGCCACGCTGCTCCCAGTTTTGATATTTGATGATGTTATTGTGAAAGTGACTGCAGATTGGGGAAAGAAAAAATAAGCCTTGCCTCCAACCCTGCAGCCTACAGCAGCCCGGCCCGTGCGTCCTGTGGCTCAGGGAGCGGGGAGTGCGGGTGAGCACGTTAAAAACCACTGCGCCTGCCGCCCTCCGGCGGCCCTGCCGGGTCGCGGCCCCAATGGCGGGCCTGTCCTGCTCCTCAGGCGCTCACACAGTCACCCCCTCGCTCCCGCGGACACTCCGTCGTTGGCACCTCCTCCTGACTGAAATCATGTTGGGAAGAACAT
Organism: Nyctalus aviator; assembly: GCA_036971965.1. Taxonomy (NCBI): domain Eukaryota; kingdom Metazoa; phylum Chordata; class Mammalia; order Chiroptera; family Vespertilionidae; genus Nyctalus; species Nyctalus aviator. The sequence continues at coordinate 7,062,338 of CM072923.1, forward strand.
TCTGTCCTCAGAGACCTTTTCCTCGGGGTATTTTCCCAGAAACGGGGCTGCAGACTCAAGGTTGGCAGCCACGTGACCATGTAGAAAAGTTCTCACGGTGGAGCTGGTCTTAGGTCGTGCCCCAGTGAAGGGCCAGGGCGAGGCGAGGGGCCGGGGTCTGGGGGCCTGATGGCAGGACCCTCCCGCCTTTTGGAACCCACATTATCTTTCCAAAAATTGTGGTAGCATACACATCACGTAAAATTTACCATCTTAACCATTATTTTAAAAATGTTTTATTGATTTATTACAGAGAGGAAGGGAGAGGGATAGGAAGTTAGAAACATCGATCAGCTGCCTCCTGCACACTCCCTACCGGGGATGTGCCTGCAACCAAAGTACATGCCCTTGACCGGAATTGAACCCGGGACCCCTCAGTCTGCAGGCCGACGCTGAGCCAAACCAGCTAGAGCCATCTTAACCATTTTTTTAAAATATATTTTATTGATTTTTTACAGAGAGGAAGGGAGAGAGATAGAGAGCTAGAAACGTTGATGAGAGAGAAACATCGACCAGCTGCCTCCTGCACACCCCCTACCGGGGATGTACCTGCAACCAATGTACATGCCCTTGACCGGAATCGAACCTGGGACCTTTCAGTCCGCAGACCGACGCTCTATCACTGAGCCAAACCGGTTTCTGCCATCTTAACCATTTTTAAGTGCACCGTTCGGTGGCATTAAGTACCACCCATTTCTAGAATTTTCCATCTTCCCAAACTGAAACTGTCTCCATGAAACACGAATTCTCCATCCCCCTGCCCCAGACCCTGATACCCACCATCCTACCCTCTGCAGGAATCTGACAACTCTGGGGATGAGGAGGGTCACACCGTATTTGTCCTTTCTTGTCTGGCTTATTTCACTGAGCGCAGTGACCTGAGGCTCACCCATGCTGTGGCGTGTGTAGCGTTTCCTTCCTTTTCAGAGCTGAGTAATATTCCACACTGCGGCTGGACCGCGTGCTGATCCGCCACTCACCGTGCGCCCAGGTTGCTTCTCCCGTGACGAATGCTGCTGTGAACATGGATGTGCAACTCTCTCTTCAAGACCCGCTTTCACTTTTGAGTGTCTATTCAAAAGTAGAATTGCTGGGTCATATGATAATTCTATTTTTAATTTTTTTGAGGAACCACCATAATATTTTCCAGGTGGCTGCATCATGTTGCATTCCCACCCACAGTGCACGAGGGCTTTGATTTCTCACCTTTCATTTTTGGGTTTATGTAATAGCCATTCTAATTGGGGGGGGGGTGAAAACTGATGTAAAAAGGTTAAAGAATGGGAGAGGGAGGGGCCGCCCCCTCCCCAGAAAGACGGCACACCCACCGCTCTTAGCGCTGAAGGTTCATGCGCTCCGGTGAGCGGTCCGGAAGCAGGTGTAACGCCGCACGCAGGTGCTGGCACACTTCCGGGGTGAGGACAACATGGGCGCCCCACCTCCCGCCTCAGAACATCCCGTAGCAGTGCCCACACCAGTCCCCGTCCACGGATCCCCACCCGTCCCCGCCTGCCAGGCTCCACGCTGGGTCCCAGCCTCTCCATCCGTCTGTCTAGATCAGTGGTCAGCAAACTCATCAGTCCGCAGAGCCAAATATCAACTGTACAACGATTGACATTTCTTTTGAGAGCCAATTTTTTTGAACTTCTAACGCCACTTCTTCAAAATAGACTCGCCCAGGCAGTGGTATTTTGTGGAAGGGCCACATTCAAGGGGCCAAAGAGCTGCACTGGCTCTCGAGCTGCAGTTTGCTGACCCCTGGTCCAAACGCTTCCTGATGACCTGGCTGTGGCAGCGTCGCACGTTCCGGATCTGTCTCCCGCCCCTCCTGAGGTCTTGAACTTGTCTGCTGTTCCCTCCCTGGCTTCCTGTAGCTTGGGGGTTGGATCTGGACCGCCGTCCTTAACCTTAACTTTGCCCCGGAGGAGATGTTTGCCAAGGTCTGGAGGAGTTAGGGGCTGTCATGCTGGCGAGGGTGCTGTTCATCACCCAGCCGGTGTAGGGCAGCCCAGGCCCCACAGAGATCCCACCCCAAACATCCTGGCTGGCAGTCAGCGCTGGTCAGACCCTCCGTGTGTCCCGAGCGCTTGCTCAGGGGCCGAACCCGGCCCCCATTTTGGCCTCCACCCTGCAGGTGTATTCCCACCTTGGCAACTACCAAGTCACGGGCGCTCCACTGAAGCTCCCAAGAGATCCCCTGGTCCCAGGACCCTGCCCCTGGTGGCTCCTGCCACCCGGCCAGTCCCCGGTCACCGGTGATCACGGGGGCTGCCGAGGAGAGGCTTGAGCTCATCAGCACCTCTGCGTCCACAGCCTGCCTTGCTGCCTTCAAGAGAGCCTCCTTCCCTCTCCTCTCCCCAGTCTTCTGCTGTTTTATTAGGTCTCTGTTTTAGGTTTCAAACAGTGTTTCTCTGGCGGTGTGGGTGTTCACTCCTTCAGTGATTTAGTCATTGTTCTGTTTGAAGTTCAGATTTTCCTAAACGTGGCCCCCGGGGCCGCCCTGCTGCCGCTGAGGTGCCAGGCTCACCTGTGCCCTCGGGCGGCCTCACTGCTCCTGCTGCCTCTCAGGTGGGAATGGAATTGGGAAACCCGGGCCGGCAGGAGGGAGGGCTGCTGGTGTCAGGTGCTCGGGTTTTCCCACGGGACCAGCCTGGGGTGGATCTAGAAGAGAAGTAAACACATACAGAAATGCAAAGCACGTCCCCATCCCAACTGACATGAGCAGGACGGCTATCCTGTGTGTCTACGCCACCCTCTGTTTAGACCGAAACTCTGGGTTCCCAAGAGCGTCACCTTATTACTCAGCCGCGCCCACAGCTCCTCGTGTCTTCGGGGCACAGATCTCCCCGAGGTACCCCGCCCACGCCCAGGCCCTGCGGGGGCTGCCGCCAGACCGCCCCAGCTGCCCCTCTGCCCAGGGTGGCTGTAATTCGTTCCCTCAAATCACCAAAAGCAATGCCTTTCACATACACATTTGCCTTTCAAATCTTGGAAATATTCTGAAGATATGTCTCACCTGGCCCCCTCCCAGAACCTGGGGCCCAGCACGTCAGCCCTCCCGGCGCCCCCATGTCCCTCACTGCCAGTGGCCACGCCACCCTGGAGTCCCCGCTTGCTCCCGGCCAGGGGGCTGTCCGGCTGCCTGCATCAGGCCCAGCCACCGGGGAACCATCAGTGGCATCTCCCTCCTTCAGGGCCAGCCACGGCTGTCAGACTGGGCAGTGCCCTGGGCTTTCCCAGCCCTTCTTCAGCTCTCCTGCCGCCTGGGCTGGCCGGTCCACAGAAGCACATCTGGGTCCATTCTACGGAGTCCACTCCCATTCTACGGAGGTACCCTGTCCACCAAGGCACCCCGTCCAAAACCTAGGGCCTTCCTGCACGCCCACCCACAGTCGCTGGCGCTCACTTAAGAGTGATACCCAGCAGGCTTGCCCTTGGCCAGGAGCGGCATCCTCTTGTGAGCAGGAGCGATGGACACCTGTTATTCGGACATGAGCAATCCAATCCCATTCCACAGAGTCCGCTCCGACAGCCCGGTCCTGTCTGCACGTTCCATCCAGCACCAGCCGTCTGCACCCAGGAACCCCGTCTTCCATCTGTGTCAGCAGGAGCACAGGGTGGCTCGGGCCTTTTCCTCCAAGACTGCATACCTCCCTCTGGAGGTGTCCCCACTGGTTGGGGGGGGAGAGGGGAGAGCAGGTGTCCTGTCTAGGGAGAAAGGAGCCCAAAGGACACGGGGAGGCTGAAGGGGTGGGGGGCAGCCAGGGCTGAGCTACACCCTAAGTGAGCACCCCCCTCTGTGCTGTGTGGCCTGAAGCAGCCTGCCCAGCTCTTTGGGCCTCAACTTCCCCTCCCGTGAAATGGGAAATAAGGAGGCGACTGGCTGGGTGTGTGGGGTTGAGGTGGGTGAGTGAGTACCACGGGCGAGGGGCCTGCATGAGCGGACAGGACCGGGCTGTCGGAGCGGGCTCCGTGGGATGGGATTGGATTGCTCATGTCCGAATGGCAGGTGCCCACCCCTCCTGCTCACAAGAGGACGCCCACTCCCCGCCAAGGGCGAGCCTGCGGGGCGCAGAGGGAACGGAGGGCGTGGGCGGAAGGGGACAGTGAGGGCAGCGCCGGCGTCGGTGTGGGGTGGGCGTGCAGGAAGGCCACAGGTCTTGGATGGGGTGCCTTGGTGGACAGAGCAGGGGCTGGGAGGCGGTATTCTCGGGCATCCAGAGAGGAGGTGAGGGCAGCAAGTGTCCTGGAGCCTGGCCGTGCCCTGAGGGCTCTGGAGAACACGGCCAGCCGGTGTCCTGGGCGGCACTCGGCACAGGAGCATGTGCTCCGGGGCCTCCATTCACCTCCCCCGGTTGTGGTCTTGTCACTGTGACCCAGCCGTCTGGGGCAGAGGTCAAGGTGGGAGGAGGAGAGAGGGAGACTGGGGCACAAGGCACCCAACTTCCTCTTAGTGGAC